>OZ014482.1:25161211-25761211 GCA_963965965.1 Trididemnum nubilum | reverse complement strand
ATCTGGCCTAATGGCTACCAGCGCGGAAGCCTAGGAAGAGTCACCAGAACGGCAACACCTCAAAACCAGCAATGCGAAAAAGTTGTCTTCCCGCTGGAATCGAACCTGCAGCCTTTGGATTACCGAGTTAATGATCACCGAGTTAATGATTACCGGTAATCCAAAGGCTGCAGGTTCGATTCCAGCAGGAAGACAACTTTTTCGCATTGCTTGTTTTGAGGTAGTTGCCGTTCTGGTGACTCTTCCTAGGCTTCCGCGCTGGTAGCCTTTAGGCCAGATAGCACGCAAACGATTAATTATAAAAGCTCTGGCCAGCAAACGTCAAAACATCACAACTAAATTATTATTAGCAACCGGATTTGTCAAGTTTCAACATCTGCGAATTTTAGATAGTTTGGTTATGGCCTTTTTGAATCAAGAAATAAATGAAGATAATTAGCCATAACGTTGAGTGCAAAATACTACAAATGACAAAACTAAGATCGCATCTTCACTAAGGTGGAAAGAAACAGAACGGTGCTACAGTTCGCTCTCGGCATTCGCTTTCTTCGAGTCAAATTTTTAAGAAATTCCGCAGTTTCTTCTCACTCGAAACCGGTTCGCTGACTTTGATAACGAACCGGTACGAACAGTTGAATAGCATTATTTACTCACAGAGAAACATGATAAATTAATGTGATAGTTCATTAACTCGAACCAACTCTACTTCAAATTCTTTCTCTACCACACTCTTTGAAAACGTAAACAAAAAATATATGAATGAGTACATGCTGCATTAAAGGGCTCATTTCCTCGTAAGATCCCCGGTGAAAGCCCCTTGAAAGGACACTCCGCCAATAAAAAAACCCTTTCTATAATACAACTGTATTTTAACAACGTTTTGTGTCGGAAAACAAGTGATGACAAAAAAGGTCTTCAACTTGCTTTGGACAAAATTCAGGTTTGAACTGAAGTCTCGACTCTATTCTGGCTCCAGTGGAGGTAGCCCCCTTGTCTACAATTTGCCTCTTTCCTGAGTCGTAGTTCAGGATAAATATTGTTCATTTCCAAACACTTACATAAAATTTGTCAGTCAGGCTATCACGTTTCTGGTCAAATAATAGTTAGTTTCTAGCTTATTTTTTATGTTCGTTTTTTAGGATGTCCAGCTCGTTACCGGGATATTATATTTCTACTTGATGGTTCGAGTTCAGTTGGGCTTGTAAATTTCAACCGCGTGAAAAACTGGGTGATAGCATTGTCTAATCGCTTCAATATCAATAATAATTCAACCAAAATAGGGGTCAACCAGTTCTCACTTTACAACCCTTCTAGGTAAGTAACAAATAACTCTACAAGTCAATTTTTTGTTTATTTCTGTAGTGGTTAACATCAGTCAAACACTTAAAAAATAATGTCCCCGACCAGCTGTTTCGTTGTTGGTCTCTTTATGGAGATGACATTCTGAAATACTGTCACCTCCTAAAGAGCCTAACGGGGTAAGAGTATGCTGAAGAGTCATGAGGCCATTGCTTTTGTAATTGTAATTACATTTTATTCACCAAGTTGCCTTGGCCAGGAGACAGCGAAGGGACCTTTCGGTCTTCGAGTCAAGCTGCCACCTGCCCACCTGTCTACCAAACACGGTGGAGGCTGCACACTGTTCCTTTAATTGCTGAACGTCAAGCAGAAAATCTGTGAATACCAATTTTTATAGTCTTTGGTTTAACCCAAATTGGGAATTGAAAGACCCGACCGGGAATTGAACCCGAGTCTACCGTTTCATAAGCAGACACTCTATTCACTCGACCGCGCATCGGTATTATTGATTTTAATTTTAACTTGCTCTAACAAGCATCATCGAGCTCTTATTTCGGGGCAAATACACTTACTCTTCCTGTTTTGTTGTAATATTTTGCATGCAAGTATAAATTTTCATAATTTAGTCTGAAACCCGCATAGGTTTGGTTTGTTTCTGTTTGGTTTCTGAATGTTAGAAATATGAAGGAAAATTTTTCTTAGCTTATTTTTTTTATTAAACGGCACGAAAGTGTAAATTAAAAACAATGCACTATTGTAATAGCCAGTTTAATAAAATTAATTTGCGACAGATGCTGTACGGGTAAGCTACCAACCCAGACATGTGGTGAAACTCTAGCAGCGGTTTATAAATGATTTTTGGAACCATTGCGAACTGTTATCCTTATAATTTGCAATTTTTTTGTCGTATTTTAGACCTTTGCAGCAGCAAGCATTTATCAGATCTGAAATTCCACTCGGCCAATTTACCGATAGAAGAGCATTTAATGTAAGTTTTGTTTTAAATCTAATTAAATGTTTCATTATACTCGCTGTAATACGCCGAAGCGTGTAACGAATTTACGAAGCCCATCTCTGCGTCATCGAGCCAGCTGGCAAAACAGCTGCTTTCGAAGAAATATCGTGGCGGTGGTGAGCCGTTGGCAACACTGTGTCCAATTTGACCGGCCCGAGGTTAGAACCTTGCGTAGACCTCTCACCCAGGGGCGAATGTGTTATCTCTCGACTCACTGACCTGGATTTAATTCTAACTTTATTTAATTTTGTTGTAGCAGCAAACTTTTCTCGCAAAATTAAACCACTTATTTTGATCAGAAAAATTAGAGGCAAAGATACATCAAACCTATTTGAATTCGAAACGTTTCGGTGTATTCTTAAATCATTATCGATTTTATTCAAATAAAAATAGGATGGATTTGGATAGGATTCTATTTGAATAAGATATGAATTTGAATCAAGTAAGATTCTATTTGAATAAGATTGATAATGGTTCAAGAATAAACCGAAATGTTTCTAATTCAAACATGTTTCATATATTTTTGGTTCTAATTTTTCTGAACAGACTAAGTGCTAAACCCATATTCTCCGCTCTAAACCACTTATGTTTGGCGTTTGTTTTTAGAGAGCTGTACGGAGGATTGGTTTGCTTGGTTTCTCAACGTACACAGGGGCTGCATTACGAAAAACACGACTGGACTTTCTCAATTCCACCAGGTTTGACGACCCAGACACGACGAAGATTCTTATTTTGCTCACAGATGGAATGTATGTGTAATATATCTTTGTAATTGTAATTGCATCTTTATTCACCTCGTTGCCTGGAACAGGAGACCGCGAAGGGACCTTTCGGTCTTCGAGTCAAACGGCCATCCGTCCTTCTGTTTACCGCACATGGTGAGGGCTTCGTAGTGTCTCTTTTATTGCTGCACGTTAAGCAGGGAAGCTGTGATCGAATACCAGTTTGTATAGTTTTTGGTTTGTCCAGACCGGGAATCGAACCCGAATCAACCACTTCAGTAGCAGACGCTCTATCCACTCCAACACTGATCGGTATCATTAATTAATTAATTAAGTTACATTATGGGAAAGATTTATTTACTCCTTTATATCGGAAATAATGCAGCTATAAAAATAATTTCCACTGTAGACGTTCAATTCATCATCAAAAAATAACCTTATTCAAATAAAATTTCATTGTGGTATTCAAATTTAAGTTTTACAGGTGATTATCTAAGTTAGTTGGAAACATTTACAAAAAAAATTAAGTTTGACAGTTATTTCATTTATTTCCTACGGGCCTGTTTTACGCGTTACCGCGATCATCAGGGGGTAGATCTTACTCAAATTGAGCAAGATTTTATTTGAATAAGATCTACTACCTGATAATCGCGGTAACGCGTGAAACAGGCCTGTATAGGATGTAAATCAAATAACTGTCAGCCATAAGCCTGTTTACTGAAATGCTCTGGACCCTATGGGAAAATTGAGCACTTTTCTGGTTATGCCAGCAACACAAATTTGCTATTAATTTTGAGGTTGTTTTTAACAAAAAATATCAAATTTTTTTACCGTTAAAAATTTATTGATCTACTAAGAGCAAGTGGTTTGTGGATTGGTTCTGCTGTAAGGTCAAGGAATCGACCTCTTGGACTATTCACTTTACTTTGTCAAAGTTTATCGCGCTCGAATTTAAATGCTAATTTAATTTTCATGTCGGTACTAGCTTGTACATCAAAGTTGTATATTTTTGAAAAAAAACGAAGAAGTTGCTATTTGGATTTTGTTGATCTGGCATCGCTCGCATCGCATCGCATCAGAACTGCACAATTGAAAAACATCAAATTATATGGGTTCATTGTAAATGAAACCGTCTCGTATAATTTTATTTTACCCTAAATCCACAATTTCACTTTTTGAATTTTACTTCTACGTAGCTAACAATGACATAACTTTTTTTAACAAGTATCGCCAATTCGAGTTCTGGTTTGACAACATAACAATCTAGACATCGCCACGGCTTGGTAGCAAAGTTAGATGTCGCGAGCAAGTTTTTTGATTAAATTTCACGCACGGTTTGTGTAGCAGACATGATTCAGTCATTTACATGCAGATTAAAAATATGCATGTGATGTAATTTGTTTCAATGTTTACCACATGTGCAAATTGACAGTAGCTGGCCATTATTAGATTATTTGGAAAAGGCATTAGTAAATAATCGGGTTTGGCCCAACAGTGGCGCAGCTACCGTTGCAATCAGGTAAGCATTGAAAACATTGCCCACGCAGTTTGGTGATATTTCCTTCGTAGTTTGCGTGCAGTTCCGAAATCAACACTCCTGAAAAAATCCTTCCACTTATTATGAAATGATTGTGCATTTTTCCGCTTTATCAATTCAACTGAACGTTTTTAACTGTCAACAATTCAGCATTCATTAATTTGGTTATTTCCACAAATCAGGATGGAATAGTAGGCAGAAATTTGTAAAGGTGATAGGGGAACAAAAAAGAAAATTAAGATCATAGCTCCAGATTTGCTGTTTTTTCTCCCGAATGGAAAGACCAAAAACAAGGCGAGGAAAAAAGTTTTCGCTCTAGAAAATCTGCGATTTTTAGCAAAATTTTAACCTGATTTAGGTTTTAGCCGTGTTTTCCTTAAAAAAATAGGGAAATTCGCCACAGTAGCGCTATATTTTGGTGCGGAAATACAGTAGGTTGCTTGCCTCACAACTTGATTCATTGTTTGCCGGCTTGGGTCCAAAGGGGAGTATCGCTACTTCCCAGCGGTAAAATAACGCGAAAAAGGTATTGAAATACAGTACCAAAGGGAGGGGCATGGCACTCCTCCACCTAATTATTTACTGTACTTATAATTTCAGATATAGTGGGAAGGCCGTCGCCACAGCAAACGAAGTTAGAGGGCTCCAGCCGAAAATGTGGGAAGGGGCACTAAAATAGGTTAAACTTTTGCACATGAAAACTGATATTTTACGATTACGAATTATGCGCTATTTTAACAATTTTGTATTCATCTTTGAAAAAAGAGATGCATAAGCCCCGCAGCATTTATTAGCTCGTCTCGTATGCGCCCCGTATAATCGCTTGAAAAATCTGCCTGCAGCAGTGAATGCGACCAGAAGCACATCCAGGATTTTGCCTAGAGAGAGGGGGCTTGAACCAAAAGTAAATTTTTTATGCACAAAATTGCCTAATTTGGGCCCCGTGCTGAACAAATTGATGCAACTCAAGCGTATCACAGAGGGGGCCTAGGTGCAGAGCTCCCAGCCACTGGATGATTTTTGCTGCAAAAAATAGCGATTTTAACGTCATTTCATTCACATTTTGAACGTTTTTTAAGTCATATGAATAATTACAGTACGTATATAGCTAAAATTCAGAAGGCGTTAAAAGCATTAAATTGCCTAGCAGTTAGCATCTTGAGCCTCCCTTACACTTAAGGTCTAGTACGAAACACGTTTAAAAGCTTGTTTTCTTTATCATATTTTCTAACCCCTTCGGTCATCACACGTACAATTGTACAATTTTTTTGTTGTCCAGCTGTAATAGTAGAGCATTTGAGTCATTAGTAATGCAATTGAACTGATAACACCAGCACATGACAGCAGTTCTGGCTTCAAGCGTGCAGCGTTAAAACAATAGTCAACCGTCGAACGAAATGGCTGCCAACATGCTTACGGCAAATGAGAGCAAAATAATTTTGAAAATGCGTCAAAACCACGTAAGTTAATCAACAAATAGGCTTGCATATTGAATTAGCTATTCTTTGAGATTATGTAGGGAATATTTTTGTTTCGAATTTTGTTATAGATTAGCCCACAAAATTTTTTGATCAAAGTCATGTGCAATATTACGTTTCGTGTCTCAGTGTAGCTTAAGCAACAAAACCTAACGTAAGTAAGCTAGATTTATTTTTGGCAAAATAACTGCAATTTTTCAGCCACTTGCGCTCCAAATCATTAGAGAAACATATCAAACAAGGATTTCAAGTTATAATGTCGTTGATTGGATATTAAATTTAAATTTTATTGAAACTAACTTAGGTTTGGAAATAACCTAGGAAATAAAACAGATAACAAATAACAAACAAATAACAAATTCAATACATGTTTGATGATTTAAATTTTATTCGACCCTACTGTACATAAAAGAGAACTCCAAAAGAAGTTTCTATCAAAAAAAGTTTCTATCAAAGAAACTTAGTTGGCCGAGCCCACCTCAAACGGCAGCAATAAATACATACAGTGTGTACGTTTTGACCAGTTGAGTCACAAACCGTACAATTGTGCAACTAAGTCAGTCACAAGTCGTACAATTGTACACCCCACCTAATTTGCATATTTATGAAAGAAAATTAAAAATTAAATATTTTTTGAGTTTAGTGGCGTATTAGAACCTATAGGACGAAAAATAAAATTTTTACGCAAATAACTACTATATCGTGTCCGAAGGGGCTAAATGACTTAGTTAAAGGGGGTTGTTGCCCCCTTTGCCCCTTCCCCCTGGTTGCGCGACTGATTGCGACCTAAAAAAAAATTTGAGTGTGCTTTAAAAAAAAACAGCCGTTGCTTTAAAAAAATGTTTTCAAGTTTTGTTTTAGGTCACAATCTCAAACGAGGTACCGATTTTACATAAGTTTGCATCCCTATTCCGCGATATATCCGTAAAGGCGTGTTAATAAGACAGATTATTGCGTCAAATTTATGTACAGCAGTTGGTGGTCAGCAATTTTGCAAAGAATCGATAAAACTTCAAACAAGAATTATCTTTGAACATAATTATTCCTTTTTCCGTTATTGCCTGTTGTCCTGTTGTTACTTGATACTCCAAAAAGTATACTGAGCAAATCAAAATGGGGGGAGCACAAGCAGTCGTTAGTGGGGGCACGGCCCCCGTGCCCCCTCCCCATAGGCGTAGCCAGGATGTTTGATTGGGGGGCACACTGCAAATCACATGCAGTGACGCCATCAGAAACCTTCAAAAGAAGAACTTTTTATGGGGCAAAGATATCGTAGAATGGAAGATGAGAAACCGTTGCTTGGTTTGGCTCTTAACCAGGAGTAGGTAAAGGGAAATGGCTTTAACCAATAGTTCAAAAGTGCAAATGTCCAACTTGGGAGATGTGTTGAGTAAACTAGTAACTCAAACGCATGACAGACGGGGGTCTGGAGACGGAGCCCCCAGCTGCCGGAAGCTTTGGGGCCTGATTTTTTGTAGTTTTTTGGAAAATAATCTATTTTAATGCTGTTGGATCACAGTTTGCACGTGTTCCGAGCCATTTGAAAGAACTAGATTATTAACATTTCAAAGCCAATTGAAAAAAAATTTAATCGTTCAATCCTCCTTTTACTTGCAATTTAAGTCCAAAACACGTTTAAAATCTTGCATTTTTATGTTAAATTTTGTAAGTGATTTGACACAGGTAGGGGGAAGTAAGGTACATTGCCTCCAGCAATATTTTAGCTGTGAATAAAAATCCACCAAAAATTTTCCTTCGAGGTTTTTGTTTTGTTATGAAAACAACCAGTTATAGGAGTACATGTACGGCCGGCGGGCCCAGGTTAAATTCAATAATTTGTTCAATGAGCACTTCCCCTAGCTAATTTTTTTTTGAAGTATTTTTTTTTCGTAAAAATTGGAAAGATAGAGGTGAGTTGTTATTGAAAAATGATACAATAGATGGTTACGGCATCTAACCATGTTTTTTCCAGGCCAGATTAACAATGCGCGGGGCCTCTGGTACTTTGGGAATTATCACAACATCTTCCTGCCAAATGTAGGTGAAGACCAGAAAAAGTTTTACCATGTGAGCCCTGGGCCAGTGACACTGTGCTATATGGTAAATCCGGCCCTGATTGTTGCTTAGCGTTCACAACAAGGTTAGATGAGGGCCTGTGATACCAACTTTTAGGACAGAAACCCTTAATTTCACTCGAGATGCATTTAAATTGGTTGGCAAAAATTGAATTGAGAGGACCAAAAAAGGCAAAGCTCTCAATTTTTAAAACAATTTTTGTGCTCATTCTCACTTATGGTCATGAATCTTGGGTAATAACCGAAACAGTGCGATCACAAGTGCAAGCGTCCGAAATGAGGTTTTTACGAAAAATCGAAGAAGTTACACTGTTTAACAAGGTGCATAGCTCTGAGATTCGAAAATCTCTTAACATCGAGCCGTTGCTTCTCCGAATTGAAAGATCTCAGCTTAGATGGTTTGGTCATGTAAGCAGAATGCCTCAGGAAAGACTCCCCAAACAAGCTTTACTTGCCTAAGCAAATGGGAGAAGACCAGTTGGACGACCTAAAACTAGATGGTCTAATTAAATTACAATGAGGATTTGGGATGAAATCGCCTGGGACTTCACCCTTGCGAAACGATGGATGTGATGGAAGACCGTGAAGTGTGGTGGCTTAATCTCGAGCTGCTGTTCCCGCCACCATCAAGGAAAAGCAGGCAATGAAGAAAGAAGAAGAAGAAGAGGACCCAGGCCCCTTAGCAGAGGAGGAGTCGAGGACCTAACGCTCGAGGCCAAGGCTGAGGACTCAAAAAAAATCTGAGGCCAAGGACCGACTTTTCGAGGACAGACCCTCTCGAGGCCAAGGACAGGAATGCTTGAGGCCAAGGCCAAAGACCGAGGTCACAATTTTTTAACTTACGTTTGGCAATTTTTTGATTATGGTCGGCAAACTTTTTCTTTTTTAGCGCGAAAGCATTTGCGATATTTACATTTCGTTAAGCGTTAACAATAATTCGAAAATAGTAGTTTCTAGAAATAACGAATGTCATTTTGAAGTTTAACGCGTTAGCAGCAATGTTGATTATGTTCCGTAGCGGTATCGTGGCAATGACACAATTAAGGCCATACCTCATGAATTGAAATAACTAAAATCTAAACGTCTTAATGATGAATTTTAAGGCCTTAAGTTCATCAGTTAGGACCCCAGTGCAAACGTCCACTGATTAATGATTAGTAAATTCCAACTTTTTTGAACTTTCTTAACACAAACCTTACTGTTTGGTTAAACAACTGCTTTTTACAGAATTAAAAAAAAATATTTTCGGTTTTTAAACATTACATAGTGATTAGCAAATATGATAATATTATCTATAAGTATTGCAAAATATTGTAAATTTATGTTTGTAAAATGAATTGAGGTACAGCACCCGGTATTTGCAAGGTCAAGTCTTACGAAAAAAATAGCGGGGTTTTGGAAAAGAGGGCAAAGTCCCTGTGTCCCCGTTAAACAATTTTAGTACCAATTTTTTTCAGAAAGTAATAGTTTTAGTGGCTTTAAAATAAATTACTCAATTAGAATTTTAAAGCAATTTGAAAAAAGAAAAAACCGTAAAAGTTTAGTTAGAAAAATCTCAAGTTTTCCCCCATTTTCCCAATCCTAATTTTAAGCCAATCTTTTCTTTACGCTTTATTGCACGTGATGTCTCTGTATATTCTCGCATCTAATGCCTATTGCCTCTCAGTTAAAAAGCAAGCACGCTTCGTCCGCCACAATACACTTCATAAAATTGAACATAAGGTATTAGACTGCAAAGAGTAACCTGAAGATCCCAACAAGGCTGTATTAAGGAGGAAGGCATGAAAGACATTTGCGATTTTCCCCGCGGCCCCCCTTGGAAAGGCTTACAATTTGTAGAAATTACAACGCCGTTCTGTTTCTTTTTTATCTTAGTAAAAATTCGAACCCTTGTTTTTTCATTTGTTGTATTTTACACTCAACGCCATGGCTCTCATTATCTCCATTTATCTCTTAATTCAAAAGGCCACTAGCAAATGTTATCAACAAATTTGCAGACGTTGAAACTTGACAAATCCGTTGTGTTGTAAGTACCGGTACTTGTTTGTTTATTGTTAAATAACGTCAGAAATTTTTGATTAATCGTTTTGAATCTGGGTGTTGTATTCAAATTTTTGGAGTTTGCAAGCTGAGACTTTGCAGTATCGACCCACATTTTAGTTAAGTGTCTGCATAGAGCAGAGGCTGTTTTTTGCATTTGCTCAATGGCTGATTGCGTATTCAACACAAGGGCTTCGGTCGCCGTAGGTTAAGTAAACAATGCACTAAATAAGTTCGTCACCAAAAAATTTTTTTACCACAAAGCAAAACTAATTTGGGGCAACACCTAAAATCTATAACTTCTTGGTCGGCACAAAAGTAGGATCTCACTTCGGCACAAAAAATGCGTTCATTTGCTCAATGTAATTGCAGCTCAAGAAAACGTAAACAATTTTAGTTCTACCGTTTCTGAATGTTAAAAAGAGTCCTTGAAATCTTTTAATTGAAATCGACCACCAAATTCTCTCTCACATAGACTAAAAGCTTCAGGAAATCTTAAGAATTTCGCGGTGGCCGGCAAGATGAAGAACGTTGGTATTTTGGTAGCCAACAGGATGAAAATCATTGAAACTTTGGCAGCCGGCAAGAGTGATTCATTGCAAGTTTGGCGACCAGCGAGACACAAATTCATCAAAACCGCTGCCCATTGACTGTAAAGACAATACTTTAAACCAAGTCACTTGTTACGAATTCAATACAAAGCAGGCGTAGAATAAGAACGAATCCGTAACAGAAATGCAAAAATAATAAATCATTATTTTTTCTAAAAACGTCCAAGTTTTTTGCCGGAGCTTCGCCTTCTTATATCTTCATGACGTCGTGTGAAAACTTGATTTTGAGTGCTGCGCGCATCTTTCCAGACATTCGAACAATTATAATTGTATTTAATTTCACACTCGCTTTTTAAATTCTTCATGCAGCATTTTTTTCTGGTACAAATACAGTAGTTTATTACATGGAATTCTTAGCAGTGATTTTCAACTCAAAAATCGTTCAGCGGATGTGACTTTGCGCCCAGACCGCTAGTAAGGATTATAGAATTGCTCTTTCATATCTAAAAACATTCTTCGCTATATTCGCTCACGTATTTTTAGAAGAAGGCGTTCTTAAGATATGTCTTGTTAGTTTTATATCAAAGATGTACTAGCGAATTTAATATTAGAGGTTACTGTTTTACATTTCATTATCAGACAGATACTTTCTTCTGAATCCGCACGCAAGTATACATGTTTTCGCTTTAGCTATTCAAAAATGCTTGTGTCTGGACTCTGGACCCCCGGATCTCTTGTTATGACCCTGGACGGTTTTAGTGCTTTGCTATTTGTACGACCTGCACTGCAGAAATTAAAAAAAAAAGATTCTACACTGCTTTTTGCCACCTCATGCTCCGATTGGAGCTTTTACACAATGCCATTTAAAATAAGGTTTCTTATGACTTGGCTATCACATTATACTATTTTTTTTAAATAAAAAAGAAATGAAACAAACTGACAGGCTAAAAGTTTAGATTATTTTTTTTCTGGTTATTTTCCTTTTCATTCAATCAAGCAATAATGCTGTCCTCGACCCGACGACAGGACATTTTCGAGGACTTGTAGGCTTCGAGGTCAAGACCAACGACTTCAAAATGTGTTCTCGAGGACTCCACCTCTGCTCTCTAGTTCTCAATATTATGGTTAATTACTGTTGTACCCGTGTACTGTTGTACGCGAAGATGCTAAAAGAAACCGAAACTGAAGAAACAAACTGAAGAAACACTTTATTTATTTTTGATTGTTTTTTTATTCTTTGTGAGTGTAGCGACAGTCAGGCTTCTTCCGCCGCCCATTTCCGTTAGTTTCTTCCCAAACCTCTTCCACCTCCTATATTATAGTGATATTCTGCGACTAGCTGGCCTCAGTTTTGCTTTCAAAGACGCCAAATGCTGCTGATTAAAAAGTTCAAATGATATTATGGAATTGAACTTTGGGCGAACTTTGTTGCCATGACCTAGTTATAGACTGGATCAGAACGATTAGAAATCGATGATGTGCGAAAAGGTTTGAGTGCCTTCAACGTGTTAACTGGAGTATGATAACTGTGGAAATGTCTGGATTGATCAAAGTTCTTTCAAGTCCCTGACGTACCATATGCAACAGAACTCGCTTAGTGAGAGCGAAATGAAAGGCCGTAGAATCTCCAAAAGAAAGGTTTGCGCCTAAAAAAACTCTGAAAATGTCGTTTACAGTAACCTCATTTCCATGCTTCCCATTGCTTTCCAGTTGCATATCCATTGGCTTTATTGCTTTTAAGGCTTGAACAAGCAGCACAAATTTTACGTTTGAGTCCGTTTTCAGAGAATATTTGTACATCGAACGTAGTTCAACGCTTACAGTTTTGAAATCCGCGTATCTGTAGCTACTTTTACGTTTAGCCATTCGATCTTAAACGAGTCTCTCGATTTGTTATGTTGTGTTCCTTTAGCGCTCATCCCTGCAAAATTCCTTTTTGACATGGTTAACATTACTAGAAAAAGGAAAAGTTTACTAATACACTAAAAAAAAAACGACGTTTAGTTTATGAAATGAATACCTGAATAACAAATATACTGATGTCTGCTGCTACTTGATAAATTTATGTAGCAGCATCTTTTGTGTGTTGCCGAATGTTAATGGCAAAAGTTAATTCCCAACAGCCTGTTTCACTCTGTTAGAGATCTTCAGGCAGAGTTGTAAAATATAAATTATTTGAAAGCAATTAATCCACAAAAGTTTTCCAGAAATATATACGGATTTCACGTGCATTCGTATACAGTTTATCGAAGAGTCGTAGCTTAGCATGTTCACTGAAGGTTCAAATGACGAAAAACAGGTTTCTTTTAACTCAAATTTGGTTTTAATTCTAAGTAGTGAAGTCAATAAATCTAATCCTATCCTGCTTCTCACCTTGGTCTTCACCATTGAAACACGAGAAAAAAACCGTTCCACTACAGCATTAGTTATTGGTAAACAACGTAGTTTTAAAGCAAATTTGGCAAGTTATTTGAGCGCTAACTCTCCTCCAGCATTTTTCACTGTAATTGCTTTTGTCCAAAATTCAGTTCTAGCTGTAGGCACTGGGCCATCAAAAATATTTTCCCAATTAATCGTCAACAACATACGCCACAGGGATTCAATGTCACTTAATTCAGCAGCTTCAGCAAAGCAAAGTGGAAGATTGTCAAATGGACGCCTCATGTGGCTCAAAAAAATTGATGGAGAAATTTGCAAAGGTAAATGTTAAAGTAAATGTTTTCGAAATTTGGGAAGGTAAATGTTCGTGAAAGGAGCAAGAAATAAAATAAAAAGCCCAACACCTTTCCAAAAGTAGCCCAAAAACTCGCAAGTCTGAAAATTTAGTAGCAAGGCCTTCTCAAAAGTAACTTAATTTGCGACTTTTCGCTTTATCTAGCAACTCTGTTTTCACATGTTTTTCAATGGCAAGGCGCTCTATTGATACTGTCAAATAATTATGACGTCGTTTTAGTTAATATGCTCGATTGATTATTGGCGCAGTAGAAGTTTATATCATTGCAAAATTAACTGATTACACCAGGGGTGAGCAAAGTTGTTCAAAAAAAGAGCTGCTTGCGGAAAACCATAAAGACCAGCGAGCCGCAATATCAGTTCACACAAAATAACATAACAGCAGTAAATACACAATGATTATTAATCCATATCAGTCTTGCTAATCTCTGAAAATTTGGACTATAAGTTGTTAATGCTGTGCGAATTAATTCTTCCAAAGGTTCGTTTGTCAAGGTTGCACGATGTTTTGTTTTTGCTGTTGTTTTTGCCGAAATAAAAAATCTATGTCTGATTCTAACTATGTACTGTAGTAGCCAAGCCAGCGCAAGCGCTGCTCCAGATGATTATTAGTGATAGATCTATTTTTGTTTTTTCACGTTCTGTTGCCTAGCAGTAGCCACGGAAGGATTTGAACCCCCCCCCCCCATTGAAATTGGAGAAGCCATTAGAAAGAGTCTATGAGGAAATCTACACCGCAAAATAGCCCGAAATGCTCCCAATTATACGCTTGAAGAGTGGGAAGACCTTTTTTTGCTCTTCACCTATATTGACAGCAAATTTTTTAGACTTAAGATCTCCAACAACTTTGCAACCCCTCACTGCAAGTTTCAGAAATAACTTAAATGTAAACAGCGTCTTTTGTGCAACCCCTCATGAAAAAATCCTACTTAGGCCTAC
Organism: Trididemnum nubilum; assembly: GCA_963965965.1. Lineage (NCBI taxonomy): Eukaryota > Metazoa > Chordata > Ascidiacea > Aplousobranchia > Didemnidae > Trididemnum > Trididemnum nubilum. Next base: position 25,746,822 of record OZ014482.1, on the reverse strand, counting down.
GCCACAGCATGCGTTTACGTGAACGTTTTGTTGCTTGGCAGCAACTTGGTTGTAGTATCTAACACTACCAAAGTGTAACCATAGTCGCTGTGACCTATCATAGCCAAAGAACACTGCTAAAAAAAAGTCCTCAGCGTCCACCAAAGTCTACGTTTGTCAGAACTATTGATGTCCTTGTGGAACTAACAACCTAAAAACCCTCTTACCAGTTGTTACAACTGCAGCCCAAAGCTGCGTTTCTACTGGTCTTTTTAGCAGTGTGTAATCTTATTCTGCAGCTACCTTCTTCGAGCAAACTTGGCCAATTGAGCTTTGTTTTATAACAGTAACGTGACAATAATATTTGGTCGATCATACTTTCAAAGAAAGTGGCAGTTCAAAGGGTTAAATCTTGAGATTTATAAAAAAACTTCGAAGGGTTAAAACTTGAAATTTATGAAAATTCAATACAAGAGCCACAAAATTTATGTCGGCGAGCCGCAGTTTGCCCACCGTTGGATTACACCTTGATTTTATCAAATAATTTTATCAAATCTCAGTTATGGGGCTTGCTTCCGATTGAAAGCACGTATTTTTACCTCGTTTTATCAACATTTATGCATCACGTGGCAGAACTAAAGTACTGCGCTGGGGTTCTATAGGCTATATGCGCGGCCACGGAGCCGCACAGCTTAGAAGTGACATAGATCATATGCATTGGCACTTGTTATTGAGCACGTTGTTTTAGTTCTTTGAAACGTCTAATTAGCAGTATTCGGTCAGTTGCTACGCGCATTCCCTGTAAGGAAACTGATGTCAGAGTTACAAATCCTTTCGAATTGTCAATTTTTTGCTTCATCATCAGACCTTCATATTATGTCGTTCCGTCGTCACAAAACTAAATCACAGCCAATAATCAATTAAGCGAGGTTTATTTCATCAAACAAAATCTATCTAGTTTTTTGTTAAGTCTGATCCAAATCTAACCCAAACTCAAATCCGTATTCTGAAGCTCACTCCAAACCTGACCTAACCTATATCTTAACTTAAATCCTAATCTTAACCCTTAAAAGCGCAAACAAAAACACTCGGACGAATACTTCTCATTTTCATTTCAGTCTCTTTAACTTAACATTTTCGGCAAAATAGTCTCTCCCTTCAAGACGTAAATTTTTTTCTATTTATTTTCAGAATGAAAATTAAATCATGCTTCCTATACAGCATTTCTATCACATTAATCCTTAACACAGTTTTCAGTTACCTGCCTAAAATATTTGGACCCATATATTGCCAATTGTATGAAAATAACCCAACATAAATTTAAAAAATAGTGCTCATCAAAATACCTGTAAAACCGACGGGGGGTACCATACTAATCGCAATTGGGCTGACTCATCTATCATCAGTCATAACATTAAAGAAGTAGAAGAAAAAAAAAGATATTCTTTTGTCTAATTCGGGGGCGTCCAAAGTCCGGACCACGATGAAATTTTGTCTAGCCCGTACCCGGTCTTCACATTTATTATTTTCGACCGAATTTGCTTTGCAGTTGAGTTCGATTTGGCCCAGAAAGCATGCAAAGAACTTTTAATGGTCCTTGCCTTTTTTTGGTTTGATTTGCAAGTTTATTGAACATAATTGGTTTGAATCAAATCAAATTTTTCATTATACTCGCTTTATGACGCCGAAGCGTGAAACGAGTTGGCGCGGCCCATATCCGGGCCATTACGCCCGTGTAATCACAGCTCCTTTTGAAGAAATATTATTGCGGTGGCTAGCCGTTGACAACTCTGTGTCCATTTTGACCCGCCTGAGATTTGAACCTTAGACCTCCCGCTATGAGACAAACGAGTTACAGTTGATAAGGCTGTTTGGCCTTAGATAACACCAGGGTTCGAAATTAACGCTTGCCAGCTTGCCCGAGGCAAGCTGAAATCGCTTCGGGCAAATTATTTTTCGGCATATTTGCCCGACGGGCAAGCTAACAAAATAGAGCGTATTAAACAACATCAAACAAGATTATTTCGAGACGCAATTTAGCTCCGCCTTTGTTGCAATAAAATATGTACTGTTTAAGTGGAGAAAGCTATTGCTTGCTTTATTTTAGTTAAACACTTTCTAATCATCACCATTAGCACTTTGTTTAATTTATTCGTACGCTCATTATTAATTGCAATTAACACTTCTTAATCGCACGCAGATTTTTTGATACTCAGACGCGTTTAGCCAAATGCTACTTTTTTTTTTTCTATGAAAAATTTTTCCACGTTTGTCGCGTTTATCGGTGTTTCAGATATCACAATTACTACCCTGCGCTGCAGGAAGACATCAAGAATTTTGCAATTTTTTTGTTGCGATTATTTTGAAGATCTTTTAGCTCCTATAGCTTGTGCAGAAGTTTCGGCTTTCTAGCTGGTGTAGTTTCCAAAATATTCGCGAATAAAAATGTGCTTGCAACAAACCGTAATGTAATAATTTAAATAATTACAATTAAATAATCAATTTTTGCGTAATGCATGATTGGAAAAACTTAATTATTCCCCTCGTCACACTAACATCTGATATAACATCGCACGCAAAAACTTGATTCTCGAAGTTAGATACGCGACTACGCTTAATTTGCAAATTTAGTGCTTGATGCCAAGAAGTACATTTTACAAATGTTTTTCCAAAGTTAACCTCAAAACTTAATGTACGGTACCTATTTTTTTTCCGGGCTAGTTGAACTCTTTTCGAGCAAGTAGATATTTGATATCACTTGCCCGACCGGCAAGTTGTTGTAAAAGTTAATTTTGACCCCTGGATAAGACTGTTAGCACTGACATCTTTACGAAATTTGATTTGGCACTTCAAAAAAAATTAGACACGCTGGTGTAATGTGTATATTTAACTGAACAAAAACAGAAAAGCAAAATTGCAAACATGACAACATAATAATACTGTATCATAGAAATGGTGCTTTGTAAAATCAAACCGCTGTAATATATGATTATTTGCAGAGTATTGATTAAGCGGTGGTCTACCCCAGTACATGATAACAACAATTTAATTTAACTATAAACGACCTTTGTATTGATAAATGTGCATTGCTATCACTTTGAACTTCGATTCCAGATATCTTGCAACTGAAAATGCTCTGTCATTCACGACTTTCATTGATCGCGTGGATCACGATCATCAATCATACATGAGTACTCGGAGAAAGGCTATAAAACTAAAAAAAGATACGTTATAAACCTTCACATTTTATTTGAATGCTTAAATTTCCTTTAAATCTATTTTTAGTATTTCGACAAAACATTTCGCTTATATCTCTCAATTTCTTAAAAATCGTCTAAACAAATTGATGATGAAAATTTACCGAAGTCTCGCACTTGAGACAACCCTCCAAATCTAATAAAAGTACCGTATATTTCGTCAAAAATACAACAAAGTGGGTTTAAAAAGCACGCTCATTAAAATGACGTACGATTTAATAAGAATATTGTCGAACAACTTATACTGGCAATAAACCTCTGATATCAGTGCACTTCTGACCACTAATCATTAACGATCATGTCTTTTTTATACCGCTATGTATTGTAAATTGTTTATTCCTACAAAAATTTTACCAACTGGTATAAACGTGACATAATTTGAACAATTTTAAGAAGTTATTTTGCGGTGGTTTTTAATGGCTTGTCCTGATCGTACAAGCAATAAATCAGTGTGAACTTGAAGTATGATCCATTTCAAATGTCATCTCCTACCTACTGTATATTATCCGGGTATTCATTGGTGCGCACTACAAAGCAATACAAACAGCCTATAAGTGCATTGCGTTTAACTTGACTGACAAATTTTTTTGATACTTATTTTCATTTTGAAAAGTTTTGAGATTTAACTTCAGCGAAACAAGGCATCTTACAAAATGAAATTAGGCCTGCCAACTCAATATGTAAATTAACATTTTCAAAACTAAACATCACTGTGACGTGTCTCTTTCAGGTCAACAGACAGCAATGTCTTGGCTGAAAGTGCTCAAAGTGTTCGCGACGAGGGAATCATCACATTCGCAGTCGGTGTGGGAGATGCAAACGAGGAAGAACTAAGAGTAGGTTGTTGGGGTGATTCGAATTATGCTATAGTTGTTTGTCTCTTTAGAAATTCGCTGTAATTACCTCAAAATTTGTCTGCTTGTCTTGGCTTGCAGAAGGCAAATAGGCCAATTAGAGTTTGGGTCAAGTCATTTTGGGTTCGCATTGTTCTTTTTGTGGTTGGTTATGAACAAAAGAAACCTGAAATCAATTTTAGAGTCCTGTGGTTTGGATTGACGTGGAATCGAACCCAGCGTTGGAAGTCGATGCTGTTTAAAAGCAAAGATGAATCGATATCGATAATTCACACAAAGAGCAAAGAATTATCGATAGTCGATATCACAAACAAAAGCAAAGATTAGTAATCGATGCCGAAATGCGAACAAAATTTTTTTTCTAGTTTTTATTAGAATGCACTAAAATATTTGCTATATTGACCATTAAATGAAACTTGTGGGAGGAAAAACTATCATTTCCGTACTATAAAGGATATAAATAATACACTTTTAGGATAATTATAAAGAGCAATATAACATAAGAGAAACGAAGCAATGTGAGCTTAGGCAGACTCAACAAGAACAAAAGTAAAGGATAAAGATTCAACCAATTGTTAACGGTTACGCAAAAAGCATAGAAAAGCGATAATCGATAGAAACAACTGAAAGCAAGGCATCTGCAATACTGTATAACAGAAAACAAAGAATGTAGTATCGATTATCGATTACTAATCGATATTTCCAACCCTGATCGAACCCGAGTCTACCAAGTCAGTAGTAGCCGCTGTATTCAAAGCAACTTACTGTGCTTAATATGTCAATTGGATTACTATTCGACTAGGTGAATTAATTTTAGAGTTAATTGGTTAGCTGCTAGTTCATTCGAAATGTCAGTAGCTCAGTTGTCCGTTCAATTGATGCACTAATCAAGATGGCTATTACGACACCAGCTTGTCCTAGAGGTGCTCTCGATAAAAAAAGTGCTAAAAATTATTCGTTCGATCCAAATAATTGTTGTTTTTTCAAGCAGCCAGTAACGGAATTTTCTAAATTGATCTCGTTTAAGTCTTCTTATAATTTTCGTATTTAAAAGCACAAGTGCATGCAGTACTTAACCTACCACTTATGATGCCGATACTTAGTATAACTATTTTTATGCACGAAAATGGATTTGTTAGAATAGGCACCAGATTAAAGGGGCGTTTACACTGTGCACGAAGCAACTGGAAGCTAAGGTGGGCAATCTTCGCTAGTGGCCGCTTACGTCACCTGCTCAAAATAGACCAACCATTCAAACGCAATTTTGAGATCAATTTTTTGCATCAATCGTGTGAAAGGTCGCGTAAGTCCATGAGTCATTATTGCAGACACCTGTTGTCAACTAAATTGAACAGCCAGTGTGAGAATGAAAATCAATGTCTGGAAAGTTCTGTTGAGTTCTTGTAGGGAAATAGAACTGAGCTCTATTTTACCAGCAAGTTTTCAAAAAGCCGCCGTTCTCTACGAAGAAAACCGAACTTTTAGCCGCGCCGTTGAAAATATTGAGCCCCAAAATACAAAAACGTCAAGGTCAACGCAGGAAACGAATCCGTCACAATTATCAAGCGAAAATGTTATAAGAAAGTTTTCCTCACTCGATTTAATCGGCATTGGCGTATTTTAACATTGCCTCTACTGTTTGAGCATTTTTCTTCGAAGACCAAAGTGTGTTGCCTGCTGTTTTCTCATATTCGTTTACGATCGCATATTCATGACCATTACCAGTTTTTTCTTGTTTAAACATGAAATTGAAGTTTTAACCAGCAAAATCGACGAAAGGCAGTGCCTCTGAAACTTCTTTACAGTACAAATGTAGATCGTGAACCTTAAACGTTTATTGTTGAAAAATTTATAAATGAGTGGTGCATATTGCAAAGTAAAGTAAAAATTTCTTCGCGCAAGAAGTTTTTTTGCTACTTTTTTTGAACAAAAATCCGAACTTAAATTAAAAAACTCGATATTTTGCAGAACTTGTACTCAAACTCGGAAAAATGTAAATGGGAACTTGATTGGCTGAAGTTGAACTCACGAAAACGATATCACGTGTCGAAAACGATATCACGTCATTCATTATATGCGCTTTTCTGTTGCAATATTAAAGGTCGGTCTACACCGTGCGTAAAATCGTTGGCGTACTAGCGTATCCTTTGTTTATTTTTACCTACTGGAAGTTGTTCGCTGGTAAAGTGGTACGACGAGGGTAACGAATTTCTGTTTAAAATAAACTAAATATACCCTCATACGTTCGCGATTATACGCTCAGTGTAGACCGGCCCTAAATTGCATTTCAAACTTCATTTCGCGATTGGTGGAGAACAAAAACACAAAAAAAATAAGTGGTAAATTGATTGACGCTCAACGAAAAACATTTTAATCCACTAAAAACAGAAAACATAAAGTTTTTTTTCTGGTTGTCCGAGAAAAGTATATTCTGGATATCGAACAACGAATTGCCGTTAACATAGTTTTACGCATACTTCAAATCCAATTAAGATCACGTGAAGGTAAAATTTTGTTCAGAATAATATAGTTCAATAGCTTTTCCATTTGTATCAGTTATATTATGTCTCGATAATATTCAATTTGTCCTGCGGTTCTAGTACAAATATCAGAATGTTCTAACGAAAATTTAGATTAAAAAATTTGACATTCATGACGCATTTATTAGCTCACATGTTGGTTCCGAATTTCAGCTTCCTACGTTTCGCCGTTTTCGAGTCATAAAACAATCAAATAAACTTTAATTATTTGCATGTGCGCGCGTCGCGAAGTCCCAGTAAATTGACAAAGCACATATCACTATAGCCGCGGCAAATTGAAAAGAAATTTCTTACTAACCACGTAAACACTTTTAGAGTGAAAAACTGTGTGTGAGAAGTTAGGCAATTTCTTGGAGAGAAAACCCAAACGCTTTCGTCTGGCAAGAAGCTGAACAAGAAAATAGCGTTTAGATGTGATAGCACCAAACATATTGGTGCAAACAAATTGTAATAAAAACTTGAGCGTGTGATCCCGGCCTTAAGCAACCGCTCGCGAAGTTTGCGACCGATTGAAACCTTTCGCAAGTTGTCGTTGACGTCAAATTTTGGTCGCTTAGCGTCCAGTGTAAGCGCAACTAAAAGTACTTTTACACTGGACGCGAAACCACCAAAATTTGACGTCATCGACAACTTGGGGAAGATTTTAACAGGTCGCAAACTTCGCGAGCAGTTGCTTAACTACTCTTAGATAACAAAGTAGACGCGTGGCTAGTCTATTTTGAGCAAGCGTCGGAAGCGACCACTTTCGGAAATTGCCAACCTTCACTTCGCGTTGCTTCGCATCCAGCGTAAACGTAACTTAAGTCTTTTTGGTACTGATTGTTTATTTTGAAATGAGGACTAGAAGTAACAGATTTTATAGTAGTACAACTATGTCTTTGCAGTGAAGCTTTAACATTAAATCTTCCTGCACCAAACGTGCCTGACTTGTTATTCAGTTGGCAAACCGAATTGAAACTTGAAAGCCTACTACTAAAACGGCATGTTTAGGTTCGATTCCAAGTCAAATCAAAGACCCTAAAATTAGAACTCACCGCTTTTCTGCTTGATATATTTTACGGTTTCACTACTTGACTGACTCATTATTATGCTTCTCCGGGGGATTTATGTCTTTAGAAGGAATAAATTTATCGCCCAAAAAATTGGAAATTATTTTGGAAAAGACTATTTTACCAAAAATTTTTGTCTGCTTTTTTACTGATTCTGCCCCACATCTAACCCAAAATCAAATCCTTACGCTAGAACTAAACCCAAACCCTAGCTCTACTTTCAAATAAAGCTCATTCGTTATATTTTCAGATTGTAGCTACTGGCGATCGCAATTCGTCCGAGCGAGTTTATTACGTGGAAAATTTCAGAGATCTTGACGAAATTGTTGGCCAGTTGGTAACTGAAATTGAAGGCGCAAGATTAGAAGGTACAGTTTCAAACACCAGTTTGGCCACGACTTGATGTCACTTTGAGTTTTCTAGCAAAATTGCAGCCAAAAGTTAGCAAAAATCAAGAATATTTTGTTCTATTTGTATATTTAGCTTCACATGGATTGTGGAGGCCAAAACCAATTAATAAATTAAAATAGTAAACAGTCATACTGTTTGTATTCATCGATGGCTAATGGCTTGTTGTATCACTGTTATCCTCCACAAAAAAATTCGCTTAGCTTCTTTAATGCAAGAAAAATCATTAAGTTCTCTTCTCTGCAAGAAATAGTTACTTTAAAACCAATTTTATTGCTAAAATAATTTAATGCGATAGTTTTGGGAAAAATTGCAAACCGAGCAGCAATGCAGTCGTAATGCGAACAAGTTTAGCAAACTTTCTTTATGAGGTCTCACCATTTGGTGAGCTTCATTTTCATGGGAAAGGAAAATTAGCACCATTGCATTGCCGCCATAATATTGTAATGGAGAGAAAAGCAAGCGATAAACGACCGGCGTATGAAAGAAAGACATTTGAATTTGTCGTTAAAATAAAGATAATTGACGAATGATTAATTATTTTTGACCTTGTTTTCTCAAAATTGACTTTGCAAGTTTTTGTCCACATTGCGTTTTTTTCTACCAGGTTCTTCCAACACCGACCCAAACGACCATAACATGCTCACTTCGGCCCAATATGGATTTTCCGTACAACAATCCAGAGTGGAAGAGGTAAACTTTGCTACAGAAACTTCACCAATGTCATTTATTTTACAAAGTTTTGTCACTTGTTTTGTCGGTACTTGCTGGAAGTCCTCGTTTTGTGTGTTTTGTTTTTGTGTTTTTGCGTTTTGTTTCCTGTAGGTAAAATTGTTTGGAACATCCATAAATCCTGATGGAGTTTTCCAACAATTCAAGAGCTTTTATTCAAATCTTCAATATAGCAATGGTAAGTTTGTGGAGGTAGGTCGTTTGTTGCTGTTGCTGTAGGTAAGTAGGTCGTTTGTTGCTGTAGCTCAACGGATTCTGTTGATAATTGTCATAACAAAACCTATAAAATTTCAAAACCACATTTTAATTTTAAGAGATCCCAAAAATATAAAAGAAAACCTATCCAAGTTTTAAATGCTTAAATGCACTTATATTTTACAAAATCCTTTCCACACACTTTTCCTTTCAATTTTGATTTACTTGTTTGCGAAAAAAGATAAGTACTGAAACAGAAACAAAAAATAGAAAAAACAAAGCAATCCGGTCAAAAAAATGTAAATATGCTGTCACTGCATCATGTGAAATTAATCATTCGAGCACGACCAGCGTTTGCATCAGATAATTGCAATACCGTGTCATACTAACACTTGGCTATTCGCATCGCACTGCTGTACAGTGTATCATGCAGGACAAACGAACGACAAAAATTACATGCTTTGTACAGGCACAAATTTTATTTAATAACACTGCTTTAAATTTCTGTTATGGTATTAGGTTTTTTTTTTGTGCCTGCTAGTACAAGTGGGAACATCTTGCATGTAACCACGTTTACAGTACTTGGCAATATTACCCTATTTTTATTTTTTGAATCATCCAATTCAACTATATGTGAGATGGCAACGTCATCCTTCCACACTTCTTAATTCTTACCACGTCGCAGTAATTTTCGTTTCTTTTTCCAAATTGAAGCTTTTTATTGTATTTGCGGGTAAGGTCCCGGTAATTCAGAATTAACTGTTTCTCTAATCCAAGGTTTAATTCTTATCAGCAGTTAGTGTTTGTTTGAGTTGGCTATTGAATAAAAAATCTATAGTCAATCACTGTTTCGAATCACCTTTGAAATACGAAATTTGAAAAAAACGTAAAATGCCAACAGCTGTTAAGCAACTTTTTTGTTCTCTAACGTCCGTTTTTTTCGTAAGATTTGCGGAAACATCAACGTGAAATTGAGCCGCCACACATCACTATCTTCGAATCCCAACAGCATCCTCATAATTTTGGGTAGACTCTGTTCGGTGTTGTTTCAACATATATTTTAAGGGCACCTTTGCCATCTTTCTTGTGTCCGCCATTGACTTTGCAAATATGATGTGAATTAACACTATGATATCGTTTGTTTTATGATTGTTTCTGTTATTTGAGCTTTCTCATATCAACAAGTCGAATTTTTTATAAGAACACCAGGCTCATTTTTGTTCAAAATTAAAGAACAGATTAACAACAATGCCAGCTATGCCATAAAGAAATAATAAGAACACGCGCCAGTACAATGTATTTGTAAGCAATAAACAAAGTTTTCTTGGCCTTTTTTGTATTTCCATTGTTGATTTATCTGAAGACTATTTCAATAATAATCATAGGCGTAGCGGAGGGGGCAGGAGGCCCGGCTCCCCAATTGAAATGCTACCAATGATAAAAATGTCACAAAAAAGACTGTTTCTGCAGTTTGTTTTAGCATCTTTGCGTACAACAGTACACGCGTACAACAGTAATTAACACTGATATTGATCCAGGGGTATGGGCCCCTTCAATTTAATTTTTGCCAACCAATTTAAATGGGCCCCAAAGAATAATATTGATCCATGGGGCCCAGGGCCCCATCAATTTATTTTTGCCCACCAATTTAAATGGGCCCCTACCATAAAATTTAAATGGCCCCCAATTTAAATGGGCCCCCAACAATAATATTGATTCACGTGGCTTGGGATTCCTCAATTTAATGTTTGCCAACCAATTTGCACGTATAATCCGAGTGAAATTATGGGTTTTTATCCTAAAAGTTGAAAACTCAGGTCCTCGTGTAACCTTGTTACGAAGGTAATGCAATAACCAGGGACGATTTAATATATGGCTCAGTGCCAGGGGCCCCGCGCTCAGATAAGACTTTTTTGGTCTTCACCTGTGTTTGGCAGGAAATTATTGCGAAAATCCCGAAGTGCCAGAGGCTTAACTCAATGTAAATCCAGCCCGAACAAAAACATGGTTAGCAGGTGTAACCATCTGCTGTAGGTCCACATATTTCAATAACAATCTGCCTCCACCTCGCCAGTTTTTATGCAACAAAATACTTTTGAAAAAAATTTTCCGTAGTAAGGGGAATGCTCATTGAACAAATTTTTGAATTGAGGGGGTTTGGACCCCGGGCCGTAACCCCTATAACTGGTTATTTTCATGACAAAACAATAATCTCTAACGAAAATCTTCGAGTGGATTGTTATTTACTGCAAAAATCAAAGGTGGAGTCGAGGACACAAGGCTCGAGGCCAAGGCCAAGAACACAAAAAAATTTCGAGGCCAAGGACAGACCCTCTCGAGGCCGAGGCCAAGGGCCAAGGACACAGACGCAAGTGTTTTCCAAAAAAAAAGATCTTCAAATTTTTTTTCAGGCGAAAAAGGTCTTCAAAAATTTTTTTTCAGGCGATCTCTACTTGAGGAAACCAAAAAAAGGTCTTTGCAGATTTTCTGCAAGGTTTCTGGCGTTTTCCAACGAAATTTTAAAGGTTCAAAAATAGGGCTGTCCTCGAGCCGAGGACAGGGCAATTTTCGAGGGCTTGAGGCTTCGAGGCCAAGGCCAAGGACTGCAAAATGTGTCCTCGAGGACATCCTCGAGGCCAAGGACGTCCTCCAGGACTCCACCTTTGGCTAAAATGTTGCAGGAGGCAATGCACGTTACATACCCCTACCAGGGGCAAATCACAAAATTTAACCCCAAAATGCAAGATTTTAAAAGTGTTTTGAACTTAATTTGCAAACAAAAGAAAGACTGAACAAATTAGTTTTTTCAATTGACTTTCAAATGTTAAAAATTTAGTACTTTGAAATGGCTCTGAATACGTGCGAAATGTGATCCAATGGTGTGAAAACAGCTTTTTTTTTAATTACGAAGAAATCGCCCAACTGACCTCCGTTTGTCATACGTTTGAATTACAGAACTCTTCGTTACTCAACACGTCTTCCAATTCAGACATTTTCACATTTTTCACAATTCAAACGTATGACAGACCCTCGTCTGTGATACGTTTGAATTACAGAATACTTCGTTACTCAACACGTCTTCCAATTCAGACATTTTCACATTTTAACTATTGATTTTAAGCCCTCCTCCTTGAACGATTTCCTAGTTACGAGCTAACACCAGGCCCCTGCCTCTGATCTTCCATTCTACGATATTTTTGCCCCCCAAAAAATTATTTTTTCGAAGTTTCTGATGACGTCATTGCATGTGATTTGTGGTTTGGGCCCCCCAATCAAAAATCCTGGCTACGTCTATGATAACCTTGATAAGCAAAATATAACTTTTAACCCAGCTAAAACGAATTTTCGTTACTTTATTCTCCAATAATAATTATCAACAAATTAAGAACAAACGAGGATGAAAATTTGTGAAAATTGAAGAATAGCCAGCATCGCAATTACTGTACGTTTAACTTGTTTCTTTTCAACCTATAAGTTATAGTAGATGTCAAGCAGAAATGGTATTTTTAGTCGCGTAGCATATCAGAGTTGCCAAGAATTTTATTCGAGAAAAAGTTCGGGCGTATGCACGATTTTTCAAAAAAGACGTGGTTTGTTTTATATGAGAGTTATTTGAGGTATTTCATTTTGTGTAAGTGTTTATTTGTTCACCTTGTAGATCATATTTACGCTCGTGATATAGCAGTAACAATCTTGTAGCTTATACGTCGTTCGTAACTAACTTTCAAGAATTTGTTATCCGAATATCTTTTGCCCATTTTTGTTTCAATGAACAGGTTTATTTTATCAAAAACCAAAACTCAAAGTTGATTCAACATTTATATTTGTCAGCAAATTGTGAGCTATTGGAATTTTTCTAACCGTTACTTTTTTTTTAGAACAAAGATTTTAGTGATGTAGAACATTTGGAACTGTGCCAACATTACTGCAGTCGTTAAACTTGATAGTGCTAAACCAACCATATCCTAAATGCTAAATTGCTATCACAAGTTATTTATTGCACAATATTGATTTTAAGTCATTTTTTGGCTTCCTAACCAGTAATTTTCATTTTTAGGTTATCGCCCTAAAAACGCATATCGCGCAAGCGATTGGTCGTTTCTTTAAGCTGGCTTAACCCAGTTTTGATTTTTCTGCCAAATAATTTGCATTATTTTGCCGCTTTTGCCTGCTTTAGCAGATGGCGTTTATTACAATGATGCAATTCAGTGATGCGTGTTATTTTTCAAGATAAATGAATAATTTTTTGAGTGTACAATGTCTCATTGTGTAATTCGGGTGCTTGCGGTTAGACAGACGCAGAGTGCGTAGTTCATACGAACTGACGACATACAGGGTATACAGTCGTAATTACAGTAAAATGCAGTAAAGAAGATTTAAAATCCATCAGTCTCACAGGCGCTTTTTACAACACAAAAACAAAAGGCGTGATACGTTTTTGCAGTTCGATAACCAGTGCTTTGTGCCTATGTCACGAATTTCATTTTCTTTTTCCTGTGGTATTTTCATATACACATTAAATTCAATGATGTAATTTATCAAACAAAAATAAATGAACAAAATTCAAGTAATTTAAGTGTTTTCTGTCCACTAACTATTTTATTAAATTATTTCCTGTCACCGATTAATATTTTCATGTCATTACTCATCTATTTGTAGCCTAATAAAATGTAATAAAAGTCTAGACCAAAAATTGGTAAATATTTCTAAAGTGCCAACAAGGCTCGTATTTTTAGCAAATTCATACTTTAAATTGCTTCAAAAAGTTACCAAAGTCAGCCCCAAATATTGATCCTAAGCGTTGACGTAATTTTATTAGTTTTAAAGTTTTTAAAACTAATTTCTCAATCCTCATGTTAAAACTTATCACTATTATCAGCCTATCGACTTAATTATTTTGTGAATTAAAAATGTAGCGGATTTACAACAGTGAGTTTACTGTATGAGGGTATGTACAAACTTCTTTCAGAAGCCACTTTTTCAAAAATAAGATGACACTGAATTGATTAAATACGTCACGAGCAAAAAATGCATACTTTATTTTTCAATTCCATCAAGCGAAAACTTAATAATGTATAATCTACATTCTTCCACTAAACTGAAATAGAAATTATCAGAAATTAAATGGCGATGTACCATTAATATTTTACATGCATTTCTAGATTTTCTTTCGATAGGATTAACATTTCGTTTGTGATTTAATGTCATCAACTTATCATCAATATTTAACGAGCATTGATAATATTAGCAGAGATATAACACCTCGTAATGATCCACCTTTATTTTAAAACAATTACTGATTTACGAAACTCTCTTACTACAATTTTCAAGATGACACGCCCTAACTCTGTCAAGTGTCAATTGGTAAGGGAAAATTCTTGAAAAGAAGTCAAAAAATAAGTGAACCCATCCAATGAGTAACACAACATGTCTGTCATGATAGCCTACCCACAAAATATAGCAGCTACTGTTTCAGGGAACATCTCCTCTCGTCAGATAGGAATGGAATGTTTTATGTGCTATAATTCAACCGTGATGTTGGAATCATAATTTAGCGGATATGCTGACGTGTCGATTTTTGTATCCTGCGAGTTGTTTATTTCCAGGGGAGAACTTTATGGGATCCATTACCTTTTATTTTTGATTGCTAGACAGGTTGACTCTGATGACTGTTGCAAGTTGCTAAAATATGGCGCAACAGTCATCCGAGAGTTGTTAGTTAGCTTTGGCTTTTACAGCGCAATGTAATGTAATTGTAATTACATTTTATTCACCAAGTTGCCTTGGCCAGGAGACAGCGAAGGGACCTTTCGGTCTTCGAGTCAAACTGCCACCTGCCCACCTGTCTACCACAAACGGTGGAGGCTTCACACTGTCCCTTTAATTGCTGAACGTCAAGCAGGGAAGCTGTGAATACTAATTATTATAGTCTTTGGTTTGACCCGACCGGGAATTGAACCCAAGTCTACCGCTTCAGTAGCAGACGCTCTGTGAGAGTTGATAAGCCTTCCTAGCTAGAGTAGCAGAAAGAGGTGGTATTTTTTGAAACAGCAGCTGTACTAGGCTGCTATGTTTTGAGGGTAATTGTAATTACTTTTTAATCACCAAGCTGCGTCGGCCAGGATACAGCGAAGGAACCTTTCTGTCTTCCGAGTCAAACTGCCATCTACCCACCTATTTACCACACACGGAGGAAGTTTCACACTATCCCTTTTACCTGCTGAACATCAAGCAGTATAGGCCATTACCATCATGATTTAAGACATACATGGGGTACAACTCATGGGGTAGTTTATTTCGTTTTTGACTTCTCTAACGACAGTTGGAACAACGCTACGCAAACAAGGTGTAATTAATGATGATAAGCTATGGACAGTATCCAAAGTCTAATACGCACAATCAAACGTTTGATTAACAGCCTTAGACATACTGTTTTGGAATCGACATTCGTCTTTTACTTTTAGTCAGTGTAGCTAGGACTACAGGTATGAACATGAGCGTAGAAATGCAAGGTATAGCAAATTCACCAGATCACAAGGAAAGAATACCGAATTAACCGCTGGTCAAGTTTTTAATTTTTAAGAAAAAAGTAGCCATTTTAACGCCATTTCGATGTAATATTTTGTACCTTTTTAGAGTCGTTTGAACAGAGGCGTCCCTAGGAATGGTGACACCCGGGGCGGAATTTCGTGGTGTCATCCTTCAAAATGTATAATAGGCTGCAAAGGTTATATTTTAAAGATAGCGGTACTACTTCATTTAATGTAGATACTACATAGCGGTTGTTATTTGGCTAGCTTAATTATACTTCTCATTGTAAGATTCTAAAACTTGAAGTATCAGCATCACACGTTTAGTATCAGGCGCATGACCAGAAATCTGCAATAGAGGGGAAGGGGTCTGGGAGTTCCGCCTCCGTCCACCGTAGGCCATTGGGACTTGGGAGTCTGGGGGCGGAGCCCCAGCCCTCGAAAATTTTTATATTTTTGCAAAAATAACTTAATGTTACGCCTATTTTAATAAAAACTAATGCTTTTAAAACGTGGTATCGGGTAGCATACGCGTAACCAGGAACTTTGATTAGGGGGGGCAAACCACAAAAATTAAAGTCTTCACAGTCCGATTTAGGACTTTTGATTAGAGGGGGGCCCGAAATGTAGTTGGAGTTCAATTTTGGATTGGGGGGGGGGAAACCCACAACTTACACAGTGAAGACCTAAACAAATACAAAAACAAAAAAGGTCTTCACGGAGCGTAGGGCCGATTTTGACGCAAAAATTTGGTGAAGACCAAAAAAAAAGGTCTCGTCGACTGACAATAAACCAACGAGAAAATCTGAAGCTACAATGACCTTTTTCCTCACAAATTTATTGCTGGCATTGCGATTGGGGGGGCGGGCCCCTTGGCCCCCCTCTGGCTACGCCTATGTCGGGTAGAATTCTGGTGGCACAAAAATTAACAGTGCAAAAACATGATTTGACTCGGGCGCGTAGCTAGAAATCTGCAATGGAGAGTTTCGGGGGTCTGGGGGCGGAGCCCCAACGGTCAAAAATTTTGCATTTTTTGCAAAAATAATTAATTTTGGGCCTATTTTGATGAAAATTAATGCTTTTGAAATGTGCTGGCATAAAAATTAGCAGTGCAAAACATGATTAAACTGGTTGCATAAATGAGCGATGGCTATGTGGGAGGTGTTTAATGGTAAAGTTTCAGTTCTTTAATTTACAAGCTGGTACCGTAAATCATAAAATCTTATAAGCAGTTCAATAAAACTCACAAGAAGTAAACCATTTCGTCTATATTTAATACAGAAAAATAATTTGTCGAAAGCTAATGGAACCATATTTGAGTTGAAGCGATTGGCAATTAACTACATATTTTGTATGAAACCTGTATTCGGCACGTTTTAAAACGATAAAATTTAATTGCTTAATTTTGGCGGTTTTCAAAGTTTTTACTGATTTGTGAGTTATATTTTTGGCAAATTAGCGCTCTACCTCGAAATAAACGTTTTAAAAGATGCTTTAATACTCTAAATCATTTTTTAGTCCATTATGTGTGGTAAACTTTCTAATGATATTAAACATGTTGTTGTTTTATTTTGTTTAATTGGTTTTATAAAATGGTGTCACCCCAAAATGGTGTCACCCGGGGCGGGCCGCCCCCCCTTAGCGACGCCACTGCGTTTGAACGAACTAAATTGCTAAGATTTAAAACCCAGTTGAAGAATAAAATTTCACAGTCCCTTCAAGCTCTCCCTTACTCACTGGTCAAGTCCAACACATGTTTAAACGCTTGCAATTTTGGTAAAAAAAATTCGTGTTTACGCTTACAAAGGGACTTAGCTAAGGGCGGGGGCGAATAAAGCCCCTTAGCTGCCCCTTGTTGCGCTACTCGGCATAAGCAGCAAAAAAAAGATTGTTACGTTAAGCTGGTTACGAAATTGTTTTATGGCAACCATCTTTTTGCTCTTGCAGTAAAGATGCGTCTGTGATATCAAAATACTACATTCAACCTATTTCCAAAGGAAGTGAAAAAGTTGACCAAACTAGTTTGTAACGACACAAATACTGTATTTTAAAAATATTTTTATTCTGCACAAGACAGCGCAAATGTACAAGCTATCCTAGTGGTGGATTTTGTGGCCCCCTTAAATTCGGTCCCAAGTCAGTGGTGGGCACCGCAAATTTGCTCTCCATTTCGCAACCGCAAAATAGCAATGGGTGGTCCGCAACCGCAAATCCGCAAGTTTGCGGTACGTTTACGGTAATTTTTTGCACTTCAGCAACCGCAAATGACTTTTTACTTTCGCAAACTTTGCTGTTTTTTTCCTGGTTTGATAAATAGAGGAGACCTGTTGCAATAAAACAATGCTTGATAATTTACATATCGGCTGCAGACCTGCAATAAACATCCGTAAGTTTTCTTCGATTTATTTGATAATCTTTTTTTGTTAGTTATACGAGTCATGCATGTCAGCCGCATGGCCTAGTCGAAATGTACTCAGGTTTGTTCAAACAAAACTGCGACCGGAGTTGGATTACGGCTATGACTCTGGTGGCTGGAGTAGACACTTGGAAGAGAGCAGTGTCGTTGCCAGAGCAAATGAAGTAAGAAGTCACTAGCCAAAAGTGGGGGGGGGCACTAAAATTTGCTTATCAAAACTGATCTCCAGACTTTTACGGCTACAATTATGCGCAATTTGAAAACAAGGCCGGCAGCGTTTCTAAGCTCCTCTTGTCTGCGGTGCATAATTCTTAAAAAATTTACCTACAGCAGTGAATGCTACTAGACGTGCAACCAATATTTTCCTAAGAGGAATGAACTTTAAGTTTGTGTTTTTTTGCACTAAAACTGCCTGATTAAGCCCCCATGCTGAACAAACTGATGCAACTCATGCGTGTCACAGCGGGCATAGTCACTGAATATTTAGTGACTGTGTACGGGGGCCTGGAAGGGAGCCCCGAGCCGTTGGGCAATTTTTACAATTTTGCAGCAAAAATATAAAGATTTTAACGCCATTTTAATCTCATTTCGCACTTTTTGAAGCCATATGAACAACTAAATTGCTAAAATTCAGAAGTCATTTCAAAAAATTAAATTGCTGAGCACTTTCAGCCCCCCTTACTACAGGTCAAGTCTGAAATACGCTGAAACGGTCGTATTTTGAGGTTAAATAAATTTTCCAAGTCGCTTGGCTAAGGGGGCTTATCCTTGTATCTACCGGGCTATTTTTACACCCTATTTGTACCGAGGGGGGGCAAATTTGCCCCCCTACCTAAAAACTAATAGATGAGTGATAGAAATAAGATTTTTTGCTTGTTGAAGCAATTTTTTGTTAAATTTTTAAAAACAAATGTTTTGAGGTTGTGACGTCACGAAAACAATGATGACATCATCAAAACCAGTAAATCCTTATAACAGCATGCAAATTAGTCTAAATGTTGCGAAATATTATTTTCAGTTTGAATTTTTGTTATTTCAAAGACATTTCTGACAAAGTCACCGCAGATGATGACGTCACATGCATAATGACGTCATCTTTAATAAATTGTGTTGATTTTTATTTGCAATTTTTGGTAACTGAGATACATTATAATTCACAAAATTTTTAAATACTACGGTATTATTTTCATTATATCATTCAACAGCTGATGAAAACGAGTATTTTTTTTATGCAAACGCAGTTTATTTCGAGAAATAGCAGAAAAGGCAATAGCTTTGAATTATGACGTCATCAATGACGTAACGATGATGCAATGCATTTATCAGTAAATAAATTATTTTATTCCAGCTAAAGATTAGCATCGATAATGAATAGGCAGTACAATGAATAGAATTCGCGCACTGATAAGCACACATTGTGCTCGAAATTGCATGAAACTCCTTAGGTGCCTTTGACAAAGGCAAAAATGACGTCACTTCCGGTAATCCGACTGGCCCCAAACTTTCTAAAGATGTATGTTATTAAATTTGATTCAAAGTCAGGGTGCATTAAAGCAAAACTTTTGTTTAGTTTAGGAGCTATATTAAAATAACTAAGAGGGGGCAAATTTGCCCCCGGTACAAATAGGGTTAAGCCCCTTCACCCTGGTTGCGCCGCTGACCGCGACATCAAAATCTTGAGTGTGCTCTAAAAATCAAAACAGCTGGTCTTTGAAAAAAATGTGTCTAAGTATTGTTTCATATCATGATATCACTAACGAAGTACCGGTAACGATTCTGCAGGCTTACACCTCTCTTCTGCGACGCAACCGCGAAGGCGAGTAAATAAGATGGAATATTCAGTCAAATTTACGTACAGCAGTTGATTGCCAGCGATTTCGCAAAGAATTGAGAAAACCTTCAAAGAGAATTATGTTTGAACGTAATTATTCCTTTTTCCATCATTTTCTGTTGTCTATTAGTTGCGTAATGTTCCTAAAACAGTATTTTGAGGAAACCAAAATGGGGAGCACAAGCGGCCGTTAGGGGGGGCACGGCCCCCCGTAGCGACGGCACTGGAAGAGAGTAACCTCACCTGCCAGTCACTTTCGTCGCTCGTTCTATTTCCTAATTACAGTATGTTCGTTGAGTTAAAAATCCTTATTTGATTTACGTATTTGTGCAGTACATGTACTTATCATAAGTTATATGTAGAACAAACAGAAAGGCACAAATCTTTCATTGAGTCGTGGAAAAGTAAAAACTCGATGCGCACGAACTTGTGTTATGCGTTCTTGAAAATTATACTTTACAACCTTATAGCCTGCTATTAACTGCATGAGAGACGGAATGGAAGGCGGTTCGTTGGCGATGTCACTTCCTGCTCCCTTCATTACGTATGGCAACTTGCACATAGCGATTATTAATTGCAGTTAGCGTTTTTGTTTTTTTGCTATTGTACTGGTGCAAAAATTGTTTAATTGTTTTGAAAGGTGTTCAACTGTTCATATAAAGGCAGGCTTTTCCAAAGATGAAAATGTGCTAGATGTAAGAAGAACAAGCCAAAAGTTCGGTTTATTTGTTTATTTTATTTCAGTTGCGATACAGTCCTGATTAATGGTTACATAAAATTCTAAAGCTTGAACTTCTAGTCAAACTTTGGATAAGAGCAGTCTTTTAAAAGCCTTCAAATTGTATACAATATAATTACGGTGCAGGCTCAAGCGTACCTAGAAGGGAACCCACTGTGCAGTGGCCTTCCCCTCAGAACCCTTGAAGTGAAACTAGTCAAATCAACCAGTTTTAAGAGGATGAACGTTATTACTACGTAAATGCAAAAATAAATCGTCGATCATTATTTTGGTTTGTTTTTTCCTTCACAAATGACCTAGCTTTTTAATTGCGTGATGTTTTTGAAGCATTTTCATTTTGCGATTTCATTCTTCTAGTAAGTCTCGTAAAAGCATTATTCTAAAACTTGCTTCCAGAATGCACGAAAAAGCGTATTTTTGGCGTAATTTTGCAAATTTTTTTCCGGAGCATGCCTCCGACCACCCTACAATGGTCTTGCCTTCGGCACTCTCCATAAAATTAATTGGTGACCTCACGGTGTGACAAAACTTTAGGCACCCCATGGAAACTTTTTGCGCACGCCATTGGGTGCAGATATTAATTTTGTTTGAATACTCGCTCTTATTTAACATTTTATGTTTCTCTTGAGCGCTGAGCAGTCAGCACTCAGCACCTCAGGTAATTGCAAAAATAGAAAATGTGGGTTTTAAGTCTTGGTTATCGGTATGTAACGCAGTTGAGCAGGTTCAATTAATCGTCTCTGTTAAATCAGAAACTTGTTTCGACAGTGGCCAGTTTGTTGGTGGTGCCAAAAATCTACAAGATCATTGTGCCGTAGAAATTTACACGCCAAAAAATTTGTCAATACGATTAACTTTGCTCGTGAATTTTGGAAAATTTTGGAGTAACGCCGCCAACTGCTCAGAAATTTATGCCATTTCTAAACTAAAAAATAGACTAAGCATTTTGTCGCATCATTTGCATAATACACAAACTTTGGAAAATCGAAAAGGCGTAATGTTGTATTATGTATACGTCACGAAATATCACAAGATTATTACAGAAATTTTTTCCAGGATTCTAAAGCGGGCAGTAATATAAATTACCAAAAATCTTTAGAAATTTCTTGAGTGGCAACGCATGTAGTCTAATGGCTTGCATTAAGGCCATCAACGAAACAAAAAACAAAAAGACTAAAAAGATAAAACTAAGATTGAAAATGCTGATAGGCCTGCAGCCTATTTATTGACCAGACATGCTAGGCATGTCATCAAAGTCGTCTTGCGCAACCCTTTGCCACTTCAAAAAGTCTAAGTTTCCCATCAGAAAAACAAGCCATTGGAAGTTTCTTAACCTCAAGCCAACTCATTTTGCTGCAAGAATAGCAGCACCTCTGGGGAATGATTGTTCCACAGCAGAGGAACTTGAGAAGGGGGTGTTGCACACATCCACCCAAATGTGTCGATACATCGAATGAAAACGAATTTTTTTTGGTAATTGCAGAAAAGATCCTAGTGATGTTGTTTATTTGCGAATTTGCGGTTGATTTCAATTTTTTACCGCAAATCCGCAAATGTTTGCGGTAAAGCCAGCTTCACACCCGCGTCGTTATCGAATCGAATGAGCTTTCTGACGCGATAACGACGCGTATACGATACGTTTCATACGATCGCCTGACGAAAGATTTTGCTTGATACGACCAAACGATGAAGTAGGATTGGGTTCTACATTGTCGTTGTTGTTTGCTCGTCGTTTCGCCGGTTGAAGTCGGTGGAAAAGTTGAAACTAGGCCTTTTACCTTATGCAACGTTGATTTGCTTGCTAGTAAGCTGTTTTCTAAAATAAGAATAAGGAAAAGAGTTGGAAATAAGTACAAAGGTAGGCCTATGAATAATAGTTAGACATAAGTGCAAAGCTAGGCGTACTATATTAATAATATAGCTTGGAAGAGAGATTGTCTTGACTAACCATAGACAAATTATTGCCAATACTGACACGCAGCTAAATATTATAATAATCACCTTATTTACATTATTTACAAGAATTACGCTGAACGTTTTCAGCAAAGCATTTACGATATATGTTCCGCGCTAATAGCTACCCAAATTGGTTTTTTGATAAATGTGTCGAAAAGTTTTTGAAAATTAAGGCACCACTGTTAAAAGACAAAGAAAATGTGAACGAAGAAAACTATTTTTCAGTGTACCGTATGTTGGCCAATTCTCACAGCTTTTCACAAAACAACTATCTAACTTAATAGCTTATTTGACTACAGTAAAACTGATACCAACGTATAAAACGTTTAAAGTTGGCAATTATTTCAATTTAAATTCACGTACTCCTACGCCTCTAGTGTCCAATGCTGTCTATCGTTTTTCATGTCCGCGTGAGGCGGATCTGACTTACATTGGTAAGTCAGCCAGGCACTTGATAACTAGAGCAAAGGAACACTGGTCATCAAACAGCATAACTAGAAAAAGTGCTGTTAAAGAGCGTATTTTAGACTGCAATAATGGTGTCAAAACTGATGATATTTTAAAACCGTTTTCAATTTTACGTAGGTGTAGTTCGGACTACGACATCAAAATTCATGAAGTACAGCTAATTAAAAAATACAAACCCAAACTCAACAGGCAACTATACGGAAATGGTTCTTCGTTCTAGTTAAAAATATTTTGATTGATTCGGCAGTGTTTGATCGTTCACTCGTCATTTTGGCTGGACAGTAATTTGAAAATTACCCACAACAGCTGCTTAAATATTTGTTATGACAACTTTAAGAAACTTTTTCGCCCGTTTGTCCAACGTTTAACTGCACTGTTTCATTTGCCTGACTGTATGTGTTTGTTGACATAATTAGTTGGTTTCAATTCGAACTTTTAACGACAGCAAAGTCAGCGAAAGCGTTAATTAATTTTGGTTTTATTCTACGTGAAAACTAGTAGTTTATTACATGTGTTTAGATGCTTTGACGAGGGCATAGTGCTTTGCCGAAAACGTTCAGCGTAATTCTTGTAAATAATGTAAATAAAGTGATTATTATAATGATTAGTTGCGTGTCAGTATTAATAATAGTTGGAAATAAGTGCAAAGGTAGGCCCATTTAGCTAAGTGCTTTTTACCTTTTTGTGGAAAACTCCAGCTCCCTGGGAATTACTCATAGCCATAAGGGCTCTTTCGTCTTTGTCAGCTCAGACAATCGAAATACTTTTTCTCTAGATTTGCTATCATAATTTCCATTGCAGTTTGTCACACAGCATTTTTTACCCATGATCAATCAAACTGTTAGCATTAACGCTTCAATTAATGGGGCCTAGGCCCATAGGCGTATCCAGGGGGGGGGGGCCAAGGGGCCCGGTCCCCCCACCAATCAAAATACCACTAACGACAAAAAATTATGACAACATAGCCTAGCGATGTTTAGTTGCAGTTTTTTTCAGTAATTACGCACACAACAATAATATTAATGACAGCAAGGGAGTCTCAGGGCCCCTAACTAACAACCAGGGGGCCCTTACTAACAACTAAGGGGCCCTGGGGCCCTTAACCGACAACCAGGGGACCGCGGGACCCCTAACTGAAAACCAAAAGGCCCATAACTGAAAACAAGGGTGCCCCAGGGCCCCCAACTAACAACCAAGAGGCCCCTAACCAACAACCAGGGGGCCCCTAAATGAAAAACAGAAGGCCTTGGGGCCATTAACTGATTACCAGGGGCCCCAGGGCCCCTGACTCACAACCAGGGGGTTCTAGGGCCCCTAACCGACAACGAGGGGGCCCCATGGTGCCTAATTAACAACCAGGGTCTCTGGGGCCCTTAACCAACAACCAGGGGGCCCCGGGGCTCCTAACTAACCAGGGGGCCCCAGGGCCCCTAACTTACAACCATGTGGCCCTGGTTCCCCTAACCGACAACCAGGGGGCCCCGGGGCCCCTAACCAACAACCAGGGGCTTCCGAGTCCCTAACTCACAACCAAGGAGCCCCAGGGCCCCTAACTAACAACCAGGGGGCCCGGGGGCCCCTATCCGACAACCAGAGGGCCCCGGGGCCCCTAACCAACAACCAGGGGTCCCCACGGCCCCCCTAACTGACAACCAGGGGGCCCTGGGGCCCCTAATCAACAACCAAGGGGCCCTGGGGCCCCTAACCAACAACCAGGGGACCCTGGAGTCCCTAACTGACGACCAGGGGGCCCTAACTCACGACCAGAGAGCCCCAGGGCCCCTAATTAACAACCAGGGGGCCCAGTGCTCCTAACGGACAACCAAGGAGCCCCAGGGCCTCTAACTGGCAACCAGGCAGCCTCAGGTCCCCTGACTGACGACCAAAGTTACCGGGCCAGGGGCCCCTTAATTCAAATTTTTAACAATTTGTATACAAAACCTAGCTGTGAGAAATCTAAGAGTTTTGACCTAAAAGTTGCCACCCCAGGCCCTCGTTTAACGTTATTATAAACTTAATGCTATAACACAGGCGGTAATGCAAACCCCCCAATTGAAATACTACCGATGATAAATATAAAGAAAGCATAGCCAGTATGTTGTCCCTGTCCGGAATTGCAGTTTTTTAAATTTAGGATTTAAGCGTACAAAAGTAAGTAATGATTATGACGACCACGTGTCCACGTCATAATAATGTCATGCAATTCTTGGACGTTTCAAAAAACTGTCAATGACTTGACTCGAGTCCTCCTCGTTTTGGAAAAAAACTTATTTTAATTTTGATTTAAATGTTTTTTTTTTATGAAAGAACTTAGGGGAGTGATCTTGTCTCAAAATCATTGGCGTAGCCAGGGGGTGGCCGAGGGGACCCGGGCCCCCTTAATCAAAATGCCACCAATGACAAAAATTTGTCAAAAAAGCCTTGTTTCTTCATTTTCAGTTTCTTTTCGCATCTTTGCGTACATCAGTACACGCGTACAACAGTAATTAACAATAAATAATATTGACGTCCAGGGGGCCCGGTGCACCTCCTTAATTCAGTTTTTTCCTACCAATTTAAACGTATAACCAGGGTGAAATCAAAAGTTTTTGTCCTAAAAGTTGCTACCTCAGGCCCTCATCTAATCTTTTTATGAACTTAATACAATAACCAGCGCCGTATTTGCTATATGGCTCAGTGCCAGAGCCCTGCCCTCAGATGGTAGGACCTTTGTTGGTCTTCATTTATATTTGGCAGGAAAATGTTGCAAAAATCCCCTAAGTGCCAGGGGCCCCGCGCAATGTAAATCCGGCCAGGGAATAACATGTTTAGTAAGTGTAACCATCTATTGTACCATTTTTCAATAACGATTCACCTCCACCTCGCCAGTTTTTACACACAAAATACTTTTTAAAAAAATAGCCATGGAAAATGCTCACTGTACAAACTACTGAATTTCAATTGAAGGTGCTGGGCCCTTTGGCCGTACATGTACTCCCATAACTGGTAAACTTCATGACTAAACAAAAATCTCTAAGGAAAATCTTCGAGAGGATTATTATTTTCTGCTAAAGTATTGCAGGAGGCAATGTGCCTTACTTATCCCTATAGACCAAATCACTTACAATTAAAATTTTACACCATAATGTGAGATTCTAAACGTGTTTTGAGATTTAATTGCAAAAGGAGGATTGAACAGCTAAATTTTTTCGATTGGCTTTGTTGAAATGTTAAAAATCTAGTTCTTTGAAATGGCTCTGAACTCGTGCGAAATGTGATCCAATGGGATTAAAATAGCTTTTTTTTCCAAAAACGTACAAAAATCGCCCAGCGGCTGGGGGCTTTGCCCCCAGACCCCCATAGCCACCGTCGGCTGGGGCTCCGCCCTCAGACCCCCGTCTGTGATACGTTTGAGTGCACTCGCTTACTCAACACATCTCCAAAGTTAGACATTTACACTTTTTAACTATTAGTTTTCACCCTCTCCCTTCATCAAAATTCTGGTTAAGTGCCATCAGGCTACGGCTTTAGATCTTCCATTCTACGATATCTTTGCCCCACAAAAAGTTCCTATTTCGAAAATTTCTGATGACGTCATTGCATGTGATTTGTGGTTTGGGCCCCCCCCCCAATCAAAAATCCTGGCTACGCCTATGCCTAGGCCCCCTGGCCGAACATGAACTCCTATTACAGGGTATTTTCATGACAAAATAAAAGTATCTAAGGAAAATCTTCGAGTGGATTATTATTTACTGCGAAAATGTTGCAAGAAACAATGCACCTTACTTTCCCCTATCTGGACCAAGTCACTTACCATTAAAATATAACTCCAAAACGCAACATGTTAAACGTGTTTTGGACTTAAATTGCTAGTAAAAGGAAAATTAAACAATTTAATTTTTTCAATTGGCTTTCAATATCGTCAAAAATTTAGTGCTCTCAAATGGTTCTGAGCACTTGCGAATTACACCCCCAAAGCCTCTGGCGGCTAGGGGGCTTCGCCCCCACACCTCCGTCTGTGATACGTTTGAGTTACACTAACTTTCTCAACACGTTTCCGAAGTTAGATACGTGTACTTTTCAACTATTAGTTTAAGCCTTCTCCCTTTGCAAAATCCGGTTTAAGTGCCAACAGGCAACGATTTCAGATCTTCCATCCTACGATATCTTTGCCCCACAAAAACTTCCTTTTTAGAAAGTTTTGATGACGTCATTGCATGTGATTTGCGGTTTAGACCTCCCCCAATCAAAAATCCTGAATACGCACGCCTATGAATTGGAGATCGTCTGAACAACTATTTTGAAGATCTTTTTTTTGGAGAACGCTTGCGGCTGTGTCCTTGGTCCTTGACCTTGGCCTCGAGCATTCCTGTCCTTGGCCTCGAAAGGGTCTGTCCTCGGAAAAGCTGTCCTTGGCCTTGGCCTCGGATTTTTTTTGTGTCCTTGGCCTCGAGCTTTGTGTCTTCGACTCCACCTCTAGTAATTACGTTCAAACATAATTCTCCTTCGAAGTTTTTTTGATTCTTTGCGAAATTGCTGGCAACTACCTCAGAACTGCTGTACATAAATCTGACGTAATAATCCATATTATTACCGTATACCTTTACGGATTTGCCGCGGAAGAGAGAAGTAAGCCTGCAGAATCGTTACAGGTACTTCGTTAGTAATCATGACATGAAACAATACTTGAAAACATTTTTTTCAAAGACCAGCTGTTTTGATTTTTTAAGTACACTCAAGATCTTGAGGTCGCGGTCTGTGGTGCAATCAGGGCAAAGGGACTCAAGCTCCCTAACAAGTCACTTAGAAATTTAACCTCAAAATACAAGCGTTTAAACGTATTTTAGACTTGATCTGAAGTAAGAGGGAGCTAAAGGGGCTCAGAAATTTAATTTTTCTTTGAATTAACTTCTGAATTTTAGCAATTTAGTGATTCGTATGGCTTAAACCGTGCGAAGTGTGATCGAAATGACGTAAAAATTGCTTCTTTTTTGCTGCAAAATCACAAAAATCGCCCAGCGGCTGGGGTTCCGCTCTCAGGCCCCCGTCCACAGTCACTGTATTCTGTAATTAATGACTATGCCCCCGTTTGTGACACGCTTGAGTTGCATCAGTTTGTTTAGCACGGAGCCTAAATAGACAATTTTTGTGCAAAAATTTTACTTTTTGTTCACCCCTCTTAGCAAAATCCTGGTTGCGTGTCTGGTAGCATTCACTGCTGTAGATAGATTTTTCAGGCGGTTGTGGGTCGCAGACGAAACAAGCTAAGAAACGCTGCCGGCCTTATACGTAGGTCTCTCTTTTTTTAGAAATGAATATCGAATTGTTAAAATTGCACATATTGGTAGCCGTACAAGATCTGAAGATCAGTTTTTAAATGCAAAAGTTCAGTTTAATTTAGTGCCTTTCCCACTTTCAGCTAGTGCCCCCCCCCCCCCACTTTCAGCTAGTGCTCCCTCAGTACGTTTAGGCTACTCTGGCGACGGCACTGCTTATATATAAGACTGAGACCGACTATAGAACGTAGAAAATTCTAACATGTTATTTGAACAGTTGTTATTAATGAATTTTCCAGAGCTGGGCACCCGCTACTTGAAAAGTAGCGCCGCTGCCGCTACCGCTGTTTGGCAAAAACAGCAGCGGCGCTGCTGCTTATCGCTACTTAAATAAAAAAGTAGCGCCGCTGCCGCTACTTGCATGCAAAACAGCGGCCGCTGCCGCTACTTCAAAAAATAGCAAAAAGAACGACGGCATTCAAATGCGGTACCTAATGGTGAAATTTCAACTTTATTTACGAACGATAATTATTCAAGCTTTTGAAATATCGGTACAGGTTACAATTGGAATTAGCAAGTTTAAATGGTAGACAAGTAAGCAAATCACAATTCAGTTGGTTGTTAGCATATTCACTTCAAAAAAACAAGCATTTCAGAATGCTGGTTGGACAAACCAGCGCTTTGAAAATTACTTAGAAAGTTACCCTTGGAAGTTACACTAGGAAGTTAAATTCCCAGAGATAGAGTCCTCGAGGACGTCCATGGCCTCATGGACACATTTTAATGTCTTTGGCCTTGGCGTTGGCCTCGAAGCCTCAAATCCTCGAAAATTGCCCTCTCCTTTGCTCAAGTATTTTTTGAATTGTTAAAATTTTGTAGATCGCCAGGAAAATTTTTTCGAAGACCTTTTTTGGGGGGATCATCTGAAAACATTTTTTGAAGACCTTTTTTTTTGGAGAACACTTGCGCCTGTGTCCTTGGTCCTTGGTAGTGGCCTCGAGTATTCCTGTCCTTGGCCTCGAGAGGGTCTATCCTCGGAAAAGCTGTCCTTGGTCTTGGCCTCGGAGTTTTTTGTGTCCTTGGCCTCGAGCCTTGTGTCCTCGACTCCACCTCTGAAAAGTCCTTATCGCATTTTCTACACAAACAAAAGGCAATAAGAAATAATTTAAATCACCATCGACTCAACTAAGGTAAGGTTTTAACAATAAAGCACGATGGCATACAGTATTCAGCTTCTGTGCATTTCTGCCTCGAGCCTTATAGCTTTGAAGAAGTCGATCTGTTTATCACACGCTATAGGCTCTCAACCACCAAAATTATCCCTCGTGTAGAGATCCGACAAAAAACTTTATGAATCGATCGAATTACAAAACATTTCTTGGAGTTTAGTAGAAATGGTAAGTAATTCACGCCTCTACGATGATTTTGTTTAACTTTGGTAGATCGAGCGTTTTAAGAACTGGTGTTTACGAACTTGAAAAAGATACGTAGTAATCACCTATTCTATAGCCCTGGCAACATGCAGTAACGTATGCAGGATTTTGAAAAAGGGGGGGTAGGAACTTCAGAAAATTTGAGAAGAACAAAGATCAGAATAAGAAATTATTCCACCCAAAATCAGTCCGATTTTTCGCCTAAATTAGGTGAAGAGCCAAAAATAAACGGTCCTCACTCAAATTTAGTCCGATTTTTTGCTCAAAATCAGATGAAAAGCAAAAAAAAATTTTTTTTCACTCAAATTTAGTCCGATTTTTTGCCCAAAAGCAGGGAAGAGCAAAATAAAACAAAAGAGAAGGTCTTCACTCAAATTTAGTCCGACTTTTCGCCCAAACTTGGGTGCAAGCCTAAAAGAAACGCATAAAACATACCCTTTGTGTGATCAAAGCTTCTGCCCAACTTGCAAAGGGGGGGGGGGGGCCATGCCGCAATTTTGCATATTATTCTATGCTAATTATACAATACTGGCGACCCAAAGGGGGTGCCATGGCCCAATCCCCCCCCTAAATACGCCCTGGCAACACGCTATACGCGTCGCCGCTACATAGAAAAAACAAATGTGAAACAAATGATGAACAATGCGATTCACGTTACACAAAGTATTTTTTCTACGAGCGTAACTCCATAACTAAATTGTCTTTCAAGCTTATTTATTGCCTGGTTCAATTTGTTCTCAGCACACTATAAATTTAATTCTTAGTTTTACTTTTCACTGTTGTAGCAAAATTTATTTTGCTATGCCTTGATGTTACTACTCAGACCCGGCGCTCTGGGGGGGCATTTCGGGGCCATGCCCCCCAAATCATTGCTCGTTCCCCCTAAGCGAGAAATTTGTCCCTCAAGCGAGATTTTTGCCTCAAAAGTAAGTAACAGGCCCGGCGCCACGGGGTGGGGCATTTTGGGGCTGTGTCCCCCAAATCATTGCTTTTTTCCCCAAAGCAAGAGTAAATTTTTGTACAAGCGCTAGAGGACGCGCAAACTTGTGCCCCAAAACAGGTCACCACGAACGCTTTGCTATGAAACAGCTCGACAAATTGAGTGAATGTGATCAAGTAGCCTAAGATCTTGCGATGAAAACTTTTTTTTGTTTTTTGTTTTTTTGGTCTTCACCCTCAAATTTGAGGGCAAAGTCCGTACCAAAGGAGGTTAACATAAGATTTGGAGCAAAATATTCACCAGATTAATGCCGCATTTCCAATGCGTTTGGTCCCTGCTGAGCAAAGTTGTAAATGGACCGACTAGTTCCAAGCACGGCGCCAGAATAATGTCACTGGGGGGGGCAAAAATAAATTGTGGGGGGGCACGAGAAGTTTATTTATGTGAATTTGAGAGAGGCACGGGGACACGAGAAATTTATTTTAGCGTGGATCAAACGAACAAGGTGAAGACCAAAAAAAAGGTCTTCAGTTCAAAAATTTCCACAAATTTTGGTTATCGTCTTAAATTCTTGCGATTTTTCACGAATTCTCAGGCGAAGACCAAAAAAAAAGGTCTTCGTTCCAAAAGTTTTATGAAATACGGTGTGAGTCCACAAAAATTACGAAAATACGGGCGGTAAACACCAATTTGGGAGTCTCAGGGCTCGCTTTGCACTCCAATAACCCCGAGCCTGTTAATTTCTTCGGGGCACAGTCCTCGCTTCGGGGGGCACAGTTTTCGTTTGTGGAGGCACAAGCAGTCATTTGGGGGGCACGGCCCCGGAATGCTCCCCCGTGGCGCCGGGCTTGACTAGTTCAAGCCCAAACCCGAAAATGTAAGCCTGAACCCGAAAACTAATTTGAAGCCCAAATCATGCGCGAGAAAATCGAAAGTTAAGTTAGGTCTGAAAAATTGAGCAATGTTGCCAAGTTATTTTGATTATATTTTTGTGCACCTAACACAAAAAGCACGTCTCAGGCCCGAATTGAGCCCAAAATTTTTGTCAACTTTATACCCGAAAAGCCTATCCGACTTACAACTCTGCATCTGTGTAAGCTCCCCCCAAAAGATTTTGTACCTTCCGAAACACACTACTTTGGTGCCGGGCCTGTTACTTCTGTCCTACTTGCAGTGCACGAACTATGCTGTGATCTGTGACCAGATAGCGAACAAATCATTTTGGGAAAATATCGCAAAAAATTTGGGGGAAATATCGCAAAAAAACGTCTTAGCGATCTTCAAGTTTGCAGCAATTTATCGAACTGTAATTATCGCATTTTCGTTAAAGAGATACTGCTCGAAATCGGTTTTATTGAAATCGGTTTTATTAGTTCAATTTGGCCCGCTACCAGACCACATTATTTGTTAAATTTTGATTTAGAAAAAATATGGCCACGTACAATAAAACTCGCCTGTACACATACGAGCAACGGCAAAACGTCACAAAGGTAGCATTGTTTGTTCTACTAAATTAAAATAACGTGATAACCAGAGCAGAGTGAAAAAAAAGCGGAAAGTAAAGACTCCAAACGGTAACGCGTCAAAACGTGAATCAAAAAAAAGTCCCAATAAGGAGTTTGCTTAAAGTAGAGCGCTGAAGCGCTGCCACTTTTTCGGCTAAAAATCAGCGGCGCTGCCGCTACCGCCAGCGAAAAAGTGGCGACGCTAGTACTAGTATAGCGCCGCTGTGCACTGGGTGTTAAGTCGAGATGCGTTCATCTGCTTTTGCTCGTTCCTCCGAAGTTGTGCTTGATCTGTCAAGAGATGTCGCTAGAGATTTAAAATATCGTACATAAAAACGTCACAACTTTATACAAACGTAACAACATGTGAAAAAAATGAAAAAAGTACAAACGGCACCTACTTCAACGGAGTCACACACGACCTACAACTAATATTGCTCGTGTTGCAATACCAACGCCAACGTGAGTGTTTTTTCTGAAGCGAAGTAGGATATAAAACATGGAATAAATTAACCCCTAAGCTAACGTACTTTGACACTTAAGATGCTGCGTTGAACGTTTTATCTGTAAAATTTGAGAGTGAGGAAACTCTTCTAGAATAAGAATATAAACATTATGATTAACTGCAGTTGGTGAAGTGTGGCGGCTTAATCTAGAGCTGCTGCCCCCGTAACCCTCACGGAAAAGGGGACAATAAAGAAAGAAGAAGAAGAATATTAACTGCACAACTAACGACTATTCAGAATAAAATTTTATTATTTAAAATTGCAGAAACCGTTGAGCACTTTGTTTTGTGCAGTTTTGTATGCAGTATATTTCAAAACATTACAATAGGGTTGTAATTATTATTTTTCAATAAAAGCAAGATGTGGAAGAAGCAACTTTTCGTTCAATTGATGTTTATTTACCTGAAATCAGTTTCATCCTACAACATCGATACTTCTGAGGTTAGATCCTCCTTTATTCGACCCTATGAAGTTGAATCGAACTCAGCCATAAACAACCCAATATATTTTGGGTTTGACATTGCAGTAAATCCACGGTCAGCTAGTAGTACTTCAAGGTAAGTTAAGAAATGATACTGTAATTATTTACGTGTGAGAGCTGTTTTTACTTTTGAGTATACACTATTTTTTATAAGAACCACTAAATTTTTGGTCGAGGCTGGCTGTTCTTTTTTTCGAAAACTTTCGGCCTAATTTGTTCTTAGTTTGATCTTAATTTTATTGGAAAATAAAGAGACGCAAGTTAAGTTTTGCTGAACTAAAAGTTGTCTTTTGTTATGATCTTACAGATCACTGTTCGATAAATCAACAATAGGGCAATATCAAAAAGGTCACAAAAATTTTGCTTATTAGCTGTTGTTTTATTTTTCTTTCGTGCTGAGGCTAACTTTGTTCACAGTTTGTTTTTAAAATGAGAGTAAAAACGAGTTTCGTGTTCTTATAAAAGTGTTCTTTTAAAATCATTCAGTGGATCGTACGTTGTAAAAACGACACAGCTTTAGCCGAATGCACTTTCAAATACACGGTCTAACTAACTCAATAGTGACATCATTAAGTCAATTTTGCTCTCAGTTGCATTGCAGAAAACATTATTGATATTTCTTTCATATTGATTGAAAATTTTCAGCATGATAAAAAAAAAAAAATTCTATCGATAATTGCTTTAATTCCATTATCGGTACCGAAGGTACTTTTTTTACGAAATTGCTGGTTTCGTACCGACGGTACTTTAAAAGTATCGAGTGCCAATTCTGCTGAAATTTAAGATGGGTTCGCTGACACTCATAAAATAACATCTTTAATATTAGACGTGGGCTTACGCAATCAGTCTTCGATATTTATCGTTCTCTCACGAGAGAAATTTTATTTCGTTTAGTATGTTTACCTACATCTACGCTTTGATTCATCTTAGGATTTTGATTTTGGATGGATTCCAGCATACAACTTGTTTCATGCGAATTTTCAACAAGATAACATCGCTGTTGATAAAATGTCGAAACTGGAAACGCTTATGCACCATTAAGTAATACCAGTTTAATGAACAACTACAAAGTTCGTCATAATTTTGCCAGCCTTTCAATCATATTCAATTGCTTGTCAGGATCAAATTTTTTTGATCGGTTTTTCATGACATATTCTCAGCATACCAGCCGCAGACAAAATTGTTGGAGGAGACTATTTCATCGGAAATTTTTATTTACTTTTTGATTAAGTCTGACCCAAACTTAAATCCTTACTCAAAAACTAACACCAAACCTAACCAATGCCTAACTCCAACCTTAATCTTAACCCTTATAAAAGCAAAAAAAAAACGCGCGGATGATAGTTTCTTATTTTTATTTTATAACTAAAAAAGTTTGGTGAAATTGTCACTTTTCGAACCAGTCAAATTCAGCACAGTGTTTCCAACTGCTTGCCACCGCTGCGACGTTTCTTTGCTCATTCACATTCCGTTGCTCACGCACAATGACACGGATTTGGATCCAGTAAACTCGTTACACACTTTGAGTGCTACACAGCGACTAAAATGAAGATTCGATTTGTTTTGTTAATTCAAATACAATTTAAAGTTTTGTTACAATAATGTTAATGTTTTATATTACAGTACTTTAACAATTGGAGCACCAAAAAGAATCACCCCAAACAATCCTCTTCCCCAAACTGAAGAACCAACACCATTCAGTGAGTTAAAATTAACCTATTTAGGTTCAAAAAGGCCTTGATTTAAGGCGGGGCCTTCAAATACCGTGACCTTTGTTTGTGTTGCTCAGAGATAGCCCTTTTTGATTAAAATATATAGTGCTTTAAAGCATTGAAACAATTGCGGTCCACTAAAACCACAGTCTTTATGAGCACAAAGCTAAACATTCAAGAATTCACATCTTTTGCATCTCAAAGTACTGCTAGAGATCGGTTTTGTTAAAGAAGTGAGAAATACTTAATGTAACAAAGAGGTACCCCATATCTTGTTCCACTATTCCACTTAAACGCGAAAATAGATTTAATCCGTCTAACTTCGAACAATTAGCAACCCGGCGTTTCGAAATTTTGTGACATCGGAAAAAGATGACTTTGCAAAATTTCGTGCAGAATAGCAACGCGATGTTCGAACATCGCATTGCCAATTGAACTTGTTGAACATCATTTGAACTTACAGTATTGATCATCGAACTTCGGGTTGTTTATTCTGCAACAAATTTTGTAACGCCATTCTTTTCTGATGTCACGAAGTTTCGAAACCCAGGTTTGCCAATGGTACGGAGTCAAACGAATTAAATCTGTTTTTGCAAATAGGAAATAGAAGATCAAGGATCGGGGCTGGGGGGTAGCCAGGATTTTTGATTGGGGAGAGGGGGGGGGCAAACCCAAATCCCATGCAATAACGTCATCAGAAATTCTAACGGAGAAACTTTTTCTGGGACGAAGTTATAGTAGAACGGAAAATCAGAAGCCGTAGCATGGTTTGGCACTTAACTAGGATTTCGCTAAAGGGCGAGGGTTTAAACCAAAAGTGAAAAAGAGAAAACGTCTAAATTGGAAGACGTGTAAAGTAGTGTAACTCAAACGTATAGCAAATAGGGGTTTGCGGGGGAAGCCCCAAGTGCTTCGCGATTTTTCAGTCTTTTTTATAATCTGTTTTAATGCCTTTTGATCACATTTTGCACGCATTCAGAGACATTTGAAAGAACTAGATTTTTAACCCTTGAAAACCAATCGAAAAATTAAATTGTTCAATCCTCCTTTTACTTACATTTCAAACGAAATCTTGCATTTTGCCGATTTTGGGGTTAAATTTTGTAAGTGATTTGGTCCAGGTAGGGGAAGTAAGGTATATTGCCTTCAGCAATATTTCAGCGGTAAATAATGATCCACTCGAAGATTTTTAGAGATTTTTGTTTTGTCACAGAATAACCAGTTTTAAGAGTACCTGTATGGCCAGGGGTTCAGGCTTCTTCAATTCAAATTCAATAATTTGTTGAATGCGCTGACGTGCGGTGAGACTTTTGGTTGGTGAGGCACAATTTTTTTCACACACATGTTTGCAAAAAAATTATTTGAGACAATAAATGACAAGCAAATAATTGCTTTCATAACCATTAAGCGAAGACCAAATTTTTCGATAATTAGTATTCGTTTAATTTTTGCTGTTCACTTAAAGCCAAATCAATTCTTGAAGTTTTGAAAATCTATAAAGGCAGCCTATTATTTGACTTTGAATGTGGACATTATTAAAGTTTTCGCGCTTGCTAAGCAGGCGCGTCGATTCCCAGGGGGGGGGGTCGGGGTATCCCGACTCCTCCCCCTCCAAGGACATCCATTGAGGGGGTCCAAAGAGTAAAAAACCCTCCAATAAAAATGAACATGTTGGCTATTTATTACGAGTACTAACAAAACAACACTTCTGTCTTCACAGATTTTTCTTGCTCAAAATCTTGAAAATTATATATCACAGCGCTAGGACAAGATTTTATGATAATATTCACTATAATACGAGTATGTTTATCACCTAGCCAATATATTGCACAACTTTTATTAGCGTACATCACAAACTAATTATTGTGACTGTGTGTCAGTGAAGTCTAGATGAGGAAAGTTCTTACTGTTACAGCAGGCCACTGAAGGACGAGGGCAGACTGAGACTCGCGGCGTCAGAGGAAGGTAGGCTAAAGTTAGTTTTTCCGTTGCTGTTTCGCGCGTACTAGAAGTTATTAGTAGTAGCAATCTTTGATTGCCGAGCAAAAACAGATACATAAATTGCAAATTCAGCAAATATTTGAAGACAAGATTTAGCACGACCAGAAGAAGCGAAATACCAAAACAAGAACGTCGCGTAATCAAGCGACACAGTCGCTGAGTCTGCTTCTCTTAGAAATAGTACAAAATTCGGTTGTAGGATTTCGACACTAACTGAAACTTTTGTTTTGATTTTGGTCAGCAGAAAAAAAATTGGTAAAAAAAAGAAAAAGGGAAAACAGAAAAAACACACACACACACAGAGATAAGCCTGCATTTTAATATCCACTCAAGTAAATAATGGTTTCACTTTTTAACAGGAATAGGATTTTAAAAAAGTAAAACTTTAGTGTCTTCGATGATGTTTTGTCACTGGAAGTTAAAACTTTATCTCTTATATGTCTTGGTAAACTATTCCAAATTTTAACACCAGAAATTTTAAGCGATTGATTAGTTTTTACCAACGATGTTCTTTGCACATAAAAATTATTGGAAGAAGCACTTCGGGTCAAATACATATGGATAGAGGACGAAGTTCTAAAAATCGTTAATTGATTGCCACAGGGGGTTTTTGGATATGTGTGAAAATTGGAGATTGTGGGGTGGTTGTGGAAGTGGTATTGAAAGCTGAGGGCACTTTTTCAAGCATCCACAGCTGCTCTGACTGGAGATTGTTATACCAACTAACTCAGCTCAAAGAACGCGTTACCGCGTCTTAGGTGCTTAGCCAGTGGTTCTTAGGCTCTGCAAACACCTTTGAAGCATTTGCAGTAGTACAGGCAATTTATTTAAATTGACTTTGGCCATAAATTTGGCAACGTCTAATTTGTAAATTCCATGGATATTTAAGACTTGCAGTTGTTCATATAATGGTTTTAATCTAGTTTTTGCACCAGATTTGTTGCTCAATGTTTTTTGGATACGATTTTGTTTGACTTGTAGTTTGTGTTTAATGATTTTGGAAGAATTTCCCCAGCAAATAATTGCGTGTTGGAGATAAGAACATACTAAACTATAATAAACTGACATTTAAGCTCTTTGCGGTATATACTTGCGTAATTTAGAGATGTCATCAGAAGCAGCCAATAATTTGGTTTCAATGTGTTCAATGTGCTTGTTCATAGTGAGTTTGTCATAAAGAAATGATCCTAGATATTTTACGTAATTGCCTGTTTTATTTTACAATCATTTATTTGCGGAAAGATTTTTTCTTTGCTTTTAGTAAAAATGTTGCACCAAAACCAAGCAGCTCTTCGATTGAAGAAAATAATTTATACTCCTTTGGACCATTGAGGATAAAATAGGCTACCGCCCACCGGTATTTGTTTGGAAAAAAATTAGTACCTGTTAGTCAGATTGATTATTTAGTTCAGTTGTGGAAGTCGCAACGCTAACAAGTACGGAACGGCAGTGGCGTCGATAGAAATGGTGCAATCCGGCCTGGGACTTAATGGACGGTGTCATCATAGGCAAGCCAGAATTTTTGGTTGGGGGGAGGAAGACCAAACCACATGCAATGACGTCATCAAACAATTTCGAAATGAGAAACTTTTTACGGGACAAAGATATCGTACAATGGAAGACCAGAAGCCGTGGCCTGGTTTGCTGGCACACAACCAGGATTTTGCCGAAGGGAAGAACTTGAAGTAAATGTTGGAAAGCGAAAATGTCTAAATTTGGAGACATGATGAGCAAACTAGTGTAACTCAAATGTATCACAGACAGGGATCTGGGGACTAAGTCCACAGCCGCTGGGTAATTTCAGGTAATTTTTTTGAAAAAAATAGCTATTTTAATGCCATTGGATCACATTTTGCGCGTTTTTAGAGTAATTTGAAAAAACTAGATTTTTAACATTTAGAGAGCCAATTGAAAAATTAAATAGTTCAATTCTCTTTTTACTAACTATTTAAGTCCAAAACAAGTTTAAAATCTTGTATTTTGGGGTTAATTTTGCGTGTGATTTGGCCCAGGTAGGCGGAAGTAAGATTCATTGTCTCCTGCAATATTTTAGCAGTAGATAATAATCCACCTGAAGATTTGTCTGAAGGGATTTCGTTTTGTCAAGAAAATAACCAATTGTAGGAGTACATGTAACGACCTAGGGGCCCAGGCCCCCTCAATTTAAATTCAATAATTTGTTCAGTGAGCATTTTCGCTAGCTATTTTTTTTCAAACGCAGTTTGTCGCTTAAAGACTGGGAAGGTGGAGGTGAATTGCTATTGAAAGTTAATTGGCACAGTAGATGGTTATTGATATGGCTTATAACTAATCATGTTTTTGCCCAGGCCGGATTTACATTTCACAGGGCACTTGACACTTTGGGGATTTTTGCTGCAACGTTTAGTCAAATATAGTTGAAGGCAAAAAAGCCCTTAGGCCCATCATCTAAGCGCGGGGTTCCCTGGCACTAAGCCGTTTGGTAAATGCGGTTGTGGTTATTGTATTAGGTTTATAAAAGGTTAGACAAGTGCCTGAAGTTGCAATTTTTAAGACAAAGCTCTTGTTTTCTCCCGGGCTATACACTTAAATTGGTTGGCAAAATTTTAAATAAAGGGGCCCGTGCCCCCTATTCGTCCATAGTAATGTTATTGTTAATTACTGTTGAACGCGTGCACGGTTGTACGGAGAAATGCTGAAAGAAACTGAAGAAACAGTAGGCTTTGTTTTATCATTTTTATCACTGAGGGCACTTTTATTGAGGGAGCCTGTTTCCCCCTGGGCTACGCCTATGGGTGTCATCACCTACAGTAGTATGGACAGGCTTGGCGGAACGATTTTCAAAGTTTTCAAAGTCGTGACATTGGAATTATAGGGCGCGAAAACCGCCCCAAAAGTTTGGCGTGAAAGAGGTCGCATTCAAATTTTATTCAATTTCCATTCCTGCCCTTTCATTTCCACCAACCCACTTTTGGCCGCGATGAGTTTTTTTTCCTTTTTCTTCCAAAATACCGTACGCTCATTTCCTAAACCCTTTACAACGAAAAAAAAACTGCATCAAATGTGCTATTGCGACGTACAAACAATGCAAACAAAATCTACAATTTACTAACAATGCAAACAAAATTCACGAGATTTCGCCAAAAAAGTTCTGATTATTAAGTTGGACTCCCCAAAGATTTTGAGAAATCGAAATAACCTTCTTGGTAAATTCTCTACGTCACAAAAACCCGGTTTCAGTCCGAACATCATTATTTGCTGAAAACAAGAAAGCAAAAATGAAGATTTATATAGCGCAACCACTCTTTTCTTGAGTACGGTTTTACTCTTTCTGAATTAAGTGATTCTTTCGAATTGATGTCTCGACTGAATCTTTTAAATCGGTTTTCTTTTAGCTATAACTTCAAGTTTAGAAAGTCTCTCATCTTTGAGACTAAATTTTCTTCCATTTTAGTTCATTTCCTCGTATTAAATTATTTTTATTTCGCTAGAAAAATAACTTGTTTAATTTCGCTGTGAACGAAAGACTACAAAAACTGCTTTGACTTTTGCTCATTCGATGACGTCATAGGTAAGGCGTGCCGCAAAATCAGATTTAAAAGCATT
This sequence comes from Trididemnum nubilum, assembly GCA_963965965.1. Classification (NCBI taxonomy): domain Eukaryota; kingdom Metazoa; phylum Chordata; class Ascidiacea; order Aplousobranchia; family Didemnidae; genus Trididemnum; species Trididemnum nubilum. The sequence goes on along the minus strand of OZ014482.1, from coordinate 25,706,450 downwards.
ATGCGTGGTTCGCGATTTGTCTGAGGAAAAAAAGGCATGCTTTTAGTTCGTTCATTAAAATTTGCTAGGATGAAGTGAGGCACGATTGATAATGCCTCACTTCGCATATTTTAAGCGATGCTCAATGGCACGCTGTAGTGATAGCAATATTACACCGAAAAGTTTGGACGTTTTAATGCGAAAGACATAAGATAAAAGCAGTGAACACACAAAAAAAGCAAATATGACAAAAATTAATAAAGTTTTTGATATATGACAAAAATTAATAAAGCTTATGCGCTTACCACAACTCCCCTTCTCCGGATAAATTATAAACCTACTGGCGGGGCTATTTCAAGTTTTCGTATTAGTCGTTGCAATGATTTTAACCCCTACCTTTTAAATTTAATCTAATGGAAGTTACCCAATTATGAGTCACTCAAATTTGAAACGTAACCGACGGCAAACCCAGCATGCGTATTATTTAGTAAACACAATGTTGCCCGCCTTTCAACTTAAAAGTTCTATCACAGCTGTTCTGTGGCCCAGTTGACGAAAGTTTCGAGGCCAGGCAGACGCATTACTTTGTTAATAACCACTCACAAATCTATGTTTCAAGTGTAACCAATCAATTTGTTTTTGTATATGTTGTTTAGAAGTTCTCTTCTGATGATCCCATTATGGGTGAAACAAACTGTTAAGGGTTTCTAAATTTGACTGTGAATAAAATTATAAAGTTTTTGATAAGAATTTTGATTTGTGTGAAACCATTTTATTTTAATTATATACTTTATTTTCGTTTTCCTTTGTAAATTCTACAGGTGAGGCACGGCCTCACCTGCCTCCCCTGACCGCACGTCCCTGGTTGAATGAGCATTTCCTCTGGCTAACTTATTTTTTAGAAGTATTTTGTCGCGTAAAAATGGCGAGGTGAAGGTGAATTATTCCTATTGAAAAATGATACAATAGATAGTTACGGCTATTAACCATGTATTTGTCCCAGGCTCCTGGCACTTTGGGGGATTTTCGCAACATCTTCCTGCCAAACATAGGTGAAGACCAAAAAAGTCTTACCACCTGAGCGCGAGGCCCATGGCACTCTGCTATTTGGTAAATTCGGCCCTGGTTATTATTGCATATCGTTCATAAAAAGGTTAGATGAGGGCCTGAGGTAACAATTTTTAAGACAAAAACCCCTAATTTTACCCGGGTTATACAGTACATTTAAATTGATTGGCAAAAATTGAATTGAAAAGGCCCGGGTCCCATGGTCCTCAATATTATTGCTATTTACTGTTGTACGCAAAAAATCTTGAAAGAAACTGAAGCTGAAGAAACAATAGCTTTTGTTGCCACATTTTTATCATTGATGGCATTTCAATTTGTTCAATGAGCATTTTCTCTGGCTAATTTATTTAATTTTAACTATTCAATGAGCATTCTCCCCCCTTTGGCTACACTTAAGGTTCTGATTACCTGTTTGTTATCTGAAGTAGTTCTTGTTTCTTTAGTAAAACCGATTTCGCGCAGTATCTCTAAAAACGTTCAATCTGCTTTTACGAATTTCACTTGGATGTCCTGTATGACAGCTTTCGAGTACCTTTTAGATGATCTCAGTAGGCTAAAGATTTTAATCACGATTTTGTGCTCAGCATATTGCGTATTTCATATTCAGTGCTGTATATTGCGCGCTATAATAACCTACTGTTTACTTTAGTACAACTATTATTTTATCATTACGTTTTTAAATACCTTAGAAGCAGGGGTCAAAATTAACTTTTTTACAACTTGCCCGTCGGACAAGTGATATCAAATGTTTACTTGCCCGAGGAAATTTCAACTTGCCCAAAAAAAAAATAGGCACAATTAGTTTTTAGGCTGTTTATCTTAGGAAAAAAATGTGTAAATTGTATTCTTGGCAAAAACAGTGAATTTCCGTAATACGTGTATCCTATTTCGAGAATCAAGTTTTTGTGCGCGATTGTTATGGTAGGACTTTTTTCAAATGCATTACGCAAAGCATGATTTTTTGATTGTAATGCATTTACAATCGCGAATATTTTGTAAACTATGCATTTACAATTTTTTTGATTGTAATGCATTTACAATCGCGATTATTTTGCAAACTTTTTTCAAATGCATTACGCAAAACATGATTTTTTTGATTGTAATGCATTTACAATCGCAAATATTTTGGAAACTACGCCAGCTAGAAATCCGAAACTTTTTGCAAAAGTTATAAGAGCTGAAAGGTCTTCAAAATAATCATAACAAAATAATTGCAAAATTCTTGACGTTGTCTTTATGCAGCGCAGGGTTTGTACTTGTGATGTTTAAAACAGTAGTTAACGCGGCAAGCACGGGAAATTTTTTTTCTGAAAACGTAGCATTTTGTGTCAAAAAGTGTCAAAGGGCGTATAAGTATCGCAAAATTAGCGTGCAATTAAGTGTTAATTTCGATTAACGATGTTGCGTTCGATTAAACAAAGTGTTCATTGTAATGGTTGCAAAGTGCTAAAATAAAGCAAGTAACAGCTTTCTCTACTTACATTTTATTTTATTCCAACAAAAGCGGACCTAACTTGCATCTCTAAATAATCTTGTTTGATGTTGTTGAATACGCTCTATTTTGTTAGCTTGCCCGTCGGGCAAGTTAAGCCGAAAAATAACTTGCTAGAGGCCATTTCAGCTTGCCTCGGGCAAGCGTTAATTTCGAACCCTGCATAGATGTACTGTGGAACAAGTGTGTTCAGTGCTGGAGCCTTGAGAGATACAATTCAACAAAGGATGAAAGGAATTATTTTATTCAGTACAGAATGATACACATTTTATTCCATTGCTCATTCGTATTTATTTCGTAGGATGAAAGTAACAGCCGTTTAAAACCGGACCCTAAACATCACATTTTTCCACCGTTTCGCTTTAGTGCAGGTGTTTCTCGCTTTAATATGTTTTGTAAGTGGCTCCAATTAAGATCTTTAGTGTCATGAAGTCATATTCTTTGATGTGGTCCTACAAACTTTCTTTAGTTGTTTTATCATTCATGAATATTGTTCAAGTACCGTCCAATTGATCTAGCGAGGTCAAAGGTTCAAATCTCGGCCAGTCAAATACAGTGTTGCCGACGTTCTTCACCGCTGCGACATTTCTTTGCAAAAAGCTGAGCTGTCCGCAAGCGTAGTGATGCGGTAGTGGGCACTGAAGCTCGTTACACGCGTTGACGTAAAACATCGAGTATACTAATGATTTAAATTTTGCTTAGCTTCTGGAAGCATCTCAAGATGTGAAGTTGATTTTCGCACTTCCGGGCAAGATGTCAGTTGTGACGACATAAATCTTCCTTCAGGTGCAATGATCGGAGACGCATATGGAATGGATGTCAGCTACAATCCGTCTAATGATATCCTCGTTGTAAGTTTTAAGCCGTGCTGCGTTGTTTGCAGTTTGGAATCATACAGCGGCAGTAGCGTAGCAAGGGGGCGGAGGAGAGGGGGCTATAGCTCCCCACTCATTACTATGTCTAACAAAATGCAGAATAAGAAAAATACCACGTTTTTAGCACTTTTGAGACTGTTTTATGCACTGGAATAGATCAAAATAGTGATTTAAAACATCTTTTGAAACATATATTCAGAGGCGGGGGCTAATTTGTCAAAAATAAACTCACAAATACATGAAAACTTTAAAAAATGGCCAAAAATAAGCAATCAAATTTGATCGCTAGAGTAAAAATGCAAAACATAAATGTCATCAGCACGTATACTATAAACTTAGGAATTGAGGGGGAAGGGGCTATTCAGTATTAGTTAATTACCTATCAATCCTATCAAATCTCTTTTCATTACCCTCCCCTTCAATTATTTTTGTCTATAAACTGTTGACGAAATAGATTACTTCATGTGAGTTTTATTAAACTATACGATTTTATAATTTACCAGCATCTAAATACAAGAACTAAAATTTTACCATTAGTCACCTCCCAAATAGCCCATTTATGCAACCAGTTTAATCATGTCTGCACTGCCAATTTCTATGCCACGTTTTAAAAGCATTATTTTTTTATCAAAATAGCCCTAAAAATCGAAAAGTTTGACGTCCTTCGTGGTCAACTCCTGGGAAAGCCTCTGCCCTACAAAGCCTCTGCCGCTGTGCAAGCCCTTAAGGTTTGTCCAGTTTGGCCAAGAGTCTTGTCCAGCTGGGGAATAACTTTGTTAGAGAAGCTGAGGGCTGCCGATGAGAGCTAAAAGCTCGAAACAGCGCTGTCCAGCTCTGAGTCCTAAAAATGTTATTTTTTGCAAAAAAATGCAAAATTTTTGAGCGCTGGGGGCTCCGCCCCCAGACCCCCATTGCGCATTTCTGCCTTTGCTCCTGTATAGCGGTTCCTCCTATTAATTGATAAACCGCATCATTTATCCGTTACTGAAAAAAAAAATACATGCTCAAAGAACAAAACTCGAGTATTTCCATGCTTGAAGTGATGCCGTTTGCTTGAAAATAGCTATAGGCTTTGTTGTTTCTATTTCCCCGTCTGTTACGTCTACAGTTTTGTTTTGCGTATACTTATTGATGTAAAAAGCCAGAATTTAAAAGTTTTTATAATAATAAAATCATGCTCAACTTAAAAATGCTAACAGCATCATTTCCAAAGAAGTTGCATAATATGAAATACGTAAACTATGATACAATTTTTTTTAAGGCTTGTACACCAGCACGAGTTCTGGCATGCGAAGGCGACAACAACCAGTCCAGCCATAACGTCCCAGGTTTCTGCTACTCAAATAACCAAAATCAATGGACAACGGATTCGTACACTGATGAGCAGAGTAAGTAATGCTTAGGGTGTATTAACTGAACATTGGTTGAGTGGATAGAGCGTCTGTAGTAGTAGTTTTATATTTTTGGTTTGCAAAACAACAACCAAATCCAACAACAAACAATGAACCAGAAAAAGGATACGGCAACATAACGATATACTAATAATAATTTAGTTGTGATGTTCTTGACGTTTGCTGGCCAGAGCTTTTAATATTTAGTCGTTTGTGTGCTATCTGGCCCGAAGGCTACCAGTGCCTACTGCCTAAGCCCAGCCTCTCTTTCCTGGGCTTCCGCGCTGGTAGCCTTCGGGCCAGATAGCACGCAAACGATTAAATAAAAACGATATACGTTATACATTAATTGATATACCACTTTATCTATCCGTTACTGAAAAAAGCAGACTCAAATCAAAACCAAATCTTTCATTATACTCGCTGTAATGCACCGAAGCGTGTAACGAGTTTGCGGGGCCCAGCTCGCGTCATTGCGTCCGGCAACACAGCTCCTTTCAAAGAAATGTTGCAGCGGTTGCGAGCTGTTGGCAACAAAAAACGAAACACTATTTTCATGTTCGACATGATGCCATTTGCTTGAAAATAACTAAACTTTGTTCTTCCTTTCCCTGTCTGTTACGTCTCCAGTTTTGCTTTCCGTACTTATTGACGTGAAAAGACAACATTTAACTCTACACCAAAAAAATTGCAAAAAAATATCCAAATAGGAAAAAAATTAAAATATGGCTAAAAATGAGCAATCAAATTTGATCGCTTGATGCAAAAATGCATAACGTAAACTTCAAAAACGTTGTGTGGAGTGGATGGAGAGCTGACTCTTAGCCCCTTCGCAAAATTATCTTTTTTTTGATGCAGAGGAATTAGGTTAAAACTTGATAGAATTTTTTATTTCATAATTTACAAACTTGTAATCAAAAAGCTGAATTTTACCATTAACTACCGTCTTTTTAGCCCAATTACGCTGCGAGTTAATCATCTTTCTGCGCTGTAATTTCAATGCCATGTTTTTGAAAGGAAAAAGCATTAAATTTTATCAAAATAGATCTAGAACTATGTTATGTTTGCAAAAGAAAGCAAAGTCTTTAAGCGCTGGGAGCTCCGCCCAAGACCCCCTTGCCGGGCGTTGCCATCAAACCCTCAGCCTGAGTGAATAAAGTATAAAGTCAACTTCGTTCTTACCACCCAGTTAAAAAGTGAAACAGCGCTTTCATTTTTGGTTTCGCCATCTATGGAATTAAATTGCAAATACATCTATGCAGAGGTAATTATTCAAGAAATAAACGCGTAAATTAGGCCCTCCCAGGGCCCCCTTCTGAAAAAAAATGGGAGGCCTGCTCCCCAGTTCCGCCACCTATGACTGCACTGCATTGTCAGTTAATAATAGAAAAATTATTACAATAATCTTTAGTAAGCTAGACATTGATTGAATTAATAACTTGCTCACAATCCAACAATGCACAGTAAAATCAAAAAATTTTATGTGAAGCAACGTTCTTCGATTTATTTTTATTTGACGTTTTGCCTCCCAGTCCGGAGAGCTTCATCAGAACAGTAATGCATTTCTTGTTTGCAAAAATGAAAACGAAGCTAGTAGGAAAAAAATGGTAACCCAGAATAAACTCAAGAGTCTTCCTGTAATGTAACAATTGGGAGTTCGCGAGAGCGCGTATATAGTAAGTGCCTTTGTTTTTGTTCGCGAATTTTGGCAGATGAGGATTGATTTGCTCACATCTAGCTAACGGTAAAACCTAGAAAGTTGAAATCTTATACTCAACATAGGAATTAATCAAAGCGTCATGTGTGCTAATTTTGGGATCCTAGGTCACGTGATCGTGAATTGATACGCAAAAAAACATACAAAAACAGCGATTTTTGGCTTGAAAATTTATTAATTCGCTTATAACTCAAAGACTACTAGATGTGCAAAGCTGAAATTCGGACACAATGTGGGTACTTATGATTGCTTTATGCAAACTGAATTTGGGAGGGCCCAGTCACGTGAACAAAATTTCACAGGCCGAAAATTGGCAAAAATTTGACGAGTTTGAACAGAGATATTTTTTTTAGTCTATATGTTCTTCACCTCAGTAAGGTTAGATACTTTCGCGAAGTCTCCAGATATCGCTTGCGATGTCACTTTCTAGTATTTCAAAACATTTCATATTTTAGCCTGTATTGCCAAAGGAGTCAAATGCTAAACGTCATAAAAAAGTTGTGGTGAATGCCATTTTCAAAAAATTTGGCTTTTTCAACCTTTGTTGTTACCGGGCGCGTAGCCATGAATTCGCTATGGGGAGGGGGGTGCGGGAAACCCCCAGCCCTCGAAAATTTTGAATTTTTTAGTAAAAATACCTTAATTTTAGGGCTATTTTGATACAAAATAATGCTTCTAAAACGTGGCGTAGAAGTTGGCAGTACAAACATGATTAAATTGGGTGCGTAATTGCGCTATGTGGGAGGTAGCTAATGGCAAAATTTTAGTTCTCATGTTTATATGCTAGTAATTCATAAAATCCTAGAGTTCAATAAACCTCACACGAAGTAATCGATTTTGTCCATATTTTGTAGAGAAAAAAATTTGAGGGGGAAATGGAAAGGTATTTAAGAGAAGTGATTACTAATCAACTAATACTAATTACCCCTCCCCCATTTCTGAGTTTATAACATATTTTTTGATGAGACTTATGTTCAGCATTTTTACACTAGCGATCAACTTGATTGTTTATTTTTGGTAATTTTTCAAAGTTTTTTTTCTTGATTTGTGAGTTTTATTTTTGACAAATGAGCCCCCCTTGAATATATTGTGGTTCAAAAGATGCTTTAAATCACTTTTTAGTCTATTCCAATTCAAAAAACAGTCTCTGCAATACTAAAAACGTGGTGTTTTTCTTATTCTGCATTTTGTTCGACAGGCCAATGGGGGGGCTTTAGCTCCCCTTCCCCCTCGCTACGCTTCTGATTGTCATTGGATTGGAACGAGTGGGTTAAGCTTTGTGAATCGGAAAAATGTGATGTAGCAGCGGGTGCCAAGCATAGGCGTAGCCAGGGGGGACGAGCCCCCCCCCAATTGAAATGCTACCAATGATAAAAATATCACAAAAAAGACTATTGTTTCTTCAGTTTCTTTTAGCATCTTCGCGTACAACAATACACGCTTACAGCAGTAATTAACAATAATATTGATCCAGGGGGCCCGGGCCCCCTCAATTTTTGCTAACCAATTCAAATGGGCTCCCTACAAAAATATTTAAATGGCCCTCAATTTAAATGGGCCCCCAACAATAATATTGATCCAGGGGGCCCGGCCCCTTCAATTTATTTTTGCCAACCAATTTAAATGAGCCTCCTACAATAATATTTAAAAGGCTCCGAATTTAAATGTGATTTTAAATGTGTTTTGGGCTTAAATTGCAAGTAAAAGGAAGACTAAACAACTTAATTTTTTCAATTGGCGTTCAACTGTTAAAAATCTGGTACTTTCAAATGGCTCTGAATACGGGCGAAATGTGATCCAATGGTATTAAAATAGGTTTTTTTTCCAAAAAATTACGAAAAATTGCCCAGCGGCCGGGGGCTTCGTCTGTAAATTACAATACATTTCTTTGAATTACAATACATTTCTTTACTCAAGCACGTCTCACAATTTAGACTTTGGCACATTTTAACTATTCGTTGAAGCCCTCTCCTTGAACGAGTTCTTAGTTACGTGCCAACACCAGAGGCCACTGCTTCTGATCTTCCATTCTACGATATTTTTGCCTCACAAAAAATTCCTTTTTGGAAGTTTCTGATGATGTCATTGCATGTAATTTGTGGTTTGGGCCCACCCAATCAAAAATCCTGGCTACGCCTATGGTGCCAAGCACGTGAAACTTTAATGTTGCAAACTTGCAATGTTGCATACTTGTGACTATGTCTTAAATTTCTATAGTCAGAGCATTTGAAATTTTAATGAACACTTTCGTGTTGTTTTTTTTTACCAATTATTTCGACTCAGAATAAGTTTTACTTAACAACGAGCGAGTATGCGGTCTATTGTTTACAAGTTTTTTTTGCTTGTGGCTTCTACATTATCAGGATAATGTCAACCTAAATCTATACCACGAACAAAGATTATAATACGCCAGCAAAACAACAGAAATAAAACTATTCCATCAAACTTGCACCACAAAAGGAGCAATGAAAACCCTTTTTTGTACAAAAAACAGTAAATTTTGGGCTAAAGCAGGCTGTTCTTAAATTTTCACGAATTATCAGCAGCATTTGTTCGTAATTTGTTCTTAACTGAATTAGAGAAGAAAGTGACGCAAATTCATTTTTTATTAGTTCAAAGTTGTTTTTGTTAAACAATAGATCATGATTATTGTAGAAAAATCAACAATGACAATATCGAAACTGCAAAGAAAACTGTGCTGATTACTGTCAAATGTGTTGTATTATATTATAGCTGTTGCTCATAATTTTTTTTTCATGCTGAGACTGGCGTTGTTCTTAAATTTTCAACAAAAATGAGCCCGTGTTCTGATAAAAATGTTTTCATAAAAAAAGTGTACTTTTACTTTTGTTATTTCATGGGCGTGTAAGATATAAAAATGATAAAATCGCTGTAACTATAACTTTGAATAATCATTTTCAATACTTGAGAGAGTGTCGGTTAGATACTGCAAAAATGTGAAGCTGCGATACAGAATTCGAGCAATTACACCTTTGATATTTGAATAATGCAATTACAACAGGCCCGGCGCCACGGGGGGCATTCCGGGGCCGTGCCCTTCAAATCACTGCTTTTGCCCCCCCAAAACGAGGGTTGTGCCCCCAAAGCAAAGATTGTGCCCCAAAGAAAGTAACAGACTTGGTGCCACTGGAGTGCAGTTCGAGGCCTGAGACCCCCAAAATACTGGTCATCACCCCAAAATTCGTGAGCAAAAACCGATTTTTCGCAGATTCTGCGGTGAAGACCTTTTTTTTTTGATCTTCACTCTCGATTTCGAGGGAACAAAGTTTTTGTGCCCGCCCAAAAATTGTATATGCCCCCCCTCCCCCCCCCCCCAGTCACGCTACTATGGCGCCGGGCCTGAATTGCAAACATCAAAATGCCGAAATAGAATTTACTGATTTTGATAATTGTCATTTTGTATCTCTGCTATATTATTTTACCAGGAGCAATATTCATGTTAGTTTAGATTGTCCCAGAAAAAGTTTAAAATCTCTATTTCCAATGTCGTTTTTCTTATTTAGTTAAAACTGCTGGTTCTCTTTCAAAGTGTAGAAGGAACTTACGGTTTTAGTTTGATTTTAGCACGCAATCTCAGCTGTTTGGTGCGAAGGCCCCGAAACATGTGAGGACCAAAATGTGGTATAAAAAGGAACGGTTCGCTCTCGACATTCGCTTTGTTTAAGTCAAATTTATAGGAAATTCCACAGTTTCTTCTCACTCGCAACCGGTTGGCTGACTTTCATAACAAACTGGTGCGAACAGCAGAATAGTACCACTGCCTACATCACCGAAAAACATGATCATTTAGTGTAATAGTTTAGTAACTCGAACCAACTCTACTTCAAATCCTTTCTCTATTGCAATCTTTGACAACGTAAACAAAAAATACGTAAATGAGTGCATACTGCATTAAAGGGCGCATTTCCCAGTGAGATCCCCGGTGAAAAGCCCCTTGAAGGGACACTCTGCCGATAAAAGAACCTCTTCTATAAGACTACAGTATTTCAACAACGTTTTGCGTCGGAAAACAAGTAATGACAAAAAACGTCTTTAACTTGCTTTGGACAAAATTCAGGTTTGAACTGAAGTCTTGACTCAATGCTGGCTCCAGTCGAGGTAGCCCTCTGATTACAATTTGCATCCTCCTTGAGTCGTAGTTAAGCGCTGGATAAATATTGTTCATTTCTAAACTCTTAGATAAAATTTGTCAGTCAGGCTATCTAGTTTTTGGTCTAATAATAATTAATTAGTTTCTGACTTATTTTTAATGTTTTTTTCAGGGTGTCCAGCTCGTTACCGAGATATTATATTTTTACTTGATGGTTCGAGTTCAGTTGGGCATTTAAATTTCAACCGCGTTAAAAACTGGGTGGTAGCGTTGTCTAATCGCTTCAATATCAATAATAATTCAACCAAAATAGGGGTCAACCAGTTCTCACTTTACAACCCTTCTAGGTAAGTAACAAATAACACCAAAACTTATATTTTCCCTTATTACGTTATTTTCAGGGTTGTTTTTCTTTCCTCACCAGGCTCCATTGAGCTAAAGATAGTTTTTTGGCCGGTTGCACCACCCATTGGCCACTTACGTAACTGTGCCTGGCCTCGCATTGGTCACTGTCTCTCTCTTTCCTCTTTATCTATTTTTAGAAGCACTACTTCAGCTGTTATATTTAGTTACGTCTTGTGTGTCTGCATGTGTACGTTGATGAGAGTGATTGTCTAGGCCTACTATGTGCTAGAGTTCTAAGTCGGGCCGGGCTTTTCGGGTCGGGTTCGGGCCTAAAGCTGACAAAAATTTCGGACTTAATTTGGGCCTGAAACGTGCTTTTTGTCTTAAGTGCACTAAAATATTATCAAAATAACTAGGCAACATTGCTAAATTTTTCAGACCTTACTTAACTTTCGGGTTTTTTTCGGGCATGATTTGGGCATTAAATTAGTTTTCGGGTTCGGGCGTATATTTTCGGGTTCGGGCCTGAACTAGTCGGCCCGTTTACAAGTCTGCATTGTGCATAAAACTGGTATAACAGGTGTAGCAACAATGCAAAGAAAAATTGCTTCTTTGTCTCCAATATCCTTTGCATGTCTTAACGTCTAACATTGTGTCGCTACTTCCTTTTCCTGACTCTACGTGTTATTATAGTGTTACCTTGCATTTGCTATTGTTGTGGTGGTCAAGAATAAAAAGAATGATGAATGATTATTGCCATAGTTAAAATTAGTAAAACACTTATGATATAATGTCTCCAACAGGTTATTTTGCCTAGGGTCTCTTCATAGAGGTGACATACTAAAATATTGTCACCACCCTAAAGAGCCTAATGGGGAAACAATATGCTGAAGAGCCATGAGAACATTGTTTTTGTAGGTGTTTTATTGATTTTAATTTTATCTTAATTGCTTTTACCAAGCATCATCGAGCTCTTACTTCGGGGCAAAAGCACTTACTGTTCCTCTTATATAACGTAGTAACATTTCGCATGCAAGTATAAATTTTCTTAATTTAGTCCGAAACCCGTATAGGTTTGGTTGGTTTCTGTTTGGTTTCTGAATGTTAGAAATATGCAAGAAAATTTTCCTTAGTTTATTTTTTTATCAAACGGCATGAAAGTATAAATGAAAAACAATGTACCATAGTAATAGCCAGTTTAATGGAATTAATTTGTGACAGATGCTGTAAGGGTAACCTACCATGACAGACATGCGGTGAAACTCAAGGAGCGGTTTAAATTTTTTTTTTTTTTGGAACTATTACCAACTGTTATCTCTATAATTTACAATTTTTTGTCGTATTTTAGATCTTTGCAGGAACAAGCATTTATCAGATCTGAAATTCCACTCGGCCAATTTACCGATAGAAGAGCATTTAATGTAAGTTTTGTTTTAAATTTAGTTAAATGTTTCATTATACTCGCTGTATTACGCCGAAGCGTGTAACGAATTTACGAAGCCCATTTCCGCGTCATCGAGCCAGCTGGCAAAACAGCTGCTTTCGAAGAAATATCGTGGCGGTGGTGAGCCGTTGGCAACACTGTGTCCAATTTGACCGGCCCGAGATTAGAACCTTGCGTAGACCTCTCACCCAGGGGCGAATGTGTTACCTCTCGACTCACTGACCTGGATTTAATTCTAACTTTATTTAATTTTGTTGTAGCAGCAAACTTTTCTCGCAAAATTAAACCACTTATTTTGGTCATAAAATTAGAGGCAAAAATACATCAAAAATTTTTGAATTAGAAACGTTTTGGTGTTTTCTGAAACCATAACCAATTTTATTCAAATAAAAATAGGATGGATTTGAATAGGATTCCATTTGAAAGATATGAATTTGAATCAAGTAAGATTCTATTTGAATAAGATTGATAATGGTTTTACAATAATAAACCGAAACGTTTCTAATTCAAATATGTTTCATGTATTTTTGGCTCTAATTTTTCAGAACAGACTAAGTGCTAAACCCATATTCTCTGCTCTAAACCACTTATGTTTGGCGTTTGTTCTTAGAGTGCTGTACGGAGGATTGTTCTGCTTGGTTTCTCAACGTACACAGGGGCTGCATTACGAAAAACACGACTGGACTTTCTCGATTCCACCAGGTTTAACGACTCAGACACGACGAAGATTCTTATTTTGCTCACAGATGGAATGTATGTGTAATATACTGATCTTTATATCTGTACTGTAATTACATCTTTATTCACCTCGTTGCTTGGGACAGGAGTTAACAAAGGGACGTTTCGGTCTTCGAGTCAAGCTGTCACCCGTCTTCCTGTTTAACGCACACAGTGAAGGCTTCACCATGTCCCTTTTATTGCTGCACGTTAAGCAGGGACGCTGTGATCGAATACCAGTTTGTAAAATTTTTGGTTTGTCCAGACCGGGAATCAAACCCGAATCAACGGCTTCAGTAGCAGACGCTCTATCCACTCCAACACCGATCGGTATCATTAATTAATTAATAAAGTCACATTAAGAAAGAAATTTATTAAAATTTTCTTTATGTTGGAAATAATGCAACTATAAAATTACTTTTCATTGCAGACGTTCCGTTTGTCATCAAAAAATAGTCTCATTGAAATAAAATTTTATTGCGGGATTCAAAATTAAGTTTTTACTGATGATTAACAAAAAAATTTAATTTTAAGGATGATATGTTTTTGACAAAAAATATCAATTTTTTTTATTCTGTAAAATCAATTGATCTACTTAGAACAAGTGGTTTGTGGATTGGTCCAGCTGCACGAGTTAAGGATTCGACCGCTTGGTCCATTCAGTTTGCTTCGTCAACATTTACCCCGCTTGAATTTAAGTGGTAAATTATTTCTCGTGTCGGCATACTTACTTGTACATCACATTTGTATATTTTTGAAAAAAGAATGAAGAAGTTGCAATTTGGATTTTGTTGATCTGGCATCGCCCACATCGCATCAGATTTGCACAATAGCAAAACACCAAATTACAAGGGTCCATTTTAACCGAAAGCGTATCGTATAATTTAATTTTGCACTACATCCACAATTTTATTTTCTGAATTTTATTTCTCAGTAGCTAACAATGACATAACTTTCTGTAAAAAATCATCGCCAATTCGAGTTGTGGTTTGAAAACATAACAATGTAAACATCGCCACGGCTTGGTAATAAAGTTGGATGTTGCGAGCAAGTTTTTTGATTAAATTTCATGCACGATTTATGCAGCTGACATAATTCAGTCATGTGCATGGAGATTAAAAATATGCATGTGAAGTAATTTACGTCAATGTTTACCACATGTGCAAAGGTATTGTAGCTGGTCATGAATAGATTATTTGGGAAGAGCATTAATGAATAATCTGGTTTCGCCTAATTGGCATAACTGCCATTGCATTTTGGTAAGCATTGAAAACGTTGCCTACGCAGTTTGATAGTATTTTTCACCTAGTTTGCGTGCAGTTCCGGAATAAACACTCCCGAAAAAAATCCCTCCACAATTATAGAACGATTGTGCAATTTTCCGCTTTATCAATTCAACCAAACGTTTTTAACTGTCAGCAATTCATCACTCATTAATTTGGTAATTTCCACAGACCAGGCTTGAATAGTAAACAGAAATTAATTAAGGGGGTTGGGTACAAAGAAGAAAAGTAAGATCAGTGCTCCAGATTTGCTGTTTTTTCTCCCACATGTAAAGACCAAAACAAGGAGAGGAAAAAAGTTTTCGCTCTGGAAAATCTGCGATTTTTGATAAAATTTTAACGCGATTTAGGTTTTTGCCATGTTTTCCTCCGAAAATGGGGACTTCGTTACAATGGCGCTATATTTTGGTGCGGAAATACTGTAAGTTCTTTGCCCCACAACCTGATTCATTGTTTGCCGGCTTGGGTCCAAAGGGCGGTATCGCTACTTTCCAGCGGTAAAATAAGACAAAAAGGTTATGAAATACAGTACCAAAAGGAGGGGCATGGCACCCCTCGACCTAATTATTTACTGTACCAACATTAATTTTGGTTATAGTGGCAGTGATGTCGCCAAAGAAACGAAGTGAGGGGGCACTAGCCGAAAATGTGGGGGGGCACTAAAATAGACTGAACTTTTGCACATAAAAACTGATATTTTACAATTACGAATTATGCGCTATTTTAACAATTTTGTACTCATCTTTGAAAAGAGACGTATAAGCCCGGAAGCATTTATTAGCTCGTTTCGTATGCGGCACGTATGATAGCTTGAAAAATCTGCCTGCAGCAGTGAATGCGACCAGAAGCACAAAAAGGACTTTGCTAAGAGAGAGGGGGCTTGAACCAAAAGTTACTTTTTTTTGCAAAAAAATTGTGCAATTTGGCCCCGCGCTGAAGAAACCGATGCAAATCAAGCGTATCACAGAGGGGGCAAAGCCCCCAGCCGCTGGGTAACTTTTGCAATTTTGCGGCAAAAAATAGCAATTTTAACGTCATTTCAATCACATTTCGCACGTTTTCAAGTAATTGAATAATTACAGTAAATTGCTAAAATTCAAAAGTCATTAAAAGAATTAAATTGCCTAGCACCTTGAGCACCCTTATACTTAACGTCAAGTCTAAAGCACGTTTAAAAGCTTGTTTTTGGGTTATACTTTCTAAATGACTTGGCTAAAGAAGGCTAATGCCCCCTTAGCCCCTCCCCCTAGTTGCGCGACTGACTGCGACCTAAAAAAACCTTAAGTGGGCTATTAAAAAATAAAAACAGCTGGTCTTTTAAAAAATGTTTTTGCGTAGTGTTTGAGGTCCATGGTTCTTAACCTAAAGTTGGTTCTCAACCAAAAGTAAAAAGGTTGCGACCTAAAGTTGGTTTGCCAGAAAATTCTTTTGGGTCGCTTGTTTTTTCCAAGCCAGCGGAAATTTGCGTATCCCCGAAGTTTAGACTTTTTTTCGACTTTACCTCAACACCCGCGGTAAACAAACTTTTGTCATTTACGAGTCCGATCGAACCCGCGAAAAATGAGGGTCCCAGAAGTGAAGCCTTTTTTATGGTCTTCACCTCACTTTCCGCTAAATGTTTTGATGAGAAAAATTCTGGTGGTTTACGGTTGTCCCGTTTTTCGGTTTTAAAACCATGGTAAGCTTAATCAGAATATGCATGGGTCGCAACATTTCTCACATTTGATTTTTTCAATAAGTTTGAGTTGCTTTGAAAAAAGGTTGAGAATCACTGTTTTAGGTCATGATCACTAACGGGGTACCGGTAACAATTCTATAGGCTTACATCCCCTTTCCGCGACTTATCCGTAAAGGCGAGTTAATAAGACGGATTATTGCGTCACATTTATGTACCGCAGTTAGTGGCCAGCAATTTTGCAAAGAATCGAGAAAATTTCAAACGAGAATTATCTTTGAACATTATTATTCCTTTTTCGTTATTGCCTGTTGTCGTGTCGTTACGTGATGCTCCAAAAAAGTATTCTGAGTAAACAAAATGGGGGGGGGGCACAAGCAGTCGTTAGGGGGGGCACCGCCCCCTGTAGCAACGGCACTGTAGTGTATAGTGGGAAAAAATTAATGTCATTTTTCCAGATTGCGTCAAAAAAGAGAACGTTATGCCGCACTTCAACAGTGCTAAATAAAAAGCATTTCTAATCGCGAAACTACAAACAATATTAAATAATAACCGTTTCCTTAGTTTGCATGGAAAGTTTATCAAGTTATCAAATTTAAAAAACGTTTTCATGCACTAAAACTATTTTTACTACTTAAACATCTTCTTTAGTTTTGATACTCATTTTCATGTTTTTACATAGCTTTATAGCGTTCCTCAATTTGAATGAAAAACACAGAAAGCAATTTCAGCACGCTTATTGAGTGTAGCAACGCTCAGGCTCCTCCCCCCCCCATTTCCGTTAATTTCCTTCCGAACCTCTCCCATCGCCTATGTTATAGTGGTATTCTGTGACTAGTTGGCCTGAGTTTTGCTTTCAAAATGCGTAATAGTTGCTGATTAAAAAGTTCAAATGAAATAATGGAATTGAACGTAAGGGCTAACTTAGTTGCCATGACCTAGTTATAGTCTGGATCAGAACAATTAGAAATCGATGATGTGCGAAAAGGTTTGTGAGCCTTGAACGTGTTAACAGGAGCGAATTAACTGCGGAAATGTCTGGATTGATGAAAGTTCTTCCAAGTCCCTGACGTACTATATGCAACAGAACTTGCTTAATGAGCGCGGAATCAAAGGCAGTGGAAGCTCAAAAAAAAGGTTTCCCCCTTAAAAAACTCGGAAAACGTCGTTAACAGTAACCTCATTTCCATACTTCCTATTGCTTTCCAGTTGCATATTCATTCGCTGTATTAGTTTTAAAGCTCGAACAAGCAGCACAAATTTTACATTTGAGTCTGTTTTCAGAGAATATTCGTAAATCGAATTAAGTTAAACACTTACTTTTTGAAATCCGCGTATCAGTAGTTACTTTTACATTCAGCCATTCGAGCTTGAACAAGTCTCTCAATTTTTTACGCTGTGTTTCTGTAGCTCTTAGCCCTGCAAAATTCCTTTTTGACGTGGTTAACATTACTAGAAAAGTAAAAACTTACTAATACACTGAAAAAAAAACGACGTTTAGTTTGTGAAATGAATACCCGAATAACAAATACACTGATGTCTGCTCAGGGGCGTATTTAGGGGGGGCATGGTGCGATGGCCCCCACCCTGTGGGTCGCCAGTATAATATAATTAGCATAGAATAATATGAAAAATTGCGGCATGCCCCCCCCCCCTTTGTAATTTGGGCAGAAAGTTTGAGCACAAAACCGGGTAAATCTGAGTCAAGACCTTTTTTTTGGTCTTCACCTAATTTTGGGCCGAAATCCGGACTAAATTTGAGCGGAGAATTTTTTCTTTTGGTCTTCATTATTCTCAAATTTCCTGTCCCCTCCCTCTTTCGAAAATCCTGCGTACGCTAATGTGTCTGCTGCTACCGTACTTAATAAATTTATATAGCGGCGAGTTTTGTGTGTTGCCAAATGGTAATGACAAATTTAACCCCAATAGCCTATTTCACTGTATTAGAGATATTCATGCAGAGTTCTAGAATATAAATTATTTAAAAGCAATTAATGTACAAGAGTTTTCCAGAAATATGTGTCATCACCAAACGGAAGTCAGTTTTGAACCCATGAAACCGTGATCTCGGTAAGTGGAGCTATGTAGTTTATCATTAGGCCGCGAGAGCAGTTGAAGTTTAAATCTGATTTCAAGTACTTGTACCGTAGGCTACCGTGTGTCCACTCCACACCGTATGCTTGGAACGGTATCTCACCGATTTTGCCAACAACTTTAATTCCTAGCCTACAGTGTGGACTCACGGTAGCTTACGGCATAAGTACCTGAAATCAGATTTGAATTTTAACAGCTCTTGTGGCCTAGTGATAAGGTGCGTAGCCCCACTTATCAAGCAAAGGCGTTGCTAAGGATGGTGGCACCCGGGGCGGGATTTCGTGGTGGCACCCTCTTTCGTACCAAAAATAAGTGAAGACCAAAAAAAAAGGTCTTCGCTGCAAAATGGGTGGGTTTTTGTTCCGAAAGTATGTGAAGACAAAATAAAAGGTCTTCGCCTAAAAATCAGTGAGTTTCTAGCCCAAATGAATGCAAAGTGAAAAAGCAAGGTATTCACCACAAATCGGTGGAGTTATGGTTTCACATCATTATATGGTTTCACCCCATATGGTGTCACTCCACGGATTTGTGGTGAATACCTTGCTTTTTCACTTTGCATTCATTTGGGCTAGAAACTCACTGATTTTTGCATTCATTTGGGCTAGAAACTCACTTTTTCACTTTGCATTCATTTGGGCTAGAAACAAAGGGTTAAATCTTGAAATATATAAAAATTCAATACAAGAGCCGCAAAATTTACGTCGGCGAACCGTATGCGGCTCGCGAGCCGCATTTGCCCACCGTTGGATTACACCTTGATTTTATCAAATAGTTTTATCAAATCTCAATTGTGGGGCTTGCTTCCGATTGAAAGCACGTATATTTACATTGTCTTATCAACACTTATGCAGTGCGCGGCAGTACTGAAAGTACTGCGCGGTGGTTCTAGGCTATTTGCGCGACTACGCAGGGAACATAGATCATATGCATTGGCACCTGTTTTTGAGCACGTTATTTTAGTTCTTTGAAACGTCTAATTAGCAATATACGGTCAATTGCTGTGTCACGCCTTCCCTGAGCGGAAACTGATGTCAGAGTTACAAATAGTTTCAAATTGTCAATTTTTTTGCAACATCATTAGTCTTTATATCATGTCGTTACGTCGTCAGCAGAGGTGGAGTCCTTAAGGACGTCTTTGGCCTCGAGGACACATTTTCAAGTCCTTGGCCTTGGCCTCGAAGCCTCAAGTCCTCGAAAATTGCCCTGTTCTCGGCTCGAGGACAGCACTATTTTTTGAATGGTTAAAATTTTGTAGATCGGCTGAAAAATGTTTTTCTAGACCTTTTTTTTTTGGAGATCGACGAAAAAAAATTTTTAAGACCTTCTGATCCAAATCTAACCCAAACTCAAATTCTTCTAAAACTAACTCCAAACCCAACCTAACTCAAACCTTAATTTGAACCCCTAGAAGCGCAAATAACAAACGCTCGGACGAATACTTCTCATTTTCGTTTCAGTCTCTTTAACTTAACATTTTCGGCGAAATAGTCTCTCCCTTCAAGACGTAAATTTTTTCTATTTGTTTTCAGAATGAAATCATGCTTCCAATACAGCATTTTTATCACATTAATACTTAACACAGTTTTCAGCTAACTGCCTAAAATATTTAGGCCCATATATTGCCCATTGTCTGAAAATGATCCAACACAAAATTTAAAAATAGAGCTCATCAAAACACCTGTAAGACCGACGGGGGCACCATGCTAATCGGAATTGAGCTTACTCATCTACCATCAGTCATAACATTGAAGAAAAAAAAAGAAAGATTTCTTTTATCTAATTCGGGGGCGCGACGATCCAGAGTTCTGACGCGACGATCCAGTCCCTAGCCCCGTACCCGGTCTTCACATTTATCATTTTTGACCGAATTTACTCTGCAGTTGAGTTCGATTTGGCCCAGAAAGCATGCAAAGAACTTTTAATGGTCCTTGCCTTTTTTTGGTTTGATTTGCAAATTAATTGAACATAATTGGTTCGAATCAAATTTTTCATTATACTCGCTGTATTACGCCGAAGCGTGAAACGAGTTGGCGCGGCCCATATTCGGGCTATTACTCCCGTGTAATCAGTGCTCCTTTCGAAAAAATATTATAGCGATGGCAAGCCGTTGGCAATACTTTGTCCAATTTGAACGGCCCGAGATTTGAACCTCAGACCTACCGCTCCAGAGACAAACGCGTTACTGTTGGTTTGGCCTTAGATGAAGCTGTTGGCCCGCGGACATGTTTACAAAATCTGATTTGGCACTTTTTCAAAAAAAATTTAGACATGCTGGTATAACCTGTATGTTTAGCTAAACAAAAACAGAAACCAAAATTGCTAACATAATATAATACACTATCATGGAAAGGGTGCTTTGGTTAAATCAAGCCGCAATAATTTTTGATTATTTACAGAGTATTGATAAAGTGGTCGTCTACCCCAGAACATGATTACAACAATTTAATTTAATTACAAACGACCTTAGTATTGATAGATGCGAATTGCTGTCCCTTTGAATTTCAATTGCAGTTATTTTGCAACTGAAAATGCTCTATCTTTCACGACTCTCACTGATCGCGTGAATCACGATAATCAATCATACATAAGTACCAGTAGAAATTCTCAAGCTATAAAACTAAAAAACATGCGTTATAAACCTTCACATTTTATCTGATCATTTAAATTTCCTTTAAATCTATTTTCAGTATTTCGACAAAATACGTCAGCTATATCTCTTAATTTTTTTAAATATGTCTAAACAAATTTATTACGAAAATTCATCAAAGTCTCGCACTCGAGGCAACCCTCAAATCTAATAAATTTCGTCAAAAATACAAAAAAGTGGGTTTAAAAAGCACGCTCAATAAAATGATGTACGATTTACACGCGGCCCGCCGGCCACTTGTGGCCCGCCGAAGGTTTCAAAGTGACCGGCCAAAGGTTTCTACATTGGTTGGTTAACTGATCCTTACGCGCTGACATTGTGAGTAACAGAAGCGAATCCTCAAATTTCTTTTGTATTTGCACTTAGGAGAGAATACCACAAAATCCGTCGGAATTGGTGGACTGAAGACCTTTTTTTGTTCATTTTTTGGTCTTCGTTTAGTTTTTGGCAAAAAAAAGCGATTCAATCTAAGTGACGACCTTTTTTTTTTTGAAGAACACCACAAAATCCATCCGAAGACTTTAGTTTGGGAAGAAGAAGATTACCCAAGACTAAATTAATTATTGCCCGCGAAACTTTTGGAACAGCAAATTTGGCCCGTGATTGAAAAAAGTTGGACACCCCTGGTCTACGACAACTGACCGTCGCAAGCTGACCGCCAACTAATCCTAACCCTAGTTTGGCGGTCAGTTTGTTCGCAGTCAGCTTGGGGCGGCCAGTTGACTTGGTTCGAATAAGTTATATACTGGCAACACAATCTCTGATCTCAATGCACATCTGACCAGTGATCAATGATCATGCATTTTTTATACCGCTGTATATTGCGGATTGTTTATACCTACACACATTTTACCTACAAACCGGTATAAATGTGACATAATTTGAACGCTTTGAACAAGTTTATTTGCTGTGGTTTTTAATGGCTTATCGTGATCGTACATGAAATAAATCAGTTAGCCTGTTTACATGTACACTTTTGGGAACCAGTTCCTGGTTCCGAAAAGTAGTTCTTTTGTTGGCACTTTTTCGCTCGAGTTTACTTGCACATTTCAAGAACTCGATCACGCAGGTAAGCACAGCCGTTGAGTCAACAGACTCAAAGGCCTAGCAGTAGTGCAACTTACCAATTTAGGCATGTCACTTATATCAATAAAATCAGCCATGTCCAAAGATCTGAGATACCAGTACGGTACAGCTAAATTTTTGCTAAGATTAAGAAGTATGAAATGAAATATTAGCCTATGAAATGAAGAAGACTTGAGATGTTATAGGCTGGTAAAATACAATGCAAATATGAATACAACATAATTATACAAATGCAATGCATGAAATTCTGAGCTAAACATCGGTATTATCTGTTATCGTTAATTATTTTCGAATTATTAACATCATGAAAAAAATCTAAACATTTGGGCATGTTTAGGCCTACCTTAGTGATCAACTCTGCTTGGACTAAGACCAATGGCTAAACTAGGCCTAATTGACGTTTTCAACTAAGAACGAATTGCATTTCAAATTTAGATTTACTACCGTATTTGCATTAATAAGATTAGCCTAGTGTAGTAGGCAAACCTTCGCTAACTAGCTGAGATACGGTAGGCCTAAGCTCAGGGCTTCCTGTTACCCGCTTCATTTTAGACCAAAGTAGCCTAGCATACACTACCAATACCAGCATAGGCCTATTTATGGTAGCCCAAGTTATCACCAACCAATGTAGGCTACTAACCTATGTCCAACCAGCTTGCGAGTACAGCCGACCTACTGAACCTAAACGATCGGAACTTTTGGAACTGCAACGGGCCCACCTCTGGTAGCAGTTCCAAATTGCGAACGGTTGTGACGTAATTCAGAACCTTTTTTGTGTGTGACTCAGCAAAATTCAGGCACTATAACTAAGAAATGGTTCCCAAAAGTGCACATGTAAACAGGCTAAGTATGAACTTGGAGTTTGATTTATTTCAAATCTCACCTCCTACCTATATTATCTGGGTATTATTGGTGCACACTATAAAGCAGTATAGACAGATTTAAGTGCATTGCGGTTGACTTGAAGGACAAATTTTTTTGATACTTATTTTCATTTTGAAAAGTTTTGAGATTTAACTTCAGCGAAACACGGCATCATACAAAATGAAATTAGGCCTGCCAACTCAATTTCTAAATTAGGATTTTTCAAACTAAACATACCACTGTGACGTGTCTCTTTCAGGTCAACCGACAGCAACGTCTTAGCTGAAAGTGCTCAAAGTGTTCGAGACGAGGATATCATCACATTCGCGGTCGGTGTGGGAGATGCAAACGAGGAAGAACTAAGAGTAGGTTGTTGGGAGGATTGAAAATATGCTATAGTTGTTTGTCTCTTTAAAAATTCACTTTAGGCTGATTACCTAATAATTTGTCTGCTAGACTTGGCTTTTAGAAGGTAAAGGGACTTTTTAGGGTTTGGGTCAAGTCGTTGTGGGTTCTTACTGTCATTGTTGGTTATGAACTAAGAAAACCTGAAATTTCTTTTAAAGTCTTTTGGTTTGGATTGACGTGGGGTCTAACCCGAGTCTACCAAGTCAGTTATAGCCTCTGTATGCAAAGTAACTTACTGTGCTTAATAAGTCAATCGGTTAATTACTCGACTAGGTGAATTAGTTTTTGAATTAATTGGTTAGATGCTAGTTCATTCGAAATGTCAGTAGCTCAATGGTCCATTTAATTGATGCATCAATCAATGCCTTTATTACGACACCAGCCTGTCCTAGAGATGTTCTCCATAAAATAAGTGTTAAAAATAACTCGTTCGATCTAAATAATTGTTGTTTTTTCAAGATCTAAATATCTAAGTAATCGTTGTTTTTTCAAGCATCCAGTAACGAAATTTTCTCAATTAATGTCGTTTAATTTTGAGCCCCTTTTAGAACTTTCGTATTTAAAAGCACAACGGCAAGCTATATTTAACCTACCACTTATGGTGCCGATAGTTTGTTTAAATCCCAGAATTGCCAAGAAATGATATGAATATAAATGATATAAAATAAAAAATGATATAATTCATATAAATCATAAAAAAATGATATAAATCCCAGAATTGCCAACGAAAAAAAAATTAATTGAAGAGCAAACAAGCATATATCATCCGTAATAGCTATTTTTATGCATGAAATTGGATTTGTTGGAATAGGCTTTAGGCACCAGATTAAAGGTGCGTTTTCACTGGGCTCCAAGCAATGTGAAGTGAAGGTTGGCAATCTTCGCGAGTGGCCGCTTACGTTACTTGCTCAAAATAGACCAACCATTCAAAAACAATTTTGTGAACAATTTTTTACATCAATCGTGTGAAAGGTCGCGCAAGTCCATGACTCACTATTACGGGCTCTTGCCGTCAATTAAATTGAACAGCCAGTGTGAGAATGAAAATCAATGTCTGGAAAGTTCTGTTGAGTTCTTGTAGGGAAATAGAACCGAGCTCTATTTTGCCAACAAGTTTTCAAAAAGCCGCCTTTATCTACGAAGAAAACCGAACTTTTAGCCGCGCCGTTGAAAATATTGAGCCTCAGAATACAAAAACGTCAAGGTCAAAGTAGGAAACGAATATGTCACAATTATCAAGCGAAAATGTTGTAAGAAAGTTTTCCTCACTCGATTTAATCGGCAATGACGTATTTTAACATTGCCTCTGCTGTTTCAGCATTTTTCTTCGAAGACCTAAGTGTGTTGCCTGCTGTTTTCTCATATTCGTTTACGATCGCATATTCATAACCATTACCAGTTTTTTCTTGTTTAAACGTAAAATTGAAGTTTTAACCAGCAAAATCGACGAAAGGCAGTGCCTCTGAAACTTCTTTACAGTACAAATGTAGATTGTAAAACTTAAACGTTTATTGTTGAAAAATATATAAATGAGTGATGCATATTGCAAAGTAAAGTAAAAATTTCTTCACGCAAGATGTTTTTCTGCAACTTTTTTTGAACAAAAATCCAAAGTTAAATTAAAAACTTGATATTTTGCAGAATTTGTACTCAAACTCGGAAAAATATAAATGGGAACTTCATTGGCTGAACTTGAACTCACAAAAACTATATCACGTGTCGATCCATTCATTATATGCGCTTTTCTGTTGCAATATTAAGGGTCAGTCTACACTGCGCGTAAAATCGTGGGCGTACTAGTGTATCCTTTGTTTATTTTTACCTACTGGAAGTTGTTCGCTGGTAAGGTGGTACGACGAGCCTAACAAATTTCTGTTCAAAAAACAAACTAAATATACCCTCGTACGTTCGCGATTATACGCTCAGCGTAGACCGGCCCTAAATTGCATTTCAAACTTCATTTCGCGATTGGTGGAGAACAAAAACACAAAAAAAATAAGTGGTAAATTGGCTGACGCTCCACGAAAAACATTCAAATCCACTAAACCAGAAAACATGAAGTTTTTTTTTCTGGTTAGGCGACAAAAGTATCCCCTGAATATCGGAAACGAATTGCCGTTAATATAGTTATACGTATACTTCAACTCCAATTAAGATCAAGTGAAGGTAAAATTTTGCTCAGGATAATATGGTTCAATAGTTTTTCCATTTGCATTACTTTTATTATGCCTCAATAATATTCAATTTGTCCTGCGGTTCTAGTACAAATATCAGAATGTTTTCCTCTGACGGAAATTTAGATTAAAAAATTGACATTCATGACGCTTTTATCTATTCACATCTTAGTCCCGAATTTCAGCTTTCTACGTTTTGCCGTTTTCGAGTCATAAAACAATCAAATAAACTTTAATTATTTGCATGTGCACATGTCGCGAAGTCCCAGTAAATTGACAATGCACCTATCACTATAGCCGGCAAACTCAAAAGAAATTCCTTACAAACCGCGTAAACACTTTCCGAGTGAAAAACTATGTGTGAGAAGTTGGGCAATTTTTTTGAGAGAAAACCCAGACGCTTTCGTCTGACAAGAAGCTGAACTAGAAAATGACGTCTAGATCAGATTTGTAAGTCGGGCCAGACTTTTCGGGTCGGGTTCGGGCCTAAAGTTCACAAAAATTTTGGGCTTATTTCGGGCCTGAGACGGGCTTTTTGTCTTAGGTGCACAAAAATATAATTACTATAACTTGGCAACATAGCTAAATTTTTCAGACCTTACTTAACTTTCGGGTTATTTCGGGCATGATTTGGGCTTCAAATTAATTTTCGGATTCGGACCTGAACTATTCGGCCCGTTTACAACTCTGGTCTAGATGTGATAGCTCCAAAAATATTGGTGCAAACAAATTGTACAAAAAACTTGATCGTGTGATCCCGACCTTAAGCAACCGCTCGACACCTTTCGCAAGTTGTCGTTGATCTCAAATTTTGGTTGCTTCGCGTCCAGTGTAAGCGCAACTTAGAACGCGTATACACTGGACGCAAAACAACCAAAATTTTACGTTTTCGACAACTTGAAGAAGGTTTTAACAGGTCGCAAACTTCGCGAGCGGGTTGCTTAACTTCTCTTAGATAACATTGTAGACACGTGGTTAGTCTATTTTGAGAAAGTGACGTAAACGACCACTATCGAAAAATTGTCATCCTTCACTTCGCGTTGCTTTGCGTCCATTGTAAACGCAACTTAAGTCTTTCTTGTACTGATTGTTTATTTTGAAATGGAGACTAAAAGTAACAGAATTTGTAGCAGTACAATTTTGTCTTTGCAGTGAAGTTTCAACATTAAATCTTCCTGCACGAAACGTGCCTGACTTGTTATTCAGTTGGCAAACAGAATTGAAACCCTACACTACTAAAACGGTATGTGTAGGTTCGATTCCGGGTCAAATCAAAGACCCTAAAATTAGAATTCACCGCTTTTCAGCTTGACATATTTTACGGTTTCACTGCTTGACTCATTTTTCTGCTTCTCCGGGGGATTTATCTTCTTAGAAAAATAAATTTATCGCCAGAAAAGTCGAAATTTTTATGAAAAAGACTACTTTCACCTGAAATTTGTGTCTGCTTTTTTACTGATTCTGACCCTCATCTAACCCAAATTCAAATCCTTACTCTAAAACTAACCCCAAATCCAACCCAAGCCCTAGCTGTGCTACTTTCAAATAACGTTCATTCGTTATATTTTCAGATTGTAGCTACTGGTGATCGCAATTCGTCCGAGCGAGTTTATTACGTGGAAAATTTCAGAGATCTTGACGAAATTGTTAGCCAGTTGGTGACTGAAATTGAAAGCGCAAGATTAGAAGGTACAGTCTTAAAGAGCAGTTTGCGTCGAGTTGATGTCGCTTTGGCTTTTTCAATAAAATTGCAGCCAAAAGTTAGCAAAAAAACAGCATAGTTTGTTCTATTATTTTGCATTTAGCCTTATATGGATTGTGGAGACCGAAATTAAATAATAAATAAAAATGGTAAACAGTCATGGTGTTTGCATTCATCGATGCGGCTATTGGCTTGTTGTATCACTGTTCTCCTTCACCAGAGTTGTAAGTCGGGTCGGGCTTTTCAGGTCGGGCCGGGTTCGGCCTTAAGTTGACAAAAATTTCGGGCTTAATTCGGGCCTGAGACGTGCTTTTTGTTTTACGTTCACAAAAATATAATTAAATACAATTTAGCAACTTTGCTAAGTTTTTCAGACCTAACTTAACTTTCGGGTTCTTTCGGGCATGATTTGGGCTTCAAATTAGTTTTCGGGTTCGGGCCTATATTTTTGGGTTCGGGCCTAAACTAGTCGGCCCGTTTACAACTCTGTCCTCCACAAAAAATTTCGGTTGGCTTCTCTATTGCAAGAAAGATCATTAATTTCTCTTCTCTGCAAGAAATAGTTACTTTAAAACCAAATTTATTGTTGAAATAAATTTATGCGATAGTTTTGGGAAAAATTGTTAACCAAACAGCAATACAGTTGTAATGGGAACAAGTTTAGCAAACTTCTTCATGAGGTCTAACCATTTGGTGAACTTCATTTTCATTGGAAAGGAAAATTAGCGCCATTGCATTGCCGCCATAATGTTGTAATGGAGAGAAAAGTAGACTATGAAAGGCCGCGTACATAAGAAAGACATTTGAATTTGTCGTTAAAATAAAGATAATTGACGAATGATTATTTTTGACCTTGTTTTCTCAAAATTGACTTTGCAAGTTTTTTTCCACATTGCGTTTTTTTCTACCAGGTTCTTCCAACACCGACCCAAACGACCATAACATGCTCACTTCGGCCCAATATGGATTTTCCTTACAACAATCCAGAGTGGAAGAGGTAAACTTTGTTACAGGAACTTCAACTATGTCATTTATTTTACAAAGTTTTGTCACTTGTTTTGTCGGTGCTTGCTGGAAGTCCTCGTTTTGTGTGTTTTGTTTTTGTGTTTTTGCGTTTTGTTTCCTGTAGGTAAAATTGTCTGGAACATCCATAAATGCTGATAAAGTTTTCCGACGATTCAAGAACTTTTATTCAAATCTTCAATATAGCAATGGTAAGTTTGTGGAGGTAGGTCGTTTGTTGCTGTGCTGTAGGTAAGTAGGTCGTTTGTTGCTGTTGCTGTTGCTCAAAGGATTCTATTGATAATCTTCATAACAAAACCTAAAAAATTTCAAAACCACTTTTTAGTTTTAAGATGAGCCCAAAAATACTAAAAAAAACATCCAAGTTTTAAATGCTTAAATGCACTTATATTTTATCGAATTATTTTCACACGCTGTATTTTGATTAACTGGTTTGCGAAAAAAACAAAACAGAAGCAAAAAAGTAGAGAAAAGCAAAGCAATCCGGTCAAAAACAGTAGATACGCCATCACTGCATCATTTGAAATTAATCACTCCAGAGACACCATGTAAAATTAATCATTCGAGCACGACCAGCGTTTGCATCAGATAATTGCAAAACCGTGTTCTACTAGCACTTGGCTTTTCGCATCGCACTGCTGTACTGTGTATCATGCAGGACAAACGAACGAATAAAATTACATCCTCTGTAGAGGCAAAAATTCAATTTAATAGTACTGTTTAGTACCGTTTTAAATTTCTGTTATGTTAGTGAGTTTTTTGTGCCTACTAAATAATAAGTGGTAACATCTTGCATGTAACCACGTTTACAGTCCTTGGCAATATTACCATATTTTTATTTTTTGAGTCATCCAATTCAACTATATGTGAGATGACAATGTCACCCTTCCACGCTTTCTAATTCTCACCACGTCGCAGTACTTTTGTTTTCTTTTTCCGAATTTAAGCTTTTGTACTTGCAGGTAAGGTTTAGGTAATGCTAACCCTATATTGCAGCTGTTCGAAATCGATGCCAATATCGCGACACTGTGTCGTTTCGACACAGTCAAATTCAAACGTTTATAACCATTGAAATAAAAGAGCATTTGCATGGTTCTTTCGCTATTCAATGAAAAAATTATTCAACATGCTTAAAGTTAAACTGCATCTTGTAAATTGCTATTTGATTTTAAACAAAAGTGATCAAATCCTTTCTTGTTGCTTATTTTTGTCCTCATCAATCACAAACTTAGCAGGAAATCGACAACTCGCGCAGTTTCTGTATCGCTGATCTGATGACTGCGGTTTTGTGTAAACAGTGATTCTCAACCTTTTTTGTGGTCCAGAGCCAAATTTTAAACCTCAAAGTTGACCGGTGCCGCAACCAAATAAACGAAAATTTTCTATCAGTTTTGAGCAATTGCTGCAGGTTTTTATATTTTTAAGTTATTCAAATATTTTACCAGCTCATGGTAGCTAGCTTGAGTACTGTACGAAGCTAACAGCAAAAAATAAAATATCACAAAATTAAAAAATGATTAGTATTACAGCATTAGCGCAGATGTCGAAGGACATTTTGCTGAGGAGGGACTTGAACTTCAGGCTAAAGCTTGTCTGCGTATCAAACAGAACTGGGGTTTGGGGGCGGTGCCCCCAGCCGCTGGGTAATTTTTATAATTTTTCTAAAAAATTGCCATTTTAATGCAATTTAGATGGCATTTTGGACATTTGTAGAGCCATCTGAAACTTATAGAACTGATTGCTAACATTTGGAAACCCTTAGACAGAAATAAATTTATCCGCCTTTTCAGCTCCCATACTTTCTGTTCAAGTTCAAATTAAGTTTAAAAGCATGCATGTTTAGATTTAAGTGACCTGGTTAGAGGGGGTTTCATCCCCAGTGGCGCAGCCAAGTCAAGTCACTTAGAACATTTACCTCATAATACCAGTGTTTAAACGTGTTTTGAACTTGACCTGTAAGTAAAGAGGGACTGAAGGGGCTGGGCAATTTCGTTATATTATGACTTTCGAAATTTTGTAATTTTCAAATGGCTCTAAAAACTGTGAATTGCGATCCTAATGGCGCTCAAACGATAATTTTTGCCAAAAAATTACAAAAATTGCTCATGTTCAGCCTTACAGGTTGCACGGCTGTTCAGCTCTTGTAAACCTCTTTGATTTTGCTATTGCATTAGCTTAGTACTTTGCAACTTTACTCCAACAACGTATCGAAAGATTATGTTAGGGCTCTCTCTCTTCTGTTTTGTATAAATTAGAAAATAACTTTTAATTGGGAATGAGAACGAAGCTAAGAAACCAATTTAATGCGCTAACCCTAACATCCAGTAACTTCCAAATTATGCAAAGTTTTCCTCAAATGTTGGCTAAAGGGATGCTCATAACCAAAATAATAATAAAAGATTTGACTAAATTTATCGTTCTAATATATTGATTGTACAATTGAAACGAAGAATGGTTCAATTGTTCAATAAAGTTTACATAAACAGGGCGGAACAGATTCATTTTCAAAAATTTAATGAGAGACACAAAGAGGATAACCAAGAGCCGCACGTAACTTAGCAGCCGCGGTTGAGAATCACTGGTGTAAACCCTACGCAAGATTATTTGCTTAACACCAATGCATTAATCACAATTTTACGAATCACTGAATTTTAAGTGTCAAAATTCAACAGATAATGTTCAACATAGCTAAATTTCAATCTTTGTAGTTGTTCAGCTATACTAAAACAAAATACTGTATTTCATTTGCTAACTGTCTCGAATAAAAATTAACGCAATTTATCGAAAAAGTTAAAGGACTTTTTTCCAGCATCTTTTTATGCTAATATACTGCAATTACAGTATAGCGCAAAATTTTATTGATATTAACTTTTTTGATTTCAACTTTCAATTCGGAGAAGTAACGGCTCGATCTCTTAACATCGAGCCGTTACTTCTCCGAATTGAAAGATCTCAGCTTAGATGGCTTGGCCTTGCAAGCAGAATGCCTCAGGAAAGACTCCCCAAACAAGCTTTACATGCCAAAGCAAATGGGAGAAGACCAGTCGGACGACCTAGAACTAGATGGACCGATTACATTGAGGATCTTGGATGGAATCGCTTGGGACTTCACCCAAGCGAAATGATGGAGGTGATGGAAGACCGTGAGATGTGGCGGCTCAATCTTGAGCTACTGCCCCCGCAACCCTCACGGAAAAGCGGGCAATGAAGAAAGAAGAAGAAGAAGCAATGATTTAGATTCAGTCATGCGTGTCAACTTTTGGTTCTGTCTGACCACAGCAGCGTAGAGCAGCTTTTAGGGTTGTGTTTGCAAATTTGCCGTCAGGTCGAGCTACTAATTTCTGGCTAGAGAGTGTGTCAAGTACAGGGCTATAATGAAAAATAATAATTCACCAATTGGAGAATCAAACTGGGAGCAGAAACCTTTTAATCACTAACTCGACGCTTTACCAATTAACTGACCTTTTGCCTCTCCTGCATAGTTTGTGAAGAAGTGACAAATTTGAAAAAGCACCGCTGTACTAGAATATAACATGTACTAGGTATCTGAGGACCGCGGGACTGTATGCTTTTGCTTTAATTATTATCTTACCTTGCATTTTGATTTTGAATAAAATAAATTTAGGTTTCATTGTTGACATAAAAGCTGAAACTGTGGTATTCAAACAATCGAATAATGTAGCTAAGTGTTAAATGCTCATTGCTTTTATTGTTTTATTGTATACACTATTTTCGTTTTTCTCTTCTGACCTCAAAAGCATAAAATTCCGTTTCTTTTAAATTGTAAACTGCCGTCAAACAGAAAGAGATTTTTTTCTATCTGGGGCACATGCTATGCTCTTCGAACGAACAAAAATCTTCGCAAAAATGACGTAAAAAAGTCTGCGAAAATTTGGTATGCTATACTTTCTTCTTACAAATAAACTCGGAAATATTCGCTCGAATATTTTGTGTTTTCTAAAAATCTCGCAATTTTGGCAAAATGCTCGTAATATTTAGCGAGTGGTTTGAACTATACTCACTAAAATTTGTGATGATATTTTGAAGTTCAATATGCTCCGAAAAGTCGTGAAATTTGTGAAGATGTTTTTGCGGTAAAACATCACTTAAAATAATTCACGCTTCAGTTATATTTAATACAGGCATATGTGTTGAGCAGGGCCGTATCAAAGAAGGAATCGGGGGTGCGAGGACACAAACGTGTTTAAATGCCCCAACATGGTGTCGTTAAATTTGTGAATGACAACCGTGGTTGGTATAAAGAAAGTGTGTGTGTTTTTATCAAAATCAAGCTCGGCGTATAGGGAATAGTTCAAAGTTTTTGCAACACTAGGAGGAATGAGGCTGCTCGTGCACATCGCAGGTGCGAGTCTGGAACACAAACCCCAGCCATTGAAACTTTTTTTGTGAGTTTCCTGAAAATAATTGGCCATTTTTGACATAGTTGTAATAAAAATATTAAACTTTTTTGGGTAGAACTGAAATTGTGAATTCTTTATTTGGTTAAATGTTGTTTCGATAAAACATTTCAAAAATATTTAACATTGTTTAAAAACTGGCGTTTTTCTAACCACCGATATATAATTTCAAAAAGTTTGAGAAAAAAGAGTTGCAGCACCATACTCTATTAGAAGTAAAAAAAAAACTGAATATAAATAATATGGCACCCAGGTAGAAATAAAATGTATTTCATATAACTTACGAGAATCTGTTTATTCGTACACTGGTTTGGTTGGTATAAATTAAAGAAAGTATAACCCAGCAATACTACGATGTTGCTCAACGCAAGATTTTCCTAACTGTGTGCCACGGCGCCCTGGTGTGCCGCGAGAGAGCTGCAGGTGTGCCGCGAGGTTTCAAAATGTGTACTTATACAGTATACACAACGTCCATTTTTCTTTTGTGTGGGTTTTGAAAAAATAATTGGCAATTTACTTGACCATACAAAGTGTTTTCAAATGTATTTAACCGCACAATCACTTTGTAAAATTTACGTAGCCTACCGTATATCCACTTTTTGATTAGGTACCAGAAAAATGGCCCGCCTTGAATTTAGAGACTTTGTGCACAAAATTAAGTACAATGAGTAGCCTATACTGTGCGGTGTGCACTCTATTGATTGACATTAAAATGACTTTTGAATTTTTCTGTCTTGCATGGTTCGTTCAGGGTAGCAATGTTTCAAGGAAAGTTTTTTAGCAAGCAAGGTAAACGCTTAGCTGTAGGTTTGATACAGCAGTTCTTGGTGTGCCGCAGTCAAATCACACGCTTCTAAATGTGATACAACCACAAAAAGTTTGAAAACCACTGCTCTAACGCTTAGAAATTTGCTGGGTGTTACTTGTACTACATCAAACTTTTGTTCATTAAATGAAATATAGGGAAAAACCTTTTCCAAAAACATTACCCCCTTACTATGAATCTATTATTTAGAAAATAATTAGGATTTAAATCAATTGTAAATATTTTCGTGAAAGTTAAAAATTATTGCAAGACAACACGAAAATACAGCGAGAAAATGAAGAAATACTCGTACAAACAAAAATAACTTACTAAAAAGCCCTTAACTCAAGAAGGTTGGCTATTTTAAAGTTAACTGCAATTACGTAGAAATTATGTTGTAAAACCTTTTTTTGTTTGAATGAGTGGTCAATTGGCGGCATAGATATTTTAGTTTAAAAATTTACATTTTGTGTTGCTTTTATTTGCATTGCAAAAATGACAGTTATTTTTAATGAATAAGAAAAGCAGTGGTTCAATCAGTAGCGTAGCCAGGGGTGAGGGCGGGGGGGGCTATAGTTCCCCCCCCCCATCGGCATGTCGACCAAAATGCAGAATGAGAAAAACACTACGTTTTTAGCACTTTTGAGACTGTTTTATGCACTGGAGTGGACTAAATAGTGATTTAAAAGATCTTTTGAAACATATCTTCAGGGGGGGGGCTACATTGTCAAAAATAGAACGAACAAATAAATGAAAACTTTGAAAAATGGTCAAAAATAAGCACTCAAATTTGATCGCAAGTGTAAAAATGCCAAACATAGGTGTCATCAACATTTATACCATAAACTAAGGAATAGGGGGGGGGACTATTCAGTATTAGTTAAATACCAATCATTTCTCTTAATCTCTTTTCATTAGCCCCCCAATTATTTTTCTCTATAAACTGCATAAGAAATAGATTAATCCGTGTGAGTTTTATTGAACTATTCGATTTTATAATTTACCAGCATCTAAATACAAGAACTAAAATTTTAGCATTAGCCACCTCCCAAATAGCCCATTTAAGCAACCAGTTTTATCATGTCTGTACTGCCAATTTCTAAGCCACGTTTTAAAAGCATTATTTTTTCATCAAAATACCCCTAAAATTAAGTTATTTTTGCAATAAAATGCAAATTTTTGAGCGCTGGGGGCTACGCCTCCAGACCCCCGTGCCTCCGACGGCTGGGGGTTTTGCCCAAAACCCCCAGACCCATTGGCCTCCGGCGGCTTGGGGCTCCGCCCCTAAACCCCCAACACACAGCCCCCCTCCATTGCGAATTTCTGGCTACGCGCCTGGATTTAATGCGGCCAGTTTTTTTTTTGTTTCACCAAAGTTTATGATTTGTGTAAGACACACTTACAGAAATATTGCGCGAGATCGTAATTACAATTACAATTTGTTTACCAACTTCCCTTGGCCAGGAAACAGCGAAGGGACCTTTCGGTCTTTGAGTCATGCTGCCACCTGCCCACCTGTCTACCCCACACGGCGGAGGCTTCACACTCCGTTATATTTTTATAATGTTTGGTTTGACCCGACCGGGAATCGAACTCGAGTCTACCGCTTTAGTAGCAGATGCTCTATCCACTCGACTTCTGATCGGTTTAAATCGAAGTAGTGTGGATACTTAAGATAACAGAGATGTGTCGGACCCCTTGCAGTTATACTTGTTTTATCCGCAAAAACGTTTGTTCCGTTGTTCGCGAAAACGTTTATTCCGTTTGATTCTGCTTTGGGGATTGGTCAAATTTGGTCACGTGACCGTACGAACAAATTAAATAAACTTGCAGAATATGCAAAATTATGGTGTTTGTTAGAAAACGTATGATAGTAGATAGTGCGACCATAACTGTTCAAATAAAAGACACCAAAAATGCTTAAATTATTTTATCAAATTTGCTGCAGTTTTTAAACGAAGCCTTATTGTTGCTATGAAACCTTTTTTGCAGCAGCAGCATTTTTTTTATGTTTTGCTTTGTGGCGTGAAATGAGTAGTGGTTTCAGTTTTGCTAAAAGCTAGTCAGAAAATTGTTGTTCTGAAGTCTTTTTTGCGGGCGCAACATTCTTTTTATTTTTTGCTTTGTTGCATGAAATGACTAGTGGTTTCAGCTTTGTTAAAAACAAATCAGAAAACTATACCCACTGAAACTTTTCATCCTTTTCTTAGCGTTTCATAGTATCAAAGTGTTAAATTTTGCTAGTTTTGTATCAGTTGTTGAGTGCATGTTTTCTTGATTATTTTTTATTGCTGGATTTAGAACAGCATAGGAATCAACACCTATACCTAAAGCGTTGGAATTCAATCAGATCAGCTCCGTTGTCTCCGTCATCAGAAAAATTGAAATTTATTTTTCTTGAATCATTTTCCTAACCGTGAAGCGAGTTTCTGGAAGGCTCGTAACTTCCTTTATCGCGGTAGTATATGGCCATAAACAGTTTTTTCAGAAAAAAATTTCTACTTTGGTGAATTAGTGGCGCGGTGTTCTCAATTTACTTGACCAGCTCCAGAATTGAATTTTGAATATCTTCTTCCCAAATGCCTGCTGCAGGCATTTTGAAAGCTGTTTTACGTTTTTAATGAAATTCAAAAATTCACTTTCTGTAACATGCATTTTGGCTTATGAGGTGGCCGAAAACTAATTGTTTGGAAACTATAAACTCTAAAAAAGAACATTGGTGTATGGTTGTGCAATCAGCTGAATCTACATTTCTGGAGTTTTTTTTTTCTAGCGGTGTTTTACCGTTTAATGGGTTGTATGGATAAAGTGTTTGCTATTGAAACGGTAGGATCGGGTTCGATTCCCAGTCGGGTCAAACCAAACACAATAAAAATTGTTATTCACAGTTTTCCTGCATGGCGTTCAGCACTGAAAAGAGTCAACGTGAAGCCTCTACCTTGAGTGATAGACAGGTGGGCAGGTGATAGCTTGACTCGAAGGTCGAAATGTCCCCTTCGCTGCCTCCTGACCTAGGCAACATGGCGATTTAAGAATGACATAACATTTACGATTATCTCTCGTCTTCACTATGTAATTGCTGTATTTATTTTTTTTATTTAATTAGCCAACAACTAAGATGTAGGTACAAAACTACAAAGTGTCTTGCATCGCCAGGCGCATTGCAGCAGCAGCAGCCTTGACTTGATATAAACTTATATATTTTTTAGGTTAGCTTTGGATTATGTTAGATCGAGTTGCGATTTCGCTTATGTTTAATTCTTCTCGTTAATCTTATTTCAATTTGCATTATTGGCTGAAACATTTTTTCGTAAAAGTATGCAATTTGGCAAAAGTGGTGAAGAAAACCGACGGGTACCTCGGTCGGTATAGGTTTGGGTTGGTCACGAAATGTTACCGGAGCCTGATATGTATAACATACTTATAGTCATGCGTCGTTGTTTCTGCTAAGTATTCGTCCTCTCGTTCCTAAAGTTTTCTTATCATACAATATGCTCTCGAACTATAAAGCTATTTTTCTTTTTCTTGAAAATAGATTTACTCCGTTTGGCTCCGTCGTTTTAGATGTTAATGGCAGCCCAACGTTTGGGAAATTTGGTCAGATTCACGTGGTCGTGCGATGTTTTTTTTATCGTACCTGCTAAGTTATCGTACTGGTTTATAAATAACATTTCAAAGAGATTGATGAGAATACAGAATTTTAATTTTCTATAAACACCATAGGCGCAGCCAAGGGGGGCCCAGGGGTCCCGCCCCCCCTCCCCAATTAAAATGCCACCAACGATAACAATGTGACGAAAACGCCTATCGTTTCTTAAGTTTCAGTTTCGTTTAGCATTTTTTGCGTACAGGAGTACACGTGTATACCAGTAATTACCAATAATACTGACCAGGGGGGCCGGGCCCCCTCAATTCAATTTTTGTCAACCAACTTAAAGGTATAACCCGAGTGAAATTGGGGGTTTTTGTCCTAAAACTTGCTATCTCAGGCCCTCATATAATCTTTTTGTGAACGTAATGCAATAACTAGGGCCGGATTTACCATATGGTATAGTGCCAGGGGCCCCGCGCTCAGATGGTGAGACTTTTTTTGGTCTTCACGTGCATTTGGCAGGAAGATGTTGCGAAAATTTCCAAAGTGCCAGTGATCTCGAGCAATAACATGGTTAATAGGCGTAACTATCTATTGTACCATTTTTCAATAGGAACAATTCAACTCCACCTGCCAGTGTTAACGCGAAAAAATACTAATTAAAAAATAAACTAGCTAGAAGTGCTCACTCAACAAATTATTGAATTTGAATTGAGGGGTGCCTGGGCCCCCTGGCCGTACATGTACTCCTACAATTGGTTATCTCCATGCCAAAACAAAAATCTCCAAGGAAAATCTTCGAGTGGATCATTAGTTACTGCTAAAATATTGCAGGAGGCAATGTACCTTACTTCCCCTTTACCTGGGCCAAATCACTTACAAAATTTAACCCCCAAATGCAAGATTTTAAACTTGTTTCGGACTTAAATTGCTAGTAAAAGAAGGAATAAATCATTTAAGTTTTTCAATTGACTTTCAAATGTTACAAATCTAGTTCTTTCAAATGGCTCTGAACACGTGCAAAGTGTTATCTAATGGCTTTAAAATAGCTTTTTTTCAAAAAAAAAAATTACTAGAAATCGCGCAGCGGCTGGGGACTTCGCCCCCAGACCCCCGTTTGTAATCCTTACACGTTTCCCAATTTAGACGTTTTCACTTTTTAACAATTGCTTTAAGCCTTCTACCTTCAGCAAGTTCTGGTTAAGTGCCAAAACCAGGTTACGGCTTCTGATCTTCCATTCTACGATATCTTTGTCCCACAAAAAGTTCCTCTTTCGAAAATTTCTGATGACGTCATCCCATGTAATTTGTGGTTTGCCCCCCCAATCAAAAATCCTGGCTACGCCTATGATAAACACAATTTAATAACTGTACTTTTGATTAAAATTGCTACGAGCAAGAAGTTCAATATCTACCGTTATTGATCTACTACTTTGCATTGTCCAGCGATAATTTTTAATTGACTATTTACGCAGTGTTTAAAAGTTTAAAATCTTTCTAAGTTTTGTTCTTGTTGTTCGAGTTGGACAAAAATTATCTTCTACTACTTCAGGAATAGCATTACACAGTGCACACGTTATTAGATCACTATCATTTTGCTCAACATTTCAGAAATAAGCGAATGCGAACGAAGCATTCTGTAGTATACCAAGTGCGTATGTTCGTGTCCGCATTCGTACTCGTCAATTTGCAAAAATTTTTATGAATTTCACGAACAAAAACAGCGAATAATACGAACAAACAAAAAACACGAAGATGTTTGTTCGTACGAAGAGCATATAGCATGGCCCCCTTGTTTGACTACCGGTACTTCATACCAGCAAAAATGGCTAGGTTTCAACTTTGCTTACAAAAATCAAATCTTGCGGGGACCAATTTGGAAATGATTTTCAACGTGCAACTTCAATTTTTTTCATCCTTTAGTAGTGGGAAACATGGAGCGCATCTAAGAGCAGCCGGAAGTGCTGCGTCACGCTCTACTAACAAATATACAAAAGCTACTACGCCAAGTGTATACCTCCATTAGCGAATTTTTTTGTCACTATTTATTAAATACGTAGCGTTTTGTCTTCGGTTTAGACGCGATTGCAGTGTGTTAAAAACATAAAAAGCCGTGGAGTAAACAGTGGCGTTGCTAGGAGGGGGGGAGCGGCCCGCCCCGGGCGTCACCATTTTGGGGTGACACGATTTGTTTGTTTTTTTTCATTTGAGACCGAAAACCCACTGATTGGTAGGCAAAGACTTTTTTTTTTGGTCATCACATACTTTCGAACTGAAAACCAACTCGTTCTGCAGCGAAGACCTTTTTTTTTTCACCTATTTTTTGGCCGATAAAGGTTGCCACCACGAAATCCCGCCCCGGGTGCCACCATTCTTAGCGACGCATCTGGAAGTGAAACAAGCGTTATCTCTTTTTATGAATCATCATATTCGATTATCTCCTAACAAAGCTGTATTTGCCGAAATAGTTTTCGAAACATTAAGCTACGCTGCCGATTTCGTTCATTACGAGGTGCGACGTCTTTACTGCAAAACAACGTGATAATGAATTTTATGAAGCGCCAAGTGTATAACTACATTTGAGATACTTTTTCTTGCGCGTTTATAAATAAATAGTCTCTATTTATTAAATAGTGACAAAAAAGTACCGCAAATGTAGGCATACACTTGGCGCAGCAGCTTTTGTATATTTTTTAGTGGAGCGTGACGGAGCGCTCTCGGCTGCTCTTAGATGCACTCCATGTTTCCAACTACTAAAGTATCCTTAGCTATGAACTGTTAAAGCACTTGTCGCCTTGAACTTTTAACAAATTGTTTTTTGCTAACGGCGTCTCTGAAGCATAAATGACAAATTGAGCACGAAGTAGTAAAAACACAAGCCAGTAAATAGATACGATGTTCAAGGAAAATGACTAATAGGGGTTCCAAAATCGTGACAAAAACAGAGATATCTCAATACGTACAAAATATTTGGTCATGTTTCACCTTCAGTTTGTCGTAATGTGTGTCTCACAGCGCGCAACGTGTTAAAAGTTCAAGGCGACGAGTGCTTTAACAGTTGATAGCTAAGGGTGCTTCAGCAGTTAGAAACATGGAGTTCATCAAAAAGCAGCCGAGAGCGCTCCGTCACGCTCCACTAACAAATATAGAAAAGCTTCTAAGCCAAGCGTATACCTACATTTGCGGTACTTTTTTTGTCACTATTTATTAAATAGTGACTAGTTAATAAATAGTGACTAAGTTATTTTATATTAAAGAGTGACTATTTATTCATAAACATGCTAGAAAAAATTCCGCAAACGTAGGTATACACTTGGCGCCCCATAGAATTTCTTAAAAACCAGACAGCGTGAAAGAATTCGCCCATACCAGGGCATATAAATTTTGCTTTGACAGCTCGAATGTCTGATATTAATCTGACAACACAGGGTCGAGTTCAACAAACCGTTAATAGCATTAAAACGATACATATTTTGATAACAAAATTTTTACCATCACAAACGTGATTGAATTTTACGAAAAGTCAAGAAATTTCACGATTTTGGACTAAGATATCCCAAAAAATTTTTGTTCTGAAACTTTCCTGCGTCGAATCGACACACTGACCTGTAGAAAAGGGTTAAACTAGGTATTTTTCCAACCGTTACCAATATTTTGGGAAAACTTGATTTCCGA
Source organism: Trididemnum nubilum (assembly GCA_963965965.1). Lineage (NCBI taxonomy): Eukaryota > Metazoa > Chordata > Ascidiacea > Aplousobranchia > Didemnidae > Trididemnum > Trididemnum nubilum. Next base: position 25,665,865 of record OZ014482.1, on the reverse strand, counting down.
TCCAAGCTTTGATTCTTGTCAGCAGTTAGTGTTTTGTTTACGTTGGCTATTGAATAAAAATTACGGTCAATCATTGTCTAGAATCACCTTTGGAGCACAAAATTTGAGAAAAGCATAAAATGCAAATAGCAGTTGAGCAATTTTTCGTTCTTTAACGTTTGTTGTTTTCGTAAGGGTTGCGGAAACATCAACTTGAAATTGAGCCGCCACACATCACTATCTTCCAAATCCCAATTGTATCCTCATCATTTTGCCTGGCCCCTGTCCAGTGGTGTTCCAACATGCGAGTGTATTTTAAGGGCACCTTCGCCATCTTTCTTGCGTCCGCTATTGACTTTGCAAATATGATGTGAGTTAAACTTATGATGTCGTTTGTTTTATGCTTGTTTCTGTCATTTTGCGCTTTCTCATATCAACAAGTCACTGTTTTTTGTAGAACAATTTTATAAGAGCACAAGGCTCGTTCTTGTTCAAAATTAAAGAGCAAATTAAGAACGATGCCAGCTTCGACTTGAAAAAAGTAATTAAGAACACATGCCAGTACAATGCATTTGTAACCTAATAAACAAAGCTTTCTTGACCTTTGTTATATTTCGATTGTTAATTTTCCGAAGACTATTTCAGCTATCATAATGAACCAAATACAACTTTTAACCAAGCGAAAACGAATTTTTAGTTTATTCTCCAATAAAATTTGTCTACAATCTAAGAACGAACGAGGATGAAATTCGTGAAAATTTAACAACAGCCAGAATTGCAATTCAAAATTTACTGGTTCTTATAAAAAAAAAACGGGTTTATTGTAGTTTCGAAGGCTATTCATTAATCGCAATTACGTTTAACTCGTTTCTTTTCATGGCTAACTTTCAGCTTACAAGGTATTAATCATCATAACTAATAGATGTCGAGCAGAAATGGTATTTTTAGTCGCATAGCATATCAGAGTTGCCAAGAATTTCGTTAGAGAAAAACTTCGGGCGTATGCACGATTTTTCAAAAAAGGCGTGGTTTGTTTTATATGCGAGTTATTTACGGTATTTAATTCTGTGTAACTGTTTATTTGTTCATCTTATAGGTCATAACTACGCTCATGATATAGCAGTTACAACCCTTGTAGCCTATGACTTATCGTTCGTAACTTTTAAGAATGCACTATACGGATATTTTTGCCCTTATTCGTTTTAATGAACAGGTTTATTTTATTAAAAAACCAAAACTCAAAGTGGATTCAATAATCATTTATCAACTAATTGTGATCTATTGAAATTTTCTTAACCGTTATTTTTTTTTAGAACGAAGATTTTAGTGATATAGAACATTTGGAACTGTGCCAACATTACTGCAGTCGTTAAACCTGATCGCACTAAACCAACGATTTCCTAAATGCTAAATTGTAGTCACAAGTTTATTTACTGCACTTTTTTAAGTAATAACTTTTTTAAGTAATAGTAACAACAATTTTAAGTAATGTTTTGGCTTCCTAACTTGTAATTTTCATGTTTTGATTAACGCCCTAAAACTGCGTATTACATAGGCAATTGGCCGTTTCTTCAAGCTGTCTTAACCCAGTTTTAATTTTTACTCCCAAATAATTTCCATTATTTTGTTGCTTTTGCCTGCCTTAGTAGATGGTGTTTATTACAATGATACAATGCAATGCTATGATGCGTGCTATTTTTCAAGATAAATGAATAATTTTTAGACAGTACAATGCCTCAACGTCTCAGCGTGTAATTCGGGTGCTTGCGGTTAGACAGACGCAGAGTCCCTAGTTCATACGAACGGACGAGCGTCTAATACAGGATATACAGTCGTAATTAAAATGCAGTAAAGTAGATATAAACCCCATCAGTCTCAGAGGCGCTTTCTACAACACAAAAACAAAAGGCGTGTTAAGTTTTCGCAGTTCGATAACCAGTGCTTTGTGCCTATGTCACGAACTTTATTTTCTTTTTCCTGTGGTATTTTCACATACATATTAAATTCAATAATATCATATCTTCAATAATTTAGCAAACGAAAATAAATGAACGAAATTCAAATAATTTAAGTGTTTCCTGTCAACTACCTATTTTATTAAATTATTTCCTGTCACCGATTAATATTTTCATGTCATTACTCATCTATTTGTAGCCTAACAAAATGTAATAAAAGCCTGGACCAATAATCGGTAAATATTTGTAAAGCTCCGATAAGGATCGTATTTTTATGGCACGTATTTTACGTATTTATGGCACGTATCATATTTTTATGGCACGTAAACGATTAAACAAGGCTCGTATTTTTAGCAAATTCCTTTTTTAAATTGCCTCAAAAAGTCAGCAAAGTCAGTCCCAAATATCGATCCTAAGTGTTGACGTAATTTATTAGTTTTAAAGTTTTTAAAACTTTATTCTCAATCCTCCTGTTAAAACTTACCACTTTATCCACGCAGTTTGTAAATTGAAATGTAGTGGATTTACGACAGTGAGTTTACTAAGGACAAACTTTTTTCAGAAGCCACTTTTTTAATAACAAAGCGACACTGATTATACGTAACGAGCAAAAAATGCAAAGTTTATTTTTCAAGTTCATAAAGCGAAAACTTAATAATGTATTATCTACATTCTTCCACTAAACTGAAATTATTAGAAATTAAATTGCGTTATATTTACATGCATCTCTAGATTTTCTTACGATAGGATTAACATTTCGTTTTTGATTTAATGCCATCAACTTATCATCAGTACTTAAATTGCAGGGGGGACGCGTCCCCCCATCGAGAGTTAGCGTCCCCCCATCGAGATTTAGCGTCCCCCTATCGAGATTTAGGCGTCTTCCCATCGAGAGTTGAGTGCTGGATGACCAGAGGAAAAATAGCCAGCCAGGACTAAAAGATTCTACAAATTTCCTGCCTAAAGTGGTCGCAAATTGCGGCGAATTAAGACCTTGTTTTTTTGGTCTTCACCTGATTTCGACGAAAATGACTTCAATTTTCGGCGAAGACCTTTTTCTTGGTTTTGGTCTTCATTCGGTTTCGGCGACGGAAATACATCGTTTCCACTAAACTTTTTGTAAAGTTGGTTAAGGCTGCAAAAGCGTCCCCCATGCAAAATTTTACAATTTAAGTAGTGCTTAACGTCAATATTTAACGAACATTGGTAATACCAGCAAAGATATAATTACCCTGTAATGGACCACCTTTATTTTAAAACAATTACTTATAGACGTTTAATCGATTTAAAATAAAATATAAAAGGTATCTGTTATCTACTTACAATTAAAAAACCAAAATTAAAAGTTGCTTCATCAAAATTAGTACCTTGCGCCAAACTGCACTATTTTTGAATAAAATAGGAAGATGTTTGATTTGAATACCGAGGGTCCCTTCGCAGCTTTCAGTTTCAATTGACCAATTGCTTTCTTTGTTTGTGCCATTGATATTTAATGTTGTGTTTTTGCGCATTTGGTGAACTGCGAATAAACTATTAATTGCTTGATTGACGCTAAACTCTCTTACTACAATTTTCAAACTGACAGGCCCTTAACTATGTCAAGTGTCTATTGGTAAGGAAAAATTCTTGAAAAGAAGTCAAAAAAATAAGTGAACCCATCCAATGAGTAATACAACATGTCTTTCATGATAGCCTACCCACAAAATACAGCAGCTACTGTTTCAGGGAACATCACCTCTCGTCAGACAGGAATGGAATATTCTATGTGTTATAATTCAACGGTGGTGTTGGAATCATAATTTAGCGGATATGCTGACGTGTCGATTTTTGTATCCTGCGAATTGTTTATTTCCAGGGGAGAACTTTATGGGATCCATTACCTTTTATATTTGATTGCTAGATAGGTTGACTTCGGTGACTGTTGCAAGCTGCTAAAATATGGCGCAACTGTCATCCGAGCGTTGATAAACCTTCCTAGCTAGCCTAGCTGAAAGAGGTGGTATTTCCTGAAATAGCAGCTGCTATATTTTGAGGGTAATTGAAATTACTTTTTATTCACCAAGCTGCGTTGGCCAGGTAACAGCGAAGGAACCTTTCGGTCTTTGAGTCAAGCAGCTACCTGCCCACCTGTCTACCACACACGGTTGAAGTTTCCAGGACTGTAGTCGAGACCAAGACAGAGACCGCAAAAAATTGGTCTCGAGAGCTAGAGCCCTCGAAGTTTCACGGTGTCCTTTTTACTTGCTGAACGTCAAACGGGATAAGCTATCATGATTCAAGACAGAAACGTGGTGTACTTTATAGGGTGGTTCATTTAGTTTTTGACTTCTCTTACGACAAATGGAACAGGGGTTACACGAACAAGATGTAATTATGCGCTAACTTCAACTAACCTGAAACCTTTTTTTGAGTATCCGTTTATGTTTTTGGTCGCTTTTAGCTGCATTTACAGGGGCGACTTTTTTCCGCGCGATTTTTTGATAAAAATGGATCTGGCAAAGTTGCATTTACTCAACGGCGGTTTTGATCGTGATAATTGGGATCTTACTGATGGAAATAACTGTCTTAAGTTTTCTTCATACCAATATTGTTGTAATTGAAAACTTAAGAAGAGAATCGGTGCTACGATAAAAAATCGTAGTGAAATCAGCTCCGATTTTGCTTTAAAAAGGTTGAGAATATCACAATCGGAATGGAAACAACATTAGAAGTCGTTTTCAGCAGTAAGGTAACTTTTATCACAATGAGAACCATTATTGAGTATATGCAACTTTGCCACATCCATTTTTATCAAAAAATCGTACGCAAAAAAGTCGCCCGTGTAAATGCGGCTTAAGTCATTCATAGTTTTCCACGGCTGAGTTTCGAACAGCGACCGAGAATTGCTTAACGCAGGCTATGTCTAACCGCTTAACTTCGCATTGCAACTAGACTTTTTTTGGAAACATTTCTGTTCGGTAATTGTTATTCGTAAAGTACTGTATCTCTGATGATTATTGATGTTGTGCTTCTAGAATAAGCCTACCTATAGATCAGGGGTGGGCAAACTTGTTCAAAAAAAAGAGCCGCTACGGAAAACTACAAATACCGGCGAGACTCAGAATCAGTTTACACAAAATAACACAACAGCAATAAAAACACCGTGCGCGTTGGCAGAAATTCGCAATGGGGGGCTGTTTTGGGGGCCTGGGGGGGGGAAGCCCCCAGCCGCTGGAGGCTTGGGGTCTGGGGGCAAAGCTTCTAGCTGCTGAAAGCACGGGGGTTTTGAGGCGGAGCCCCCAGCACACAAAAAATTTTGCACTTTTTTGCAAAAATAACTTAATTTTAGGGATATTTTGGTAAAAATTAATGCTTTTAAACGTGGCATAAAAATTGGCAGTGCAAGCATGATTAAAGTGGTTGCATAAATGGGCTATGTTGGAGATGGCTAATGGTAAAATTTTACTTCTCATGTTTACATGCTGGTAAGTCATAAAATCCTATAGTTTAATAAAACTCACACGGACCAATCTACATTTCATAGAGAAAAATAATTGGGAAGGTCTAATGGAAAAATATTTGAGATAAGTAATTGGTAACTAACTAATACTGAATAGCCCCTGAGTTTATAGCATATTTGTTGATGAAGTCTATGTTCAGTATATTTACAATAGAAATCAAATTTGATTGCTTGTTTTTGGCCATTTTTCAAAGTTTTCAGTGATTTGTGAGTTTTATTTTTGACAAATTAGCCCCCTTCCGAATATATGTTGAGCTTGAAATCGCTTTTTAGTCCATTTCATTGTAAAAAAAAACAATCGCAGAAGAGCTAAAAACGTGGTATTTTCTTTATTCTACATTTTGGCCCACAAGCTAAAGGGGGGGCTATAGCCCTCCCCCTGGCTACGCTACTAAAAAACACAAAAATTGTTGCCCTATAAGGCAACATCCACACTTGACTACGCTCTTTGAAGTGTTTTACTTCTCCGGGAAAATTATTCTACCTTAATTCTTTGAAGTGTTTATACTGCAAATCGTCATCGTAGTTGGTATAACCTTGGTTGACGGCGCTATGAAAACATATACTTGTTTTATCACTCTAAAATACATCGATAAACGAAAACAATTTCAAACTCGAGATAACATATTTATAAAGTATAATCTTAATTTGTTTTGTAACATTACGATTCAATACAAGAGCCACAAAATTTACGTTCGCGAGCCACATGCTGCTCGCGAGCCGCAGTTTGCCCACCTTTGCTATAGATCAACGCGTAAAACCTCTACATCACGTTTGCAATAAATTGTTAATGTTTAATTCTGCAGTATAAGGTAAGAATAAAAGAGTCGTATAAGCGACTTGCATAACATCCTCGGGATATCAACATCAATGGAATTGCACAACATCCTTGGAATCGAAGCGCAAAAAGTTAACCAAAACCAATGATATCGTCGCCATGAATACATCATTCTGAAGAGCAAATATCTAAAAGTAAAAACACTTGCATTAGGAGTGCGATGACAAATAGAATTTTCGTATTGAATATAACATCGTGTTTGTCTCGTGTGTAGCATCTCACGTTTTGTAGTGTTGCTATAAAAATTCAGACACTGACCTATGTGGTAATTCCGCAATGATAGAAATAAATAATTAGAATAATTTCTGTGAATACCCCAGACGTCAATAATTGTAAAAATTTTCGTAACTAAATCCATATGACTCTGCTTTTGCACGAACTGTAAAGATATACAACCACACCCTTTTGATCATTTAAAAAATTAAATCTTTATTATACACGCTAAATTACGCCGAAACGTATAATGAGTTAGCAGGGCACATCTCCGCATCATAGCGCCTTGGCAGCACAGCTTAAAAAATGTCGCAGCGGTGCCGAACCGTTGGCTACACCGCGTCCAAATTGATCAGCTAGAGCCATGAAGAACAGACTTTCTGCTCAAGAGACGAAAACGCTATTACTCGACCATCTGGCAGGTCTTTTTGATTTGGGATCTTTTAAAAGAACAGCACTTAGAACACAAAGAGCAGCACTAAGCAGTACTATACTATATTATAAAATTGCATTTCTTCTCTGCATACGTATGATCCAGGCACTCTGTTATCTACACGTGTCCAGCCGCAGCAATATGAAGCACCTAATTCTTGGGTTTCTAGTTTGAAAGTTTTGGAGTCATCATTTGGACTTGATGATGACAAATATTAAAGTGCGTTTTATTTCTATTATCTAAAAGCTACATTCTCAAGTTTCAGTAATGTCGCAATAGCAGTACATGCGGTAACAAAATTATTACATTATCGTCGCATGAAGCCGCTACCCTACCACCAAAATTTTCTTGTCAAAGTACGCAAAATGATGCAAATATTTTAGTGCGCATCCTTTGCGTTTTTTTAAAGTCTGGTTTGTTCTCCAAAAAAAAGAAGCTATTACGTCATGCACTGAAGCAACCTCAAATCAGTAAAAAAGACTATGATGAAATTTGTAACTATCTTTCAGTAAACAGAACATTGTTTTTTCTATATTTTATTCTGTTGTGCAGAACTTAATATGGAAGTACTCCAGAAGAATACAACTAAATCGCAATCTACTTGGCAACTTTATTTATGTGGATAATGTACTAATGATTTGAGTTTACCCGAGATTGATAAGCAATAATGTGTACGGTTGTCATTATTTAATTGTGCTATTTGTTTTAGCTTTGCTAACGCTTTCGCATATGTGTAGTCCGGTACTAATCTAATTTAACCCAATTTACTGTAATTTCTACAAGTTGAGAAACTTATCCAAGCGCAAATTCATACTGACAAATATTTTACTTTGTAAAAACCTTAATAATATTTCTGATCAAGGTCAACAGTATTAGCATAATGGGGCTCAAGTTTTTCTGATGTTTTCTAGTTCCACTAATAAACACCAAAAATTGGCAGTCGTACATGGAACACGAAATTTTATAAGAGATTAACGCTGCAGCGATGGCAAACATTTCGTAACCGAGGGGTCCATTGATTTGATCGGCCCTGGGATTCCATCCAAGACCTCGGGTTTTTTAGGCGAGAACGCTAACACACGTAATCATCTTACTGCACGAGGAACACTAAAATTGTTTCGGTGTTGCTGAATCGGTCTATTCTACTGCGTGTATAAAATTTGTTGCGTGATTCATGGTAATTTTCCACTCGCGAAAGCGACTGTGATGCTATCATTTTAGACGAATCCGCACACACTTACAGGAATTTTTCGACAAAACAATACTGAATCGACTAATTGAAGTGGAAATTTATTTAGCGTTTTTTAAGTGCATTTTACAAGCTAAGCTTAAGTCAGTTTTACTCTTATTTTGAATATTCCAGAACGAAGACCTGATAAGAGATTAAGCACATCTCGAAATTTCGTGCTCGGTGTGCAATCGCAATTATTGTAATTGTAATTACATTTTATTCACTAAGTTGCCTTGGCCAGAACACAGCGAAGGGACCTTTCGGTCTTCAAGTCAAGCTGCCACCTGTCCATCACACCCGGTAGAGGCTTCACACTTTTAATGCTGAACGTCAAGCAGGAAAGTTGTGAATACCGAGTTTTATAGTCGTTGGTTTGACTCGACCGGGAATTTAATCCAGGTCTACCGTTTCAGGGGCAGACGCTCTATCCACTCGACCACTGATCGACCAATGACCATTGATCGACCAATGACCATTGATCCTTTCGACCATTGTAAATTTAGTTAGTGTAGCAGCTCGGTCCATTGCTTGCCGTTGCATTACTCGTAACTACCTTTTTATGACGTTACAGTAATTCATTCACCGAGCATTTATTTTTGCGTGTTGCAATTCAGTTGACTTAAAAAACCGTTATGTAGCACGTACGACTGATTTTGCAATTCAGTCGGCTTAAAACTGTGATGTAATGTAAACGCATGGCAAAATTTTGCTATTAAACCGACGTTTTTCAACCCGAATTTTTGGTATTTACGGACTCAAGGCATGCAGGATCGTTCGGCGTGTATACTCAGCCTTGAGGAAAGAGATATAACTTTACTAGCCAACAAGTCTACATTAATTTTACTTATTCGTATGAACCAAATCCTCTACGTCTGTTTGGCCACACCACAGCAGCCACGCTCAGAGTAGTACGTCGGGCCGGTATGTTCGGGTCAGGTCCGGGTTCGGGCTTAAGTTTGACAAAATAACGGGCTTAATTCGGGACTGATACGTGCTTTGTTTTTTAGGTGCTATAAAAAAAATTGAAATAACTTTGCAATACTGAAAGAAGACTTCATTGAGGCATCAATTCGATTATTAGAAAACCGTTATTATTATTATTGCGTCACAATTTATCAACAAGTGGTTCTATTTAGTCACCTTAAGACTAAAGTTATCTAAAAGAAAGAAGCAATTAATCGCATAGTTTTTTAGACCTAACTTAACTTTCGGACTTTCTCGGGTCTGGTTTGTCTAAAAACCATTTGTCGGGTTCAGGCCTTAACTAGTCGGCCCGTATGCAACTTTGGGCCAAATTAAAGCAACGTAACCATTTTGGAATTCTGTTTGCAAGTCCTTTGCCAAGCTGGTCCACCGCGCCGGGTTACACTACTATAGGCCTCAATGAGAAATGACCAAAGACTTTACTAAGAACACATTACCAGTTCCGGCATCGAACCGGAAGCCCACAACTTTCCGATTACTAACTTAGCGATTTACCAATTGTCAGTTGTACATGTGCGGTATTAGCGTCTATGTCTTTAATAGCAAACGGAGAAACAAAACGAAGAAAAAAAAGCATTTTCTTTTTGTTGCGAGAAAAAGGCGCTGTGGGTGTTTGCTGATAAAACATTTCAACTTGAATTGCAAAATACAGTGCGAGGTGTTAATGCCACCCCGCAGTAGTAATAACGGTAATGTTTAGAGCAAATGGTAGTCAGCGAATAATATTGTTAGAGAGGTAAAGAACTAATTTAATGTCATAATCATCATCCTAAATTAAAAATAAGTTTCAGCAGAATCGGAAGTCTCTGAATGAGAAATACTAAAATTGTATTAGTGTTGTTATATAGTGTACTGTAGATTGGGAAGAATAATGGTAATCTTTTCTATGGTAGATTTTGCCAATTTCGTTTTCGTGCCAGTGTGACAAATGCAGCGCATTCTGCAATTCCCCAACTGTAATGTCAAATCAAATAATTTCCAATTTGTGGTGCGACCTGGGAAGAATATGCAAGAGTGAAATGATTGAATTGAGATTAAAAAAGGTTGGAAGAATCAGTCTAAAAAGTAGCAAAACGTTTGTAGTTGGAATAATTTTAAACATTCAAACGCGTGTGCTTCTGGAACAGGAGGCCTGAGTTTTTTGGCCCGGTCTACATTGAGCGTAAAATCGTGAGCGCACAAGCGTACCCTTAGTTTATTTTAATCAACTTGCAGCTTATACGCTGGCAAGGCGGTACGCTGGGTGCACCAAACTTTTGTTTAAAATAAACTGAAACTACGCTCGTACGCTTATGATTTTACGCCCACTGTTTAGTAGTAGGCCGGGCCGTAATTTCGATCCAATCAGATCGGACTCACGGTTGCAAACGAATCGCTATCGTTAGGACTTTTTTCGAAAAAAGCTGTGTTGCCCAGGCGCAATCATGTCACGGAGTTGGACTCCGAAAACTCGTTACGCTTCGGCTTGCGAATATGTGCCGTTTTATTATTTTGCATTATCAAAAGTTTCGGGAGCTGCTAGGGCTTAATCGTAACTAAAAAAAGAGCAAGAATGATAATGAGCAGCCATTTCGTAATTTTTTTTGGTCAAATTGTTTACAAACCGTAAGAATTTTGGCCCTGTTGTCTTTATTAGGATGAGTTTAAAATGTGGTGGCATTACTCGAGGAAGATCAGTTTGCGCTAACTGCATTCAGGCATTTAAATTACTGCAGTAACGCCACTTTTTTCCACTAATATGGACCGCTAAATAAGTGGCACCTGTACAGGCAATGCTTAAATGCAATTTTACTGTTACAAGTTAAATAGTTGTGAACTTATGGGTGTAATCCCGTAATTTAAAAAAGGATATTGCTTTGCTTATCTGTAAACATAGCTGTTATGAATACCTTATTACAACAGAATGTATTTGCAAATATGGTAAAAATAAGAGGATAATTCGCTTAACTGAAACAACGTTTGTATCAATACAGTAATAATAGGAATGCCTGGGTTCTGCAGATTATGAACCAGTTGCTTTCGTATATACAATAGTTTTAATTTTTTTTTTTGCAAATCCGTTTCGATAAATCAGAAACAGATTTTAACTATTTTTTACAGTTATTAAAAATAGTTGGGCTATTTCAGCCCCAGTCAAATGTAAATCTATTTTTCATTCTAAAGCGTAGCGCTTATTGTTTACGTTGCTTTTCAACTACTTTTTGAGAAAAAATATTTTTAAAGTGCTGCCGTCATTAGCTGCTATTCTATATACAGAGGTGCCGATCTTTGTTAAGCATTGGGGGGATAATTGACAATTTTACCCCAATTTTGCCCTATTTTCAACTTTGGGGGGGATGAACCTCGACCACGATTTTTTTTAGGTAAGCAATTTAAGTGAAGACCAAAAAAAAAAGGTCTTCACCAAAGATGGAAGACTTTTTTCCCCGAATTCAAGTGAAGACCAGCGTTCAGATGCAGACCAGAGTCAAATTTTTGGGGGGATGCAGATGCAGACCATACTCAACTTATTGGGGGAGATACAGTCAAATTATTGGGGGGATGTATCCCCCCGGGTTTCGGCACCCCTGTCTATATAGCTACACTTTGACTGAATTTATAACTTTTGATGACGTTATTGGCAGTTCTGATTATGCGTACAGATGATCTTTGATATAAGAATAAGTAACCGAATGATGACGTCACCAAAACATAAAATGCAACCCTTCTGATGACGTAAATGCATTTTATTCGCAGCATTTTACGTTTTGTTGACGTCATCATTTGGTTACTTATTCTTACATCAAAGATCAATAATTGCAGGCATCTCATCTCATGGCTTGTTAAGTGCATAATATCATAAGTTTAGCATAAAAATAGTACTTTGAGAAGTTTTATAATTGTGAAAATAATCAATTGGTAAACGGCATTTAGAAACAAAACCATACGCTTCAAAAAGCTGAACCGGTGGATTGCCCAGAATTGTTTATAAATATTAAAAACGAAGGCTTAGTCCAACCCTGTTTGAAACAACCAAAATTGCTGGAATTCTTTTCGAATTTTTACTGGTCTGATTTGATTTACTACTCCGAGAATGTTTATTGCTTTGACGCGTGCTCTGCTGTTAGTTTGTGGTAAGTTGCTTGCTTTATTGTTGCAATCAAATATCAACTGCTGCTACTTTGCGTTTTGTTATGATAAGGAATTGATGCCAGAAAAATTTATTCGGGGTAAGATCTTGGCAATGAATGAAGTTTATTATTTGGCTGTCTTGGCAATGAATGAAGTTTATTATTAGGCTACCTTTTGTCCCTATTTTAGCACATTCCCTAACTCATATCTTTATAGCATATGTATGCCACGTATCTGAATTCTGCGTAAGCACATTTGGTTGTCATTTAGCACAATTCACTTTCTCTAATGCAAAATGGCATAAATTTTTTTGCGACAATTTTTTTTTAGATTTAAAAATTTTTACATTCGCATTTTTTTAGTGCTTTTAATGGCCCTTTTTAATTTAAAAGTATTGGAGAAATAAACTTTTTAACATACTGCTTGAACCATTTATTGTTTTTTAGCTCTCAGTTTTTCTGAAATTTTTTCGTAGTTACCAATATGTAATGTTTCTTCCGCGAAGGGGTTTTAGACCCCCCCAAAAAAAAACATACAAAGCAATTACCGATCACTGGTCGAGTGGATAGAGTGCAGCTATTGAAACGGTAGCCTTGGGTTCAGTTTTCGGTGAGGTCAAGCCAAAGGCTATTTCACCAGAAAATGATTTTAACTTAAAAAAAACGAGCGTGAGAAATATTTCTTCGCACATTTTTTATTTACTTTTTTGAGGGTTATGATTAAGTTTAGTTTGAGGTTCGTTTTGGAGCAAGGATTTGAGTTTGGGTTGATTTTGGGATCCAGAATGAATAAAAATTAGATCAGAACTTCGTTAAAATAAAGTCTTCCAGCCAAAAAAATGTAAAAGAGTATTCGCAGTCAAGCACAAAACAGGATTTCGCTAAGGGAGGGGGGCTTGAACCAAAAGTCAAAAATTTTTGTTCAAAAAATGTCTCATTTAGCAGGCGTGGCGAGCAAATTGGTGTTACTCAAACGTATAATACACGGGGGTGTGGGGACAAAGCTGCCGGAGGCCATGGGGTGAATAAGTGACATGGCTAAGGGAGAAATGAAGCTACCCACCCATGGTTGCGCCACTGTTCCCAGCTTCCCTGCTAATTAACGTTCAGAATAAAAAGAGATAATGCAAAGTTTTCTCCGTGCATGATAAACAGACGGACAGGTGGTAGTTCGACTCGAAGACCGAAAGATCCCTTCGCTGTCTCTTGGTCTAGGCAAGTTGATGAAGGAAGGTGTAATTACAATTGCATGTGACTAAGTTTTTTCTGACTAAGAAAATAAACAAACTGTTTCTTTTTGAGCGGACTGGCAAAAAAGTAAGGTACTTCAAAATTTTATAAAATCTGAAACGTTTAAGGAGAAATATCGATTTAAGTTCTCAATATTTATGTGCTTTAAAAGATAATATTGTAGAATAATTCTTAAAGATGCTTATTAAACATTACGCTGGCACTTCTAAGTTTAACAGTGATTGTCCGAATATTACGCAAAGAACTTCATGATGCAGTGCAGTGTTATGTTAGCTTAACCTTAGTACCGCGCGAGTACAGATTTATCAACTTCACTGCGTCGTTAACGCATGCACTATTTACTGACAACTTTTTTAATTTAAGGGCGATGCGGCTTTACGTTGTTCGAAATTGTCGCAAACCAAATAATATTTTCTGTTTTGTTTTTAAATTTGTTTCAAAAACAAACAGCCTTGTTGTACAGCAGCTAGTCAACGCTTCGAAAATAGTTTTTCTACAAGTTAGCATTTGCCCTCACACGAACACACAAAGCAGAAAAATTGAAAATGTATTTTGAGGTAGTGGTGGGTAGTACCGTTTGACATTTTTAAGCAAAATGGTATTCCAGCGCATTGGAAAGAGCCACTACCTTTCAAGGGGTACCAAAGGTTACTGATGAAACGATATCTAGCTTTTCAATTTTTAGTGGGACTGTAACAATGATGGCAAACGGTATAATTGGGAAGAGGCAAATATTTCAATCATAAAAATCACAGCCAACAGTATTGTAATAAGTTTATTGCGAACGTTTTGGCCCTCTTCTGGTACCATTTTCAACGCACAGTAAAAAACTTACGCGAATTACATCTTGGTATTGATTGAAATGAAAACTAAAAATAGGCCTATGTCTTTCACGCCTTAAAAAGGTGGAGTGGATACGATGAGGAGTCGAGGTTGAGATTAGGTTTGAGGAGTTGGATGTATAGTGATTCTAGGATCAAAAAGTTGTGTTTGACTGGGCACGAGGTGAGTATTTGTGGATTATGAAAATCAACTTTGTGGGAAGGGTCGGATTGGAGATGGTTGCTGACTTCAGAGTTGGGGCTTGATTGGTGTTCTTCCAGGCGTTTTGCAAGATTTCTCCGGGTTTGTCCGATGTAAAAAGATCCACATGAGCAATTGAGTCGATACACTATATTGCTTCTTGCTAGTTGTCGTTGACGGTCTTTAACCAAAATTTGCTGTTTAAGTTTGTTGGTATTATGGATAAACCTTAACTTAGAGTCTGGCAAGTGGCTTTTTGTGTATTGGTGAAGTTCTTTTTCAATGTGGTGGGAAATAGAGCCCAGATAAGGAAGCCTAAAGAGCAGATAAGTTGAAGGTTTTGTTTGGGGCGTTTCTGGTTGAACTTTCTGTTGAAAAGTTGTCGGATGCATTTGTCTATAAAACTCAGTGGGTATCCGTTTTTTGGAAGGGTGTCTTTGATTGATTGGAATTCGGAATCAATCGTAGAATAGGAATTACAAATAGAGTAAGATCGTTGTAAAAGGTTGTTGACTAGATTTCGTTTGTAATCAAGAGGGGAAAAGCTTGTATATTTGGTTAGTAGGTTAGTTTTGGTAGGTTTGTGATATGAGCTCGTCTTGATTTCACTGTTGGTTTTTTCTGATGTTTAAGCAGTAAGCACTGCAGTCCTCTTTGCATTTTACCAAATCTAAAAATTCATTTATTATTCAAATATCTGCACAAAATTGTTGTGAATAAGTCGATTGGATGGGATAAAGCCGATGATGATCATTTTTTCAGAGCAATGTATCAGTCGATACCTAGTCCTGTCAAACCGAAGGCTTTCATGCTTGGCATTTAGCGTTGCAGAAGAATCTCAAACAATAATAAGTACAGTAGATCAGTGCTTGTCAACCTTTTTCGAAATCGTACACACTTTCAACTTTTACTTAAAAGCTTATACATTACGGTCTTCACAACACAATACTCTGAAATTGCATCAATGTTAATGGAAAAAAATAAAACACCAGTCAAGAAAAAGATTTATTTATACCAGTGAGTCATTTCAACAGCCATTCAATGCGAACCTTGCTGTTGGATTTCATCAGCTAGTAGAGAAAAGCGAGGCCTTGTTTCAAGTACTCCTCGCATCAACATATCAACATCTTTTGATTGCGTTTCTTTTTGATTTGATTTCAACAAGAGTGGAAAATCCTTGCTCGTAAAGGTATGCCGTAGTTGCGTGAGCAGTGTCAATCAGAGTTGTAAACGAGCCGACTAGTTCAGGCCCGAACCCGAAAACAAATTTGAAGCCCAAATCATGCTTGAAAAAGCTCGAAAATTAAGTTAGTTCTGAAAAATTTAGCAATGTTGCCAAGTTATTTTGAGTATATTTTTGGGCACCTAAGACAAAAAGCACGTCTCAGGCCCGAATTATGCCGGAAATTTTGTCAACTTTAGGCCCGAACCCGACGCGACAAGCCCGGCCCGACTTATAACTCTGGTTTCAATGCACCACAGCTCCTACAATCAGGTCAGAATCACAGTTCTGTCAATTTATAATGATACAGTGATACCTGGTATGAAAATAAATTTCCTGTTTTGTTTTATGGTAAGCTGTACATCCCAGTACATCCTATTATAATGGTACACCCTTCAAAAATTTTGGTACACCCTAGGGTGTACAATACACCCGGTTGAAAAGCACTGCAGTAGATACTGTCTTCAAAAAACCGCAAGGTATCTTAGTTTTCTGGCCAAGGCGATTTGGTAATTGTACGAAAATTATTCACAAATGTCATTTTTGCTTGCAGTCTATTTTTCCGTCATCGCAGGCCAAAAATGCGGACGCTATAGCTGCCACGGAGACGTTGGAAACCTTGTAGCTGGAAGAACTGTAAAAGCGTCAAGCACGTGCGGTGAAAACGGAGGAGAAATATTTTGCGACCCCGGACAAGTGTCATGCGATTCGCCGCAATGCAGGCGATGTAAGACGGCCGTTAAAGGCCACGAGCACCCGAGCTCGTGTATGACCGACTCAACGTTTTTTCATCCACGAACATGGTGGCAGTCGTCAAATGATGTCACAGATGTCACTCTGAGCTTTGACCTGGAAACAACATTCTATTTCACCCATTTAATAATGCTCTTCCGAAGCCCAAGACCAGGAGCTATGACAATAGAAAGATCAAGAGATTTCGGCCAATCTTGGAAGGTGGGTGGGTTTACTGGTTTATAAAAACTTCGTGATGAAGAGTTTTAAAGTTCCAGAAAATTAAAAAAAAAACTTTTAAGTAACTAAAAGGTCACCGTACTTATAACCGGTATCCAAAACTCTCTACACAAAACTAATAAGCTCCGAGAAAACTAAACGGTTACGCCTGGTTGTTAAAAAAGTCTACGTATGCTTGTACATTTTGTCTTGGGCACAGGTGGAAAAACACTGTTTGTTAGTGCATGGGTTTACGTGTTTGTGTAAGCCTTCTGATTTTAAGAACAATGTACTGAGAAATTAATGATAAGCTATAGACACTATCCGTCAGTCTTTTATTCCTTCTGATTTTGATTGTACAAGCTTCTCTGGCAACGGTAGTAGCAATGCATTGTTGTGAAAAGTACCAGCCTAATAAACGATGGCAACCGATTTGGCACTCACTGCTCTGTTGGTAAAAGTATAGTGATTTTTATTTAAAAAGAATTTTACAGTTTGTAAAAACGCTACCTTTTATTCCCAACGAGGACAAGAAGTATTCTACTCGTTGTAGCGATGGTTGAATCGACCGCCCAAGCGGCCGACGATCCGAACTAAAAAACGATCAAGATGCCACTAAACTAGCTACTTTAGCGAAGCCAGCTGGTTTGCTTAATATTGCGGTAGTACTCTTAATATGTCGACGTCTTGCTTTTAATGCGGTTTGTGACGTGTTTGGTTCTCAATAGGTTGTATTTTTTTGTCCTTTGCTTGTTTTTGTGACAAGCCGAAACGGTGCTTCAGAATGGATTTGACCTTCTATTTATAAAGTTTACCTTTTGCCATGCTCTATTCAGGACCGTTAAGAGTGTGGTATAAGTACCCAAGCCCGACAATGTTTTGGGGGCCCGTCGACATTTAGGAACCCAAACGGTTTCAATGATGAGCTCAACAAGCACGTAGCACCCAAAGTCAACGAGAAACTAGTTTTTGTTGGTTGAGTAAATAGTTTTTCTTGAGATCTTCCCCTAAAATTCAAAAAAAACTTAGCCTAAAACTTGTGGTGAAGACCTTTTTTCCCCTAAAATCTACAAAACAATAAGGCTGAAAGTGAAAACCATTGAAGACCTTTTGTTCTTGATCTTCACTTGAAATCCACGAAAAAATTAGGTCTGAATCCAAAAAAGAACTTTTTTGATGTTCGCCTAAATTTCATTCAATGGGACTCGTTTAGATTTCATGCCCTTGGGCCCGAAATTTCTCTCTACTGCTCTGACTCTGGTGGCTGCGGAAGAATTTATAACTACTTCTTTTCTTGTCCTTTACTAGACTTACAAGTGGTTTGCTCGAAACTGCAGCGAAACGTTTGGATTGGATGATGACGTAGACGTCGATGAAGCGGAGTGCACTTCTCGTTATTCCAATCCTACTCCGTGCCACAAAGGAGAGGTAGGCTAAAATATTTCGCAGTAAGTTAGTATTATTAAACGTCTAAATTTTTACAGTTTGTCTGACTTTTCTAAGCAGCAATAAAACAACTAAATTAATGGAAATAAGAAATTTCTGAAGTTCTTCTGGTGTTCTAGGCTAGCTTTGAGAAATCACGTTTGTGCTACTCAAAGGATTGCAAACGTTTCGCTAGTAGAATCAACTAGATTCATCAGAGCACTGCTATCCGCAGTGATAGCAAATCGCTATTAACTTCTTGTTGAAAAAAAACGGGAAAACAATCCCACACATTGCTGTTGTAGAATAACTTGCAAAGTAGAATAAGTAAAATAGTAGTAGGCAGTAGAATAACACATTGCGGTTGTAGAATTTTGAGTAGCACTTGCGTGGTTTCTCAAAGCTAGCCTAGAACACCAGAAGAACTTCAGAAATTTCTTATTTAAAATGCCTGGTGTACAACTACATTACATTTTTTTCTTAAATTAATGAGTTTAAACCCTACATTTAAAATTATTGGGTGGTATGTGACTAAATACACACTTTTCAGCGTGGTGGAAGGTAGCATTTTCCCTTGAAGTTTAACGTACTCTCTTTCCTGATGCCGCGTGGTTCGTTCTCGAAAAGAAAAAAAATGCTCGAAAAAAAAATCAGAACTAAAAACGTGCGCCGAGAAAGTGAATGAATCAGAAGTAATTATATCATTGATTAATCATAAAACAATACGCAGTTCGTTTGCGGAAAGCGATGCTAAGCTGCGAGCGTTATACAGTTTAAACAAAACTGAATTTGCTTTATCGAGCAACGCGTAGTACCCAAAAAACGCCATTTTAGCTACGCTACTGACAACAGCATAAACAACTTCTGATTTGGGTTTACAGGTCAAAAATTATTTCCGTAAATTTAAAACGAATGCCGTTTAAATTCAAGGTAAAAGCTTGATGGCCCATTGTTGATGAGTGAGGGCTTCAGTGTTATTGTTTAGTTACGCATGAATACGCATTCGACCTCAACTTACCTCGTCCTTAATCGACCATGAAAATTTTATATACAGGGGTTAGGGAATTTTGCCTGTGTATTCACAGCCGTTTCAGAATTTCATTCAGGCAATGTTTTTACACTCCAAGAAAGCGTGGAGTTACATTCCATATTGAAAAACGAAAAATTCAAATTACAACGTATTTTATGTTGAAACAATCTCTAAATGGAATAAAAGCGTATTAAAAATGCAAAAAAAAAGACCTTAGGTATTAAAGATACATGCTCTCTTGTTTTCCTCAAAGTACTCATAATAATTGGTTGCAATGTCTTAAGGCTAAACTGTTGCCGTGAGGCCTTTTACATAAGTTCACTTTTCAGGTCTTGCTCTAGGTTCGGATGCTTGTTTTGCGGAAGTGAGTGACTCGTGCCAAAAAACTGTCCAGCAAAATACGTAGCTGTCAAAAAAAGAAACTTTCCAATCAAATAACTTATTTATCACAAAACAAAAAAACATCGCTACCACACCGTACACAAAAGTGTACAGTAACTTCTTGATTTGCATGGATCTTTGTGGTAATTGTCAAATTGCAATCTTTTTGGAATTTTTTCCGTTTTTGGATTTTGTCCATTTCGAGGTTTTATTCATTCGGATTTTTGTCCAATGCGAGATTTTGTCCATTCAGGAATTTACACGTAAACGCTTTTTTGGTACAGTATGATTCTGTGCTAGGCAGGCTCCGGAACGAAGAACTAGGCTTGAAAAGTGGACGTAAAATAATGGCAAAACTCTGATGTGCCTTGGGTTGATACTTTGGTACCCATATCGCTGTAATGTAACAATGTAAAATATTTCAAAATTAAACGTGTTAAAACATCGATTTTATGACATTTTCATCTGAAAAATCAATAACAGTTCTACTGCGCCGAGATATTCGTGATTAGAAGTTGATGAAAAATAATCATTTATAATGAAATCGATTTTTAACTTTTAGGCCGTAACATTGTGTCTATTCTTTCGGAGTTATTCGATCGTCTTTTTAATATAAAAGAAAATGAGTCAAAGCTATGGAGACTAAAAAAGACTGTGAACCCTTTCTACCCTATATGCCTATTTTTGATTGAGAATCATTTACTTTTGAAACGCTATAGTTTGTCAATTGTAATCCAGCATGCTGTGCAACAGCACCTGATATTTTTCATACAGGAGAAGATAATAAATAGCAACAACATGTTTTCGTGAGGCAGAGAAGCTGTATAGTAGCTATAAGCGCATTATTCTCTCTTTTGTGAGGGTTGCGAGGGAAACAGCTCGAAGCCACACTTCATGGTCTTCCATCACTTTATATTATTTATCCGTCGCGAAATCCAAACAAATGGAAAGATCCTAAGTGTAATTAATCTATTTAGTCGGGTTCGTCCTGTGCAGGTCTATTACCATTTATATCAGCGAGTTTGCCCCATTAGAAACTAAACGTTTTTAAAGGAATGTTTTTCAGGTCATTTACCGCGTCTTAAATCCGTTGAATTTAATTGAAGATCCGTACAGCGACGAAGCGAGGCATCTCATGAAGATCACCAACATCCGCATCCGCATGTGGAATCCGCAGCTGTGCGAAACCTGTACCGATTCCAGCATCACGGACACCAGAATCCTGACATCCCCGAGTCCTCTTGATGAAGAAGCGGAGAGTGAAGACGCTTTGTGGCCGCTACATTCCTCCCGCCATTTTACCCGCTTCGCTCTTTATGACCTCATTATCCGGGGTACCTGCTTCTGCAATGGTCATGCGGACACATGCGTTCCTCTCCATGAAGATGCTTCAGAGCCGGATGATCGGGAGCAGGATGTTGTGAGTAAGGAGTGATGATTTTTTCATAAGTTGACCGTTTATTTTTTTGTTAGCAACATGAAATCTTCATGAAGCTGTGTTACGCCGAAGCGTGTAACGAATTTCCGAGGACCATAAGTGTGCCATTGCACTATGGCAACACAGATTTTTATGAAGAAATGTCGAAGTCGTGACACTTTTTGTGTGATCACTTCGGAAATTGAACTCAAGGCCTGTTGTCCCAAAACTAGTGGGTTACTCACTTGGATTCTCTACCCGCTTGTTCATTTGAGTCTAAGATTTTCTCGTAACTGTTTGTTTCACAATCGTCAAATTAAAGAAAAAAATCTTTATCTAATCAATGCATATCCGAAAATTGCACTACTTATCGAAAACATTACCAGATGAAAGGCACTCGAAAGAAAATACTGATTGCAAATTATTGTCAAAGTTTTTTTCAACGACAATGTTGATGGATTTGTTTTTAATTACGTCAAGTTTGTGCATGATGTAATACCTGATATAGTAAGTCCGCATACTTTTGAATTTCTTCTTTGGTCTGGGATCAAAATTAGCATTAACTCTGTTGCAATTTATCTCAATAGCAACATCAAAACGTTTTTAAAGCGGTGAAATTTTTCTCGTTTGCCTGCTTTAACTCAGTCCGGAAAAACAGGTGTTTACATTGGCTAATTTTTGAACAATAACGCCTTTTTCCTTTTGATGGTCAGATAAGAAAAGAATTTAAATTGACCGTAATGTTAAGAGTTTTCAAGCCACAAGAGGCGGCCTCAATTATCTGCAACATGTTAATAGGGCCATTTGTTACTATAACAGTCAAAGCTAATTAGGCTACGTGAAATTAATGCGTGTTAGAAACGTTCGAATTCCACAACTGAGCTAGGCTTAGGTTTTGGCTGAACTTCGTAGACGTAGCCATTGACCAATCAACACTACTTCGTACGGGTCAGTTACGTCAAAATGATGAGGTCACTCAACACAGATCAAAAATGACTGGAATTGGTTGTCGTATGGTCAACCCGATGACCAGGTCACGTCAGCAATTTCCTTCTTTTTTTTCGAAAAAAAAATTGAAAATCTTGAAAAACCTAAATTTTAGGCATTTTTCTTTCGCTTTGTGACTTGTTTTGCCCATCTCTCTGGCTGACGTAATTTACCGATTTAAGCTTCTATGACGTAATAGAGAATTGACCCATAACCAGGCCCTTAAAACCCGCACAATGCCTGCAGTATGCAAGCTCAAGCATTCTACACTACTTCTAAAGACGTTTATGGCGTAAATAGCTATAAACTACAGATTACGTATTTTTTCTATGCTTCTAAATTGCCTGGAGGTATCAGGTGATAAAATCTTATTATACTGATAATGTTTTGCCCTGTGGACGTAAACAATGAAACAAAGGCTTTATAACCAAATTTTGTGCATGGAAATGAAATAGATTGACCGAAAATCGGTTTTGCAGTAATTAATTCAAGTATTCAATTTGAAAAAACTCTCAATTTATTTTAAAATCACTCCGATACTGAAATGCGATGCTTAGGGCCGTGAGACCCTTTAAAAGCAAAACTTTTTTCAAAATTAAAAAAATCTTACCGGTAACCCCCCAGCCTCCCTGACGTTTGATCGCTTTGGAAACTTTAGTGATCTATTTTTTCCTTAAATCGTAAATAAACCTTAAATTTTTCCTTAAATAAACCTAATTGTAGGAAAGTGGAAAACAGCCCAAAATATCCAGCAGACAAAACAAGCAAGCAATTTTTTCTAAACTATTTGCCAGGGTTATTGGAATTCTGGGTGTTTTGCTTTTTCAAGATTTTTGTCAATATTGATTTTGTGCACACGCATCGTCTGACACATCATAGTTCAAGAATTTGCCTGTTTACATCGGAACTAATGAATAACGGCTTGAAAATACTAGGTTATCAAACCCAGTTGTCTCAAACCCTGCAATTTCGGCAGAAATGCAATTGAGGTGTCAATGGTTCTTATCACACGCGTTCTTTGCTAATCCAGTGGTTTATCACAAACCTAGCATTTATCACTTTGGCAAAAAATAAACTGAGACAAGATTTAGCCCAATTTGAAGTAGCTTTATTCTAATCTTATGTCACCTGGCAGATTTTTGTGCATCTGGTTTTAAAATAACATTTTCTAGTGGTGAATCATAACGGCAAAATATAACACAATTTTAGATCACCGGTTTCAAACTCTGAGTTGTATTATTATTTCACGATGAAAGTTTATCCAATTTTTAGAGCCCTAAAACTGATAAAAATCATCGAAACTAAAGAAAAATAAGATTTACTGGAAACAGCTCATCGAAAGTTTACTGTATTTTAGTGTCAAACATTTCTAAGCATTTGTGCTTTTTTCTGCGGAGGTAAATCATAAATATTGTGTCCATTCATAGCGGTGGTTTAGGTGAATTGTTTTTATACGTCATCAAGGCGTAAACAAGTTTAGAATAGAAAAATGCCAGTTTTTTGCTAAGGGGATTTATTTTCACAAACTTCTTTCTTGAGTGAAAATCCTAGGCACATTGAGTTTGTGCATCTCTTAAATTTGTTGTGTTTCCGTTTTTTGGTTTGGTTGCTAACTTTTTTGACATGGAAGCAATACCTTTATTTTTTGTTATGTCGAAAGCATTGTCCAAAGGGCTAACGTCGTTTTTACGACGACTCTGGTTGTATAATTTGAGTTCAACTCGGTGTCTGGTCACGCAGTTGCGTCGTTCGAAAAGACGCTTTGCGGCAATGATATCTGCTTGCTGGTTTTGAACGAAAAGTAAATAAATCGGAAAGAAGTCATTAGAAAAGTATTTAAACCGGAAAGAAGTCAAAAATTAAGCGGAAAAGCTGGAAAAATTCAACTTCAAGTCCTAAAAAGTGCCACCATAGTTTTTTCGTGACCAGAGGATTTGATGAAACGAACAAGTACCAAACCTGGTTGGTGGTTGTTTGCACCTTGGTTCCCCAAAAAGCAACGAGCCAGTAAAGGCGTTAAATATTTTTTCCAAGAATCTTCCAAAGATCCCATCAATATATGATACATTAAGACCTCGCTTCATTGTCCAATCGGGATCCATTTTGCTGCAACCGTTTAATATTATACAAGTGTGGTGCACTAACCAGTTACGATTTATCTACGGCGCAGCAATAGAAAAAATGAACACTGGCTTTAAGTTTGTTAGTTTAATATCCAGTTAAGATTTTAATTTCGCATGAAAGTTTAATGTCTTTTGTTCGACTTAAGTTACAATGTATTGTAGCTTGTAGTTCCATTGCTTAATGCTAAATCTTGACATAGGTTCATGGCAAATGTGTTTGCGAACACAACACGGCGGGAGTGCATTGCGGTCGATGCCTACCTCTTTATAACGATGCTCCATGGAAGCCCGGGAACGGAGACACCGGAGCAGCCAACCCTTGCAAGCGTAAGTTCTTTATTGCTCATGTATGTTTATTAACGTTAAAGTGTATGTTTTTTAAGTATTTTTTTGCATTCACTTGTTCCCAATTCGAACTACATTCATTGCAATAGCATAGCCAGAAGGGTACGTGTAGTAACATGGTTAGAGCTTGGCTTGAGGTTACCTGTTGTGCATTTTTAACCAAAGTGCAATTTTAATGCAACCCTAATTAAATCATATTATTTCTTGGCTTTCAGGTTGTAACTGCCACGGCCACGCTGACAAATGCCGTTTCGACTTTGATCTTTATGTCGCGAGTGGCAATCGAACTGGTGGCGTGTGCTTGGATTGCCAACATAATACAGAGGGTCGCCATTGTGCAAGCTGTAAACCAGGCTTTTTTCGAAGACTGGACGCAGAATTGTCTGACCAAGATGTCTGCCAAGGTTAAATAGGAAGTGACTGTTTCACCGAAAATTTTTAAGCAAAAGAGAATAAAACGAAAACGAGGAATATTCACGCTCGTTTTTCATTTATTTTTTTAAGGTGTAAGATTAGGCTTTGAGGTTTGGGTTAGGTTTGGGGTTTGTTTTAGAGAAACGATTTTTAGAGAAATTTTGGGTTGGATATGGGTCAGAATTAACAAAAAAAATAGATAGAAACTGACGGTGAAATAGTTTCTCGCTTATAATTAAGCTGGTTAGAATTGCAGTACTTTACCGCTCAATCATGTAGCCGTAATTCTTACGGATATGGCATTCAAGATTTTGGGTTGGAATTCCACGTTCAAATACTCCAGTAGTCACGTGACCGGTTCATTCAACTGACACGTTATCCAACAAATCCACGAATGAAACACAACTTTAGAAACTATAAAGTTAT
Organism: Trididemnum nubilum; assembly: GCA_963965965.1. NCBI lineage: Eukaryota > Metazoa > Chordata > Ascidiacea > Aplousobranchia > Didemnidae > Trididemnum > Trididemnum nubilum. Next base: position 25,640,628 of record OZ014482.1, on the reverse strand, counting down.
AGAGCAATCCAGACGACAGCTCCTAGGTTGTGCAACCAAGTCGTTGGACCGCGATCTGGACGCGTCATTTTGACTCTGCGTGCAAACACGTGCTGCACGCCCGGCGCCAGGATAGCGTGACTGGGGGGCAGAAAAAATTTTGGGGGCCACGAGAAGTTTATTTATGTGAATTCGAGGGGGCACTGGGGCACGAGAAGTTTATTCGAGTGTGGATCAAACGAAAAAGGTGAAGACCAAAAAAAAGAAAATGTCTTTAATTTTTGCGATTTTCCACGAATTCTTACGTGAACACCAAAAAAAAAAAAAAAAAAAGGTCTTCGTCCCAGAAGTTTTATGAAATCCGGTGTGAGTCCACAAAAATTACGAAAAAACAGTTCTTGCTCGCGAATTCTAGGGTGGTAAACAGCAATTTGGGAGTCTTAGGCCTCGATTTGCACTCCAATAGCCCCGAGCCTGTTAATTTCTTCGGGGCACTAGCAGTCATTTGGGGGGAGCACGGCCTCGGAATGCCCCCCCCTGTAGCGCCGGGCCTGACGTGCTGTACTCCACATTTCAGTAGATCGGTCGTTTGAGTTCTTGATAATCCTCGAGGCCGAGGGGCGATTGTTTTACCACCCCGAGGATGATTTGAACTGGCTCTTTGTGTTACCCTCGGCCTGATTATGGTGATCAGTTTCTAGGGGACACCGCGGAGAGGTTGGTAACTTCTGCTTCATTCAGTTGATGATAATATCACCATTTAGTTTCTGATTTTGTCGCGACAAAGTTTTTGCTGAGGTAGTTAAAAAAACAAATTGCTAGATTAATTTTAGAATGCCAGTGCCACGGAATTGGAAGCTTGAATTCGAGTTTTGACATCGACGGCGATGATGACGTAATTTCGTGTGACGTCACGACCGGAGAATGCGCTTGCAAGCCTGGTGTGGCGGGAAGAAGATGCGATAGATGTTTGAAAGGTTTCTGGGGATTTGGGGAAGAGGGTTGTACAAAATGCGACTGCGAAAGATGCGAACAGGTGAAACTAATTATCATTTTTTGAGAAGGAATAAAATTGAAATCACTATCAAACTCTGATAAATTAATGCCCACAGCTGGTTATTTTACCGTTAGGCTCTGTTGGAGGTTAAATAAACCAAGAAAAAACATCAGAACGCTTCTAAAACACTCTTTTGAAAAAAATTCATTTCTACTTTTAAGTTTTGAAGAATGTTTAAAAACTGAATCCCCCTCAACTTCAAGAACCAGATAAAAACGATGATGAAAATGGCGCGATAGCTCAAGCTGTTGTGTCATCAAGTTGTCTAATTTCAAAAAAGATAGGAAAACAGCCTCAATAAATTAAGAACAATGTACTAAAAAAATTAATAATAAGCTATAGACGGTATCCATAGTCTTATTTATTGATTGATAAATTGGTAAAGATGTATGTTTTGAAGATTTTTATCACGGGTGATATTTGTCTTTTTGTCCTTGCTAGGCTTACTGATGAGCCCTGAGATTGGGCAAAACAGCTGTTTAAGGCGTGCATTTGGAAATTATTTTGAATTGAACTATTGTAATTATCTCTTGTAATGTTGTGATTACTTAATATTTTTGGAAAAAAATTGTTTCGATCTGGTTAATGTACCATTCCTTACCTTTCCACGCTCATGTTCATACCTGTAGTCCTAGCTATACTAACAAGGAGTGAAAGACGAATGTCGATACCGAAACAGTATGTCTTAGGCTGTTAATCAAAGGTTTGATTGTGCCTATAAGACTCTGGATACTATCTTACGCTTCAATAAAATTATTTAAAACCTTTTTTTTTAGCGATGAAATTGATTTAGATCCTAACGCGTCAACATCAGTTATCTTATTCGAATTTTTTGCAATCTATTCCAATAAGGTAATTGATGATGATGCGCTTGGGTCGAAATCGATTTTATCGCTAAAAAAATTAAGTTTAGGAGAATAAGTTTTGGGGAATAAATTTGGGGATTAATGTTTTTTGTGTTTAAACAGTGTTATATTAACCGTTTTAGAAAACTGGAGTGTGTTTACGCGAGTTTGGAGACGAAGAAATTTCGTTTGTAGACTCAATAGAAGAAAATGAAGGTCAAGGATACGATCTCACAGAGGAAACGTTCAGAGATGTTCTTGGTGAAAGCAGAATATTTCGTCCTCCAGTGACCGACAGGTTCCTACCCAGTGTGCTACCACGCTATGCAATACTCCTGTAATGCGGCCGAGATTCGGGTTGGCTTCCTTTCAACCTTTTCAACTACATTAACTTGCATTTTTCAGAATCAGCTTTGATATTTTTTTTATTGTTTGGATATTTAAAATCACGGCTAAATAGAGAACTTTTTTTAATGGCGTACACAGTCGCCTCTAATTCAAATCAAAAATCAACTCTTTATTATACTCGCTAAATTACGCCGAAGCGTGCAATGGGTTTGCAGGGTACTTCTCCTTGTCATTGCGCCTGCGGGTAACACAGCTCCTTTCCAAGAATTATCGCTGCGGTGGAATGCTTGGAGCCTTTGGCAGCACTTGTCCGATATAACTGGCCTGAGATTTAAACCTTATACCTACCGCTCCAGAGACGAACACGTTACCACTCGACCAACTGGCTGGTTATTTTGCATCATCACATCACTGTTAACCCTATTTTACACAAGGGGGGGGGTATTTTTGCCCCCTCTCGTTTTTTTGTGATAAATCTCTTCAAAAAAAGGTTCTTATTTCGAATCAACTTGACGTTGAGTCAAAATTCATTACAAATATCTCCTGAAAATTTTGAAGTTGCGAAAGTAATGGGAAGTTTCCCGATTTTTGAAGCTTTCCGAAGTCACTTTTCCAAATCTGAGCATTTTTTGGCCAATACTTAACCTAAATGGCGTCATAAGTCGTTGTGTGACGTAACTAGCTTGTGTTCGGCATTTTGTGATCCAGTATCAAACAACAAACATATGTACTAATTTTAAACCACTTGTGACTAGTGATACAGTATTAATAAAAAAACGAAGCTTGTTTTTGAAAAAAAAAGTTGTTTTGCTTGTTTTTTTTGTTTTTAACTGTTATTTTTAAATAATATCTAATTATTGCTTTGTAGCATCCTTTTGCTAGTCTGTTCTGAAAACCGTGAAAATCTTTAACAGGTTGAAACCCCGAAAAAAGGCATCAAATCAAACATTTCCTTATACTCGCTTTATTACGCTGTAGTACGCTGAACCAGGATATTTTTGGCTATCTAAACTCTTATTAGCTAGACCACAAGCTATAGGCTACTCGTCTATCAACGCAACCAACAGTTAGTCATACTCAAACAATCCAAAAAATATATTTGATAGACAATTAGCTTACTGCGTTTTTATTATTGGCAATGTAGATTGACAAGTTAATCCCACTCGCCTCTAATATCAACCATTAAATCATGGAATTACTTAGGATCAAAAACTAGCATGTTCTACTTCTGTTGAAATCTGACGAGAATAACTAATCGTTAAAACTCAGGAAAAATCAGCGGGAAAAAAATAACTACAGAGCTTTCAATTCAAAAAGATATTCCTCACTTTAAATATGCAAAGGTAATACAGCGTGCAGTCACTGATGCTCAATTCAAAATTTTAAGTTAAATAGAGATGAAAAGCTTTGGAAATGCAAATCTGAAAAAAACCTCTGAACCCAGAGTTGGGATTGCCGATGGCGTTGCTACGGGGAGGCGGGAGGGGGGCTGCTCTCCCCGGGTGTCACCATTTTGGGGTGAAACCATTTTGTGATACCAATTGAACAAAAAAGAAAACAACAATATGTTTAATATCATTGGAAATGTTGAGCACACTGATTTGGACTAAAAAATGATTTAGAGCATCCTTCAAAACATTTATTTAGAGGAGGGGCACTAATTTGTCAAAAATATAAATCACGAATCAGCAAAAACTTTGAAAAATAGCCAAAACTTAACAATCAAATTTGATCGCTTATTTAAAAATGCTGAAGATTAGTTTCATGAAAAAATATTTAAGCTCGGGAATAAGGGTGGGGTGAATATTCAGCATTAGTTAATTACCAATCACTTCGACTCAAATATCGCTCCATCAGCCTTCTCCAACCAATTTTTTTCTCTATTAAATATAGACAAAATGGATTATTCCTTGTGAGTTTCATTGAACTACAAGATTTTGTGATTTACGGTACCAGCTTGTAAATAAGAGAACTGCGTTTTGCCATTAGCCACCTCCAACATAGCCATTGCCCATTTATGAAACCAGTTTAATGGTGTTTTCGCACCGCTAATTTTTATGCCACATTTCAAAAGCGTTAATTTTTATCAAAATAGTCCTAAAATTAAGTTATTTTTGCAAAAACATAGAAAAGTTTTAAGCGCTGGAGGCGCTACGAGCCTGAGTCTAATCAAGTTTTTGCTCATCTTTATGCCACCTGAGTTCTCTCTAATGCCACGTTTCAAATGCATTAATTTTTTTCAAAATAAGCCTAAAGTTGAGTTATTTTTGCAAAAAAAATAAAATTTTCGAGTCCTGGGGGCTCCGCCCCCAGACCCCCGAAACAGCCTCTACCCCCATAGCAGATTTCTGGTTACGCGCCTGATACCAAACGAGTGCTGCCACGGTGCTGCTCATACTTCCAAGTTATAGAATCCTACTTACAATGAGAAGTTATTGAGGTAGCCAAATAACAACCGCTACCGACAGTAATGAAGTAGTACCGTTATCTTAAAATATAACCTTTTGCAGCCTACTATAAATCATAAATGGTGACACCACAAAATTCCGCCCCTGGTGTCGTCACCATCCTTAGTGGCGCCACTATGGATTGCTGTGAAATAAACCAGCCAATGAGTAAGAAAATAGCAGAATTACCACTTCTACCATAACTACCGAAATTTCCACAATAACTACCGCAATTTTTCAAAAAATAAGGCTGTGATGTCTCAATGATGGCGTCATCGACTCAAAACCAATTTTTCTAGAAAATTTTGGTGAACACCAACCTGTATACTAAATTTGATGTTCCCATCACTTTTGGTTTAGCAGTTAGATAGGAGGGGAATTTCCCCCCACCCCCGTGTAAAATGGTGGGTCAAATATCCCGTGTAAAATAGGGGTAACAGAATGTATCAAACTGACCCTCAGCCAAGGCAGAAGCCACTTGGCAATTTTGGGCGCTGCTCTATAAGGGTTTATCTACAATCAGCTGAAAAATCTGTGTTACAAATTTCACTTCTATGTTAAATGATGTTGACATATCTTTTGCCTTTACGGTTGCGTTAATTGTAATTACAGCTTCATTCACCAGGTGCCTTAGCCAGGAGACGGCGAAAGAATCTTTTGTTTTTCTAGTCTAGCTGTCTCTTGCCCACTTGTCTACCAAGCACGGTGGAGGCTTCACACTGTCTTTTACATTGCTGAACGTCAAACAAGGAATCTCCTTTCTAATTTTTATAGTCTTTGGTTTGACGTTTGACCCAATTAAGAATCGAACCCGAGCTACCGTTTTGGTAGCAGACGCTCTATCTATTCGACTACCATTTGGTTTTTACCCCTTGTACAACTTATCCGTTTTAACTTCAGTACTCAGTACCCACGAGCCGTACCTCGATTTCCAGATAGCGATGGCGCCATGTTGGCTGCTTACCCCGACGAGCCACTAGTTGTGTCGAGAGTCGATGGGGAATACTTACCGGACATTTCTATGACGTGGCAAAGACCAAGTAAATGATGCAGTAATTTTTTTTGCATTGATTGGGTCTATTAAAGAAGGCATAGAATAACCTTCAAATATACTGTACATTCAGATGTGCTTTTGTCCGCCAAATTCATGAAATTACTGCATATTTATTAAAGAGTAACATTTAAACGAATTAGCCATAATACACTTAGCAAGCCTTAAGCATCGCCAATGTTAATAAGTTCTCTATAGATTTTTCTTTTTTGACTTTATCTCCTAAGCAGATTGTAAAGTTCAAATTAAGAAAACACATGTTTTTTTTTTTGTATTCTCACTTTCGATGTTGACCACTGTCCACCTTGAAAATCTACTGCTTTAAGATCTTACAAGCCTCGTAGTTGACTGAATTAAGAAAATTACCATCAGGATTTTTTGTCGTTTTATCGAACTGTTTTTTAAATTGTTGCTTTATATCTATAATATGAAATATTTCCACCAAGAGTGAATTTATCCTTTGTTTCAATATCAGTCTTATTCAAATACTATTTTTGGAAAGCAGTGATCTTGATTGGTTTTCATATCTCTAGGCAAATGCACCTGTGTAGATCGAAAATTTGATGATCCTTTGAAGTTTTGCAAAATGAAGTACGACTATGGTAAGTGAGCTCGTGATATAACTGAATAAGTATTATATTTTCAACTATTTGAAGGGCCTCAATGAATGACAGCAATAATTTTGCGCTGCTTACTGTTTTTTTACAATTGCGTTTCTTTGTCGGAACAACTCGTTTAAATCTCGAAATTAGTTTTTTATGTTGTCAGCCACCCATTCAGTGGGTTGAAGGGGCGCCCAGCAATGAATACATTAACATTGGGAGGTGGGATGAGGTCTCGCTGCCCAGTCTTTGGAGCATTGTGGAAATTGCCCCCTTTTTTTGCAAACTTTCCAGCATATTGTTGGGGCTTTTTGGTGGGGCATCCATTGCACCATTCTCTCTTCTGGAGGACAGAGCTGGGTAAATCCAACCAACCAAAATACGAGCAAAACCTGGTGGACTGGTTCGTTTGTGCATGAACTAGGTATTTTGTGTTTGTCTAACCACACCAAACCTGTTTTTGGGTACTCTTTGCAAGTCTTTAGTCAGGCTGGGCCACCATAACGGGTGGACTGTTCAGCCCTAAAGCGAAATTAACGTAAAATGTCTTTCCCAAGGGCGCAACGACGCATTGCCAGTTCGCGAAGGTAGGCTGCTATTCATGTGTTTGACTGTTCTTTCTCGTTTAACGCTTTAAAATGTGATGGTTTGATGGGTCCTGGTGATAAAAAATGAGCAATAGTAAATGTTATTAACGAAAAGTTTATTATTCAAAAGCAAAAATCCATTATTTGAGTTCAAAATTCCAAGCATATTCGCTGATAACGCCCTTAATAAGTACGCAAACATTATCGCCAAATCAATAAGAGATAGTCCGCGGCTGCTGCTAGTCAAGTTTACTAATGAATTGGCTATTTGTTTTGGGTCACCTAGGTCAATGCGATTTGAAATAAAACACACTTCTTTAACGCTAAGTTTCAAAAGTGCGCTACTTGGTCAATATCCAGGTTTACACGGTCAACAGACCGCAATTATTCAGTCTTAACGTTTTATTATTGTGTTGAAAGCTTAAGTGCTGCTCGAATAAATTGCTACCAATTTTATTGATAAGATAAATCTCAACCTAATTCGATAAACTGTGGTAGATAAAAATCTTTATAACCACTTTAACTTACATTCAAAACTGCAGAGACCGCCCAAAACGATTTCGAAGCATTACAGTATGATAAAATACACCGGTATACTTTTCATGAGTTCATTGCTTGAAATAGAACCTATCAACCCCATTTCACCCGGGAGAGGGCGGCAGCAAAAATGCCCCCCTTTCGTTTTTTTCGTGATTAATCCCTTCAAAAAAAAGATTTTTAATTCAATCCATTTGACTTTGTGTCAAATTTATTCGCAAACAAACCCTGAATATTTGAAGTTGTTGAGGTAACGGCAAGTTCCCCAATTTTGAGGTTTCCTGTCTTTAGACTGCTGCTTGATTGCATAAAAACACGGGGAGTGGGTTTTCCAATTGCATTTAGCCTACTTTTATTTAGCCGTCAAGCTAAAAGTGCGAGAAGCAATAGATCTGGGGCACGATACAAACTTGTCTGTTTTCATTCGTCGCATATTCAAGCAAAATACTGTGAAGATAAGAAGAGGAAAGATGACGATGTATCCTGAATCCTGGACAATCATGGGGTGTACCTGTCCGTTCTTAAAACCAGGTAAGTCCGTCTGTAACCTACTATTTTTAGTTTTTCATTGATTCTGATCCAGCTCTAGTCCAAACTCAAATGTTTACTCTTAAACTTAACCTTATGTCCATAGGCATAGCCGCCTATGGACTTAAGGTTAAGTTTAGGGATCCACCCTCTCAACTGAATTGCAACCAATGATAAAAATGACGACAACAAAGCCTATTGTTTCTTCAGTTTAAGTTTCTTCGAGCATTTTTGTGTACAGCAGTAATTAACTATGATATTAATGATTATGACTAGGGGTCCAAGCCCACTCAATTCAAATTTTTGCCAAGCTAATTAAATGTATAACCCGGGAGAAATTCAGGGTTTTTGTCCTAAAAGTTGCAACCTCATGTCCTCATCTAACCTTTTCACAAACTTTAATGCAATAACATGATTAGCAATCATCTATTGTAGCAACTTCAAATAACAATCCACCTCGTCAGTTTTTACGCGACAAGATACTTTTGAAAAAAATTAGGCAGGGCATAGGTGGGCACAAGTCCGTTAATCCGTTTATAACGAAGCTAATTTTTTCATTAACTCGTTTATCCGTTAAAAAGTTTTTTCATGTTAACGGACTTAATTAACTTCCGTTAAGTTCTGTTAACTTCCGTTAAGGTTTTTATCGTTAATATCTTGCACCATTTATTCATCTTACCGGTACAAACCAGTTTGCACTGGTAACACTTGATGCGTATTAGCACGAGTTTTACAGAAGAGAGCGAAGAAAGGAGCTCTTTTTTATAGCAAATAATAAGCTGCAGCCTCATAGGTCTATTAATTATCGCTGTTCACAATTTCCAAAGATTTTCAGATCGCAGCTTCGTTAGTGCATTTGAACCTATTTTTATCTTGAAATTAGATTAGGCTGTAAAATGTAACTTCCAAAACACAAAAAGACCACCATAGCGATAAATAATTCTTACAATCAGCTCAACAGCGTCAATACGTGTTCTAGAAGCAAGTGAATAAAAAGAAATGTAGATTACGCTCAAATTGTTAACGAATTAACGGACTTTATTAGCTTCCGTTAATTAAAGCTGAAAATAACGGATTAACGTTAACGGAGGTGTGAAGTTTGTTAACGGACTAGTGGTTAACGAAGCTAACGTTTTGCATTAACTTGCCCACCTATGGGGAGGGGAAATTCCTATTGAACAAATTAATTACTGAATTTGAATTGAAGGGGCCCGGGCCTCCTGGTTTGTACATGTACTCCTAAAACTGGTTAGTTTCATGACAAAACAAAAATATCCAAGGCAAATCTTCGAGTGAATTATTACTTACTGCTAAAAATATTGCAGGAGGCAATGTATCTTACTTTCTCTCACCTGGGCCAAGTCTCTTACAAAATTAAACCAAAAATTCAAGGTTTTAAACGTGTTTTGGGACTTGAATTGTTAGTAAAGGGTGGACTGAACCATTCAATTTTTTTCAATTGGCTACAAAATTTAGTTCTTTCATATGACTATAAAAACGTGCAAAAAGTTATCCAAATAGCATTAAAGTAGCTATTTTTTCCCAAATCGTCCAGACCCCCGTCCGTGATACGTTTGAGTTTCGTAGTTTGCTCACCACGTCTTCCAATTAAAGCATTTTCACTTCTGATTCAAATCCTCCCCCTTCAGCAAAATCCTGGTTATGTGCCAACTGGCTCCTGATCTTACATTCTTTGTCCCATAAACAGTCCCTCCTGTCGAAAATTTCTGATGACCTCACTGGATGTGATTTGCAGTTTAAGTTCTCCTTAATCAGAAACCCTGGCTACGCCTATGTCTAAGTCTAACCTTAGTCCAACTCTTATACCTTAAAATTGAACATTAAAAACGCGAAAGAAAAGTGCGTTGACCACTGAAAGATGCATCACATTCTTTCTGAATTCGTCCCTTTTATGAATTCATCCATTTTTGGACATTTTGTGGTTCTTTTGGTTGTCGACAAGCAAAATAAATAAATAAATAAACAAACCAAATATTAACTTTGAAAAGAGTAATTTGCAGTATATTCATTACCGGCATTTTTATATTCAGGACAAGATTATTTGGTGATTGGGCATGAGGAACCGCTTACGGGAAGACTAATGATTAATGTTGAAAGCATAGTTGAGAACTGGTGGGATAGCAGAGGCCGTAACTGGCCCCGAACTGTGAAAAAATACTTTAGAAAAGATTGCTGAAACGATGAATATTTCAATGGTGGTAAGATGTATAACATTGTTCTCAATTACGAAGTTTCCAACTTTTTTGCCACTGCGTTATCATGCTATACCTTGTACCGGGTGTTTAATGAGTTAACTCGTAAATTTTCGAATTAGATTATTGCAATGTTCTGAACCCGGAAGCTCAGTTATTGTAAGAAATTACAGTTCTGTTGTTTTTGTAGTATTCTTATCCGTGCGAAGTATTTTTATTCGTGGGCGTTGCAAAGGTAACGTTTTTGTTTCCTCATTTTGTACATTTTTTTGTTAAAACTGACCAATATTCTCTTCTTTGATGGACCACATAAAACTTATAATGAGTCACACTGACACAAACAATGGGTCCAGACTACACTGCTTTTTGTTGACTCTGGGTCGGTCATTTTGCTTTGTTAGCACATTATATTTCCGCTATCTTCATCAGAACAAAACAACTTAGGCATTTAACACGGGCATATTATTGTTGTTTTGTCGCCGGCCAAATGATATCACTCGACGGCTAAGCTTTTAATGTCCAAAAGTTCAAATTATTTGACCCTATTTGTAACATTATCTCAGCTACCATCTGCGTGACGCAAAGTATTATTTTCTTCGTCCAACTACGACCACTCAAGACAATCCATTTACGCGGATCCGTTAAAAGCCGACGTAATTTCGAAAATATATCCGATTATTAGTTACTACATAAGGTATTCGTGTTTTTGTTTACATCGCAATTTTAGCTGGTTTTACAGCAGATCACTGCTTTAAGGTCTGGGCTGGATTAAGAGGCGGGAAGCCGAGCAGGGAAGATGGCAATGTGGGGGCCCTACGAAAGCTGAAACTTTCTCATTTACTCATTTTCAGTTGATTTTCATGTCTAACTTTTTACTGCGAAACGTGTTAGAGATCTTTGAAGTTTTTGGTCTTCACCTTTTTTCGACCAAATTTTGCGGCCAAATGTGTTTTTGCTGGGGTGTTGGAGTTCGGAGCAGCCCATTTTTGCCGGAGCTGGAGCTCACATTAAATTTGGGTGGAACTGGAGCCAGAGCAACGTTACTGTAGAATAGCTCCCAGCTCCAAATCTTCTCAGTTGCCATCGCTGTTTGTCACTTTTTAATTTGAGTGCAACTGCAAAATGCAAGTCATAAAATGGCCTTGTAAAAAGCTTAAAAGGAACTTTTGTTAGATAACACTAAAATTAACTATTCTAATTGTAACAATTTGTTCAACATTCATTAACATTGATTGTTGTTCTCTCATCAAAAGCTATTGCGATCAAAAGATTTTTTTGTCCGAAATGGATTGGTCATGTATAAAAAAAAATTGCCTTTGTGCTTAAAATTGCCGCATTTAAGTCTCGTATAATTTAATTACTGCCCACACTAGTATTAACTACTGCGTAGTCCCTATATGGCATTAAATTGTGTGCATTGAGGAAAGTTTATTTTGAAATTTATATTAATTGCGAAAATTGTAGGTGGATTATAATGACAACATAAAACTAAAACCCTCCACCAGTTTGAATAGTTCCGGATCTGGAACCGGAGCAAAGCAGCTCTTTTTTGTCAGCTCCGGAACTGGAACACCTTTAAAATTTACCCTGCTTCAACACCTTGGTTTTCGCCCCCATCTATACGGCTCTGCTTATGGTGCTCAGAAGCCAACCGTCGATCAAAACTAGCAAGCGTATCAACCTTGAAATACAACACATTCCCTAGTAAAGGTTCGATGTAGAGATCTTTTGAAAACATTCTTTTCTCTCAAAAAGCATCTTTAACGACACGGAAGTAATTTTATAAAAAAAAGGAAAATTAGAGGCAAACTTTGAAACCACTCGCCTCCATTACACCTGTTTAACTCAAATCATTATCTGTGCTCAACTGGAAACAATAGTCTGACGTCATACGTTCTGTATTTTTTTACATATAATAATAATGATAATTGCAATTTATATTCCCTTCGAGATGACACCAACAAGTGTACATGCATCTAAGGGGCCAAGTATAATGAGATGTATTGATTTACATGTATTGAGAAAGTATGGTTAGAGATTTGTATGTGATTTTCTATTTTTTCAATGTAATCATTTTCCGCTTTCAAAATTTTGTAACGATGTAACAAGAGTAGCAGTAATACATTCATCCGCGTTGCACTTGATTGAGGGAGGGAAGTAGCCTAACTTTTACAATTGCAGCTTTTTAAATGCTCAGCAATGAAGTCCTATGATTAGTAGTATTTTTTTAGCTTTTTTAAACAATTAGTGTGGGTTTGCTCGACGAAGCCCTATTTGCTGTAGCAAAAATTGCCTTTTTTGTTGGAGGGAAGAATGGTTTTCTTCTTAATTTTTAAAGTGATAAAAATTTCAATGTAGGGCATACCCTCTTCCTAGATGTAATCTATTTTTAATCTCGTTGTGTGCGGTCCTGTTCCACTTACGCGATAACGTAGATACCACTTCCACATTCCATAACCTTCAGCACTCGGCCGTCAAAGCAAATTACAGTCAATGAGATCGCCCCCACTCGATGATTAAAGAATTCCACAATGGATTGATGTAGTTTCATTAAATTATATACTTTTTTGTTTTGTTGCTTTATTGTGCTTGAAAATAGTGCATTTTACCTATGTTTATTGTTGTTTCAAGTTCATTTTTTCATTATTTGTGTTGTGTCACATTGCTACGCTTTTTTCGTACTGCTTTATAAGTGGTCAAACAAATAACAAGGTCCATTTTTCCTGCTGATTCCATTTCAGCATCAGTGTCTCTTCACTTCACCACCCTTTAGCTGACAAGTTTTGTAATACAAACTTGGAACAATCCGTACTAGTGGTGTATTTTTCGTACGCGCAAAACATTGCGAAGACCAAAGATCACAAACATGCAGGAATAAGCAGCTACCAACGAAGAAGCAGCACAGTATACAGCTAAATAAGCACACAATGCAATGTAAGCTAATACAGTACCGGTAATATATAGTCATAGCAGAAAAAAAGCGAAGGGTAGAACAAAATACAATTGTACTGCAGAAAGAATAGCCGAAAGCATTTTAGCTGCCTGGCTCTTTCCTGTGTATGAGAGCAGCAGCGGAAATACTAGACCAGTGCAGAGTTGTTAACGGACCGACTAATACTAACAGACCCGAACCTGAAAAGTGATTTGAAGCCAAAATTAGACTCGAAAAAGCCCGAACGTTATGTTAGGTCTAAAATATGTGTACGGTTATTGCTCACAGGCTGTTACAATAAAACTACTTACTGCTGATAAATTGTTACGCAATAATAATAATTGTGCTACAATAATGGTATTGATGCTCAAAGGAAGTCGTCATTCAGTGTGGCAAAGTTATTTTAATTGCGCTTTTGTAGCACCTACAAGGCTAAAACACAAGGCGAGTCCGTACATCAAGCCCGAACCAAAAAGTCCAGCCTTACTTACAATTCTGGACCATTGAACCCTATAGCTGGGCAGGAAAACGTGGTAGAGAAACAAAGAAAAGTGACCATTTCCACACCACTTAAAGAGTGAGCAGTGAGCACCCCATTGCCACTACGGCGACCGCAGCTAACGGAAAAAAACGAACTTCGGTAAATAGCTTCAACCATTATCAATCTAATTTAAATACAGCATCTTGCCATGCAATTTGAATAATAAATACAATTATTCCCCGACGCACATTTTGGTGAATAAGATTGATATTGATTCAAGTTCTTTACTGAAACATCTCTGCGCAACGGAATACAAGTTTAGCTCATCTATTTGTGAAACCCAAATCCGTTCAAAAAAGATTTGTGGAATGGATTCCTACTTCTCTGGTCTCCATTCCTGAAGGAATTGCGCCGAACTTCATACTCGCGCAGTCCAACTGCATTGTATATTGCGTATTAAAAACCAATCGATGAACTAACTCGATGCTATATCCCGTTTATAGTTCGTATTTTCTTCGGCAGTTTACAGGAGTATTTGAGAATTCGGCATAAGTCGAAATTTCTTTCGTTTCGTTCGCTGGCTTGTCAAACCAATCGATATTTTGTTCTTTGCGCAAGTTGTATTCTGCAATTTAGGGTACTTGATCAATTATAGAATCAAACCATAAACCAACCATTTCAAGTACAAGAGTAAGCCGATCGGCTAGGTATTGTCCAGTATTTGTATAGCCAAGAAAATAGTATAGGTACTTTGCAAAAACCAACTCAAAACTGCACTTTCTGGTATCAGCATTCAGCAGACATTACATCAATGATTTTTGTGAGTGATTATTTCATCAAAAAATTTTTAATTAAAGAGAATAAAACAAGAATGAGATATATATTCATCCACTTATTTTTCATTTACTTTTTTCAAGATTGAATTTGAATTAGGGTTAGGTTTTCGGTTAGTTTTAGAATAAGGATTTGAGTTTGGTTTAGATTTAAGTTGAAATTAATCAAAAAGTAGATAAAAAATTTCCGGTGAAACAATCTTTTCCATGGTTTCTGCAATAGCAAGCACCATTTTTTTAGTAAACTTCTTCATTTTTCGAAAATTCAGGCTTAAGGTGCATATACGCAGAGCTTGTAATTCAATATTAAAATATAAGCAGGTTAAATAAAAATACCTTCTGTGTCAGATACCACGTTTCTCGAGTCCTCAATCGGATCAGATGAATCCATATCTTGCCCTGATTCGTTCAATTCATGGTGATAATAACTTTCTTCTGCCCTTTCTCGACAATAATTTTTGCATTTCGTTTTTGGAGTTACGTCACGCTTTTTCGAGTTCTTCGGTTTGTGTTTTTGCTGGATTTTGGCATTAATTTTATCATCATTGATCCAAATATTCCCTAAAGAAAAATTAAATTACAATTGCTTCTTTATTCGTCAAATTACTTTGGCCAGAGACAGCAAAGTGACCTTTCGGTCTTTGAGTCAAGCTGCCACCTGCCCACCCATCTCACCCAGCACGGTGGCGGCGTCACAATGTCCCTTACAATGCTGAACGTTAAGCGGGAAAATATTTTGCCATAAAATGAATCTTAGCATGAAAAAGCATTTCACCCTCAAATGAATCTACTTCGGAATAGTCAAAAAATTGCAATGAATGGGATTCAAACTTATGCCGGAACCTCCTTTGGTTTAATAGTCACCGATGTCCTTCAACGCAAGATATTCAGTCGTTCTACGTCTATACGAGCACAGTAATGTCAATGTTAATTTGTTTACCGCCATTGTGCTGTTTTAACACACACTTGCAAGCTTATAAAAATGGAACTGTAAAATGCAATTCACTACAAGCACTAAAACCAAAATAATTAAAGCCAGAAAAATAATTTAAATTTGAAACCGTTACAGTCCATTTTAGATAGAACCTATTTGATTGATCCATTGGACCCTGCAGAAAAGTATGCAGCAATCTCTTTTGCAGGGTCTGCAAACGATTGTAGCAAACCCGTCTTTTCGGGGGCTGAAATCAAATCAAATTTTTTATCATACTCACTGTACAACGTAAAGCGTGTAATGAGTTTGCGGAGCCCATCTCTGTGTTATTGTGCCCGGTAAACACAGCTTTTTTCGAAGAAATGTTGTAGCGGTGGCGAGCCGTTAGCAACTCTGTGACCAATTTGACCGGCCCGAGATTAAAACCTAAGATCTCCCGCTCCAGAGACGAACACTCTACAGCTCGACCAACTGGACGGTACACGTACATTTATAACATTTTCTAACAAAGAATACATTCAAGCCTGTTTTTTTTTATGCCTTTTGCGTATGAGGATTGCGTATGAGCCTTTTGCGTATGCATACAAAACATTTACCTTGATTATTTGAAGCAGCTGCTTCGAAATTTGGTTCAAAAATAGGCCTAAAATTCATTCCATTTTCATTCACCAAGTGATTTTGATTGGAGTTATCAACCAACAAAATTGGCCCCAGTCTTTCTTGATCTTTGGCAACTCTTTTCCATGGCAACGTGACCTCATCATGATCTTGTATGATGTAGTTGACTTGATAACAGCGTGGGCTCGATGGATGATGGGCGGAACATATTTTACAGTCATTATTTGAATTGCGTTTATGTACATGGTGGCTGAGAATAGGATTTTTCCGATGTCCACTGTAGCTGATGCAGCAAGAGTGTCTAGAAGCAGACGGTGGTTGACTGTGATAATTAGGGGATTGCGCGCAGCTTCGCTCGCAGAAATCATCAATTCGGCCGCGGTTAGGCGTTTGCTTTGCATAATTTTCTTCAGAATGTGTTTTAGTATGTTTCCGAAACGTCGGTGAAGAGAAAGAATCAGATATCTCTCTGTGCTGATTTCGATAGTTCTTGTCATTTGGTTGTCCTCTAGGTTGTGATAAAGAGCTAGGGGAGTAAGTATTTTGTTGAGGAGCTTGCCAAAAACGTGACCTGTCATCAGGACCGAAACGAGACACATTTCGACCGGCATCTTGCTTCAAGTTCGTGTCTTTGCGTCTTCTTCGCCTTTTTTCTTCGTCAAAAATTTGATCCACATTATTTACTACGATGTAGTTCTTTTGCTTATCAGATGAACCATCGGCGCTGTTGGGAACGAAGCGGGCAGAGGAGCTGCCCGTTTTGGTAGGATCAGATTTGTGAGGAATGGAATACGGTCTTTCCGAAGATGAAGCATCCGACTTAGATTGGTCTCTAAACAAATAAAATACACAAGAATTAAAACAATAGTAATTTTTGACTCTAAAAAAAAGAAGGGGATGCAAAAATTCAGCTCTATCACTTTCAAATCCAACACCACTAGAAACATCCCTCCGACTTTTAAGTCTATCTACTGCAAAGCTGTTTCGGAATTGACACAATAAACTGGTAAAGTAGAACAATTGGTAGAAGATTTATGCTTTCAAATTTTTAAGCATAACCTTAACTAACCCAAATAATAATTAAGTCTTCGGCAAATCAAAACAAATATACCAAAATAATATCAAAGTACTGGCTAAGCTCTGTGTTACGCTACGCACATACCCTTGCGTGTCAGATTGAAGTCTAGTCGCGGAAGAACTTGAAAGAGCTTTGTTTCCCGAACTAGTAAAATAACTTGCTGTAGTAGTAGTTCTTCCTCGGCCCAGTTCCAAATACTACAACAAAGTGTAATATTATGTTACAAAAGAATTAGGCATTTAAAAGACTGTTTGTATTTTGACATCTTTCGTATGCACATAACTTATGTGCATACGATATAACTAAAACATATCATGCAGCTTTTTCACAGAAAGAACAATATTTTGCTAGCACCTCATACGCAAAAGGCATACAAATTAACCTTGTAGTAATGACAACCACCTGCAACTTTAATTATGTGACTAGTGGAACAAGGTTGAAATACATTTTTGAGCTTTTACACCCATCGATTGAGTAGTGAGAGACAGTCGATGGGCATCCATCAGCAGTGCGCACCTGCGTGGTTATGGATACCCACTTTTGAGTGGTACGAAATTGGCAGCTTCTATACCGTCATTTCACCCTGATCAAAAAGCAGGCAGTTCCACCCAACCAACTATAAGTTAAAGCTAATTAGAAGGCAGTTAATCTTTTTTACTCTAGTCATACTCCAATGCTCAGACTTTATACTTACCCTTAACTTCATGTCCAGTTCTTTTTCTTCCTGTTCTAAGTCTTCTAAAGTCTGTAGGAATCGTTGCGAGTGTGGCCGTAATGCTGATTGATTACTAGGCCGTCCTATTAAATATACAATAGGCAGGGTTAGATACAGGAGTACAAGTTAGTGCAAATGAAATGAATTGAAATTAGTGGCTACACAAAACGCTTTTTTAACTGCAAGGATTTCTTGCGCCAGGATGATTCGTGTTTAGTGTTTTTGGTTGCAGCGGGCATGTATTCAAACCTCACCCTTAGCCTTTTTTTTTGGTGAACCGAGACAGAGTTGGCTGATGGCATAATGTCTTTCTCTTTTCTTGAGCTAACATTAAGAACATGCCAAGTTTCCGCTTTACAGGAAATTGTAGAATGCTGCAAAGACAGTCTAGCCACGTTTAAATTCATCTTGCACTGTGCACTTGAGAAGTGCACCATTAACATTCGATAAATAACAGTAATAGCCTTTCGACTTTGTAATTACATTTTATTCACCAAGTGGCGTTGGACAAGAGACAGCGAAGAGATATTTTGGTCTTCGAATCAAACTGCCACCTGCCAACCTGTCTACCACAAGCGGTGGAGGCTTCACACTGTCCTTTTAATTGATGAACTTCAAGCAGGAAAGCTTAACACCAATTTTTATAGTCTTTGGTTCGATCCGACCGGGAATCGAACCCGAGTTTACCATTCAGCAGCAGACACTTTATCCACTCGACCACTGATCAGCATAGACTTTTGATAAATCTAACATGAATTGCAAAATTCGGTCAAATTAGGAAAATCCAACATTTTTTTCAAGCATTACCTCCCAAACCACGTTTGTTTTCCGAGGAAGAGAGTGAGCTGTTTCCTCTATGAAGTGCGTAATCACTTTTAGGATAAACTGGGATCTGATTTTGTGAGCGTAATGGTGTACTGTCCTGCGTTGAAGGTCTATTCCACGATGAATATCTCGTACGTTCCACAGATTCTGATAGATCACTTCTAAAACTGCTGGTAAAAGAATTTGGTCTTTCGGACTGAGATGCAACGCCTTGCAGGAATGAAAGGGTGTTGTTACTGCTGATACCAGCGTAGGCTTGAGAAACTGAAGAAGATGGAATTGGAACGGTGGCAACATTGGCATAATGTGAGCTGTTATGATTAGTTAAAGCTCCCGAGGAAGACGGCAAATGATTAAGATCCTGAAAATCTTTTCTGTTTCTGAAATCTCTTGGTAGATATTGTGGAAGAAAAAGGTTTGGGTCAACTCTGCTGGTAGATACATTGCTCACTTGCTGGTTGACAGTGTTTGAGAAGGGGTTGGTGGATGGAGGTTTTGTTACCACGACGTGGTTTGGAACCGGAACAGACGCTGATCTTGTCAAAGCGGGAACTTGGACTTGCAGAAATTGCAAATCTACAAAATACATCAGAGATTATAAAACAAAGTAAATTTAAAATTACTTGGAGTAAAATGTTTGATTGATAAAAACTGCAGATTAGCGTTTGACAGAACTTTTTAAAAACAAAGTTAAATGCAATTGCTATCATTACAGCAGTTTCAAAAAGCAAAAACAAGAAAGGTCTTGCTGCAGTATGTTGCATAAAATAATGTAACTGGTACTGCAACTAAACAGGCCTGAAATGATGTTATTTTAAGTCTACGCTGAAACGTTAGCGGCAATTCGCATAAACTTTCCAACATTACTGTTTTAGTGCTTTTTTTACCTTTTATGAAACAAAAAACTTTTTGAATTAAAAAACTGTTTTCGAGCCCAAACGTTTCCGGTATGTAAACTAACGCAAATAAACGTCACGCCGCTAAAATGCTACACCGTTAAACAATCAAATAATCAACTCACCCGGGTCCAGATTTGGTTGAATGAGAGCAGCATTTTGCTGTTTCATTTCTTTCGCAGCGCTCCAATTGCTTTCGTATGGTTGGTCATTAAAAACAGGCTCGTATATTGGAGGATTGGGTATAGAAGGAGGATGCAAGCTTGGACTACTATTTATCATTTGGGAAGAAGAAGCATTCATCTGATAAGGATCAAAATGTGGCTGGATGTTGTATTTCCGGCGATTGTAATGATCAGAAGTTGGTGTTCTGGAAGGTCGAGCTCTGCATTGAGAAGGATCAACAACGAAAGGCATTGTTGGATACAAGCCATCACCCATGCTAGGGCTATTACTTTGAGGCCAATTACTGTAGAGATTAGAATGCATCTCAATTTCCCCAATCGTTGTTCTCCGCTGTAAGCAGTAGTCCCGATGTGGTACTATCTGCGAAGGGAGCACGTCGCAGTGTCCGAGATCAGATAAACCAAAGCAACGCTTTCGCGAGTTACTGTATGGTGTCATGACGTCATGTGCATATCTGTAGCAAGGGTACTGCCTTTCACGAAAAGGGGTGTAGCAACTTTGATCATGATAATTATTGTGAGCAGATAGTCCGCGTGGATGTGATGAAATATGCAATGAATTTCGTGATGCACGCAAATCGCCATCATCTGTACCCACTCCAACATCAGTCACTGCATCACGAAAATAAGTATTTCTAGGCTCAAGCTGACTAGGCAGAAAATTCTTGTAAGACATGCTGCTTGTCAATATCTTATCCCGAGGGCTTAAAATTTGATCGGTTTCCAAGCATGTTTCTGTACCCACATCACGACTGATGATTGTTTTTGTCGAAGTTTTGTATTGCGTAGACAGGGGCTCGCTGGTTATGGGCGAAGTTTGCCTTTTTGTTTCTGACGCAGAAATTTTTGAATTACCCCATGCCTTGTCTTTCATCAATTCTTCGACTTCGCTGGAGCTTTTAAGAGCTTGTATCAGAGCTGTCAATTGACACAGATCGATAGAAGCAAATTTAAGCGGTGCAGTCTCTTTTTCAGGCGTCACCTGTGTGGACGAATTGACGGAGAAGCTACAATTGGAATCTCCACTGGTCGATTTTCCTGCAGGTTCGTTCTGAACAATTGCTGTTTTGGATGGAGACGAATTGCCGCCACCAACTTGAGCCAACACACCACATGATACACAGCGTGCTATGCTGCCTATACCACTCTGTACCTCTTCGGTTTGGGGAACGTTTAGAGTCCCAGATGACAAAACAACTGCTGTATCTTTTTTCAATTGAAAATTTGTTTCTGGCTGAAATAAGTCCAAATGATTCCTCGATTTAGCTGTTTGATTCTGAAGGTGAGATCTATAAAGGTAGGTGTTGCTCTCCGGTTCTTCACACTCTGATGATTTTGCTTCAGTTCCAGCTTTTATGGCAGATGTGCTAGATTTTGGTAAAGACTGATAGCTAGGTGGAAATTGGTTGGAGTCTGATCTTGAAGGCTGATCTTGAAAATTTCGTTCAGAAAGTGCATTTGAATGTTTTGATTCGCCAGTTCTGGTAGGGTTCGAGACAGTTCGTCGCGCTGAACGTGGCGTTTCAGTCGTTTTCAGTAGCAATTGTTCAAAATTATCGGTGGATATTGTGCGACGGAAAAAGAAGGAGTTATTTTCTCCTGCTGCAGTAGATCCAGAAGCCTCCATCTCTTCTGGATGAACAGGTTTGGTAGTGGTCGCCGCTACGAGGAAGCTGTGCTCCTCATCCGGGTCACTCAACTCCTCTTCTTCGCTGTCGCTATCAAAATAACTCCGGCCACAAACAGCTAAAATTGCTCCTGAACTGGGCGCTGACACTGAAAAGGGGAACTGGTTAGTTTGTTTCTTATGAGGTGATGGAGAATCATTGTTTTTCGCTAACGGCGATATAGGTAGACGAGTGCCAGATGGCGTTTGTAAGATTCTTGTTCCTACTTTATTCCCGCCGGGAACTTTCGTAACCATTCGCGATGCATTTACGTTTTTGTTTGGCAAACGGGAACCAACAGTCACCTGGTCTTGATTGCTCGGATCTGGTAGATGCCTTGCTAGTTTGGTTTGGTCTTCCACGAACGAACTTTGCGAAGTTTTTTCATTAATTGGGGTTGTGTCACATACTTTAGTAGAGTGAGGTATTGGACTGGAAGCATGATGTTTGGCTGGTTTAGGATGAAAATTTGATTCATTTTTCTGAATAAAATATGATTTGGTTAAGCCAGTAGATTGGTTTGAAGCCATTTCATCAGAAAAGTCAATTTCGTCATCAACTTCGCACTTTGTTCGCTTGAAAAGTGCTTCTCCTGGTACCATGACAGGACTGTTAGTGGATGTGGGTGATGAAATGGTGGTAGTTGTTTTTTCATCTTCATTTCGCGGCTGAGTGGGCGCTACCAAATACAAAATAAACTTACAAAGGGTTTCGCAACAGAACTTCGAAAAGCTATCTTAGAACTTGGGAAACCAAAAAAAAAAACACTTAAAGCAGAGGCTTAGCAAAAGCTTTTTTGATAAGCAGTCTATTAGTAACTATTCAGGAAACAGGGCACATCACAAAAGTCATTTACTTGGTCGAGTGCATGCTAAGTTAAGAAAAGACGAATTCCTTTATCAGTTTACGGTAAATTTCATACAACCGGCAAATTTTTGCAGCATGCACGTTGCACTGTCAAACTGCTTGCAACTAAACCATTAAAATCAAAAAAAAAGATACGAATTATCTACTGCACAGGCCCTTGGAAATTATAACCGGTATAAACACCTTGCAAATAACTTGAGCATAAAAAACAACGTCAACGTCACTCAACTTTTAAGGTCATACAAATTTAATAATCAACATAGGCTGGTAGTTTATCATACACAATTACTGTATATACAATTGTGATTTATTCTGCGGAATAACTATGTCTATACTACAAAGGAAAATTTTAAGTAAAATAGAGTAGGCCTACTGTAAAACGAGAATGAGAAATATCTATCCGCGGAATTTTCATTTGTTTTTTTAAGGGTCAGGAATAGGGTTGGAGTTAGGGTTTGGTTTAGGGCTAGTTTTAGAGAAAGGATTTGGGTTTGGATTATATTTGGTCAGAATTAATGAAAAAAGTAGATAGAAATTTTCGTTGAAAGTAAGCTTCCCTACATTTTATTCACTGATTTGTTAGAAATATACGCACTTGTTTCTACTAACTCCATGACTAGCAAAATTAAACGAGCTATCTTGATCACTTGACAAGCTCATAAGTACAGTAGAACAATACTCGTAATTTAAAACAACAATACTATTTCACCGAAAATTTCTATTTAGGTCTACTTTGTTATTCAGTCTGTCCCAAATCTAACCAAACTCAAACCCTGACCATAACCCTTAAAAAAGGAAATGATCTATGAATGCGCTCGTGATTACTCCTCATTTTTGTTTTATTCTCTTTAACCTAAAGTTTTCGGTGAAATAGTCACTCCTAATTTAAACACCACTCACCTTTATGTTGTCTTTTCTTTACATCATTTAGCATGCCTTCGATGCTGCTATCTCCTGTCGACTCTCTCTTTAAGTTTGTGAATTGTAATGTGCGTTTTAGTGAGCCTGTACAAAAAAGAAGCAAAGGTATAGGCAAAAGCAAAGAAAAAATCCTTCGTTATCGATTGATTGATTTTAAACAAAAGTGCTTTTGGCATGTCGGAGATCAAAAGTCAACTATTATACAATGTCAACGACTGAAGACGACTATAATCCGGGATCAGTACTAAGAAAACATTAATCTTTTAAAAAAATTAAGAGTTTATGCATATCATTCCATAAAGCAAAGATACGAAACGCTGGCTTAATCCAAAACGTTCATATTTGGAGATTTTAATATCGACATAAAATCTTTAGCATTTTGCGCGGTCGATAAAGGAGATGTAAAAGAGCAATATTTTATAATTAATTTTCTGTTATCGGGATTGGGAAGATTTTGCACCTGTCATTTCATGCATCTTGGAGAGTCGATTCACTTTTCGTCAAAGAAA
The DNA here is from genome assembly GCA_963965965.1 of Trididemnum nubilum. Taxonomy (NCBI): domain Eukaryota; kingdom Metazoa; phylum Chordata; class Ascidiacea; order Aplousobranchia; family Didemnidae; genus Trididemnum; species Trididemnum nubilum. The sequence continues at coordinate 25,616,973 of OZ014482.1, read as the reverse complement.
CACACAACAAAATCACTGTAGAGTAGCCTAAAAGCTTTGGCTACTGCTTGATTGGAAGAGTACGGTCCCTTCGCAGTTGCCTGTTGCCAAATTATTATTTACTGTTATATTGTCAATGTGCTTTTTTTTTTCAATTTGATGTTTATTTTTGAGCAAAATTAACGAATTTCTCTTTCGTTAATTTTTATTCAAAAAGCGTATGCCCAATAAAATTGTAAGAATATCTTTAAAGAGGGTGAAAAATTTAGTTAGATATATGATCGAAATATTGAGAAACCTCTAATACACACTTTCACCAAATTTCAGCATCCTACGACCTGTCGCTTTCGAGACATTTTATTTCAAAGCTGGGGAGACCTCCCCGGCATTGTTGCCAGTAAAATTTAATTTTTCATGCTTTGACTCTTACTTCGAAGTATTTATTTTTACCAGTGTCTCATTGCTGTAGCCTTGCAATCATGCTGTTTCAAAATACTTGTGAAAGTACTGGTAACCTTGTGCATAATTTAAGAAACTTTATATTCTAAATGGCAACACTGCTGGGTAGATCTCTGTAGTTTTAAAATAAGATAGCTTGAAAATGACAGGACGTAGAAAGCTGAAATTTGGTGAAGGTTTGTTTAGGTGCTACTTCATTTCTTGCACATAATCCTAGCTGGATGCTTCATTCCTTTTAATAGTATAGGTCTGCATGGGCTTGCTATCTTAAGATCTAATGTTACAATTTGAACACTGAGCTGATGTGCAACTGCGGATATTATTTTGTCGACTACTGTAAAGCAATTACTTTTGTTAGCGCAATAATTCTCTAAAATGTGTATGAACCAGGGGTGTGGAAGCTGGAAGCGGTTAATTTTGTGGAAGCAGAAGCGATTTGATGAAAGAGGTCGGAAACGGAAGCGAAAGTGTTGAAAAGGAGCTGGGAGCGGAAGCAATTTTTTCAAAATCAGGCGCTTCCGGATTTTCAAACTGGCTACAACCGTTGGGGTAAAATGTAACAAGAATAATATACACAGAGCTGGACAGCGCTGTTTCGAGCTTTCAGCTCTCATCGGCAGCCCTCAGCTTCTCTAACAAAGTTATTTCCCCGCTGGACAAGACTCTTGGCCGAACTGTACAAACCTTAAGGGCTTGCACAGTGGCAGAGGGTTAGTAGGGAATAAACGATTTTTCACTTGTGGTACTTAAAAAAAAAACAAGTGAAAAAATCGCTGAACCCTTGTAGTAAGGACAGCCATAGGCTATCCCTACTACAAGGGCTCTCCTTGTGTGACCACGGAAATCATAACCGAAAAGTTTGACGTCCTTCGTGGTCGACTCCTTGGGAAATCATAACGACTTCCACTGGCAGTTAGGTGGCCAGATCAACTACCAACCCTGCAGCTGCAAAGCAGCTCGAGTCATAATATGCACAGAGCTGGACAGCGCTGTTTCGAGCTTTTAGCTCTCATCGGCAGCCCTCAGCTTCTCTAACAAAGTTATTCCCAGCTGGACAAGACTCTTGGCCGAACTGGACAAACCTTGTCAAACTTTGTCCAGGTCGGCCAAGAGTCTTGTCCAGTTGGGGAATAACTTTGTTAGAGAAGCTGAGGGCTGCCGATGAGAGCTAAAAGCTCGAAACAGCGCTGTCCAGCTCTGTGCATATTATGACTCGAGCTGCTTTGCAGCTGCAGGGTTGGTAGTTGATCTGGCCACCTAACTGCCAGTGGAAGTCGTTATGATTTCCCAGGAGTCGACCACGAAGGACGTCAAACTTTTCGGTTAAGAATAATATAGGTACAAAACAATGTGCGCAAAATTTCCACTTTAGTCACTGCCATTATTTTTAACATTTGTGCTGCCTTAAATTATCGTAATTAATAAAGAATCATGAGCTGACAAGCACACCGTCTTTGCGAGAGATCGTGGGTGTGATATACGTGATATACCACCAATACTACCATGGTATCAGAGTTCGAGGTTTTACTGTGGCAGGCAGTGGCCACGATGTGGTTATGGTAAGCTCCTTCTTAGTTTGCTGTGGCTGCTGAAAGTGCAGGCAAGTGGCAATGCCAAGTAAGCCTAGTAGTGCCACCTGGAGTTAATGAAAACTAGTACTTAGCCAGTCGCAGCCGTCGCAAATTGAAAGTTACTTAACGGTAACTATTGATTAAAAGTGGTCTTTTATTGATCATGGTTAAAATACTGCAGTGCATTGGCCATGATTGCTAGATCTTGGTTATTTTATTATGACATGCGAGGCTACTGTATAACAAAACCTAGCCAGTTTTTTTTTTACACTAAATACAATTAGCTGTTTCATACTGAGCAGGGATGTAGAAGCGGAAGCTGGAAGCGGCGGAAGCGGTTAAGTTTTTGTAGAAGCGGAAGCACTTCGATGAAAGAGACTGGAAGCAGAGCGAACTCGGAAGCGACTAATTTTATCCGAAGCTGGAAGCGGAAGCAAACAATTCCAAAGGTGAGGAAGCGATAGCGAACTCGGAAGCACAAAACTTCAATAGGAACTGTGAGCGAAAGCACAAAAATTTGACTGCTTCCACATGCCTGGTATGAACGCATCGATGCAATGCAAAGTTTTGCGAAATAGACTTTGAATGAATACATTTTTCTCTTTTTCGGAGAAAAGCCATTTTGTGTAAAATTTGATACATCAGTTACCTCAGAACACGTCTAATTTTGACTAAGTTTTCAACAAAATTTTTTTTTGTAAATTTAGGCTTGTGTTAAAGGCTGCATGGAGTTTTTTTGAACAATTCCAACTGCGCTAACCAGATGTCAAAAATCTCATTAAAACAAAATTGATTTAAAGAGTTACAAAAGTTACCAGGCGAAGCAAATGAACTTTTTTGCATTATTCATGCGCTAACACAGCATAAATTATTAAGCAACCTTACCTTATTGATCAGAAGTGGAAAGAAAACGAAAAATAATGCGACATGATTGATAAATTTTACTGTGCCTTAGTTATAGCTGGCTCAAAAACTCAACTTTTAATGCAACCGCATGCTATTACCCTTCAAGCTTTCTGTAAAAATTTTGCATCATGTAAAATGTAAAAAAACAATCTTTCTTCAAAAATTTGTAAGTGATTTAAAAGTACTAAATACGACTTTAACATCAAACAAACTACGCCAAAGAATATTTTTAACTCATTCCAGTGTATTGAGAGACGTTTAGCTAGTATATCTAACCATTCTCAATCTTATTCAAATAGAAACATAAAACTTTGAGATACTAGCCGAAATGTCTCTCAATAAAATAGAATAAGTTAAAAATATTCTTGGCTGTAATTTTTTTGATAAGAACCTTCAAATTCGTCGCGAATGCTTCGAAGATTTCAACATACCTAACCAGTTTTTCTTGTGTATCTTCAATTTAGTTTTTTAAAAATACACCAAACGGCCCAATTCCACATCTTTGCAAATACAGTCTAGGAGTACACTTAATGATAATTCAATTGAGGTTTTTGATGAGGTTTTTGACGTTTGCTGGCCAAAGCTTTTAATGTTTAATCGTTTGCGTGCTTTCAGGCCTAAAAGTTACCTACCACCGCGGAAGCGTGAGAGAACAATTTTTTTGCTTTGTGTGTTTTAAGTATAGTCACCGTTTTGGTGGCTCTTCGCTAGGCTTTCGCGCTGGTAACCTTTAGGCCAGAAGCACGCAAACAAGTACACTTAATTGGGAGGCTGGATTTTTTAATCTGCACCTACTTTCCACAGTCTCAACGTAGACGTGGTGGCGCAATCTCTGTTCTCCCTCTCTAAACGAGTGGATCAAAACGTGAGAAACAATTTCCAAGGAGACCGATCAGTAGTTGTTCCCAAGCTCTGCTTAGATTGTTCACATTTTCCTTTGATGAAGCGTAATCATAGCAAGCAGCTGAAATTACTGAAATGTGACGATAACCTATGGCGGTACCTTGGTTATCCAAAATTTCCAGTTGAGTTAGAGTAATTCAGGGATCAAAACTCCTTGCACTATAATAATGGAGAATTGGAAAAAAGTAAGAGTTAAGTTGTCCGTAAAATGTACAACTCAGAAACTTCCGAAAAGGTTTACAAAAATTTGCAAAACTTTGCTCGTAACTGAACGGTATTGAATCGATGCTTTTTCGGTGTTTTAAACAGTTCTTCAAAGATTACCATACGTCATTTACCTGAATTTAGCGGCAAAAACGTTTCTTCCTTGTTTGAAATCAAGTTGGAAAAGTCGCCTTCTGTGTCATTTTCTTCCGAGATGATTTCAAAACTGTCATTAAAAGCTTGAGACGCAGGAAAAACAGACCCCGATGAGGAAGCGGATGTATAAACTCCTCCATCAGTCGACACCGACCGAAGATTGTTGGGTGTAGTGATACCTTAAAAGAAACAATATTGAATTTTTTGAATGAAAACGTTTCGAATTAGTCAATTAAGCGTTTTAGCCCGCGTATTGTCAGCAGACATAATAACTAAATACAATCTTACAGTACCAATTTTTGCGTTGCAAAAATATTTTGAATATATTTAGAGTATACGGACTGTTATGATTGTGTAGTTACATCTTGATTTATCAGGTTATTTTGGCCAAAAGACAGCGAAGGGACTTCAGGGTCTTTGATTAAAGCTGACCGCCTGCCCACTTCTCAACCCACGTGGCATAAACTTTACAGTGTCTCTTTCATTGCTGAACGTAAAGCACAAAAAATGCGGATGGTGTTTGTTTAATCTTTGGTTTGACACAACTGGAAATCGAATCCGAGTCTATTGTTTTAATGGCAGAAGCTCTATACGCTCGACCACTGGACACTTAAACTTAGGAATCCGCCAGAGGAAATGATAAACACAAACGTTACCGTCAGGTAGTGTAACCTCTCCCTTCTCAGACGAGGTCACAAGGAAGAGCGTATCTCCGTCATCCAGTTCGTCAACGCTCCACTCTGCCGGCCCCTCGCTTTCCCCCAGGCTACTGACAAAAGAAGTTGTTCGAGAACAAGAAACTTTGTCGTCATCGCGGATAACTTCCAATCCTCCCGTGTTCTGTTCAGCTGAATCGTTTGATACCACATCGCGACCTAAAAGAATCGTTGCTTTTGTTAACTTGTTTTTTAAGAATTTGAATTAATTACTATTTTTAACAAAAAATACTAGAGTCTTCATCTATTAAAGGGGATGGTAAACGTCGCTAGGGAGTAAACGAAGATAGCAGATACTGAAGTAACAGCTGATACGTCCCCAACTTTCCGAAATGCGTTGCAAAAGTTGGATTAGGTTTTTGGTAAGGGAGCATTGTGTACTGTGTAATGAGCTGACAAAGCATATTTCCGCGTCGTTCAGCAGGTGGACTACATAATTATCTTCTCTCAAAAACATTTCACAATACAGATCGGAGGAAAGCGCGTACAGAACTTGATCAATCGGCCGATGATCAATTGATATCTGGATCGATGACAAAACTAGAAAAAGAAAAAAATGACATGCTATTGCAGGAACCGTGATTGATTTGAAATAAATAAGAAAATTTAGAAATGTTAAATTTCGGTGTTTTATATTTTGAAATCGAACAAATTAAGAAAATATTAAATGAACTATCCAGCCGATTGCGCGGTAACGCGTTTACCTATGGAGCGGAAAACTGGGGTTCAAATCTCGGACGGGTCAAATTGGACACAAGACTTGTCAACGGCTCGCCACCGCTGTGAATTTTCTTCAAAAAGAGCTTGAGTTGCCCGAGCACAATGACGCAGAGATGGGCCCTGCCAACAACTCGTTATTTTTTTTTAAATCGACGAAATAGAGCGAGATTATAGAGATTTATTTTTATTTGATAAATATCTAAGCTATTATTCATTTATTCTAATATGTAGAAAAGAAATTTTGCATTATGCCATCAATTTCCCCTGCTGGCAGTGTTTTAAACTTCCTATATCGATTACGGAAAAGTCAACCTGAGATCGTTACAAGATTTGCATTGCAACTTCGATAAAAAAATTTGAACTTCAATAACGAAGTTACTCAAGGTTTATATACAGGTCATGTCCCATACATAAAAAGATTGCATTGGCTCGATGCCATTAACGTTTAAATAGACTAAAGAGCAGGTGAATGTCATTTAAGAGCTTTTTAACACTTCGTAACTGTTCATGGAGTAGGATTCAGGATAAAAGAGTAAAAAGAATCAAAGTCAATGGAAGAAAATACAAAACTTTTTAAAAGCTATTGCATCATAATATTACAGTTTTTCCTCACGTTTAAGCCATAGGTTAATTTGGTAGTATAGAGCTATGATTTCCTTTCAAAACTTACCACTACCTGCGTGAAATTTATCTTTGTTTTCAGTTGTGAGAGCAGTCTTCTGAAAACACAAAAATAAGAAAGAAATAACATGAAATCAACTATTTTCAAAATACGAGTATTCACTATGTCTGCGCAATATTTTCACTGCATTCTTCAAACTATATCAGTTTTCATGTAAAAAGAGTTGATACGTGATTCTTCCAAATTGCAAAATTTCAAATCAGTAACAACAAATTCCGAACATTTACTTTCAAAGTGCAATTACCTCAACGGAGCCCTGCCCACGAACCGACAATTCTAAATACAGTACATTTGAATGATTGGATATAATTTTGAACTATCAAAGTGGACTTGGAGCGGATTTGGACTAAACGACTACCCAAAAAAGAAAACAATGCCCTTTTGGTTTAACTAATCTAATTGAGAAAAATGCAATTAAAGCCTTAAAAACGACATATCTCAGGCTTTTAATATTGAATCTGTAAACTTGGGTTCAATTCCCAGATGAGTAAAACTAAACGCTTTAAAGCTGATATCACAGCTCCTCTGCTTGAAGTTCAGCACAAAAATGAAAGCTTAGGGTCCTAAAGTCATGATAAACTGGTGGCAGCTTGGCTTGAAGACAGCTAAAGTTGTTTTCCATCGCTGTCTTCTGGCCACGGGAACTTTGCCACAAATACTGTAATAAGTATTTTAATTTTAGTAAATCTAAGCACAAAAAGAGGGCTACAAACAAACTACCTCTTTCATAACTGCTGAACGTTTCAACGCTGGCACACAACTGACTGACGAAACCAAGATTTCGGGTGATTTTGTAAAAGCCTTATTAGGTTTTAATGCAGCTTCATTAGAAGACTTTGCGTTTCGCGGCAATTTCTTTGGAGTTAATGGACTAAGATTAGAAAGAAGTTCGAGTTTGGAATGTAACGCTTTCTCTTCTGTTAACGGCGAACGGTGTAGGCGATCGATTTTTGAGTTTCGCTGCTCTGGTGTCATTTCACTGACGTCAGTAATCGATGACGTCAGTGGACGCACTTTTTCGCTAATGGAAGACATTGTAACACAATCACTTGAAGCCTTCATGATCGTTGCAGCTGAGGAATTCTTGCAGAAGAAATCCGATTTAGTTTGGCAGTCGGAAAATTTTTCGTCAATGTTTCGTGCTTTATTCTCGACAAGACCTTGGATCAACTCTGTTTTAGGATCTGTATTGGATTTTTCGCTAACTTTTGATTTGTTGAAGCTCTTCAAATCGATGTTAATTCGTTTAATGCCGCTCGCTAAAGGTTTTTCGTTGCTTTCGAAAAGCTTTTTAAGTTCTTTAACAAAAGGAAGAGACGTGGGTATTGCCGTTTGCTGAGAATCAAAAGATGAATTATCATAAGAACTTGAAGAAAGTTCTTTCCCAGCTAATTTCGAAAGTGACAGTTGATTCACAGATGATGGCTCTGCTTTCTTCAGAACATTTTCTTTTGAGAAAAATTTTTCGCTTTTATTTTTTGCTGTTGAAAATTCTTGAGAATACTTCTTTGCTGAAAGATCTTTCTTTTTCAGATAATCTTTTTCTGTATCTTCAAATATTTTGTTTTCAAATAGACCCCTTTGCATTATTGGTGGGTTTTCATTCTTATTGCTCTCTTTTGAAAGTTTTTGAGATCCTTTCTTCGGCGAAGGGTCTGTTTTGTTTAGACAATCTTTTTCTACATCTTTCAATTTCTCTTTCTCAAACTTTGGTTTTGGGGTAATAGGGCAATCTTTTTGGGAAATACGACTCTTGCTTTTAGCGCCGTTTGGCAAGTCTTCTTGCGTAATGCCACCTTTAATTTTATAATTGTTTTCAGCTTTTTCAACCTCTTTTTCAGGAGAAAAATGCTTTATGTCAATCGCTTTTGGAATGCTTTGATCTTTCCTATGATTATCGGGGCTAGGTGTTTTTTTGATATCCAAGCTGACCAGGGGGTCTTTTTCATAATGTTGGATGCTGTCACCAGGGGAGGATCCCATTTCTTTCTTTTGTTGTTTAACCTGAGAAGAAAATGTTTCTGCAACGTTCTGAGGTTTCGTAACGGTTTTGCTTGGACTGATTGGATGCTCCATGAAAGAAGAGCTATCCTCATCTTTAGAGTTTCGCCGAATCAGCTCCTCCGCAATACTCATTCCAGCGTAATTATTGTGATCGTTGTTGGCGTGAAAATCTAAAATATTAATTAATCGAGTCAAATTAATGACGCAGATCTCTAGACGATAAAAACTAAAAAGTCGAAACGCGGGCACCGCACTTAATTAACATGTTCCAAAAAACATTGAAGAGCTAAATGAGTTTTGTTGAGGCCAAACCTCTTCGAAAAACTATTTGAGATTTAAATGTGCCAGTATGCAAAAATTTTAGCCTTAGCAACTTAAATTTGTAGATTGTTCATTGACTATACCTTATTATTAATTTTCTCAGTACATTGTTCTTAATGAACTTAAATCTGGTTTCAAAAAAAACTTCTACTGACAGTAAACCAATTTTACACCAAGCAAGGTTTCCAATGGTCTTGTTCTTGAAGAAAAAATTAACACCCTTTTATCATATTCTTGTAAAAGTAATCAGTTTGCACATTGTTAAAGGGTGACAATTTTCGTGTACCACATTTTGTGTGGCATAGTGATAGTATAATGGCACCTAAAAAGGATATACCTTTAAATGTCCGTACTGGAGATAAACGATTGCTACAATTTGAAGATGTAGTTGACAAAGATCGACTTCTTTCTGTATTCTTCAGCGAAGATTTCAAAGCTTTTTCATTTGACGACAATCCTTGGATTTTCTGAAAAAAGAAAGGCAGGTTACCAAAATACTGCATAAATCCCCCCCAAAAAATAAATAAAATAAACGCAAAAAATGATTTCATTTTGTAATTGAATAGCACTATGTGTTGCGGCAATATTTTGGGCTCTTTTTCTTGAAAAAAAGAGAAAAAGCCAGAAAGTGAACAAGAAACATGCAGAGCGGGTAAAAACAGAATCAATTCGGTGCTGTGTGTTTGTTGTGGGCCAAACAGACGACTGCAACTGTTGACCTTTAGGTCGGTAAGTGGGTGTATCTCAATTGGCAAATAAGGACTGTGATGAGCATAAGGATATTTCAAAACGAAATAAAGTGATGATCATACCAGTGAACAAAATGGTTTTAAAACAACTAAAATCCACTATAAATGTGCAGTGCTTACGTGTGTCATTTGTTCACTTGAGCTTCGGTACAAATTTCGTTTGTCTTTCATCCATAGGTTTGACCTGGCAGCCAATTCCCTTTGCTTCAAACATCTTTGGCATAGCAGCTCTCCTTTCTGAAACTCATTAAGAAAATCACTAATTTAAAGCCCTGTTTGTTTGTTTTTCTTACTAGTTTAAAACTTTGTGATACTTTTCAACATTTAGGGGTTTACCATTACTGATTGGAAAAAAAAATTAGAGCAAATCTTAACAGTCTTATGGATAGTTAATTTCAGAAAACGAAGTGATTCAGCCAGAACCATTGATATAAACTGGACCATCCGAACCATATATCGTTGGATCAATGGTGCTTTTCAGTTATTTTTCAGCCCTGAACAATTTGCAGTGCCACAAAATTTGTAAATGACACGCCAAAGTTATTTGTAGAAAATATTGCCAAGTGTTATAAATGTCCACATTTCCCATACTATTTTAGGCAAACATTGGACAATATAATAACAGAAAAATAATAAGCCTTATGGCAATCGGCAACGACAATATAATTATGACATATGATTATCAATAAAACAACCAACACACATTGAAGTAAAATCAGCTTTGTCTTCAAGGCTACTATCTTGGTTTAGTGCCGTTGTTATGCCTCATATTAAACAAGAAACTCGCAACACGGAAACTAATCGATAAATGGATTTAGATCATATCAATCAATTCAATCGAAGGACATGGAGTTAACAAACGCACAAAACAAGAAACTTATCTTGAAAATCGAGTTATTTGCATTTTTACTAAAGTGTGCTGGACAAGCATTAAAAACGAGTCCACTAAAAACTGGATTTATAGAAAACAAATTTTCAACAAACCAGGGAGATGTTTTTTCCGGAAAAAAAAAAAGCGTTTGAGGAAACACACTTAATTGAAAAACAATTTACTACCGCGAGCCAACTTTCACAATTATTTTTTAATATCTCATCGTAAGAACGATAAATTAGATTTACAAAATGCTTTGCTTCTCCGTTGCCTGTTATACAGAGTCAGGTTTTTTGTAATCCCTTCATGTCTTGCTATCAACAGAAAGTGCGACGTTGTCCTAAAATATTTTTCTACTTGAAATTGGCAGTATAATAATATTTGAACGACTAGACTCACTAGCCACTAGAGAAAGTCACAGCTCGAACAGATAATGGCAAAATATTCATATCCTCTGATTCTAAATGTTTCTAACTGATCTCTCCCTTCATCGGGTTATCGCAGTCTCTGCTCCAGTCATGTAAGCAAGTAGCGAAATATCCACAAGCACGAAATAATTGGAACCGATAGCTTCTTAACCCTACAGACCATCCAGCATCTACGCTGCGCTGTTGAGCCGGTTACCAACAACTGGAGTGTTCCTTTTGAATCACTACAGGGTGCAAGACCACAATCTATCGCAAACTGACTAATGGCATTTGGCAGTCAGCTAAGTGCTGTCGTGAGGGCAGGCTCGGCCTATACCAACTCTTTATTGCCAGGGCAGACTCAGATGGGCTCTCAACTATTTTGCCTCTCATTTATTATCAATCTAAACTTATTTTTAATTCTCGTAGGTCTCCACTAAGAATTAACGGAAAAATGCAAGAAAATGCAACAAAGTTTTGGAAAAGACCATTTCACTTTAGACGCAACAAAAAAACACTCTTGTTGACAGTTGGGTAGAGCCTGCCCAATCATTTGTTAAGAACCGCAGCATTGAGTCAGTTGCCAACTGACCGCCAATTACCTCTTTTATGTTGGCGATCACCAATCATCATGCAGGTTTGAAAAAGAAGCTGATCTGCTTTGTCCTTCAATAGTTACGTATCCCATTATAACGTTTAATGTTATTTAAACTCTTTCCTGCTACTCCGTAATTGCCTCCATAAAACTCACTTTGGCGAGAAAAGATGATGAGGTGCATTTATGGCAAGTTGGGAGCTGACAGGCGCTGCAATTTGCAATCTCTTGCGGACCAGATTTCCTGCGTGTATCTTGCTTTGAATTGGTGTCATTAAGTTTGTCAGCTTCCAATACTTTTGCACATATGTGACACTGTACATGGACTTCGTTTTTCGATGTGATCGAAGATTGAAAAGATGAAAATTTAGATGAGTTTTTGATTTCTTCAATCGGCGTCTTTTCAGTCTTGACTTTTGTGTCACCTACAAAGAATTGATGTCAAATCAGGTTTGTTTTGCGTTTTGTAGGTCGAAGCACAAACAAACTTGGCTTTAAATACAAAAATTGGCCCACAACTGGCTTGCTTCACGTTACGCATCCCAAAGTGTTTACCTTCATTTCGAAGCTTCTCCTTTATGCAAAGAATAAGCTATAGGGTTGAGCAAATGCTAAAGGTAAATACATTTCAATCACCTAAGCCAAAATTTAGCCAAGCGCCATGAAGCGTAATTGGACAACTTTTTGTATTTGTTATATTTTGACTGCACTACACTTCGCTTTATTTCATTCACTCTGCTTCTTAGTCAATCCTGTTTTCTTTTATCAACGAACTCCTACTAAATACCCAAATAGTTCACTAAGAGGAGTCAGAATTAAGCAAAACTTGTGCAAAAAACTAACAAAATATTACAGTATAGTGCTGATTACTTGCTAAACAATGTGAAATATTTTTCACATGTGATCGCTGGCCTGCCTGGTGTTTCTTTTTTGATAATTTTTCTTGATTTTGAGAAGCCGCAGCAGGTGCAATCAACTTTTCATTTTTGAATGTTTTCGTATGAGATTGGAATGATTCCACTTGCTGTTGAATTTTTCTGAAATTCAAACAGACACCGTTATTACTGTTGTTGAAATAATTACAGTTATGCAAGAAATAAAACGCAGTGTGCTGAACAATGTTTTTGTAACTGTATTACATTTTTATTCACCAAGTTGCCTTGGCCAGGACACAGCGAACGGATCTTGGGGGCTTCGACAAAGCTGCCACCTGCCCACCTCTCTACCACACACGGTGGAGGCTTCACACGGTCTGTTTCAATGATGAACATCGAATAGCAATTTATCTAGTATTTGGTTTGACTCAACTGGGAATCGAATCCGAGTCCACCATTTGAGTAGCAGACGCTCTTTTCACTCGGCCACTGATTTTGCAGTTTTGCTAAACTAAAATATCCTGACGTTCTTGATAATAAAAATCATTAGAAGAAAAGCAATAAGAACCAGATGCTACACATTGATTTTCAAACATTTTCAATTAAAAAGCTATCCAGTATTTATTATAACACATAAATCTTTCACTTTTTTCATGTCTACCTTTCACACAACAAACATTAGCAAACAAATGAAAATGATACATTCAAACGAAAATTCAAAAAGCATCAGTGCTTACTCTAACTTTTTATTTTCCACTTGTTCCACCTGCTGGGCTCGAGCCGCTACTTGCAAGATGGCCGCTCTCTCCTCGGCAGTCAGGTGACTTAGATCCAATCCGGACAACTCCTCAAAGGCAGGAGGAGGAGGAAAAACCTCGTGCTTGCCCTGTGACATTATATACGATATTCATAAATAATTTTTTGTGTCTGAAGTGAAAGGATGAAAGCAATTAAGGTGGTATTTTCAAGTTTAAATAAAGCAACTAAAAGATTTCGAACGATAACTCATATATAGTGTTCCTCATACTGTAATAGCTGCTATGCAGAAAAAAATGTAATTCTTATAGCTGACAACCCTCTGTACAATTGGACGAAGTTTTTTTGTGTTTGTAACGGAGAGCAAAATAGTAAAACAGGAATTGCCCAAGCCGTAAGTCTTCGAGCCACCTATACCACGGAGAACTAACTTCCAAACATTAGGTAACTCTAATTCTCAGGCTCTGCTGGTGCACAGTAAAGATCTTCAGAAGAGGGCAACAATTTCAAGCTTCAACACGAAAGTTGAGAGTTAACAACTGTAAGAGTAGCAGTTTAAACACTCGGTCTTCATCTTAAAAAAAGATAAAAAAGAGCTAACCCTTAGTTGCTGACAACCCATGAAATGAAAAAGAGCCTAAGGGGTACCGTAGGCGTCGTTATGTACGAGGAGTTCGTTGAAGCCTCAAGATAAAATTTAGGTAGAACTTATTTGCACGCAAGCATGTCAATAAGAAAATCGCTATCACAGCACTAACACCAACATTAAGCCTAACCCAAACTCTAACCCTAACCCTAGCTTAACCCTAACGTAGCTCTAACCCTAACTCAAACTCAAAATCTAACCCACACCCTAACGATAATTTAAAAAATGAAACAGAGTAAATGAGCAAATGAGCGCCCACACTTTGTTCTCTTCTTCGCTAAGCTTGGAAATAAGGACTTCCTAGTAATATTTACTCCTTTCTATAAAAGTTGCGGGCTAAAAATTTATGCAAACCTTATCTGCATACTTAGTCAAACAGTACTTCAAACTCCAATTTTAATTTACACTTCAATCAGTTGCGACTAAATAGTCGGCAAACGCATGCTGCGTTATAGCTAGGACATCTAAGGTCAAATGCTTTTTGAGAGAACGCCACGCGAATTGGTCGTAAAGCATTTGTGTTCAACTTAAAAAGCGATCTATAAAAGCAATAAATTATGCAAAGCTAAACTGCTTTAAGAAAAGGAACGTTTTAGCTCAAGTCAGCTTGGATTTCAAGATTAGATACACACATAACTTTAGCCTGCATTACTACAACTTAATTAGAGAGACTTACCGTCAATTTAGAGCAGCTAAATCTGCGCTTTCTTTTTTCATTTTCATCTTTTACCGGCATTTGTTGCAGCGACCATCTTTTGTCAGAACTCTTCAGTAACTTGTGAGACATCATGAATTTTGAGGATGTTTTTGATGGATTCAAAACAATATCTCGGATTCTTTTAACCTTGATAGTTTCGAGGTGAACATGTGAATGTTTCAGATTTAACTTTTGAACGTCGTTTTCCAGTGCCGAAATGTTACTTTCTGGTTGGAGTTTTAAATTAGATTTTGGGTGATAGGTTATGAGAGGCATAAATCACATCAATCCATCAAAAAAAAAAAAAAATTGTGCCTGTATCAGTACAAATTTTTTCCACACCGTGAAGCAACAATAAAGGCTCTATGTAATATGCACATGAAAAGCATATACACATTTTGCAGCATTTTGCATCGAAATTCGAGAAAACCTGAACGAGGAATGAAGGCAAAATGAATGGGTGTATCTAAAGTTAGGCCAATCGTATTTAATTAGATTGGCGTTGACTTCATCCTTCTTGACCCAGTCGTTCCAGAAATATTCTACTTCAAACATGACGTAGGGGTCTCTCTAAGATAATTTTTATTGAAAACCCTGATGTTTCAATGAATTAGCCAGTAGAGGCTTATTTTAACCTATATATAGGTTAAAAGGCCTCTATGGCTTGGCGTTATTGCGGCGTTGCCTTAGCATGGAACTAAGATGGCGTCGCCGATGTTATCAATGTCAGAGTTGCCAATAAAAATTATCATTAGAGAGGCCCCTACGTCGTGTTTGAAGTTAAATGGCTGAGTCAAGAATAAGGATGGAGTCAACGCCAATGTAATACGATTGCCCCAACTTTAGATACTCCCCACTGATTTTGCCTTCAGCCCTCGTTTAAGCAATTCAAACAGTGACAAAGGATCTGTTCAGACACGAAGAAGTGAAATTTAGTAAGGCACCACACGCCGTTCTTCAATATATTGACGTTTCGCTCAGTTTGGGGAACATCTTCAAAACACAAAGCCTTTTTCGTTTGCAAAAATCAGAAAAAGGATTCTAAAAGCAAAAAAATTTGAAATTCAAAACTACAAAAATCATTCTTATTTTTTGCAAGCGACTTAGAAGTAATGTTATGAAGAAATTTTCCGGTCAAAAACTTTAAACAAAAAAATCATCCGGAAGCGCCATCAGAGAACGAAAGAGTACTACTAATGAACACAGTCAAAGTTTTATCTTCAAAAGAAAGGATATTAATGTTCTCCGAGTAGCAAAGATCTTATATGGTGTTACAAAACCGATCAGTGGTCGAGTGGATAGAGCGTCTGCTACTGAAGCGGTAGAATCGAGTTCGATTCCGGTCGGGTCAAACCAACGACTATAAAAATTGGTATTCACAGCTTCTCTGCTTGACGTTCAGCCATCAAAGGGACAGTGTGAAGCCTCCACCGTGTGTGGCAGACAAGTGGGCAGGTGGCAGCTTGACTCGAAAATCGAAATGTCTCTTCGCTGTTACCTGGCCAAGAAAACTTGGTCAGTAAAACGTGACTACGATTACGATATGGACATAGTTTCGAACTTCAACAACATAAGAAAAGGCTCGACTGTTTCACCCATGCACACAACGAAAGATCGTAAGCAGGGGCTTTACCATCTTTTTTTATCAAGAGTAACTCATATCAAGCTTGCCATTGAGTACAGAGATTGTAAGTCTAGCTAACACTTAACAATTTCTTGTTTCAATATCTAATTAAAACGGTTTCTGCTGCAGCTAAGGTTATCAATCAAGGTGTAACCTCTGCCATTTAAAGCCAGATGAAATGTGGCACAAACTACACAGAGCTGTTACCTTATTAATTCTACCGTTTTACTAAATGGTAAAATATCTCGTCTCATCAACAGCTGTTAATTTTCGCTCTTAAGTTGAAGACTTTTACTCTAGTGTTAAAATTCAGCACAGTCTCCCTTAAAAAGTTTATGACCTAATGCTCAGCTTTTCTGCTGCTCAAATTCAATGTTATATAATTCACAGTCTACAAGCAGCAAGATATTAAGTGGTCTCATATGTAGCGCATGCATTAATATTTCATGCGCTATCTGTGTTTAGAATAAATTTTCATTTCATAGTTACGTTGTTGACAGAACCTGTCAATATTAAAAACAAATATGCGAGTTGATATTTCAGTCACAAAATGAAGCTATACGGTACCGAAACTGATTGAATGGCCGTTGGCAGAAAATAGACGAAAAATTTTTTGAGTCAGTGTAATTGAATTTTGTGAAGCAGTTTTATGAATTCGTTCTGGTTTGCATAATATTGCACTTGGTATATAGCGTAATTCATTTCGTAAAGGTCGATATCATATCGACTTTTATTCGTCCAATTTAGAGCTTGACTATCTGGATAATCGCGATAAAAATTCGCTCTAAAAAAAGGTCTATACTGCAAATCAATATAAGTACAATAACCTTTAACAAACCGTAGCAAATCAATAAGTTTTGGAGCTTGATGCAGGGCCGGATTTAAGGATGTGGCATAAGACCCCTACCAAATGGGGCCCCAAACATTCACTACTATTAGCTTGTACATTTGTGCGTGTTGCGCAAAATAAAAATATTTTTTTTGTAGCAAACTAGTTTGGTCAACTTTTCCACTTTCTTTCGTAATAGGTTAATTTTGGCATTTTGATGTCACAGACGCACTTTCTCCTTATGAGCAAGGAGTACGTCATCACGAAATAATTTCGTAATCAGCTTGATGTAATAATTTATTTTCTTTCGCTGCTTATGCCGACGACTCAGTGGCGCCACCAAGGAAGTGGCTAAGGGCTTCATCCCCCTCTCAGCCAAGTTACTTAACAAATTTAACCAAAATTGTAAGCATTTAAACACGTTTTGTACTTCACCTGTGAGTAGGGAGAAGCTTAAAGGTGATGGGCAATAACTCTTCAACTAACTTGCTTTCAAATCTTAACAATTTAGTTCTTTCAAATGGCTCTAAAAAAGTACGAAATTTGACCCAAATGGCGTTAAAATGGCTATTTTTTGCTAAAAAATTACAAAAATTGTCCAGGGGCTGGGGGCTTGCCTCCAAGTTTCCGTCTGCAATACGCTTGCGAGTTGCACCACTTTCCTTAGCACGCTGCCCGATTGAGACATTTTTCAAGCAAAACTATTAGATCTTTGGATTCGAGTCCATCTCCCCCTTAACCAAATCCTGCTTGCGCGCCTGCGGCGACTTTTGTTAAAATAACCTTGATTTAATTTTTGCACCACCATAAAATAAGACCCCCACCAAACTTGGGCCCTGGGCACTCCACTACTTAAATCCGGCACTGGCTTGATGCGGTACTTTAGAAATGTATAATGCAGTGTTCTATGAATTGCATTAAGTTTCATCTTCTGAAAAAATAGATTTGATTTCAAAACCGTCACAACGTAAATATCATTTTTCTATTTTTTAACTATCCTCATTTCGATAAAGGGGAGATTGTGTTTAAATTGTTCAATTAATTTAGTCAAGTACGTTTTGCAAACGCGGCTGATAAGCCAATAGACAATTTATGGCAGTGAAAACAACCCAAAATTCTTCAAAAACTTTCTTACTAAGTGCAGCATGAATCAGAGCTTTTACAATTGTTTTACCGGTTTACAAGAAAGATTTGGCTAATAACTAGTTTGCCATCAGTACTTGAAATAAAGAGCCTCTGGCTAGTGCGGACCAACGATCATTGCTTACTAGAGTTTGTACTCGCTCAATATGTTTAGGCTCCTCATTAGAACTTGTACCTCTATTTCAACCCAAACCTCGTCTGGAAGGGAAGCGGGGACCACACTATACCACGTTGTTTACAGAACGCTATGGCTACACCCCTTTGTTTCCTCTTGTCTATGCAAGATCGAACAAGAGAAAAGAAAAGACGCTTTCTACAGAAAATTCTCCGAACGATCTCAAAATAATGCTTTTGAATAGCCATGTATCTGAGCCATTCAACAGAACTATCTTTGGGTTCTTCTTCAAATCTTCAACCTTCAACTTCGGTTCAGGTCTACTAAGGTGCAACCAGATTGATAGACCTTCACGAAATTTCTTCCGTATCCCAAGCGAATTACTGACTAAAATAATCGAATCACTTGCGATGTAATAATGTGTAGTAAAATATGACAATGCTGAGTTAAGGTACACAGATTGCTAAATTAACAGCGAAGCAACTAAAGCCAGCATAAGACAAAGCTTGTGATCTTTTAGTCGGACGAAAAACTTGAAACATAACCTTACCAGCTTCAAGCAATTTTTTCTGAAACAGATATTGCAGCAATAAATTTTATTTGCAAACAAAGAACAACACAGAAAAAGCAATACCGAAAAACGAAAAAAACAAAAAAGTGCAGTTGTGATTTCATATATAACTTGCTAGAGAAACTCTCATGCTATAGAACGATTCTTCTAAGCAGTATCATTTCCCAAGAGCAACGGCTTCACAGATCGTCTATGGTTGTACTGGAAAGAAGTTTTTGATGCTTTCGTTTTTGCAGTTCTTCTCTGGGAAGAACATCATGCACGGCCTCTTCACTTATCACGTCCCCTGTCTCCGAATTTATCCGCACACCTGGAGTTGAAACGGAGCACTCGATCGTTCCGGCTGAACAATCTTCAAAGTCACGTGACGCCAAACCTGCAAAAATCTTTTTTTTTTTCATATCCAACTTGTCTGACTACAATGTTAAAGCTGGCTAAATTACAAAGCATAAAATTGCAGTCGAGAATGCAAAATTTCACTTCATCTAGACCACGTTACCTGTTTTGAATTTAATAAATCCAGGTTACTTCACTTTTTGAGTCAGAAAAAAGCTATGTCCAATACAAAATTTAAACAGGCCTATTCTAAGTTTAAACAAAGAAACTGTATTAGTTTCTCCATGTAGTCCAGTCTATAATACTAAGCACTAATATATACCTGGCTTCGAGCCGTTCAGTTTGGGTATCTCTTCGCCATTACTAGGCTCCATTGTTGCAAACTCTGGGTTAAACAAAACGTCTTTCAGCTTGAATTCTTCATCGCAACGCGACTGAGTACAAGTGCTTGGGGTCAGTTCCACGTTCTTTGTTTTCTTCACAGTCAACTTAACCAAGGAGGCCGGAGTGCTTAGTTTAGCGTCAGTTTTCAATGTGCTTTCGTAATCGGTTTGAAACAAAACTTTCTTTGATTTACCGAGAAAATCGTGCTTGTGCTGTTGGCCTGCAATTTAATGTCAAATGAACGAATCAATACCGCCGATTGTGTGATACTGCCCCTGCCCATGAAACAAAAACTCTTGTGGGGTATTTCCGGGACGGTAAAAATGGAAACATTGTCATCACTGGCATGCCAAGTTCCAACATCGTTTGGTTTAAGTTGATTTTAAAGGCAAAAGTGTAGAATCTCGACATAATTAACGGTATGTGCAATGTAGGCACTTTTAAGATCTAACGTTCTAGCGCATAACGTATACGAAGCTTTAAGCAGCAAAAGCAGCTGGCCTAGTATAGAGCGTCTCCGACTGAAACGGTAGACACAGGTTTGATTTTCACCCGTGTCAAGGAAGGACTTCTAAGTTATTACTGTATTTAAAGTGCTTTTATTCCCTGCATGAGATTTAGAGACGACCTTCCACAGAACGCGGTAGACAGTTAGCAGCTTAAATCAAAGACCTCACAAAGTTCTACTGTGCTGGCTTCTTGCCGAGACAACTGACAACTAGCGTATGTGAGCTAAAAAAAGTAACAGAAGTGGTTTGTCACTACGTATTTGCTTACCCGATCCAGATCGAAACTGCGTATCTGTTTCTTTCGTGACTAACTTTGTATCCGTTTTACTCCGTTTCATCTCCTTTGAAGCGGCACTTGGTTCGCCGTTTTCTGGAAACGGAGTTTGTTTCGCTTGCCTTCGCCCCGGCATCATTTTCTTCAGCGTTCGATGGATAGTAGACAACTTGTTCGACTTTTTCGGTTCTGAAAATTTATAGCAAGACATGTTACAGTAACTGCTAATAATGGGTTCGGTCAAGGGAGCAACCCTATGAAAACTAAACAATAAACAGCCTTGATAACAGCAAAGGAATTCAAAACTAAAGACTTTTTGGAAGGATTCAAATAGGAATGCTTTTGGGATATTCCCACCACAAGTCAACAATGCTCTATTGAGTTCCTTCATTACTTACTTCAATTTAGAGCTTCAAAATACAGCAACTTCTTTCCAAAGATAAGTGGTCGAGTGGGTAGAGCCTCTGCTACTTAAACTTTAGATCGATTCCCGGTCGGGTCAAACCAAAGACCTCAAAAATTGGTGTTCATAACATCTTTGCTCGACGTTCAGCAATTAAAGGGATAGTGTGAAGCCTCCACCGTGTGTGGTAGACAGGTTGGCAGGTGGCAGCTTGACTCGAAGACTCAAAGGAAAATGTGATTACATTTCCAAGGAATGTAATTTACTGTTTTTCATTGGTGTTGTTGTATTGCATATTTATTAGGGTGTTTCATTTTTTCACCATTTTTGAAATTGAAAATGCTTGGGGTTGTATCTGATAGAGTTTTTGACGCTGATTTCGAATATGTAATTTTTATTTCGCTATGACGTCATTTTGAGGTTGCAGCACGCCTTCGAAACTCTGGCAGAGCACGATTTCGAAAAATTTCCCGTATCTCGGTAACGGTACGAGATAGCGCGTCGAGATTGGTGTCAAAATGCGCAGAAGGGTCGATTTCCTATACCCTCTCAATACAACATTTAAGTGTATCTTGAACAGAAAAAAAGTTATTAGCAAATAACACATTTATCATGCAATTTTGATTTTCAACACACAAAGGCATCATGGCATTCGCAGTAATCACACGCCTAACGTAGTTTATAAGTTCACACAAGGAAAGAAAAGTCAATCAGCCTTGTCCAACTCCATATTACATAATAAATATGCGTTTGATCTGTTGTTACTACAGCAGTTAAAACTGAGGAATGAGGGTAAATTGTGTTCTAGCAAAGCTTTGATCTTCTGTACTTATTGCTTTCAATGCTTACTTTTCAAGTTCAAACGAAACTGAGACGGAGACAAACTGATATAGACTACTAGGATCAGCCATTTACAAGCAGAGAAGAAGACCAATTAGTGTTGTTGAAAAGACCTAGAAGTAACTCATCTAGTCTTTCGCCTGTATGTGACATCAGCGAAGACAGCTCGAAATCATCTCATGACCCAGAGTATACCGATTGCAAAACAACTTCCACTGGGGGTAAAAATTATACTAAAGCTCGAACTTTTTCAGTTACTGAAGAAAGTTTCGTTTTAACTGATAGACGTTTAACCTCTATTCGTCAGCAATCTGATCATCTTCTCTCAGTTGTGGGTTCAGAAAAAATTGCTGCTTCACCATCAAAAATTTTTTGCAAACGAGAACAATGTCGTTTGAAAGCATTGCGGAGATGCAAAGCTGACTTGAACAAAGCAGATGCTCTACAACTCTGCTATGATGGCAAAATCATTAACAAAATTGATAGATATGTTTTTATCGGACAATATTATGACCCCGATCAACACTTCTCAGCGAATTAAGGCCGTGAAATCGTTTCCTGCAGGTGTATTAGTCACTGCCCAAACAGTTTTTAATGCCATTGTAAATGAAGTTTGCGGTCCATGTTTAAACAATGTTTTTTCGATAATGGCTGACACAACATCCCTTAATAGTGGTAAAAAGTCCAGAGTGAATAAGAGGCTAGTTGATCTTTTCAATGAAAACGTTGGTCGCGATATCCATGTGCTGGAGTGCATGTTTCATGTTAACGAAATTTATTTTTCGCATGTTATATCAACTATCGAAGGAAAAACAAAAGGTCCAGGAGCAATGCAAGACGGTGCGTTGCTTAACTACATTAAAAGCATCAACAAACCCGACATTAACATCATTCTTCTTCGTCAAGAGTATTCCAGTACCGATTACCAATATTACTTCTCTGCAGCTAAAAGCAAACGTGGAGTGGTTTTCGGAACAAAAAGCCAAAGGTTTTCCAGATGGCAGTTTCAGGAATGATTACTTGTGTTTGCAGGTATTGGCTTCTTATTTGGTTTTAGATGTGCCAGATAATTTGAAATATCTTTTGCAGTACAGACAAGAAGAAATTTCACATTCCAGATGGATCACAACAGCTAGTGGCTCTCTAAGGTAGTTAATTTTTGGATTAGGTAATTTTAGAGTTGACCAAAAAAAAAAAATTGTTTAAAATTTCCTAGTATATTATATGCGTTCACGCGCCATCTTTTATGCTTATCCATTTATAGCCAACAGCATCATAAGGGCCTTTTCTCAGGCTATTCCAAAGAGATATCCTTTCGGCATATCGAGACATTGACCCAGAAATAGCGGATGTAGCACTGAAATATTTTTTAAAACACGCTACATGCTGGCTAAGCCCAAAAAATGTTGCTTAAAGTGCGTACGGAGAAACTCCTCCTTATAGCGTGGAGGCCGTCAAAGTTTGCATTCTTCCTGATACCGTTGACATCAATTCACACTTGATGGACAGAACTACTGGACTAAAACATTTCTTCACTACTGAAACCAAAATAGCTCCATGTATTTCGTAATAGCCGAATTCCTCCACAGTTTTGGAAAACTATCCACAACAACAACAGATCAAACGAACGCAGAATTGGGAGGCTGAAGAATGTAGTGAATGACAAAATTGGAGATGAACCATCACAAATGAATAAAAGTGACATACGCTTGCGCGCATTTTTGTGTAATATGGAGTTAGACAAGGCTGATTGACTTTTCTTTCCTTGTGTGAACTTATAAACTACGTTAGGCGTGTGATTACTGCGAATGCCATGATGCCTTTGTGTGTTGAAAATCAAAATTGCATGATAAATGTGTTATTTGCTAATAACTTTTTTTCTGTTCAAGATACACTTAAATGTTGTATTGAGAGGGTATAGGAAATCGACCCTTCTGCGCATTTTGACACCAATCTCGACGCGCTATCTCGTACCGTTACCGAGATACGGGAAATTTTTCGAAATCGTGCTCTGCCAGAGTTTCGAAGGCGTGCTGCAACCTCAAAATGACGTCATAGCGAAATAAAAATTACATATTCGAAATCAGCGTCAAAAACTCTATCAGATACAACCCCAAGCATTTTCAATTTCAAAAATGGTGAAAAAATGAAACACCCTAATATTATTTTATCCTCCTGTCTCCGGACAGCGTCAGACGCTAAATATTGGACAATCCGCGCACTTTTCATTGCAATGACTACTTTGTGGTTGGAGGAATCCGCATCTGCTTGAAGTTTCCATCCAATGCTCCTGTGGATTTCTTCGAACTCTTGTCCATTGAATTTGGTACTTGTTCGAAGTCACTAAGCAGAGATAATAATCGTAAAGTGTCTTATCTAAAGACGCAACAAATTGCAATGACTACTTTGTGGTTGGAGGAATCCGCATCTGCTTAAAGTTTCCATCCAATGCTCCTGTGGATTTCTTCGAACTCTTGTCCATTGAATTTGGTACTTGTTTGAAGTCACTAAGCAGAGATAATAATCGTAAAGTGTCTTATCTAAAGACGCATCAACGTGACCAGGGTGCAGGTTGCACTCAGATTATTCGATTAAGATCGACGTAAAAAATGCCTTTACCCTCTCGGCCACGCTGCCGACCAATTTCCTGCTGCTGTTTTTGCTCTTTGCTCGATTTACTTTTTCTAGATCAATTTATTTATTTATTTATTCTTTGAAAAACAAAAAAAAGTGACGTAAAGGTTTAAATGCGTGAGGTGGAAAATAAAATACCTTTGCTACGTGTTTTCTCGCTCGGCTTCGAGTTAAGTTCATTACCCAAAACATTACTTCTTTTCATTGCTTCATTTTTCTGCAAAAAAGTAAGAACTTTGCATAGAGTAAACACTGACAATTTTTGAGCAAAGAATTAAGAGCTGAAAAACCGCAAAAGGTGAAGAAAACTACACAATAATACAAGTGTCTTCTCTCACATACTTAAGTCAAGTATCACTTGTTTCAGAGCTATATGATTAATTCGGGTATTTGGAGTCAGGTGAGCGACGATTGTTAATTCCTATAATATTACATAACGATTGCGCCGTTTTAATGGCATTTTACGATACTACACACCTGTCGTGTCTTTAAAACTTGTTGCTCAGGTGATGCAACTGCAGATGAATACCCTGTCTCTGCATCGTCACCTAAAAAGAACATTATTATTATGCTTACACTATATTTTTTAAGACCAATATTACCAAAATGAACCCTTTATTTTAACATTTCGGTTTGCCACCTCTTAGGCTAGCAATGCTGCCCGAACTTCGATTCGCGGTTCTCTAATGCAAGGTTCTGAAAAAAAAAAACTCAGCGTGAATCAAACTCAAGTGTGATACTTGTCAAACAACACGCACCTTAACCACTAACAGAGTGGACGCTGTTAGACCGTCAAAATGTTGCACTTAAACGAGGAATGAAGATAAAATCAATCGGGTTTGTTAAGTTAGGCCAATCGTATTAGATTAGATTGGCATTTACTCCATCCTTTTTGACCCAACCGTTCCAGAGATATTCTACTTTAAACTCGGCGTAGGGGTCTCTCTAATCATAATTTTTATTGGCAACCCTGACGTTGATAACATCTGTGACGCCGTCTTAGTTCTATCCTAAGATAACGCCGCAACGAAACTAAGACACAGAAGCTTTTTAACTTAATGTACGTTAATATAGGATTCTGTAAAGTGACGTTGGGCTAGGCTACTGCATTGAAACGTCAGAGTCGCCAATAAAGAATATAATAATTAGAGAGATCTCGACGTAGTGTTTGAAGTAGAATATCTCTGGAACGGTTGGGTCAAGAAGGATGGAGTCAAAGCCAATCTAATCTAATACGAAAAAAATGAGATAAATTGTAAAAAAATGGGTACACTTTGGAAAAATGCTTCCAGAGGCGTCTTGCATCATTTTGACAACAAAATGGCCTCGGTCTACAGTAAAAATTCTACTCTCCACTTAGTAAACAATTCGCCAATAATCAGTAGAATTTTCTGCTTGTTTTTGTCAAAGTAACATCTTCTAGAATTGGTTTAACAAACAAAATCGATTAGTTTGATTTTAACTTCTTACCTGACTTGGCTACATTTCTGGGTGGTGGTATATGGATATTAGTATCACTTTTAGAGTTCGACCGCAATGTCTAGATAAAATAACCAGCACGTTGTTAAAATACATTTCTAAAATAGTAAAAATGCAAAGAAATTCAAATAACTATTATTCATCGTATGCAAACGAACTGCGGTGGCGATACGTCGAGTCAGTGATCGAAAAGTTGCTGATTCACGGTTCGATTCCCAAACTGCCAATGCATCATTGTCCTTGGGAAGACCCTTTACGCTGACTTCGCATGGGGCCAACTACTCAACCCGTAGTAGCGTAGTAAACAGAATCTCCCCAAAAAGATTGTTCTGCGTAGGTATGGTGAAACATGCGGAGTGCCCGGTTCATACGAACGATCGAACTAAGCAAAGGAACAGGCACCCCGACCGGTAGCATGTCTTATTACAGATTTAAGTTATACTTTTTTTTTGCATTTGAGAAGGGTTAAAATCAGCAATAAACGAGAATCATAAAATTCTGAAATAGTATAAATGCAATAAAAGTCAGACAACTACACTCTATAAGAACCAGTAAATTTTGAGTTAAGGCTGACTGTTCTTAATTTTTTGCCAATTTTTAGCCTCGCTTGTTCTTAAATTTGGAGAGCACCGATGTCAATTTTATTATGGCGATCATGTTTGCAAAACTGTTTTATTCCCAATGCTCTGTCAGCTGGAGTAAACGCTTTTTTTTTTGCAGTTTTTCCAGCATTGTAAAATTGCGAAAGCGAAAACGCGAGCATTTTCATTTGAACGAGTGCAAAAAAAATTTTAGTTGCCAGCGCAGTGCGCAAGAACACTTTATAGTCTCAGAATTGTACCAATTTTGCTTGTAAATGCCAGAAAATCACTCAAATTTCATCGTTTTGAATCAGTACAAAATTTAAGTTCTTTTTTTGATTTGAAATTTATTCTTTTTCGGTTGTTCTTAACAGTAGTTTTTATTGCTGAAGCGGTCGTTGTTCTTAATGTGTTCTTAAATTTTTCAGCCTCGTGTTCTCATAAAATATTGTTCTTACAAAAAAAGGGTATCGACCTATCGTAAGCCAAGGAACTTGGTCTAGCACAAGTTATGAAGAATCTTCTTTTCATCCTAAATCCTAATTTCTTCAAAAAAGGATCAAGATTAATGGAAAAAGAAAATCATGAAGTTTTACATTCCTAGAATTGCACGTAACTCCATACTAAAAATTTGTTTTTTCTGGATTTGAAGCAAAGCACAGCAAAACTAGAAAAATGTCGTCAGCTACTCGGGCAGGTCGCAGTTTGGAGTTTATAACTTAACAGTATTTGCCTTACAAAAAATCTGAAAGAACTGTAAGTAGAACGGAAGAAACCATAAGACCTGTCCAACGCAAAGCAGAGTAGTTGCGGCTTGAGCAAGTTGTTGATGACGCCACTTTAGCAGCTTTGAATGATTCGCTTCGGTCTAAGATAAATGTGTCTTTAAAGCATATCTTATGCAATATGCATATCTTAAAAGCATAGGCCTATCTAAAATATGCACTATAGTGTACACGAAGCACTCAGCAAAACACGAAGCACTCAGAAAAACATGAAGTCAAACACCGCTAAAAGCGCTGGAGTTGAAGTTAAGATTATGTTTAGAGAAAGGGTCGAATTAAGTTAAAGTGAGTTTGGAGCTGTGCTCCCCTGTTTTTGTAGGACCCCTTAGTTTACCTTTTTAATGGCTGGCTTTGTCATGAAGCTTCCTTTTTTATCCTTTACCAACTCATACACGGTATCATCGGACAAACTGCTTCGGACGAATCGAGGACGACGTGAAACTCGCTTAGCAGGTGGATGGGAGACGTTAGCTTGGTTCTGTTTCGGAGGTCTTGCCATGTACGGACGTTTAGACAACAGAATGTTTAAATTCCGTCTTCCTACTCGAGCTTTGGCGGCTGCGCTTGAACTAATTCCAGAAAACGAGCGTCGTCTTGTAGGAAATGGATGGCACGGCTTTACGACGAAGTTTTCTGAGTGAGTCTGGTATGGTATCAGAATGTAGGGAGCGGTTGGAGCTTCAAACAACGTTTGATTGTCTGTAGTTTGGTTAATGTTGGGGTCCGAACTCGAACGCGGTTTTTCAGGAAATTGCAAGGTATTTAAAGATGTTTTAGCTTCATTGGAGCCGTCATGAAGTTCCAAGCTGGCATTCGAAGCAAACACATGTCTGCTGTTCTCGAAGTCGGCGTCGTTTTTCACTTGTAAAATGGGCAATTTGATCTTCTCGCAAGGCAAAGGGTACCAAGAAATTGGTGGAATATGCGTACCACGAAGAAAATTATGGTCAAAACCAGTCGGAATCAGTGACGGAGATACGTAATGAGGCTTAGCATTAGACGAGCCACCAAGAGCAAAAAATGGATAATAAGAAAATAACGCAGTGGCTGTACCAGGTTGGCTAGACTCTGTCACAAGAGACTCTTCAGGAGGCACAGAGTTCTTTTCTTCGGTTTCAATTATTTTGAAATCATCTTGTTGCGGGTCTGGACTCTTTGACCGCGGTGGTTTCTTCGGAGGAAGACCAAGTTTTGCATCTCCGACTTCACTTTCAACAACATCTTTTTGATCTGAATCGCCAAGAAATCGTTCAGGAGTTTGAGTTGACTGATGTAAAGTTTCCAAGTCTACCGCTTCACGATTGTTATCAAGCGCGTAGGTTGATGGGCTTTGATGGTTTTGTTGACCCGTAGTTGAACTTTGACCAGAATCACTCTGCTTGGCTTGGATTGGCACCAGATTCCCCACGTTTTCATCTTCATAGGATAGGTTATATCCGTGTTGAACGTCTTTTACAGAATCGATCAACACTTTGGCACGCTTTCGGAGTTCATTTTCGACATCCGTATCAAGTTTTGGCGACCGATCATTGAAAGACTCGTTCGATGACGTCACCACGGGTTCAAAAGAAGGCGAATCTTCGCTATCTAATTGGCTGATATCTGCAAGCATCGGTTTTTCAGCGCTAAAACAAGTAACTTTAGAAATTGTAGCGGACGTAGCTTGACCAGGAGTCAGAGTTGGCAAGGGATACGCGACATAGGTACTTTTTCTGTCCAGTTGCGTTAAAACGTCTGGCTGCTTTGCACTAGATTCTTCATTAGTCGATCTGGTTTCAGATGTTACAGAAGACAAAACAGGAGTAGCATAGGCCTTGGATTTAAACAGCAAACTATCTTCAGCAGAGCTATCGTAAAACACGTCGGATAAACTTAAGCTTTTCTGCAAGCTCTTCGAAGTAAACGTGCATTTCGGTGACGATGGTAGCGATATTGATCGCGTAGGGGAGAATTTCGAGTGATAGGACGATGGAAACAGAACGCTTTCATACGGGAAAACGCCAAAACGCTTCCGATTTAAACCAGTCGCTTGCAGAGCTGCAAGGCAAGGGGAATAGATTGGATTTACAGTGGTTCGCGATGAGCTATCAACTAGCTGCTGAACTAGGGTTTTGATTGAAGAAGTCGCCCTACCATGAGCAACACAAGCCTTAGTGCGGCTGGTGGTGGTTTTGCTCGGTATTCTTATTGGCGACGAAATGGTTTTTGAAGTGAGTAACTTGGCAGACTCTGGCTCAACATTGGCTATAACCAAAGAACCACATCCAGCAGCCTTACTCTGAATAAATTTTTCTTCTTTTTGCTCAAATGTTTCTGGAAGTTGATTTGAAGTAGTCGCGACTGGCGCCACCGCAGATAAAGCTTCTTTCATTTGTTTTGGATCTTCTGTTTTAGGCGCTTCTAAAACAGCATTTGATGAAGCAATTGGACTGGAGATGCAAGGTGGAACAGCAGGATTAGCAACTTTTTCTATGTATTCCAACAATGCAGCATTGTCTATGCTTCCAAGAATAGACGGGATATTGGATTCATGTGTAGAATTCTGGGAAGTAGATCTTAAAGTGTCCGTAGCAAAAGTTTCTCTTCCTTTATAAACAACATTCTTGTTTAATTGAAGGGATTTCTCTGCTGATGTTTTGTCCAAATTATCAATGCGCATTCTTGTTTTATTGAGGTGATTTTGTAAAGTAGTTTTTTGTTCAAAATCGTTCGCACGTAGGTCAGTTGACAGCCATTCTTTTAATTTCATCGTTGCGATTGATGATGGAGTGGGGTTACTAAACTGATGAACTTGCTCCAAGTTTCTATCCAGTTCATAAGTTTTTTGATCTGTTTTATAAGGCTTGGCAAAAGCTAAGTTTGTGGAAGTCCCACTCACAAAAGGCTCGATATCGCCGCTGCTACTGCTAGTCATAGTATTTTGGCATCGTAATTTTTGCTCGTTATCACTCATTGCATTGATGAAACAAGAAGAATTTTTACCAGCTGACTCACTTTTGACATCTTTGTTTGTTTCCAGACAGAAGTTGAACGTTCTTTTAGCGTTTGCATTTCGAAACGGGTGAACAGAAAACATTCTTGCATGAGGGGTGCAGACCCTGGTTGGTTTTTCGTCTCGAGGTGTACTTTCAGAAAGGATGCCGATCGCACCAGAAGACTGAGATCGTAACAAAGGCTCGGATTCGCTCCACTCCGATAAAAAAGGACTGCAAGGCAATGATCGAACTCCAGAAGTCAACGAACCGCTATATTGAGCCGCTACAGAAGCCGCACTTAGCAGTGGATCAGTCGAAAAGGCTTCACTTTCTTCTCCCAACTTTTGATCTGGAGTTTGCCATACAAAATCTCGATCCGTTGCAATACGACACTGACCGATTCCATCATTTTCAAACGATTTCGAAGGCTGTAACGAGTTACTGTTTGTATTCACAGGGCCAGAGGGAATAACAGCAACAATGGCATTGTCTTCATCAGCTAGTTCTCCCCTATCTGCTTCTGAAAGTAAGGTTGGATTTTCGCTACTGGGAACCTCCACAATACTGCCTTTGTCATTCTGAATTTTGTCCTTGACTTTTCTGACACCCACAAAAGACAAAGTTAGGTACTTGCTAGGAAGGGGTTGCTTCTTATCTGTAATCCATTTGAGGTCATCGCCGTTGTTCGAATCAGCCGCTTCCCGATTGAAATCATGCCCATTCTGGGGTGCAATGCTGTCCGATCCGTTTTGCCGGTATGTTGACGCTTTGTTGACGTCATTTCCAGATTTCATTGTTGTTTGATCATCTTGTATTGTAACAGCATTGCTACTCCGCACCGTTGTGTTGGATTGAAATAGCTTGGTACTTTCATTGTTTGGGGGTGGAGATGGGTCCTGCGACGCAGTCTCTAAAAAACTGTTAGGTCTGGACGGAGGTACAGAGCTTATGTCAGTGGTGCTGTCCCACCAAAGATCTTTTCCAGGATCCAAATTTTGGTTTCGACTCGAATTCCCAACTTCGCTTGACGTAGACGGCATTCGTACGTGTGTTCGAGTTTCTGCAGAAGTAAAAAGTTGTTGACGGTTTTTATCGCTTCTGCTGCATGTGTGTTCATCATCCCATTTTGTTCTTGCAGCAAGTGTCCATTGCCTCTCCACGGAGCTTGATTTTTCACCAGCATCTCTGAATGCGTTTCCATTCAGATTAATTTTGTTACGAGAGAAAGTGTTTGGAAGCGTTCTTTTGCAGTCGTTTTCATTGACTGAGCCTTTAGGCGAAGGTGATTTGAACGAAGGCTGAGCGGAAAAAGTTTGCTTTTCATTTCGAATCGAACCAAGTACTGGCTGAAAAGAATATATGAAAGTTACCACAAGTGATAATTTTCGTATGGACTTTAATTTTCAGACTTTCAGCTAAGCTCAACATTTTCTGTTAATTACTGATAGGAGAAACACTCAGCCAGTTCGGCCAAGAGTCTTGTCCGGCCAAACCTTCATCACTCAGAGCAGCTGTTGATGCTTGAAAAAGTGTCTGCAGCTCTCAATACTACTCCCATACATATCCAAAAACCCTCAAAACAACAGGCTTCACAACAACTAAGACTGGTAGATGTAAATTCTAATTAAAGACTATGATGACCCTTGTCTAAGCCTTTCCCAAAATTTAAATTCTTATTCAGGTTTTTAACGTGATTTTATGTAAGTTCTGAAATAATTACCGAGCAATTGATCAACCTACCTCTATCCACACTCGTTCCAACTTCGAAGGAAGCTTTTTTGGGTCATAATTCACATAAGAATACGACTTATCGTTGGTTATCAACGTGTAATCCAAATCGGACTTGGCGTAATTCCCTACAAAAACAATTTGAGTTTGTAGATGAAAGCTAAAACGGATGTTTGCAAAAGACAGCATATAGTATGGCCGCTTATTTATATTTTTCCAGCAACTTTTCAGGGAATCGTATGTTGAACACAAATATAGCAATTTTGGGGCAGTTTAGTCAATAACTAGCCAGTTAATTCAATTCTTGTTCGACTATAGTGGTGCCACAATGTCATTAAACTTGTGACGAATAATGAGGATAGATCGACTGCAGAGGTGATAACGTGTTAGTATGTCAGTACACTGCTAAGGATGACATTTAAACGAGTGAATCAATGCACGCATCGTATGTCTAATTACGGCAATTTTAGTTGGTGTGAACACTGGCTGTGATTTTTACATGTACTCCAACATTATTGCCTTTGCCATGAGTTCCACTTCGTTGAACATCTACTCCGTGAATTTCGGAGTCTTTATTCCAATCCGATTCTTCACCAAAGCCATCCTCATCATAAGTCTCATAACCATCACCGTAATCTAAGCAAAGCATAAGTTTGAACATTATCAATTATCATCTTAGCAAGCTTAATCTCTCCAGTCTCTATAATAAGCATAATTCATAATCATAGCAAACTCGTAGGATCCCAATATTGAAAAAAGAAAAGAACGGAATTCATTCGTTACCTTTTAAAAAAATCGATTCAATTCCACTTACTGGTTGAACCAAGTAAGTCATATAAAGTTATAATCGATTACCAAGCTTCATTTGGATAGACATTTTGAATAATAATTTCGGCGCAAGCACAATGACAAGCAAACTTTTTAAACCGGTGTCATCATCGGTTAACATTAACAGTGAAACAGCATGCTAACATCGATAGAAACGCAAAGCAAAACCTTTTTTTTGTTTGAAGCGGGTTAAGCATCCAGCTAGGATTATATGCAAAAGATATAGAAGCATCTAAAACATATCTTCACCAAATTTCAACTTTCTCCGACTTGCCATTTCCAAGATATTTTAAAGTTAGGAAGATCTTCCCTGCAGGGTTGCCAATTAAATTCTAAGCTTCTATGAACTTGAATGTAACTTTCACAAGCACAGTAGTTTGAAAAAGCATGATTGTAAGGCTTCAATAATTGGTTCCTGGGTCAGTGTTACAAGATAAATCTTTAGAAAAGTTAATTAAGAGTCTAAAGCACGAAAAATTGGCAACACTGCAGGGAAAATCTCTCTAACTTTGAAATAAAATATCTGAAAAACGATAGGTCGTAGAATGTTGAACTTTGGTGAAGAAATCCGATTCTTCGTCTTTCGATCATATTTCTAGCTGAATGCTTCACTCCTTTAATTGCCATTAATGTGTAAGCTAGTGAGTAGTAATGCAACAAGTATTGTGTAATCAAAGTGTAATTTTGTACCGTCAGCAATTAGCAGTCACAAAAAGTAACAAGAACACTTTGGGTTCAAACAATTCACTGCAAACGACCAAACAACACCTTAAATACAATAAGCTGAATACAGGATAATATAGTTGATAGAATACGTAAAAAATAAAAAGAATGCACTGAGATTACTTGGAATTATCTCTATCTTGGTTCAATTAAACTAAACAACGCAGATTAATCAGTTCCGACTAACCTGTCAACCACGTGATACTGCTGACTTCATTCGTCGAAAAGCTACTTCGGCTAGTCTGTGATCGTTTACTTTTCTGCAACACATTTTTCTAAAATTGTGTTACTGAGAAAATAGTAGGGGTAGATTCGGGGTATGGCAGCTGCCCGTTTGAAGGCACTGGGTACAGAAGGGAGCTGTGTATCCGACACCAAATATCAATAATTAAGATCATGGTTTTAGTGATTGAGGTTGTGCCATTGAAACTAAGAATCGGGTTCGATTCCCGGTCGGGTCAAACCTAAATCTGCAAATTTGATATTCACAGTTTTCCAAATTGACGCTCAATATAAAAAATAACAGAAATTACGTCATAATTGAATTGCATTATTTTGACGTTTGCAGGCCAGAGTTTCAATATTTAATCGTTTTGCGTGCTTTTGGCCTAAAGGCTACCAGCGCGGAAGCCTAGTTGCAGGTTCAAATCTAGTGGGAGGATAACTTTTTTGCACTGCTTGATTTTAGGTAGTCGCCGTTCTGGTGGCTCTTCCCTAGGCTTCCGTGCTAGTAGCCTTTAAGCCAGAAGCACGCAAAACGACAAGAAATTACGTCGTTAGACTGCAAGATCCCCTCAATCTGTTATAGACAAGACTAAATTTGAAATAAAGACAAAATTTTCGTATTCTACCACAGTATTACTAGCTTTCCACATATCAATTCACAAACACACACTAACCAGTGCTTGTTTTCTCTCTGCTTTTCGCCGGTAATTGGTTTTGTAACGAGGGCGGTAGCGAAATGCAGAAGGGCCATCGTCAAACCCTGACTGCTGCTTGCTTTTTCTCGCCTCCCTGGTAGCCCTGCTGCTTGTAGAAACTTGTGTGCCATCCCGGGCCTTACCTGCACAAAAAAAGAAAATCAACGAAGCTATTCTTCGTATTATAATTAAGATGGCATTAGGAATTTGAAACGCGGCGTGCACATCTGGTGTACTAGGTAGAGTCAATTTTAAAATCGCTCAAGAACCAGACCAAAAATATTGAAAACCTAGTTTTTATCATTTTAGATCAGAGGTCACCAAACTACGGCCCGCGGACCGGATCCGGTCTGCGAGGTGATTTCATCCGGCCGCCACATGTTTTGGAAACAAAAACTAACTACAAGTGTTACGGAAAAAGTTACCAAATTTTTTATAAAAGGTTAACGTTGTTGTGGAGCCACAAGCAATATATTGATGATTTTTTGATTCTGTTTCTCGTCATTACATCCAGGAATGCAGAAGCGGAAGCTGTAAAAAAGGTACCGCTTTCGCTTCCACTTTGGCCTTTCACATCAAACGTTAAAAACTTGATTGAGGTGCAGTTCTTGGTAAAATTTAAGACAAAATTTTTAGTTCAAGAAACCAACATTTTGAAAGAAGCCTTTTTAAAGGTTTGTGACTCACTAGATCTGGGGCAGTCCCCACCCATATCAATTCAAAGATGAACCACGCAGCCTACCAACTTCTTTTCTAATCTAGGAGTGTGTAAGAATTCCTATTTCAGTCCTAAGATTTTAAGATTTTTTCAAAAACTTTTGGGGCTTTGCCCATTTTTTAAAAAGTTTATATTTAACATAGCATTCACTGATTAACATAAATAAACTTTCCAGTTCTAGCATTTAATTTTTTCACTGTGACAATGTTATATTCCTTAATAAATTACTCGAATTGCAATAGAATTATGCATAGTTTGCATCAATGACCAATTTTGAAATCAGTGAAAATTATTTTCCAGCGTACGCAAACAAAGGTTGTTAAAAGCCAAAGCTTTATCTTTTAAAACCTAGTCATTTTCATTTTAAGTTTAAAATTTAATAAAGCATACAAGACTGGGGCATCACTGAGCTATTGATTCAGTTTTGATTCGAAGTTATGCAATTATTTGTCCACAAAAAACGCAAACATACCAGCAGTACTATTCGCGTTATTCCTGCCAGGATCCTGAAAATTAGCCACCAGCTGATCAAAACAGGATTGTCCTGAGGGTCTTGCTGGGTTGTATAAGTTGTAAACAGGCTGGGCTACTGGTGGCGCTGCTCGCACAATTGAGTAGCCTAAAGCAAAAAGATTTAGTTTTTTTTTTTAATCTGAAGAAAGCGTCGCAGATATCCAGCTTCTCTATACCGGTAGCACACAATTCAAGTTATTTTGGGTTACCTTCGGGAATAGCCTAGTGCTCGATCCTTGAAAAAGGCAAATCACCAAATATCTGAAGGTTTGAGACCTCTTTCCAACTTTGTTTCATCTCGAACTTCGTTAGGCTACAATATCTCATAGCAAATGTGACTACGAAAAAAGTGATTATCTTTCCCAATTCTCGAGCACAAAAAATAGTGAAGCCGTCTCCCAGCAAAATTTGCGAGGCGATTAATTGACAGTCATCAGCAGTGGCTGCCTGGTGGTGATGGGTTGTCCAGTTGGAGTGGATGTATGATTGATCACTTCTCTCCCAACACACCGCTGGGGTTCTATGGTGCTACATTGCGTGGTTCTATGGTGCTACATTAAGTTCTATCTCGCTTTCATTGTAATTACATTTTATTCAACAAGTTGCCTTGGCCAGGAGACAGCGAAGGGACCTTTCGGTCTTCGAGTCAAGCTGCCACCTGCCCTCCTGTATATCACACACGGTGGAGGCTTCACATAGTCCCTTTGATTGCTGAACGTCAAGCAGAAAAGCAGTGAATACCAATTTTTTTAGTCTTTGGTTTGGCCCGACCGGGAATCGAACCCAAGTCTACCGCTTCAGAAGCAGACGCTGTATCCAATCGACCCTGATCGTTTTTTTTCAATTCATCCATATCAAAGAACCGGTAGCACTACCAACTAAAAATCTGATTTTTAGCATTTCTGTTACGGGGGGATTTAATTTCCTTAAAGTACTGCATAAAAGCGAGTAGCTGCATTTCTTATCTTCATAAAAATGCATGAACTTATGTTACCTGGAGATTAAGAGCACAGCTGAAGAGCTAAGAAGGTGGTATTTTGCTATTTACAGTTTTTAGCTTTACAAAAGAAGACCGTTCCTGTTAAGTACACTGTGCTGTTTTAAAAGTTTTTTTTACTTGCTGGTAATTGATACGGATAGCCAACAGTAGATGGTAGAGTGTTGAGCGGAGTCATCAACCGATAGTAATCCATTCCAGGATAAGGCATACTTGTATAAGCATACTGTGGATAGGAAGGATAAGCCGGAGGTAGTCGCAAATAATAGTAACCTGTAATTCAAGGGGGTATACGAAATATGAAACCGAATTTTGCAAACACAAACGAACTGAAAATAAACTAAGCTAAACGGATACTATGAAAAGCTCAAATTCAGTCAAGAGCAGAACGTGGACATTTTTACTAAAATACAAAAAAGGGGTTGTAACCTTTGGAAAGTAAATCAATGAAATTATAGGCACATCATTATCAAAGATAAAAAAAAACACTGAGAAATTAGCACTTATTTTTTTTAATCTGCACTCTGCAGTTATATTCTACATTACATAAGCAGATAAATAGCAAGTCCAAGTCTCATAAAGAATCATTTCCGTTGATCATCTACATGGGTAACACTTTCTTGTGAGCTGAGAGTTGACCACATTTCAACTTTCAAGCAAAGGTGGATTAGACAATCTGGAGAACAGAGTAATGCTCGGTGAGCCGAGGTTATAAACGACACTAAGTTGATTACTTCGGCACGCTCAGTCAAGTAAAGACTTTTTCGCTCTCATTCTTCAATCAATTTTAAAGGCTTATCGAGCGGTAACGCGTTCGTCTCTGGAGCGGGAAATTGGGGTTCAAATCTCGGGCAGGTCAAATTGGACACATAGCTGCCAACTGCTCGCCGCCGCTGCGACATTTCTTCGAAAGAAGCTGTGTTGCCCAGGCGCAATGACGCGGAGATGGGCCCCGCCAACTCGTTTCACGCTTCGGCGTAGCGCAGTAAGTACGATGAAAGATTTGATTAAAACCTGTCGCTCTTGCTCGGTTGTGAAGAAACGCGACCCGGTTGAAAGCAATTTTTCGAGTCCGGAACTAGAGCTAATCCGCATCTGGCTTTAAATCAAAAAAGTCTGAAGATAGTTGCAGAGCTGCATATTTATCCCCCAGTCACCGGACGGCATCGGACGCTAACTGTTGAACGATCCACACACTTTCAATTGCAAAAACTGCTTCGTTCTTGAATTGCAAGTCAATAAGCCGAAAGATCGCCAGTAATTCACAATAAGGTTAGCAAGGTGCCATAGAGCTTTACATGACTATACAAACCACGTTTTATTGAAAAATAATTAATATTCCACAGCAAAAAAATCACAAGTGTGTTAGTATATAACAGAGATGGAAACCAGTCGGGTCAAGATTCTTCGACCGGTCGGTCAAGCCGGTTGAAACAACGGTTGAATTCTTCTTTCTTGCAACTAAAAGACATCTAAGCACCAACCGAAATATACATAAATATTTTATCATAAATAAAACTTTTTATAAAAAAACAGCACTAACAAACCACACCTCTTGAAAACACTCGTTGAATGGTTTCAAGCTGTGACTAATACGCTGTGACCATTAAGACACGCACAACCAGGGGCGTATTTAGGGGGGCATTGTGCCATGCCTCCCCCCTCCCTTTGGGCCACGGCACAAAGCAAAAAAGTGCAAAATATACGTTAAAATTGCCTAATCAAATTATAATAAAGCATACATGTGAAAGAGGCTTAGGCTACTTGGCATTTTAGCATCATTTCAATCAGCTTGAGAGTAGAACTGGCGCAGATTTCAGATCTTTTTTAACATGCTAAAAATCTTGCCGCTTTGAAAAGCTTTTTTCAACTTAAATTTACCACACTCTACACTGGGCAAGAAAGACATAGCTCTTATTTTTTTTTATATCTAACTAGCCATGGCTTGTTCTGAAGTAGCGTTTCTACAAACTGCTGTGGCACATTTTATTTCGAATATTGTCAAGCCAATCAGTACTTAAATTGTAAAATTTTGCATGGGGGACGCTTTTGCAGCCTTGAACAAACGCATTTGGCATGCGAAAGTACTTTAGTAAAGGTTACGTAATTCCGTCGCCGAAATTGAATAAACGCAAAAAAAAGAGGTCTTCGCCGAAAATTGAAGTGTTTTTTCGCCAAAATTAGGTGAAGACCAAAAAAAAAAGGTCTTCGCCGGAAATTGAAGCGGTTTTTCGCCAAAATTAGGTGAAGAATTAGGTCTTTTTCGTCTGATCATCCAGTGCTCAAATCTCGATGGAGGGGACGCTAAATCTCGATGGGGGGACGCTAAATCTCGATGGGGGACGCTAACTTTCGATGGGGGGACGCGCCCCCCCCCCGGCATCCCCCCTACAATTTAAGTACTGTAGCCAATGTCATAACAGTTAAGTGTTTGCTGCCTGGCAAATTGCAAGTAATCTGTCACCAATAGCTAAAAAGTTTTAACTTCTTATCTTGGCCTTACGCATAATATCATTAGAAAGAACGTCTAACAATTTAGCTTGTGCTCTCCAGTTCTTTTTATGCTCATTTTGGGCACGTTTTGCGCTGCTCAAAACAGGTCTTTTCAAAGCGAAAAGTAACCCAAAATGGTCTTAAAATTGAGTTATTTTTGCAAAAAACCCAAAAAATTTTTTGCGTTTTTTTTTCTGAGACCCCCGTCCAGAGTCACAAGTTTTAACACCTCACCATGCCCCCCCCCTTTAAAACTTTTTCATAAGATGCATTGAACAGTGAACAAAAACCTTCGGTAAAAAACCGGTTGACCGAGCCGGTCACCTGCCGGTCAACCGGAGTAGATTTTGAAATTTACCGGGTCCGGTAGGGTCGAGAAAATCCTGACCGGTTCCATCTCAGGTATATTACACTCCTTAAATACCGATGTGGTCAAATGGCAAATTCGGGGTCTAAACCGCTAATTTGGGTTCAGTTTCCGATCAGGTCAAACCAAAGACAATAAAATTCGGTATTTGAAGCTTCCCGCTTAACTTGCACATTAAAAGAGTATAAAGAGACAACGTGAAGCCTCCATTATGTGTGGTAAACAGGTGGGCAGGTGGACAGCTTGACTCAAGACTGAAATGTATTTTCGTGGTCTCCAGGCCAACATAACTTGGTGAAAAAAAGATTATATTACAAATCTTATCGAAAAAAGAAAAACAACGTACTTTGAGGAATGTAATACTGAGGCACGGCATTTGTATGGGGAGGAGGAAGACGATTTCCGCACGACGAATTCCGTGCTGGATAACTTGCCTGATGAAATTGCTGCGGGGGGCGTCTTCGATTCATAAGTGGATGGAAAAATTAAACTGGTGCTTATCCTAAAAAGATTTCTAAATAATAAAACGTACAGATAAAAAAAACATCAGGTTTTGGAGCTATGGAGCCATTTTTGAACAAAGTTGCAATTGTCTGTAAACCTGAGGGCTTTTTTTAATAAGAAAATAAAAAATACCAACTTATGTTTCGCATTGCTTGTTTCAAGCAGTCGCTATTCTAATGATCCTCCTTAGCCTTCCGCAGTGGTAGCTTATTAAGGCTAAAAAGCACGCAAACGATTAAGCATTAGCAGAGATGGGCAAGATCACCACCTTTTGATGATCTTGAAGATCAAGATCAGATCATCCAAAAAATGTGATCTTCAAGATCAAGATCAGATCATCAAAATAATGCGATCTTAAAGATCAAGATCGTGCCAATGTCTGCTAGTTAACGAGGCTGATTTGTGATTAATTTTCTCTTCAAGTTAGCAGGTTAGATACTGCCGAACTGGCTTGTACCTGTCCTGTCTGTACCTC
Source organism: Trididemnum nubilum (assembly GCA_963965965.1). Classification (NCBI taxonomy): domain Eukaryota; kingdom Metazoa; phylum Chordata; class Ascidiacea; order Aplousobranchia; family Didemnidae; genus Trididemnum; species Trididemnum nubilum. Next base: position 25,577,008 of record OZ014482.1, on the reverse strand, counting down.
GGCAAATGCGGATAACTTTCTCCAGTTTAGACTCCATTCCATGTCGGAGCCATAAAATAGCTTCAGAATATCACATAACCTGGCCCCGGCGAAGCTTACCCAACGCGACATTTAAAAACGAAAATGATTTTGATCTTCAAGATCACACAAAAAATGTAATGTAAGATCAAGATCGTGCCCATGTCTGAGCATTTTTATGGCCCGCAAAGGTCAAATACATCAAAATTGTATGATTACAGCAAAAAACAATGCTACTGAAAAGCTCAAATCAGGGTTGCCACAAAAACTGCAAAATCAAATTCCAGGGCTTTTTAGGTCATCTTTCACTACTGTTTAAGGATATTTTTACAGAACTTAAAGGCGTTGAATCATACAGCCAATCAGTGGCGGATTTAGGGGGGGGATGCATCCCCCCCACCAGCCTAAAAGTAACGATTTTGGCCGAAAAATCAGCCTCTGTTTCGAATAATTCGGCTCCATTTCGGGATGCATCCCCCCCCACCGACCTAAACGTAACTAATCCGGCGAAAAATCAGTCTCAATTTTGGTGAAGACCTTTTTTTTTTTTTTTTTTTGGAGACCACCTGAATTTGGGCGAAAAAAACGTTTGAATTTCCGATTTCGGCCGAAAGATCACTCTCAATTTTGGTGAAGACATCCGAATTTTTGAGGTTTTGTGCTTCAAATCCCCCCCACCAAAATTTTCTGGATCCGCCACTGCAGCCAATTCCGGTGGTTTACAATAGCTAAAATTGAACTATAATTTTTGATATTTTTTGTTTTAATTTTGAGGCTGCAATTGCAAAGATCTTCAACAAATACAAAAAGATATCCCCCGACAAAAAGTTTTTGGAAACTCTGAGTTTTGTTCTTCCCGCCTAAACTACAGTTCTCTAAACTATTAGGCCTACTGTGGTTTAGGCGGGAAGAATAAAACTCATGAGTTTCCCAAAACTTTTTGTCGGGGGATATCTTTTTGTATTTGTTGAATATCTTTGCAACCGCAGCCCCAAAATTAAAACAAAAAATATCAAAAATTATAGTTCAATTTTAGCTATTGTAAGCCACCGGAATTGGCTGTATGATTCACCGCCTTTAAAGTTTCAGTTTCACCGTTACTACTAAAACCAAAGCGAAGTACCTCCTGTCGCCTTTTACGACACACTTGGCAAGTGGCACTATTTCGTGCCGGTAAAGTACGGGAAACCTTCCAAATATTTTTCAGGCCTTTTAAACAAAATTAAAAGACTTTCCAGGACAGCAAAAAAATTCTGGACTTTTCCAAGTTGTGGCAACCCTGTCAAATGAATTCCTCTGTTCATCACAAAAATTTGAATGAGATAGTCAGTCCTAAAAGGGGTTAAATATTCAACCAATTCCAGTACTTTACAATAGCTAAACTCAAAATAAAATTTTTGTGGTCTCATTTTGGGGCTGCAGTTGAAAAGATATTTAACAAATACAAAAAGATATGCCCCAAAAGTTTTTGGAAACCCTGAATCTGTTTTCCCAGTCTTAATTCCTAGGGAAAAGACAAACAAAACCCCCTTTTTGTGGAAGTTTAGGCTGGGAGAAATTCAGGGTTTCCAAAAACTTTTTTGGGATAGGATATCTCTTCGAATTTGTTGAATATCTTTGCAACAGCATTCCCAAAACTAGAACAAAATTTTTTTTAAATACAGTTAAAGTTTTGCTATTGCAAAGTACTGGAATTGGCTGGATGTTTCTCCCCATTTTGAAAATCAAATACTGCAGAAAATTTGATGCCAGTGCATGCTCGGATTTCCTAATTCAAAGCTGCAAGATCGACCTTTCTAAGCCTTACACCGTAGCCCTAGCAATTCAGCTTCAATTTAAACCTAGCAGCTTCAATTTAAAACAGAATTTGCATCAGATGAAACTTTTGAAAAATTTGTTAAGTCTTTTTCTGCCTAGCAATTTCTTAGCAAGGCTAACTGATTACTACAATTGCTAAATGCCTAACCTTACTGATTTCTAAACAACACAAATTTAGAGCTGAAAAATACTTTACAACTTACTGCAAAATAGTACGTGAGAGTGAAGATTACAGTGAACAAAAACCATTAATGAACAATAATATTCTTCTCTAAAAACAAACGATACTCAACCTAATATTACAGTAAATGCTTTGCTCTCAGACGTTCTTCATTTGTATCATGTTGCTTGGAAAAAAAGTGGGAGAGAAATCTTGCTGAAAACAAATAACTGAAACGCATGTTGTCTGTCAATTGTTTCGACTGCTTGGAGCAAGCCGAATATCTGGCGAGTTTAATAAGTTTACTAGACGGGTTCGGTTCCTTTCTACGGCCAAGAAAGTTTTTTTCTATTCGGCTATCTTGTTGGAGGTTAAAATTTAGAGTGACACTATTTTTAACTTTTGCTTAGTTCATTATACTGGAGCGTTTTAAGCGCGAGAATATAATTGAAAAAATCTTACAGAGCAAGAGTTTCCAGAACAGCGTACGACAAAGATAATGCTGTAAACATCTCAACCAGAAACTTTGCAACTGAGCTCTTTCTTCTTTCGACATTGATTGATTGATTTATGTGCATGAACCAAGCATTTGACTCGAATTCGCCTGGTTGTGTCTAGCAAAGTCAACATATCTACATTGATTTGATGTCGTATCCGACATCTCCGCGAAGATCTGCAGCATACGCTGTTTTATTAGAGAACAATTTCATAAGAATACGAGGCTCATTTTGGCTCAAAATTTAAGAACAAATTAAGAACAATGCCAGCCTCAACAACAAAAAATAAGATTAAGAACAACCGAAAAAGAATAAATTTCAAATAAAAAATAACTAACTTCTGTACTGATTCAAAACAATGAAATTTGAGTGATTTTCTGGCATTTACAAGCAAAATTGCAGCAATTCTGAGACTATGAAGTGTTGTTGCGCGCTGCGCAGGCAGCTGAAAACTTTTTTGGCACTCGTTCAAATGAAAATGCTCGCTTTTTCGCTTGCGCAGTGTTACGATGTTGCAAAAACAGTAATAAAAGCGTTTACTCAAGTAGACAGAGCATTGGAAATAAACCTGCTTTACAAACATGGTCGCCATAATTGACATCGATACTCTCAAATTTAAGAACAAATGAGGCTAAAAATTGGCAAAAAATTAAGAACAGCCAGCCTCAACTCAAAATTTAGTGGTTGTTATAAAAAAGAGTGTTTTAAAAGAGTGCATCTCATGAACGTTGGCTTTCAATATCTCACTTTGTGTACATGAATGAATATATTTAGAGTGTAGCTCGCAAGTCACCTGTAAGACTGCGCCGTGAAAGGAGCATTACGCTGCTTGGCCAAATAAACAGTGTCTTTCCCAAGGAAACATAGACACTTAGCCATTTCGGGAATCGAACCAGGTCGAAGTGACCTTTGATTACTTCTATCAATGAACTACGTTACTGTTACTGCTTAGCAGTGGCGGATTTAGGGGGGGGATGGGGGGGATGCATCCCCCCCACCAGCCTAAAAGTAACAATTTTGGCCGAAAAATCAGCCTCTATTTCGAATAATTCGGCTCCATTTCGGGATGCATCCCCCCCACCAGCCTAAACGTAACGAATCCGGCCGAAAAATCACTCTCAATTCTGGTGAAGACCTTTTTTTTTTTTTTTTTTTTTTTTTTTTGGAGACCACCTGAATTTGGGCGAAAAAAACGTTTGAATTTCCGATTTCGGCCGAAAGATCACTCTCAATTTTGGTAAAGACATCCGAATTTTTGAGGTTTTGTGCTTCAAATCCCCCCCACCAAAATTTTCTGGATCCGCCACTGCTGCTTAGACCACTTGATCGCAAAGTGGGGACCGCGAAGCTCTTTCAGAAGCTCCGCGAAAGAAATTTGGTATAAGCCTTACTTGGTTCATATCAACAACCTACGAGTGTGAGGCAGCTGTTTCCACTTTGTTCCATGTCCAAACCAAATACCGAAACAGGCTGAATGTCACATACGACACGACATCCAGCCTGTCACATACAACAGGCTGGATGTCTCATACGACATGAGAGTTGCCCTAAGTAAAACTCATCCCAAAATAGACAAATTGATTGCCTCGAAGCAAGTGCACATATCCCATTAAACTTCGTAAATTACTCTATATTTTTGCTCTGAGTAGGCCTATTTTTCACCATACGGTACATTGATCTTATGGTTGTCATCGTTTAATTTTTTAGCCTTGCAGAGAAGGCTGCCAAACATTTAAAAATTGCAAGGGGTCCGTTGCGAATGATTTTTAAAAAGTTTGGGAACCACTGGCTTAGACTGATGCAGGCCATAGTCACTACCCACTTGAATTTTAAACGGAGCAAAGTTTGAAAGACTAGTTCGATTGACTAATGCTAGATGCCTCTGAGCCGCTTTTCATTTCAAATCAAAATTTAGCTTAAAAGTGCAGACTTCAACGTCATCTAACGTTGCTTGGTTTACGCGCAGTGGTCGTGGCTTATTATTGGTTGACAATGTACGAATTAAAAAAACAAAGATAAAACACATACAGAGTAAATAAGTAGTTGTAAGGTCTGGGGCACCGAAAAAACCTTTCGGTTTTCTAAGTCAAAGTCCCCACCACTCTTTTAAGACATAATCAGTAGCGTAGCCAGGGTGGGTGGGGGGCTATAGCCCCCCCATTGGCATGTCGACCAAAATGCACAATAGGAAAAACGCTACGTTTTTAGCACTTTTGAGACTGTTTTATGCACTGGAGTGGACTGAATAGTGATTTAAAACATCTTTTGAAGCATATATTCAGGGGGGAGGGCTAATTTGTCAAAAATAAAACTAACGAATAAATGAAAACTTTGAAAAATGGTAAGAAACAAGCAATCAAATTTGATCGCAAGTGTAAAAATACTAAACATAGGTGTCATCAACAAATATACTATAAACTAAGGAAAAGGGGGGGGGGGGGGCTTTTCAGTATTAGTTGATTTCCAATCATTTTTCTCAAATCTCTTTTCATTAGCCCCCCAATTATTTTTCCCTGTAAACTGTATACGAAATAGATTACTCCGTGTGAGTTTTATTGAAGTATTCGATTTTATAATTTACCAGCATCTAAACAAGAGAACTAACATTTTACCATTAGCCACCTCCCAAATAGCCCATTTATACCACCAGTTTAATCTTGTTTGCACTGCCAATTTCTAAGTCACGTTTTAAAAGCATTATTTTTTAATCAAAAAGCCCTAAAATGAAGTTATTTTTGCAAAAAAATGCAAAATTTTCGAGCGCTGGGGGCTCCGCCCCCAGACCCCCAAACAGTCCCCCCCCATTGCGAATTTCTGGCTACGCGCCTGGACATAATAGTTGAAAAGCCTGAAAAATTTTGTAAAAATATGATCAAACAAAAAACTACGATTTCATTTCAGTAATTACTTCAAACATTATTTTGAAATTAACCAAAGATTAATTTTTAGAGTCTCTAAACAAGAGCAAAAGTGTTGGTTAACTTTTGGAAATCCTTCAGTTTGACGCAATATGTTACATGTTTAAGCACTTTTTTTTTAATTTTCACGCAGCAAACTTAATTTTAGTACTGCTCAAGCAATACTTGTTTGAATCGTTTTTTGAAAATGCTAAAATTTTTATTCCTTAATTCCTCGTCAATTTCGCTCCAAATTTTGATTCATTGAAAAGTCAAGGAGTTTTGGCCAATGGATTTAATTACTTGCATACTTACGTGTGAGGGTTGAAACACGCGGTTGAAAGTGGACACTCGGTTGTGAGCTGTTTTTAACACTGGTAAGGATAAACTAGGTTATCTTTGGAGTTATGTGGAAAATGCTGATGAGGATCCAAAGCAGAGCTGCTGTTCAGTTCTGTGAACTTTGGTCAAAACTGGTCATGCTACGAAATTGGCTGAGATTTTATTTTTAAAACCTAGCGAAAATGTGTTGAGAAAAACATACTCTTTAGAAGCAGCATTCCGGCTTGGCTGGGTGTTTCACGAACCTTTTGCACAAGGACCTACTGTACTTCTTCAATCCCAGCAGTACGGTAACATCAAAAAGCAGACCGATGCATCGTTTCTACCCACCAGAGTAGTGAGATGGAAATGACTGAACATCATTCGCGACGAACGTCTATAGATTTAATATAAATACGAGTATGTACTGCTACTTGATAATATATCATATCTAAACTGGCAAGACGAAAAAAGAATAAAACTAGTTAACGTACATAAGCTAGAGGTCAAGGATAATATAAACAAAAACCTCAAAAAATGCCTCGTACTAGAAAGTTAATGTCTACTCTTTGAGTGGTAAAGAAATGGCCAATTGCCTTTTGTGTTTTTTAGCGTACTATTGGGGCTTTATGGTGTGACGTTTATTTGAGCCTGTTTTCATCCACAGAAAAGATTTGGCCATTTCCAAGGCAACCAAGGCTATATATGCAGGAAAATATCCTAAACGCAATGATCTGCCAGATTATCGTGATAAAAAATTAAAAAATGCATTGAAGTAAGTCAATTGTGATCTTTGTGTCCTGCATCCAGCCTTCGATCTGTCAGACTATTTAAGAAGGGGCATCATGCCAATACCATTTAATACTGATCATCAAGCAGTGAGGTTGCAAAATTAATTCTAAAATACTAGATTTGAACCTAGTAAGTGATGTTTATTGGTTTAAACAAGAATCAAACCCAGAAGTAGTTTCGAAATGACGAAGATTTCCTTTCTTCTGTTGGGGTTGATTCTCCGTAAATTATGTGAACCGCTGAACGAATTTCAAATTAAACCTCTTTGGAATCGAACTGAAATCTACCGCTTCAATCACGGGCGCTCTTTCCTCTCAGACAATTGACAGCGATGAGCATGTTAAAACGTTGAAGGGTCAGTGAAGCAAGGGATTTGAAGAAAAAAAAAACAATAAGCCTTAATTTTCAAACACGTATATCCATACAGTCCTTCATAAACTCAACAACTCGATTCCGCTTATCTCTGCTTTTCCACATTAGCCCCACTTATGAAGTATCCGTTTTCTGCTACTCGACAGTGAAGTGAGTTTATGAGATGTTGATGAGAATTTAAGAAAAATCTTGAGTGGCTTCGGTCATGTTTTGTTCAAAACTGATAGAGTGGTGCTCCACTCAAGTTCATATCAAGTTTAGTTTTTTTCATACCACCGCGCGTATACAGTGACAGTCGAAAACGTCTAGCAGAGGCTGGAGAGTTTAATTTTTTCAATTCAACTCAGTATTTGCAGAATTAACGTGGTTTTACGAAACAACGAAATGACTTGTATTCGTTAAAAACACAGGCAAAACTTAATTATGGTTTATGAGGATGACTGATCCACGAAAATTTTGAGCGGTGCAGAATTTATGTTGACTTTTGCGAAATCAACTCGAGCTCGATTCCCGGTCGGGACAAACCAAAGCAGAGTTGTAAGTCCGCCCGGGCTTTTCAGGTCGGGTCCGGGTTTGAGCCGGATTCGGACCTAAACTTGACAAAAATTTCGGGCTTAATTCGGGCTGAGACGTACTTTTATCGTAGGTGAACAAAAATACCATCAAAATAACATGGCAACATTGCCAAATTTTTCAGACCTAACTTAACTTTAGGTTTTTTCGGGCATGATATGGGCTTCAAATTAGTTTTAGGGTTCAGGCCGGGTTCGAGCTCACATTTTCGGGTTCGGGCCGGTTTCGGGCCTGAACTAGTCGACCCGTTTACAACTCTGAACCAAAGACTCTAAAACTTAGAATTTACAGCTTCCTTGCTTGACGTTCAGTAGTGCAAAAGAAAATATTAAGTATTATGAAAGAGAAGCCTTCATCGTGTGCAGGGGCGTATTTAGGGGGGGCCATTGGTCCATGGCCCTCCCATTTGGGTCGCCAGGGTGGTATAATTAGCATAGAATAGCATACAAAATTGCGGCATGCCCCCTCCTTTGTAACTTGGGCAGAAAGTTTGAGCACACAAACGGTAGGCGAAGACCTTTGTTTTTGGCCTGCACCCAATTTTGGGCAAAAAACCGGGCTAAATTTGAGTGAAGATCTTTTTTTTTGGTCTTCACCTGATTTTGGACAGGAAAACCGGACTGATTTTGGGTGGAAAAATTTTCATTCTGGTTTTTGTTATTCTCAATTTCCTGAATTTCCTGCCCCTCTTTTCAAAATCTTGCGTAGGCTACTGATCGTGTGTGGTAGACAGGTGGCAGCTTGACTCAAAGACCGCAAGGTCATTCGCTGTCTCCAGTCCAAGGTAGCTTGGTGATTACAATTTTAGATTTCGTTTTAAACTTTTTAGTCCAAATGTGAAAAATAAAGTTTTTCAAGATCTTTCAAGAATCAACACTTAGAGCAGTCAGAAGACTACCGGTTTTGGTAATGATAGTAAACTCGGGATGTAACTAGTTTCGACCCACAAAGTTTTATCCAAAGCAGTTAGTGTAAACAATGAGCTACATACCGGTCGCAACCACAGATAGCGTATGATTTCAGCATCTCTCCTTTATGTGTGCACTTCGGGTGTTACGATAAATAATGGTTTGGCGATACTAGTAAATAGCAATGCAAATACGGGAAGAAATATTTTGCATATGACAGCTATGGCAGCGATAGCATCCTAGGTCAGCATTAAACTTGAGTTTATTCACATGTTTCATTTATTAGTGACAGGAATGTTTACTGTTTTGAGTCTACATACAGTGTAACTTGGTGGAATATCACAAAATTGGCCAAGACTAAACGATTACTTTGAATGTTAAGATTCATTTCCATTGACAAAGGGACGTTCTCAGCTTTGGATTTCCAGAGCTTTTTTTAGATCATAACTTAATCGGATGAAACAAGTCAATGTTTATTTTAGGAAGAGCCAAACATTTGCATTCGAGGTATGCGTAGAATTTTCACTGTAGTAAAAAGAGTTCAATCGATCTTTCGCGAGCATACAATAACGCTAAAAAGCAAGGTATTGACAAATGAAAGCTCTTGCCCTCCCCAAGAAAATTTCTGATTAAAAAAAAATTGAGTTCTAATTTATTACACATCAAATGTAATTTAAAAGTACGACTTTTACCAATAGTGAAAATTTAACCCTCGTTGTTTAGTATTTTGCAAATAGTAGAAAAATTAATTACTGATTTAATTCATGTTTTAATATTTGACGAGCAAAACGCACTTTTTTACTGAGGAGTTTAGTAGTTTTTAGAGTTTCCATGATTTTGTAGAAAATCGGGACAAAATTAGTATACCCCAAGTTTCCGCGGATTTATAATGAAGACCAAAAAAAAAGGTCTTCGCCACGAAGCAGTAATTTCCAATGATTAATGTAGAAGACCAAAACAATGTTTTCGCCTCTGGGAGTCAAGTCACTAATTGAAATATCAAAAATTCCGCGACAAAATGATAAACCGGGCGAGACGCCATGACTGTCCCCGCAAAAACAGGACGTATGGCAACCCCAGATTTATCAGTACTTGCCCACCTCATTGTCACCTCGAATTCGTTTAGAAATCTTATTGTACTTTAAGTTCTTTTGTTTTGAAGCCTATCAAATGTCAACAATTATAAACACACGAAAAAATCTGTAATAGATAGGCTAAATCAAACAATGGGACATACTTGTAAACTTTTAAACGCCATTTGCTATAAAATAAATCGTTAGAAGTGCAGACGAATTGCTTTACAAAATATGAAAGCAATTGACAACATTGCTGCAACTCCATCAAGGTTCTTTCAATCACAGACAAATATCAGAAAGGGGAAACTCCTGACATTAAATAGGTTTCTTCGAGTCAAGTCACGTAGGAAAAGTTATCTTTAGTTAAAATTAATACGAAAAATCTCAAAATTCAACAAACAATAGATGTAATGGAGATTAAGACGTAAATAGAGGCATGACAGCTGTCAGGAGTAGGTTATCATTGAGTGCTTACAAACGGATAACAGGATTAGGAAAAGTAACAGCGAGTGACACCTTTTCAATATCAATGCTTACTCAAAACAATCCTTTCAATTGATGCCAGAGAACTTTGAAATGAGGAATTTGTTTTGGAAAACTAAGGTATCACATCACGCAAGACATGCCTCTTGACGAAGTAGTTCTTTGCTATTTTTATTTACATTCAACATAAATCTCTTTGTTTTCCAGGTTCAAAAGGATTAGGTTTAGGTTTTACTTCAAACATTTCTTATGGTGTCTTTATACCTAACTAAGCCACACATTGATGGCAGATTGTCTGAGTTAGAGAGTTATTCTGACCGTTCTACAAATGTGAAGACAGAGCATTCAAAACAAAGCAGTTATAAAGCACTGAAAAATGCGAATAAACAAAGCGTTGGAAAGAACGATTTAGATACAATATCGAAAACGGAATATGAAAAACAGGCAACTATAAAGCAAACCTTTTTTCAAAAAGGCATAAACGATCATAAGAAACGAAAAACAACAACCGAAGCTAACCAAAACCTGCCAAAACCAGTTGAGTCAAAATTCGACCCTACTTCTGTATGGTCCCGAGAAAGCAGCGAAAAACTCTTTTTCTACACAGAAGAAAGCACTGAAAGCCAAAGAAGAAAAATGCTGGCGACAGTTCAAGCGATGGGCGACCAAAATCACAAACGAAAGACTTCATCACGTTTACACAAACGATTTATTCGACAATACAGCCAGTATATGCCAGATGCAAGAAAAGATAGGTATTTTATTCACAAATGGAGAGTAAAAAGTGGAAGGATTATTGATACCAATCTATCTGACCAACGACCGGTAATCCAATCCCTTCAAAAACTACAAAAACAAAAAAATATTCGGAAGACCCATCTCAAGAAGAAATCTTTACACACACTGTTTCGCAATGTAGAATCACGGTACATGACTGAAGCCGTCCCCAAAACATCTATGCTAAAAGGTAAAGAGGAGTTGTTTGGCGTAAACGCAGCAAAAACAAGCGAAGTTTTGCAACAGCTACATCACAGCAAATCGAAGCGAGCCTCTTTTCTACCACGTTTACGTAATCAACTTCAGAACTGGAATCAAATGAATTTACAAACTTCAGACTTAGAAAGAATGCAAGATTCTTCTTTAGCACATCAAACAGACCATGAAAGTGTTCACCTAGAAACTGAATTCGAAGCTATGCATCTAGGACGCGATATCAGTCTCTTGCCTCAAATTCAGCCTAAGCGTCGAGCTTCAATAAACCTGACAAACCGAAACGACATTTTGCCGCCGATTTACCCCATCAAAAGAAGGCAGAGCTTTCCGATGAGGCAAAGATCCCTTCAGTATGACCACAAAACAGGACCGCCGATCAAGCGTCGTGTGTCCGTAAACCCAACCACTAGTCCAATGGCGATTCCTGAAAACAAAGTCTTTAACCCGCCGCAGCAGATAGCAGCTAAAACAAGAACTTCTTCATCGGATATGGTGCCAGGAAAGCACGAAAAGACAGAGCATGAAAGTGCAGAGCATCTAAAAGGTAGGTTTTGTGCAAAATAGGCTGCAAATGCCAACTATTTCAATTTCAGCAATCTTCTATGTTTGAACGTCTAATTGTAGCAATTTCTGAATTTTGTGCTGTTTTATAAAACGCAAATTTTATCAGAATGGATTTAACATCACTCTCCGGGTAAGCAAAGCCATACACTTACGCAGAAGTTGGGTAGTTTGAAAATACAGTAACAAGCACACAAAAAAAAATTAGTTCAAAGTTGATTTGCTCCACCGAATACCGGCAATCTTGCGGAGACGCTACTCAGCAACGCAACGTCTAACAAATAGCTGAAAAGGTGTCCAACATGCTCATGTAGTTGGAATAAAAAATTGCTCTATGGAATCTGAATTACTAATCATCCCCATTCTTCAAAAAATTTCAACACGAAAAAACATAAGAGTATTCTGTAATTACACATTCCATTACGTATATTTCAGCGATGAGCAACCAATGCATAGTTTTTTTATTAAATTTGTAGTTTTAGGAGGCTCGCCAGTGCACAAGAAGTCTCATTCTTCGATGACGCAGCATTCGTACAGCACAACAAGGTCTGGAAGTAAGGAAGGGAAAGATGGTGATACACCTACAGACTCGGAGGGAAGCCTAGGTAAAATTTTGTTTAACTGGTTAGTCTTTTATTAGACGGTAATGAAAACCTTTGAAATCATTCAGTTTTGCATATCTTTGCTGTAGAGTTGTAACGGGCCGACTAGTTCAGGCCCGAACCCGGCCCGAACCCGAAAATTAATTTAATGCCCAAATCTTGCCCGAAAAAACCCGAAAGTTAAGTTAGGTCTGAAAAATTTAGCAATGTTGCCAAATTGTTTTGATTATATTTTTGAGCACCTAAGACGAAAAGTACGTCTCAGCCCGGATTAAGCCTGAAATTTTTGATGACTTTAGGCCCGAACCCGACCCGAAAAGCCCGGCCCGACTTACACCTCTGCTTTGCTGGAGCTGAAGCAAATGTAGCACATACGCTATTAAGTCACGATAAGAACCAAAAAATTCTAGTATAAATTAAACTTTCCATAATAAAAATACCTTGAGCTTCGGCTTTTCAGCTACAATATACAGGGGCGTATTTAGGGGGGGGCCATTGGGCCATGGCCCCCCCCTTTGGGTCGCTAGGATTGCAAAACTGCATAGAAAAGTGAGCAAAATTGAGGCATGGCCCCCCCCCTTTGCAAGTTGGGCATCAGGCTTTGGGCTCGAAATCACCTGATTTTGGGCGAAAAATGGGACGAAATTTGAGTGAAGACCTTTTTTCTTTTTTTTTTTTGCTCTTCACCTGATTTCGGGCAAAAAATGGGACGAAATTTGAGTGTGACAATTTCAAATTCTGATCTATGTTTCTCTCAAATTTTCTGAAGTTTCTGGCCCCCCCTTTTCAAAATCCTGCGTACGCTACTGACAATATATATAGGCAAAAAGTAAAACTTAGTTCGACTGCATTTTCAGTTCCATCTCTCTTGATTATGTCATTTCATGACCAGTAAAATCTCAACGTGATTTTGTAGTGGAATAATTTTGCCAAAATCAACTTGAAGCTTGCATTAGGTGCGTCCAAATACCGTAGAACTCGAAAAATGCGCGGGTCACGAATGCTGACAAAAATGGAAAGTCGAAACAGTCCACAGTTTCGTTACATAAAACCATATCGAATGGTAAGTTCAACGAATTGCACTTTTTTATAAGAATAACTTTATGTGAACACGAGGCTCAGTTTTGCTCAAAATTTAAGAACAATGCCTAAGTACGAAAAAAGTAATTAAGAACACGGGTTAGAACAATGTATTTGTAAGTTATCAGCAGAGTTTTTTTGACTTATTCTGTTTCGCTCTTGTTGATTTGTCAACAGTAATCATGATCTATCAAAAGACAACCTTTACCAAGCAAGAATGAAAATGTGTCAATTTATTGTCCAATGAAATTAAGAACAAATAAGGCTGAAAGTCCATGGAAATTTAAGAACAGCAATTGACCCAAAGTTTACTGTTTTCGTAAAAAAGTGTATTCGAAAGTCTTGTTATCACCAGAAAACAAATGCAAACGGAAAGTTTTCCTTCAGTGGTCTCCGGTTAAATAGGCTGCTACTGAAAATATTAAATTTGAGTTTGAATCGCGGCTGGGTCAAACCAAAGAGTATACAAACGGTTTTCAGCATAGCTTCTTGGCTTGATGTTCAGCAATAAAGGCAATCAATCAGAAGTCGGGGTCAGGTGGCGTCTTAACTAGAAGACCGCAAGGTTTCTTGGCTGAATTCGTGCGAAGGCAACCCTGAGGGAAAATATGAATTAATTTTCAGGATGTACTGATGAGGCAATGGTACATCAGTGTAAAGTTGTCTATTTGGTTGGCAAGACTCTACAAATCACATCGGGTGGTAGTTGATGATAGCTACAATATACGCAGCGGATCGAACGCGTCTGAAGAAGAAGTTGGAAGCGACATCAAGAAAGAAGTTCTTTTTGACGTGACCGACTATAAAATGAAAAATCAGGTAAGGTCAAAGCATGTCCTGCAGTGCAATCCAATAGACATACAGTACATAAACTCCAGTAGACATACATTCATACATAAAGATATTGCTGAATATGCTAAGACATTTACCAAACGAAGGAGCTAGTAACCTAGTCACTAACTGCATCATTGTGTTAATACGAAACAAACTCTTAAAAACTAATGATTCTAATCCTTCTAGTACAGGACAGAGTGTTTCACGATTGTTTAAACAGAACATCAGAATCGCAAAACATAATGCCTCAATATTCTCAGTATAAGGATCATTAAAATCAATGAGGTAACATTGGACCTTCCATAAAAGTACAGTTCTTTTTTTATGTACCAACATATCATCTATACAGAGTAAATAAAATCATGATTTGTGTGACTGTATTCAATAAAGAAGTTGATTTCGCGTCTATTTTGGTGCAAAATAAAAATACTTTATAATAAAAAAAGCCAATCACCAAATTTTTTATAAATGCGTAGCTATTTAAGAGAGTGCTTCTCGAGATAATTGAAAAAAAAGAAACAAACTGAACAAAGTTCTTGTTTGTTTATTTGCTATGTTCAAGTTTTAATCACTCACGTTCAACCCTTTTTATGCTTCCAGCTTCGCTTGTCCGATACTACCCGGAGAGTTTTACTTCTTCCATCTCAAAAACGAACCGAAAAAGATGTCAATTTGGTGAGATTTTACTAAGAAGTATTTGATCTACTGCATTACACCTTAATGAGCGGTTAATAAATTTTGTGCAGAGGTTTCCAACTTTGCAAAAGTCACCATAAAAATGATCAATTTCCGCAAACAATTTTTTCATGGCAATTGCCAAAAAAGGTTGAAAACTATCACACGTGTAAAATTTATTATTTTAGGGAAGTATGTTAGGGTCACTGAGCTAGTTTTGCGTTAATCGTTTGCGAAGAGGTTTGATATAACGGAGTTACATTGAGACTAGGATTAGACTTATAAAGTTATCAAGGTTAGAGTTAATTCTTTCGCATATAATTTATCGTGAAGTTTTTTACTAACCGCTCGAACGGCTGAACGTCGCGACAACTAACCGATCTGTGCCTAATACCTACGTACCTATGACGCAATTTCTTATTATTTCGTTTCAAACCATTTATATTTCAATCTTCTAAATAAGCTGGCCAGCTGCTTTCCCTTCTGGTCGCTCCAAAGGTTAAAATTCCAAAATTAACTTAAATTTAGGTAAAGAATTCGTTTGTTCTTCGCAATGTTTATTTTGATCATTGCGTCACTTTGATGGCGTGTTGATTTAATCCTTGTTAAGTAGCACTTCTGCGCAAAAATCTGGACACTTGTGAGTTTCTAGTCTAAACAAGAAAGAAATAAGCGCTAAGAATAAATACGAATAGCCTAAGCCTCTCGCCCTAGTTTTGATGACGTACATTTTTAAAGTCTACTTTCGTATTGAAAGTGCGAACTGTTTGTAGATGAAAAATTGCTTTCTAATGAAAGTTCAACGTAGAAATAGAATCCTTCCGGTTGGAATACTATCATGTGCTTTTCCACAAGGAAACATTTTGATGTAATGAAATTACCACCACAAGAATATCTGTTCTATTTTCAGCTTATTGACAAAAATAAAATTCCTAAATTGAGGTTGTATAATATTGTTTAGACTTAACAAAATTCTGTTGGTGTCACTGCAAAACTGCCACAGTTCATCATTTCGAACATATTTCAAACTTTGGACCCATGTGAGGAATATTGAATCGCAGTGCATTCACGTTGCAGAAATTTAATGGGCTAAGGAGTAAACTCTTGTCCGTTTGGAGGTTTTATGATAGGATCAGAAAATATCCAAGTTCTAGTTTCAAATTTAAATCGTAATCCAATCTTTGATTTTCCATTGGTTTGCTATTACTACGGTACGATGTTTTAGTATGGTATCCAACAGCTTTCTTGTGAACAGGTTCAAACCGCCCTGAGAAACATCAAAGCTATCGCAGATTATTCAAATGTTGTGCAGAAGCAAATCGGAAGACAAGGATATTTTGTCGGGTGTGTACTGTGTAACTTGTATTTCACCTCTGCAGGATAATACTGTAGTAACTCACTTTTTATTAGAAACTTTTCAAGTTTTTCACTTGACATCTGTTTTCTATTACAGCACTAACAATTCGAACTCTTGCTTGAAAAGATTTTCAGTAAGGAAAAAATCTGCGGTGATGTGATAGGAACAAAATAACGAGTGGCTTTGTTGTTTTCAAAACCTCCAAAGTTCCGTTTCGAAATGGAAGGTTTCATTTCACTAGAAATTTCAATAAAGTTTTTTATTACTTCTGACTAAAATCACCAAACTCAGACAGCACCAAACTCTAGTCCTCACTCGAAAATTATGCAAAATCAAACTCTAATCTGGACACTTGTACAACAGACAAAAATCCGCGGATAGATATTCCTCATTTTCGCTTTACTTTCTTTTTGCTTGAAATTTTCTGGTGAAATAGTCACTCCCTTTCGGAATTGTTTCTTATAGCGCCAATTATAATATCTTGTCAGCAATTTGTTATACTTTCGCACAGCTTTTGGCATTTCTTACTGCAATTTTCCCAGGTCAACTGAGGACGTAACTAAAGCAAGCTATTATTCTTCGTAATCTCAGAACTTGCTAAACGTGTCGCAAATTTTCTTTAAAACATGCTTATACTTACCGCACTGTTTAGGACATGTAGGAAATCGCCAGCAAAAACTATTGTTTTCCGTCTATACGGTTTCCCCCCGAATTAGTCGACGAATAATTTTTTTATGTGTGATTTGTAATCGTCTCTAATCCATGGAATAACTCCATCTATTAATATTTATACGGTTCTTATCCACTTTGTTCTACTGTAAATCCAGACCTCAGACCTGAAGTTTCGTTCAAACTGAGAGCAATCTCAGGCTATTATTGGTATTGCTCTATGCATGGGCGAGAGGTACTATATGTTTGGCTTTCGCTTGTTCAGTACAGTAGCGTAGCCAGGGGGGGCGGGGGGGGCTCGAGCCCCCCCATTGGCTCGTGAAGTATGCAAAATCGCATGTTTTTTGTGCTTTTGAGGCCGATTTTTTGTGAAAAATTGAAAATAGCCCCCCCCATACGAAAACAGCCCCCCCTCAAACGTTTGAATTTGCGAAATTGGACGAAAAATTAGTCTTAATTTCGGTGAAGACCTTTTTTTTTTTTGGAGAACACCAGATTTTGGGCGGAAAAAACCTTTGAATTTCGGATTTCGGCCGAAAACTCACTCTCAATTTCAGTGAAGACCTTTTTTTTTTTTTTTTTGGAGAACACTTGATTTTCGGCGGAAAAAACCTTTGAATTTCGGATTTCGGCCGAAAAATCACTCTCAATTTCAGTGAAGACCTTTTTTTTTTTTTTTGGAGAACACCTGATTTTCGGCGGAAAAAACCTTTGAATTTCCGAGCTTTCCGAGAAATTTCGTCTCAATTTTCGGACAAACCGTCTGAAACTGATTCAAGTTCAATGAAAATTCGAGTCAAGGTCGTGTGCACACTTATCACTCTTTCAAAATAGCCCCCCCCCCTTTTCCAAATCCTGGCTACGCGCCTGGTTCAGTATAACTTTTAATCAAAAACAAGTCAGAAATTAAGTCTGCAACAAAGAGAAGAAATTCCTTTAATTTTCATTTCCCCTGGATACAGCCATACCGATTAGCTACTGCTATTTCATAGCAATTGCCACCCCATTTCCCAGAGTTCCCACCAGAGGCAAAGATCGAGTTTGTGGTGACCTGGCAGTCCACGCGTCAGGGCCATTTTCTCGGAGTCCATCCCAAGTAGGAGCCCCTTTGTAGACCTTACCTCTGTGGTGACCTGACAGCCACCTTCGCGTCAGTGCCAAGTACAAAATAAACACTGAAATCCATGGTTTTAATAGTTCCAGAAGCAGTTAAGTTTCATATTTATAATTTAGACTTTTATACTTATGCGTAAGAGCGACACCAAAAAAGCAGCCCTGTTTTAAGGAATTTTGTGGTTGGCTTTTTTTGACACTATGTGATATTAGCTCGAAAACAGGGTTCAACAGCACCAAACTATCAATCTTTTTAAGTTTTCACGTGATTTACCGCCTGTTTAAAGTTGTAAGGCAAAGTATCGAAAACTGTCTCACCCTAACGCCGGCTAGTTTGCTGAACGTGGTGAAATTTTTACAGTTTCCCCCATATCCAGTACTTAAATTGTAGAGGGGACGCGGGGGGACGCGTCCCCCCATCGAGAGTTAGCGTCCCCCCATCGAGATTTAGCGTACCCCCATCGAGGTTTAGACGTCCATCCATCAAGATTTGAGCGCTGGATGATGAAAATGATCCAGAGCCAGCCAGCACGAATAAATCCTACAAATTCCGGACGAATATAGTCCCAAATTGCGGTGAAGACCTTTTTTTTTGGTCTTCACTTGGTTTCGGGAAAAACACAACTGCGAGGACGGAATTACATAATTTCCACTGAAGCTTGGTCAAGGCTGCAAAAGCGTATCCCCATGCAAAATTTTACAATCTAAGCACTGCCTACATCTAATTCTAAATCTTAAAAAGTGAATAAGCTTGATTATTTTTCATTCGGTTAAAAACTACTGAAATGCCGTAATACGAATCAGCTCAGGGTCAGTAGTAACAGGTTCTTGTTGATAGCAGCCAAAGCTCATTGCTATTAATACAACAGATTTTGAAAAAGCCCAGGTTTATCTACCATAGGCTTATCTTCAAAACTTCAGAAAATAATCAAATTAACATAATTTTCCGTTTTAGATTTGAAGGCAAACGAGTGGTGGTGAAAGAAAACAAACCACCGCTGAACTACTACCTCCTCTTGGCAGGCTCGGCTGTTGTCATAAAATCTGATGAAACGGGAAACACAAACCCCGTTCTGTTCATGAAGCGAGGAGACATTTTTGGGGTAAGAACAGGAAAAATTTTCGGTATATCCGATAAATAAAAAAAGATCAATTAAAGGCGAATATACATCCGAGTATTGGGGATATTCCAAAAAGTGTAGGCCATCTCCAAAGGGTACTATCGCACGCTCTTGACAACTGGACTATGTCAGAAGCTACTGTATAGCATGTAAAATGAAAACACTATCCAACACTAAAACTCAAATCAGAATGCCATGATTTCGCCGCACAAATCTAAGCATTTTCGGCATGACGATCTGGGAAAACTACATACGTATATGAAATGGTTTTAACTGAATGATGCTCTTGTACCATAGAAAATAGCTCTTGTACCATAGAAAAGATTAGGAATATACACCAGCTTGGGAGTAGGACTTCACCTTTTTCAGAACTTTTAGATTTCTGGTTTCTGTTAAATTTTGTTCGAAGCCACTAAGCTCAAATAGGCTCAAATCAAGTTTTTTTCGAAGGAACACAACAGCCTGTTTTTGAACTTATAGAACGTGCGGTCAGGGTCGTAACTCTTCGATCTTTCTCAAAATATCCCTAGGCTACTAAATCATAGTTTATGATTTCAGGAGAAGGAGATTCTGGACGACATGAAGTGGCAGTGGAGTGTGGCCACGTCTGGATACTGCGAGTTTCTTCTGTTGAGTCGCGAAGACTACAAAAGTATTTTTATCACTGGCGGTGGAGGCGGATTGTTATCTGACCCTGATCGTGGAGGATTTTTAAGGTAAGTTAAAGCAAAGAACAAAAAAACTGTCTGTCCAATTAGGGACTGTAGATAAAGGTCAACAAAAATACAGTTGGGGCAGGTTACAAGCTGTGGTAACTCTGTGTGACAAACAGTACCTTAATAGTAATTCTGATGGCCGTTTTATTACATAAAAAAAACCTTAAGTGACGTTTATTGTCATTAAGTAGCAATAAATCAGTCAATAAATATTGCCATTCTACAAAAATCTTTTTCAATTGGCTACAGTAAAGGTAGCCATTCGACTCGGAAGGCTTCACGGCGTCCTCACATTATTTTGCAAAAATGAGTGCTTGTTGGCTTACATCATTCTGTATTATTACCGTATATTACAGATTTTGCTTGTACTGTTGTAATATGAAAAAAATGTCTGTCTACAGTCAAATATATCTCCTATAGGACCTAGGTACTAATCTTAGAACACAAGCGGCTCCAAAAATCAATACAATAAGAGCAGAAGAGGCCAATATATCCAAGATTACTAAAGATCTGACTATGCTTGAAGAAAACCAGTTCTGACTTTTATTACAGGTCTATTGATCTTTTGCACCACTGGCCTATTACCATATTAGGAGACAATCCAAATCGTTGTTTGTTTCGCTATTTCAAACGCGGAGCACTACTAGTGCATGACAGCAACTTGTCGGAATGGATTTATGTTGTGAAATCAGTGAGTATTAACACATATATCTTACAAGATTTATAGCTGAAAACATACGGTATTTTAATCTTTTTTGCAAAGTGCATGGGATGTACTAGTTTTATGAAATCGATCAGTGGTCGAATGGATAGAGCGTCTACTTCTGAAAGGTAGATTGGAGTTCGATTCCCGGTCGGGTCAAACCAAACGCCATAAAAATGGATATTCACAGTTTCCCTGCTTGATGTTCAGCGATTAAAGGAACAGTATGAAGCCTTCACCGTGTATGGGAGACAGGTGGCTGCTTGAATCGAACACCGAAAGGTTCCTTCGTTGTATTCTGGCCGAAAAAACTTGGTGAATAAAATGCAATTTCGATTAGGTAAATTGGATACTTCGGTAGAAAGTTGCTAATTTTTGCTTATGAAAGCGGAAAGCGCAGGGAATTTCACACTCTACATTTCGCAGCAAGGCAAGTATTTCAACTTTTGCATCGGTTTCTAATTACAGGGGAGCTGTTCTGTATTGAAACAATTGCAAGTGCAACCTTTGACAGAGGAGGAAATATTTCTTCGTATGAAGAGGGAGCAAAAGTTTCGATCAAAAATATCAGCCGACCCACGCCTGGTCGAAAAGACAAAGGCAATAGAACAAGAAGGTATTTTAAAGTGGAAAGCAAAGCTGCCCATGGTCATATATCAAACACTAGACAATGGACTATCGATAAAGTTCGTAGCAAATAGCTTAACTGAAACCCTATTTATCACGCGGTTTTCAGCTGCACTTAAGGAATCCACCTGTCCTGCTACTTACTTAATACTACCTCCAGCAATTTTACGGAAAAAAGGCAGTAGGGTCATAGGCGTAGTCAGTGGAGGGCTAAGGGGGCTCGCCCCCCCAATGGAAATGCTACCAATAATAAAAATGTCACAGAAAAGATTAATGTTTTTTCAGTTTCAGTTGCTTTTAGCATCTTCGCGTACAACAGTACACGCGTACAACAGTAACTAACAATAATATTGTTCCAGGGGGCCCGGGCACCTCAATTTAATTTTTGCCAACCAATTAAAAAATGTCCCCTACAATAATATTTAAATGCCCCCAATTTAAATGGGCCCCTAACAACAATATTGATCTAGGGGGCTCGGGCCCCCTCAATTTAATTTTTCAACCAATTCAAATAGGCCCCCTACAATAATATTTAAATGGACCTCAATTTAAATGGGCCCCCCAAAAATAATATTGTTCCAGGGGGCCTGGGCCCCTTCGTTTTAATTGTTGCCAACTAATTTAAAAATGCCCCCTACAATAATATCTAATTGCCCCCAATTTAAATGGGCCCCTAACAACAATATTGATCCAGGGGGCTCGGGCCCCCTCAATTTAATTTTTCCAACCAATTTAAATGGGCCCCCTACAATAATATTTGAATGGGCTCCCAACAATATTGATTCAGGGGGCCTGGGACCCCTTCAATTTAATGTCTGCCAACCAATTTAAACGTATAACCCGAGTGAAAGTAAGCGTTTTTATCCTAAAAGTTGCTAACTGAGGCCCTCATCTTATCTTTTTACGAACGTAATGCAATAACCATTAACCAGCGACGGATTTAACATATGGCTCAGTGCCAGGGGCTCCGCACTCAGATAAGACTTTTTTTAGGTCTTCACCTGTATTTGGCAGGAAAATATTGCAAAAATCTCAAAGTGCCAGGGGCTCACTCAATGTTAATCCGGCCCGGGCAATAACATGGTTTGTAGGCGTAACTATCTATTGTACATTTTTCAATAACAATTCACCTCCATCTCGCCAGTTTTTATGCAACAAAATGCTTTTGAAAAAATTAGCTACAGTAAGGGCCAAGGGGAATGCTCATTAAACAAATTTTTGAATTGAGAGGGCCTGGGCCTCCTGGCCGTTATGTACTCCTATAACTGGTTGTTTTCATGACAAAACAATAATTTCTAAGGAAAATATTCAACTGGATGGTATTTACTACTGAAATATTGCAAGAGGCAATGCACTTTACTTCCCTTTGCCTGGGCCAAATCACTTACAAAATTTAACCCCCAAATGCAAGATTTTAAACGTATTTTGGACTTAAATTGCAAGCAAAAGAAGGACTGACCAACTTAATTTTTTCTATTGGTTTTCAAATGTTAAAAATCTAGTACTTTCAAATGGCTCTGAATACGTGCGAAATGTGATCCAATGGTATTGAAATAGCTTTTTTTCCAAAAAAATTACAAAAATTGCCGTGCTGATGGGGGCTTCGCCCCCATACCCCCATAGCCTTCGGCGGCTAGGGGCTCGGCCTCCAGATCCCCGTCTCTGATACGTTTGAAGTGCCGTACACTTTTTTACCCAACACGTCTCCCAAATTAGACATTTTCGCATTTTAACGATTGGTTTAAGCCCACCCCCTTGAACGAGTACCTAGCTACGTGCCAACACCTGGCCACGGCTTCTGATCTTCCATTCTACGATATCTTTGCTCCCACAAAAAATTCCTCTTTGGAAGTTTCTGATTACGTCATTGCATGAGATTTGTGGTTTGGCTTCCCCCAATCAAAAATTCTGGCTACGTCTATGAGTGGATTTCTAATCAATTATGGTTACTGGTCAGTGGCAAGTTTATCGTAAGTTTTTTCTCACTTAAGAATAGAAATGGCCCGGTCTTTTTTTGAGGATACATCTTAAATACTTCTATAACAGACCAAGAGAATTGGGCTTCTACACTCCGATTACTCCACCCAAGGCCGGATTAACCATTTAGAAAAACGGCACAGTGCCAGGGGCCCCGCACTAGGAAGACCTTTTTTGGTCTTCACCCACATTTGGCAGGAAAATGCAGCGAATTTCTGAGGAAAACCTTTTTTTCTTAATCTACAAGGGCATGCTCTCCGTACAAATTTTGCTCCAAAAATGTATGGTACGATGAAAAATAAACAAGTAAAAGATAACAGCGTAGAAGAGAATTGCCCCCTTGGGCAGGCTGTCTCGCTCAGTTGGTTGAGTAGTCACTCCAGGGTTACCACTGATCGTTAATCTGAAACCTGGAGCGCTCGGGCTTTAGGAAGAGGGGCTTGTTCAGAAAATCAGCGACGTTCTCCTATTAGACTTGGAAGTTGGAACGTGGGAAGTCTTTGTGGAAGATGTGTGGAGGTATGTGAAGAGTTGAGGAAGAGGAAAGTGGATGTATGTGGCTTACAAGAAGTAAGGTGAAGAACGAAGGTACTCGATTTCTAGGGGTTTTTGGACGAAGGTACAAATTGTAGTGGTATGAAAACAGCTCTGGTATCGGAGAGATTGGAATTTCGGTAAAAGAAGAGCTATTTGAGAAGGTGGTAGATGTCCGGAGAAAAAGTGACAGAGTTATGGTGGTAGTGTTAGCGTTTGGAGAGCAAGTGATACGAGTAATATCAGCGTATGGACCACAAGCAAGAAGGCCACTTGAAGAGAAGCACAGGTTTATGATGAATTGGTTGGCGAATACGAGCTACAGAATCCTAGTGAAGTGGTATTTGGACTGGGAGATTTTAATGGACATGTTGCAGAAGAGATAGAAAGCTTTGAGCGTGTTCACGAAGGAAATGGAATAGGTAAGAGAAATGCGGAAGGAAGAATGCTACTTGAGAACGCCCCTGGTGTCACCATTTAGGGGTGACACCATTTTATGACACCAATCAAACAAAAAAGAAAACAAATATATGTTTAATAACATTGAAAATATTTAGCTCACTAGAATGGACTAAAAATTGAAATTTTACCATTAGCCATCTACCGATCAGTGGTCGAGTGGTTAGAGCGTCTGCTACAGAAACGGTTAACTCGGGTTCGATTCCCGGTCGCGTCAAGCCATAGACTATAAAAATTGGTATTTACAGCTTCCCTGCTTGATGTTCAGCAATTAAAGGGACAGTGTAAAGACTCCGTCGTGTGTGGTAGACAGATGGGCAAGTGGCAGTTTAACTCAAAAACCGAAACATCCCTTCGCTGTCTTCTGGCCAAGACTACTTGGTGAATAAAATGTAATTACAATTACCACAGAGCCATTGCCTATATGAGATTAATGCAACCAGTTTAATCATAGGAACATGGTGAATGGAATTCTTGAAAAATTTAATCAAAAACAATACAGCCAAAACACTGTAAAAAATGTTTATTTAGACCAGTGATTTTCTATCTTTTATGGTTTGTGGCCACCTTCTAGATACTGTTAACACCAGTGGCTCCTTGCTCTGCAATAAAATTTCCTGTTCGTACATAAAATCGATCAAAAACCAAAAAAAATCCTTACCGTAATTTAAAAGGATTTTTTTCTCGAATTCGATTGAAGTCCAAAAAAAGATCTTCACCGCAATTTGAAGGAATTTTTTCCCCGAATTTGATTAAAGATCAAAACAAAAAAAGAAAAAAGTTATCACCGCAATTTCGTACTGTATTCGGTCGGAATTTGAGATTTATTGTACTAAAGCCGCTTTTTCGTTTGATTGTCCAATCCAGACAGTTATTTTTGGTGATGGCCCATTGGTTAATGTCCGGTGGCCCCCTTGGGGAGCTATTTTAGACGTTTTGGTTAATTTCTTTAAACTACTAATAAGATTGACAATGGTTTAAAGAAATTAGCCGAACCGTATCAATGAATATGTTCTACAGTATTTTGGCTGTATTGTTTTTGGCCAGTTAAATCATGTTTTTGCACTGCTAATTTCTAAGCTGCATTTTAAACGCATTAATTTTCATCAAACTAGGTATGAAATTAAGTTATTTTTGGAAAAAAATACCAAATTTTCGAGAGCTGGGGGCTCCGCCTCCAAACCCCCGACAAGCTTCGTTCTCATTGCAGATTTTTGGCTACGTGACTGAGTCTAATCATGCTTTTACACAGTTAATTTTTATGCAACTAGAGTTCTCCCTGATGCCTCGTTTTAAAAGCATTAATTTTTATCGAATAAGCCTGAAATTAAGCTATTTTTGCAAAAACATACAATTTTTCGAGTGCTTAGAGCTCCGCTCCCAGACCCCAATGACCTCCGGAAAATGAAAGCGGAGCTCCCAGACCCTCAAAACAGCCCCTCCCTAGCGACGTCATTGGTACTGTATGTAACCTAGCATGCGGCAATACGTTTCACTAAGTGATATTTTATCAGAACATGTCAATCGTCTGCAAGAAAGAGAAGAGGAAGAGAAAAACAAAGTGATCAGCGTCTTCCAGCAGCTGGAAATGAGTAAGTTAAAAAGTTTTTTAGCCAAGTTAAAGATTTTTCGGTTTACTGATGTTGCTCTTCCAGGGTTTCATTTGAGATTTCGAGGCACCTTAAACATGGTCTACTCAATATACGAAATACATTTTTAAACAAGAAACAATAAAACTCAAATCAAATCTGTATTTCAACCCTAATCAAAATTCAACTCTGGTGACGATACGATATTTTTTACCACGTTAAAAGCAGTATAGAATAATTATGGAAAACAACATCGATAGTAGCTTATTAGGCCTTGTTCCGCAAGCATGAAAAAATGTGTAGAAAAGAGATCTAGTGATGCCCATCGAAGTACCTCCTGAAAAACGTTTCATACATAGATTTTTAATGTCTTCGGTTGCAACCCGGTGCCGTGTTTTAGATATACCGCTTTGAATCGAGAGCGAATGAATATTTAAAATCATAAGCTTGAATAATTTTTTTTTACTATTAGTGTTGCTTTTTTTTATTTCTGCAATATTAGTGTTGCCGCTAAAGAAATCACAAATTACTAACTTAAAAGGATATTTTTTTATCTTGTTTGAAAGTAAAAATTATAAATACGATGAATTTAAACTAAGGGACTAATCAAGGGTTAGCTTTTTGTTAAAAAGTTTGCATATTTAGAGCTGGCTTACCAACTCTCGAATGTCTGTTGTGCCACACTTAAGCACGTGAAAAAAATCACCGGAGTTTAACTAACAACCCATAGTAAGAAATGTTTCTCGGGAAACTGCTAAAATGTAAATGTAGCACAGTTTAGGCTATTCAAGCCTTATTTTGCAATACTTGCATAAGTGTATTGCTTTACGTTGGAACTTCACAGTAAACTACTGTAGTCTTAAAAAATTGTAGGTAAAAAATTTATTAGAATTGAAGCTGTGTTTTGTTTGATCGGAATAAACTTGATGGACTAATAGCTATGGTATTCCTCAAAGCAGTCATTGTATTAGGCTGCTTTTTGTGGGTAGGCTATCATCATAAGAAACATGTGGTGTAATTTATGAGGTACTTCATTTGTTTTTCGATTTTTTTTTTCAAGAAATATTATCTTTATTTATTGACAGGGTTACCGGTATTCTGTCTTGAAAAATTGTTTTTTGCATTCATAACGATCAGCTGCCAAACGACGACGGCACGTGACTTCAAAGTATGTTTCCATGTTTTAAAATTCAATCAAGAAAACTCAAGCTAAAACACTAAATATGCAAATTTTTTAACAAAAAGATAACCCTTGATTAGTTATTTAGTTTAAATTAATCGTATTTTTAATTTTAACTTTCAACGAAAGATAAAAAATATCCTTGTCGTAATTTGTGAATTATTTAACGGCAACACTAATAGTAAAAAAAACTATTCAAGCGTATGATTTTAAAATATCCGCGCTCGATAAAAAGCGGTATATCTATAAACGGCACAGGGATTAATCAGGCATCAAAAATCTATGTATAAAACGTTTTTCAGAAGGTACCTCGATGGGCATCATGAAACAGCACAATTTAGGATTGCGTAACAAGCCCTACATCGTTTTTTTTTTTAATGGCGGTTAAAACCGCTTAATTATCTTCAAGTTTGATAAGTTTATTGAACTAAAAGATGTTTTGTTTTTGTCAAACTTGTTCTCTTAACTAAGCTGGGGGAAAATTCTTCGTTAGGATTTTAATGTGGATTAAAAACGCCCACTGGCAACTAAACGTTCTGTACCGTAAATTGAGTTCGCGCTTGAAAACTACTCCACCAAAAAACTTTTTACCTAAACAGAGCAAAAATGAGGAAGATTAATACGCGTATATTTTTCATTTGCATTTTTAAGAGTTAAGATTATAGTTTTAAGTTAGAATTTGGGGCTAGTTTTATATTTGCATAAAATATAGACCATATAAAGATAAATTTGGGTTTGAATGTGAATCAAAATCAATAAATTTTATTTTCCGGCGAAATAAAATTTGCGATCTTTTTTAATGTCTTAGTTATGACTAAATCATGCAATTATTGAGTGAACTGTTTTAGGTAGCATCCTTAAAGAGTTGAATCCAGATGTAATTGGAACGACGGTATCACCACGTGCAGAAGCCGGATTTGACGATTTTCGCTCCGAATTTCCACTTTCATCGTACAAGGCTGATGCCACATTCAAAAAAACTCCTGTTAACCAAACCAACAGACAAAACGCGGATGAAGAACACGAAAATCATACGAGTTTTCCAAAAGATAACGACGAAGAGGATTTTCGTCTCAGTAGGCACTCTGACAGACATCCTCCGCGAACGCCAAGTCCAACAAAAGCAGCCTATCTTCGAACTGGTATCAGCACCAGATCAGCAAAGCGGGACTCTGGCTCCCAAACCTCCCGTCTTGAAGATCTGGAGGAGAAATATAATGAACCTCCAGATATCATCGTTACTGATGTACACCAGCCAGAAAAGCCCCCAAAAAAATTAATCTCGCCACAAAAACAAGTTCACATCAACGAATTTCTTTTTGGATCAAATGTAAGTTTCGAATAGACAAGTTTGATGACTTAAGATAGATTGTGGGCTGCTGATAACATTTTTGTTGGATTTTTAGTTTTACAAAAGATAGTCAAAACAATTCAACAGAACTACTGTATATAACTGATTGATAATTTACGTATTTAACAGAACACTATTTTAAATGCTTCTTTATCAAGTATTTTAAGCAATTATAGAGCATAATTTGCTTACTACCGAAAAAAACAAATTTAACCACGGACATATCCGGCATTAGGCCTCATTTTTTGGCTCACATCGTATTCGTGTGCGTGCATCAGAGTGGTAAGTCGGGCCGGGCTTAAAATTGACAAAATTTCGAGCATGATACTTGCATTGTGCTTTAGGTAGCGATAAAAACAATCAATTTGCAACACTGAACGAACACTTCATTGAAGCATTAAGACGATTATTTGTACACATTATTTTTATTGCATCTATTGCACCACAGTTTATCGATAGTCATATATCTATTGCATCACAATTCATCGATAGTTACAGCAGACTATGAAAAAGCGATTAGGCGCATGCGTTTCTTTAGGCCTTACTTTATTTTCAGGCTTTTTCAGGCCTGGTTTGGGCTTCAAATCATTTTCCGGGTTAGGGTCGGGTTCGGGCTTGAACTGGTTGGCCCGTTTACGGCTTTGGTGTGGATACTAGTTGCTGTGCGATTTGTAAATACACGACAAATGACCGCCAACTAATACTAATGTTGGCAATCAGTTGGTTTACGGATGCCAGTTGACTTGTTTTGGTGATTTGTAAGTTGTTGCTTCCTTCCTAATTGATTTGGGTTTTCTTTCAAACATACACTGTTTAGCACTTTGAAATACAAATACTGTGTCTGGTGATCAGGTAGCAAAAATGTGGTTTTGCCTGCTCTTCAAGATCGGTGTGAATACGGTCTGCATTATGCACTTCCAGAACCCTGAAGATGTCATAGATGAAGACGAGGAAGAAGACGTCCTCCAACCAGTCCACATTAACGTTCGACAGTTGACGAAAAAAGATGTGTTTGGGATGGAGCCTCACCTGTATTCCAACCAGCCGAGTCTGACGCTGGTCAGCAATGGAGCCGAATGTCTGATGCTCAATAAAAAGTTTTACTTAGAAAATGCAAATGAAGAATGCATGAAGTGGCTAAAAGAAGCAGTAAGAATTTGTGTGATTTCTTTTATTTGAAGACAACCTAAACTTGAATTCCTCATTCATTAGAGTTGAGATATTTTCAATTTGGTAATTCATTCAAACGTTCATTTGCGAGAAAAAATGTTTTTTTGAAAACTTCCAATATCGTAGGCATGCTTGATGATTCAACCTCGGGTCTTTAAGCAAATTTATTAGATTAGTATAGTGACAACATAAAACATTTCGTGCTAACAACATCCAATATATCTTCAAAATTCAGCTGAGAAAAATGGTGCAGGGATAAAAAAGCACATTTTTTTTAAAATGGAAGCGTAATTTCCCGTATTTATTGGAGCACGTAGCTAGTTGAGTAAAATCACCAAATCCAATGAAGGATTCACGTATCATGTAGTTGCTCTTTAAATACATCGAACTTGATCTTTAACATTGCTTTATCCTTATGCCTAATAACTTATCCAAAGGTGCTAATTTCGGACATACATGCAGTTTATTTGCCTTATTCAATACTGCTAACAGAATTTTTATTATTACTGCTAAAGTTATTTTGCGCCGATGGAAAGACCTGGCCCGCCCACGTAATGCAGTTGTTCTTAACTTTTTTTGCTTTCGCTACTCTCCACAAAGTAACAGCATCCACGGTCGAAACTAAGAGGCATTACGATGGGTACATGATGCACCACTGTCTTTGTTTTAAGTTTCATGCAATAACATTGGAGACTTTTTATTCCAAGTTATATAAAGTTACGCCCTGAAATAACATACGGCCGTACACAGTTCGAGATTTAGTGTCCCCCCATCGAGGTTTGAGCGCTAGATGATCGGACAAAAAAGGGCCTGTCAGCACGAATAAATCCCACAAATTTCGGCCGAATGTAGAGCCGAATTGCGGTGAAGAGCTTTTTTTTGGTCTTCACTCGATTTCGGGGACGGAATTACATGATTTCCACTGAAGTACTTTCACATTCCAAATGCGTTTGGTCAAGGCTGCAAAAGCGTCCCCCCTTGCAAAATTTTACAGTTTAAGTACTGGCCGTACAACAAATCAGAGCTGCGAACTCGAAAAGGCTCGTTTTTTCTGCCGAACGCAAAAATTAGTTTTTTGAACTCGAACCTGAACCCGATAAAAACTGTTCGAGTTTATTAAAAAGAAATTTAAAGACTAAAAGATTGTCCGACAATAATATTTTTGTTGATCATTCCATGTAAATCAGTATGGTCCCTAAGGATGTTGACACCCGGGGCGGAATTTCGTGGTGTCACCCTTTATAATGTATAGTAGGCTGCAAAAGGTTCTATTTTAAAGATAGCGGTGCTGCTTCATTACTGTACGTAGCAGGTGTTATTTGGCAAGCTCAATAAATTCTCATAATAGGATTTAAAAACTTAGAAGTATGAGCAGCAAACGTTTAGCATTAGGTGAGCAACCAAAAATCTGCATTGGGGGAGGGGCTGTTTCGAGGGTCAGGGAGCTCCGCCCCCAGCCACCGGAGGCCATTGGACCAGCACTCGAAGTATTTAATTTCTTTTTGCAAAAATAACTTAATTTTACGCCTATTTTGATAAAAATTAATGCTTTTGAAATGTAGCATAGAAATTAGCAGTGCAAAAACGTGATTAAACTGGTTGCATAAATGGTCGATGGTATGTGGGAGGTGGCTGAACGTACAACTTCGGTTCTCGTATGTACAAGCTGGTACCGTAAAATCATCAAATCAAGTAGTTCAATGAAATTCAAAAGGAGTAATCCATTTCGTCTATATTTAAAAGAGAATAAGTAATTGGTGAGGGGGGGCTAATGGAACGATATTTAAGTCGAAGTAATTGGTAATTAACTAATACCAAATAGTCACACTCCCACTCCCTTATTCCTGAACATCTTTTTTTATGAAACCTATATTCAGCACGTTTCAACAAGCGATCAAATTTGATTGCTGGTTTTAGAGATTTTTTAAAGATTTTACTCATTTGTGACTAAAACTTTTGATAAATTTGCGCCTCCCATCTCGAACTAAATGTTTCAAAAGATGCTTTAAATCATATTTTAGTCCATTCCAGTGCGCTAAACATTTCCACTGATATTAAACATATTGTTTTCTTTTTTTATTCGATTGGCATCATAAAATGGTGTCACCCCAAACTGGTGACACCCGGAGCGGACCGCCCCCCTAGCGACGCCAACGATGAAAATTGATTGTCGTTCACTTATTTATGCCGTGGTGACCTAAAAAAAACAGCATGTCTACAAAGAGAGTGATTAAGTCGAAAAGTAGACTTAGTATTTTTGTCAGCCTTAACTCTGAAAACTTGATATTTTTGCGGAATTGAATTCGAAAAAATTAGAGAACTTGAACTTGTTAAAATTGGCTGAACTCGAACTTGACCGCGAATAAAAATCGATCGAATTCACAGCTCTGTTACAAACAATGCGCAAATGCTTGCGGCACTGTAGCAAAACGCAAGCGGCAGTCGAGTACGCACTGGTCTAATATTTTGTACTCCTAACAGGGCTACCCTTATCCCAGCGATGCCGAGTTAGAGGAACAGCATTGGCGAGTGCTAACGTGGAAGGCCTATCAAGCCAGCGTGATCAGAGAGCTGCTTGTCGCCAAAGAAGGATAGAACACTAAGAACAGTCGACGATAAATCTATGCGCCAAAATATTTATGTCTGCTGCACATAACAGTGTTTTGTTGACAACTGTGATCTTTTATCGTTATTTATGAGATTGTTTTTCTTTGATGTTCGATTTTTTACAATATATTGGATTTAATAAAAAAACTCACCATAATGATTATGCGCACTCTGTAGTAGTTCGCGCGAACAGTCGTTAAAAATTACTTCCACAGATACCCTTGCTCTCTTGGCTCAACGAATCGGTTGCTAAGTTAACGAACCGGTTGCTTAGTTAAAGAATCGGTTACACATTAGGTTCCTGCCAAATTTGAAGAGCACCATTGCTTATGTGGCTTAAAATTTTCAGAATAAAGTTAACATTACTTGTTGAAATTTGAGAAAAGCACTTCTTCAAAATACCCTACACCATGAAATTAACGTGATAAAAGCGCAGAATTTTCGTGAATTAACGTCACAACTCACGTTAACGATTATCATGGGTAAACGTTTAAGGCGAGATTAATCGTTTCGGCAGAGTTAAATGCTCTAATCTACGGCAAAGACGAGTAAATCCTACAACCAAAACTATTCTTGCTCAATGCTCACTGCAAAGTTTTGAAAGTGCTAGTTAAGACTGCGCGTTTAACTATCAAGCCCAACTGAACTTCATTTTAATAAAAACTAACACTGCTACATACCTTACTCTTGATTCAAGCTGCATAAAACTTTTCCAACTCAAATCAATGTTTGCGGCAACACGCTAAACTCGTTTTGCATGGAAGCGAATCTTTCTAGTCGATCCCAAAAAAGCATTCTGAACTGTAACGCTTGTTAGGAGACATTATACTGTTCTGTCTAAGTCAGAATAAGATTAAAATAGCACGTTTGAGCTTCTCTTCAACAGTACGACATGTAATATAAACGGTTTCGCGACAAAAAAGAAATTAGCAGTTGACAATGGACGCCGGACGGACAACGTAAATGTAAGGCATATAGTGCAAAATGCAACAACACATAGATTAAAGTATATTATGCACAAGAGCACAGTAATGTACCAATTAATGATGGTTT
The DNA here is from genome assembly GCA_963965965.1 of Trididemnum nubilum. Lineage (NCBI taxonomy): Eukaryota > Metazoa > Chordata > Ascidiacea > Aplousobranchia > Didemnidae > Trididemnum > Trididemnum nubilum. Next base: position 25,544,122 of record OZ014482.1, on the reverse strand, counting down.
TAATAAAGTCAAAAAGTCACTAAATTGTCATATCAGTTGTCACAGGTAAGATAACAGTTTTTGATGACCCAAAGATCGCTTGCTTCTGCAGTTTTTAGATTTACGCTAGTTTACCAGTCTGGTTCAGATTGTCTACTCATCAATCGCTCTGGGGTTATTGACTGCTAGCTAGAAGTCAGAAGTTATTTAGTTAAATCAACTGCTACTCTGATTCCAATAAACTACGACAAAAAACAAAGCAAAAACAATTAAGTTTTCAAAGAATGGTACCTCTGGAAACGATGTGAAAAGAATGGTACTTTTGAACGGAACAAAAAACAGCAGAGTGGAAACGTCTGTCATATGAAATGGAGAAATAAATAAACCAATACACAAAGACAAAAGCAGCTCTAAATCACTATTAATCTTCCCATGAGGTAATAGTCCTCAAAAAACTTTTTGTGAGCAATAGCATTGAAGCGATCAAAAAAGTAAAGTCCCATTCATTATTGTCCGTCAATCCGTGGTTCAATGGCTGGACTACTTGGGATTCTTTAATATCTTTACTTTTATTACGGCAGGGGCAAAAATACAATGGAACGTTGGCGCGGTGACAAATTTAAAGAATCAATATCAGCAACCACCTAAAACAAATATGAAATATTAACGATCAAGGTAATGGTGATCCTGCACAGCTGCATATATTATGTACGAGGCGAATAATCGGCAATCAAGATTAAGCGGCATTCACGTCAGATCAAAAACGACATAAAAATTTCGTATTCGCAATTTTCTTGCGTGACGTCATCATTAAAAATAGTTTGGCCCTAACACAGCGCGTGAAAATATATGTGAATAAGCAGCAGGCTTTTGCGAAAACTTGAAAAAAATTTTTGCGTCTACTGGTGAAGGCAACTTTACGAAATCTATCACACTCTTTTAGTAATACGAACAGTTTTACAAGAACACCAGGCTCATTTTTGCTCAAGATTTAAGAATACAAGCCAGCCTTAGCAGTAAAAAGAAATAACATGCGAAAATGAATAAATATGAAATTTAAAAAGAAACTAAATTCTGTACTGATTCAAAACGATGAAATTTGTGATTTTCCAGTATTTGTAAGCGAAATTGCAACAATTCCAAGATTATATATATATAGTGCTGTTGCGCATTGCTCAGGCAACTGAGAAAATTGTTGGCTGTCGTTCAAATTGAAAAAAAAACTCGCTTTTTCAATTTTGCGATGCTGCAAAACACCAAAAGTGTTTACTAGGATGTTTCATTTTTTCATCAATTTCGAGAAAAGCTTAGTTTGGGCGATTTTATGACGGGATTTTGGGTACAAGTAACGAATCGAGCGTTTTTTTCGATTATGACGTCATTCACCGGTGGCACCGGCCGTTTGAAGTTTATGACGTCATATGAGGCGCCGAAATTAGCATATCTCGCGAACGGGTCGGGTTAGGAACCTCATATTGGTGTCAAACGACGCAGAATAGCCGGTTTCCTATCTGCTCTTAATACATTTCATACGTCTATCTGCTACTACAAACCGATAAATCAAGAAAAACCGTGTTTTTTAGAAAAATTTGAAATTTTTAACACTACACAGCTATTGCTACAGTTTTTGGTTAGTTGTAAGGATCTAGAAGTTTTTTTTTATATGGCTCAGAATCTTAGTTTTTGAGTTATGTTTCCGATCTTGTTTTGCAGACTTCTTTACTTACACCAGATTTTATTTAGCTCAAGTATCCAGCTCTTTCATGCTTAAGATACCGGTATTTTTAACATTTTTTATTACCGAAGTTCTAATTCACCTAAGAGATGATGGCTGACTAGCGTACCTCTTCCAAATCTTATAACAAACAATTAGTAAGAGAACAATTTTTAATAGTAGATAACATTAAAACATAAAGCATAACACATCAAACAAAGACGGCAATGTGATTTTTAAAACCGCATTATTTTTGCAAATATTCCATTGCACATAAATATGCTCTAATCTTCACATCGACTAAACCACTTGCAGCATTGTCACTAATTTTACTCTGTACAATTGATCTCAATTTACCAATTCTTCGTTCAGTGGAACGGTTGTTGTTATCAATTGTTTTCCAAAAATTGGGACTAACTGAAGTCATGGTGATGCAGGGTGCATTTTTACTTGCGGAAGTGAAAAAATGACGAAGACGGGAGGTCCGATCTTGCAAAAGAGCTCGAGTATTGACCACATCTGGAAACGAAGCAGTTTTTACAGCTTCCATGCAGTATGGTGGCACTTCAGAGAACACACTGAGGGAAACGTTTTTAGGTGAAAGCCAATGAACAGCATGATCCAAAAAATACTTGAAAACAACATCAGCAATTTCTCTATCAATTTCTTGGTAGGAATTCAACAAATCTCTCTGAAAGAGAGTTAACTGTGGTCCTTCAGCAGCTTGTGGTTTCAAATGCATCATTATGAAAGATGGAACATACACAGAAACAATGTAAGAAACCAATCGTTTCAGAGTCGTTTGCTGGTGGCGGTTTAGTTTATCATAGTAAAACAGCAGAAGTCGCAAATAGCCATTTGCGGTTGTTATCCACCTTGAACGACTAATAGATTCTTGCCGATAAGCAAGAAAATTGATAAGATTTTCCGGCACATCCATAATTAAATAGCTTGCCAGAGTCAGCATCACCATTTGGTCACTGCGAAACTTGTCATCTGTTTTATGATCGGATTTTAATTGGCTAAACCATTCCACTTTTGACTTTATATGAAGAGAAGCAATTTGAGTGGTTCGGATGTCAAGTCTTTGTCTTGAAAGAAGATCTTTCATGTTTGGCTTGCCAATATTATGTATCAGATTCATAAGTGCATCACCTTCTAGCGAAGATGGACCCTTTGTAATTCCCTCAAGAGATTGAATGACATGCGACAAATATATCTCGTTCACATGGAACAAACACTCGAGTGTGTGAATGCCATGTCCTACCTTTTCTTGAAAGTACTTTTCTAAACGGATATTTACCCCTGACTTCTTGCCAGTATTTACAGCTGTAGTATCTGCCATTACCGATACAATCTTGTTTATGTAACCGCCACAAATTTGATCTACAATGGTTGCAAATATAGCTTCTCCAGTAACAGACGATCTTTTTGGAAAAGATTTCACACCCATAACATGCTCCGACTTGATGGTTTGATTGGAACCTACACCTTGACCTAGAAAAACGTACCTATCAACTTTATTGACTACTCGACCATCATAGCAAAGCTGTAGAGCTTCAGCTCTGTTCAAGGCAGCTTCACACTCTTCAAGGGCAGTTAATCTGAATTTCTGGCGCTTGCGAAATACAGTAGAAGCTGAAGCAGCAACAGCATCTTTTCCTACAACAGAAAGAATAGCATCCGACTGTTGACGAACAGATAACATGCGCTTGTCTGCACGCACGCAACTCTCATTCTTTAAGTGCAACGATTTTCGTTTTATGGATTTTTTTTCACCAACCGGTATATCTACTGGCGAATACTCTTTAGCATCGCCCTTATCTTCAGTTGGATCAGCATCATCGGGATCAACTGTAATATTAAATGTTGTAGCCAAAGATGAGGAAGTACAAGGTTCATCATCCTCCGAGCTGTTCTTGGGTTTATGAGCTAACCGTTTTAAAAACTGCTTTGTGTGAGTTAAGTCTTTACTGGCAGAAATCATCATTCTACGTTCACCTCGTTGATCCTTCAAGAAAGATGCTTCCTTTTCAGGTACACGATCTTCGAATGGGCAAGGGCACAGCACTTTTGTTTGATGGATCTTTGGATGATCGCTAATTTTACATTTGCACCTGCTCAAACCAAACAACTCAAATAACCATTTTTCACCTGATAAATCCTTTTCTTTGGTCTTTCTAACTCTTTTTAGAGCAAGGGTATACTTTTTAATGAGTTCCTTTAGTTTAGTTTCAACTCTTTTTGTGGAAATAATTGGAAGACTGGCTTTCCCCCACAACCCAATCACATCACTGATCAGTTGATTCTTGACGTCAGTAAAGTTTGGTAATTGCAGCAAAAATTTTGGATTGCTTTCGGATTCAGATCTCCTCAAAAAGTTATAATAACCTAAGACTTCTGCTGCTAACGGCAAACGGTCACCTTTCAAATCCTCGTCTAATTTTTGGGTACTGGCTGCTTCGTGCCTAGTAACTGGCATTTTGGAAACTTTAGCTCATATTATATATCACTCGAAAACTGATTTAGCAATTGATTGCGACCGAAATAATGAAATGTTCTATAATTTTATTATGTCGTAGTAACTAACATATTGTCCGCTAACAAAACTTATTGGGCAAGCTATTGAACAAGTTTCAGAGCTGCCAATTGCGATAAAAAGACCAATATTTTGCTAAAAAACACGGTTTTTCTTGATTTATCGGTTTGTAGTAGCAGATAGACGTATGAAATGTATTAAGAGCAGATAGGAAACCGGCTATTCTGCGTCGTTTGACACCAATATGAGGTTCCTAACCCGACCCGTTCGCGAGATATGCTAATTTCGGCGCCTCATATGACGTCATAAACTTCAAACGGCCGGTGCCACCGGTGAATGACGTCATAATCGAAAAAAACGCTCGATTCGTTACTTGTACCCAAAACCCCGTCATAAAATCGCCCAAACTAAGCTTTTCTCGAAATTGATGAAAAAATGAAACATCCTAGTGTTTACCCAAGCGGACAAAGCATTCGGAAACAGCTTTGCAAACATGGTCGCAACATCAACATCAATGCTCACAAAATTTAAGAACAAATGAGGCAGAAAATTGGCAAAAAATTAAGAACAGCCAGGCTTAACTAACTAAAAAACAAACTTTCAAAACAACTTACGATAATTTTCTGTCGCATGCTTCCATTAAATCTTGGTTAAAAGTTTAAACCATAAAAGTCTTCAATTTATAGCTTTTCAATAAACTACAGAAACTTACCTCATCTAAGAAATGAAGAAATTTTGAGAAGACTCGATGCGGAGCACTAAGCGCGCAATGGAGTACAGACCATTGTCGGATAGACTAATCACTAACCTAACGAACTTCCAACACATTCTTCGTCAAATTACTGTCATCTAAAGTTGCATATCTGTTGATTTCGATATACATCAATATCGATTGAAATAATTTATACAGCAGTTTATACAGCAGTTGAAAACGTTCGATATACACTATTTGAACAAAGATATCCAAAATGACCATAAGCAGAATAGCTATAACTCAGAACAGAGGCTCCCAAATGGGGGTACACTTCGACATTTCAAGAGATACAATACAACCAGAACTTTAATGCTTAATAGTAGGGGAAACGCGTTGACATCACATTGAGGAGATTGGGGACAAAATCCCATTCAAATTGAGAAGACTTTTTTGAGTGGTCTTCGTGCGAGGTTTTGGTTTGACAGAGCGAGTTTTTTTTTCCAGAATAATATCTGAGAATTTTTGGGGGATACAAGCGAATTGATACATGGCGAAAGGGTACCCATGAGCAGCAAGTTTAGGAAACCCTGATTTAGAGAAAAATACATATTTTAAAAAAATTCAAAAATTAATAGCAAAGAGTATTTTTTTTATCTGCAACATAGTTAATTTATCAAGTAATTCACAGCTACAGCGACGTAGTAGTATTTATAGCAAGCCGAGCTTGAGCCTACGAATCACAACAAGCTGAGTTTCTTGCTACGAATCACCATGGACCAGTGGACCACGGAAAGATCGCCAAGTGTCTTTGGTATGACTATGGGGTTTTTGAGACGATACTGTACGGTGAACCCGTCAGTTGGTCGAACAATAACGCGTTCGTCTTCGGATCGGGAGGTCTGAGGTTCAAATCTTCGGGCGGTCAAATCGGACATGGTGTTGACAACAGCTCGCCACTGCTGCGACATTTTTCGGAAAGAAGCTGTGTTGCCCCGAGCGCAATAACGCGGAAACGAGCTCGCAAACTCGTTACATGCTTCGGCGTTGTACAACGAGTATGAAACATTTGATTTGATACTGTACTAGGAGATACCGCTGAAAAGTTTCGTCTTAAATATCCTCACCTTTTCTCATCACGGGATTTCTGTGGTTTACAAAGCATGCGAACAGTTCTGTGCAATACGCCAAAGCATGGTAGTAATTTGAAATAAACCGAAATTTAAGTTTCAATAGGTCGATTGGATCGTCTTTGATCTAAAACCATGTATGCAGTCAAATTTAACAGTTTGCAGTAGAAACTAAGGGTATAAACCAAGAACTTAACATTGCTGAAGTTTCAAAATCCAGCTTCCCTGCTTGCATTGACAGATGGCAGCTGAATTTAAATGTAAATAACTTCACTAAACAATTTTTTTTCTCAAACATCCGGCTCAAGGAAGCTTTAGTTGAAAGAGGAGACAACCGTAGAGCAAATATCCCTGTCATTGCAAATCTAAACCAAATGCGACAGAATAATCGAAAAAGGACTCACCATTGGAAAAGAAGATAACGCAAAATCAGATTTTTCTTCTTCCAATTCCTATGCCAAGCTCTTTTGTGACATCCGAAAATGAGATTATTACATCTGTTTCTCCTGCGAAAATGAGTCTTGTTAGTAAGAAACGTTTGCTGCAAGAATAACCTCCAGCAAGGTTAAAATTTAAATTGTAAAGAACGTTGCTGAAAACCTTCATCTAGGTTAGCTGGTGGATTTCCCGAGAAGACTAAGCAACCATTACGCAGACCACAACAAATCTAATTGGACACAAGCACTAAGCAGGTAATAGATGAACTGCCTATTTCTCCGTCATCACAGACATAAGGCATGAACCAACCTAAGGCACCATGATCGCAAAGCGCCAATACCTACAGGTACCCATTATAACAAGGTTGAAGCAGTGAACCTCAATCTACCTATTGAAGGAGTCACTCCCAATACACCGACTATAAAATATCAACAATTTTAACAATAAAAGGATCGCAAAAAAAATTAAGTTTATCAACTCCTAACTAACCGCTTACTCAACAAGATTGAAGTGAAAGTGCTCGATATAAAAAGCTGACATTTTTGTAGAGTACTGATAGCAACAATTAAAAAATGCTAGCAATTCGTGAAAGTACTTACTCAAAGTTTATTCAACTTTTTAAGTAGAATATACCTTCTCCCTCTGGTAATAATTACACAATGAGATTAATATTTTGAAAATAAAAAGTAGTGTCACACAAAAAAATTATTTCAAGCTATTGTAATATTACCTTCAGCAAAAAAACCTTCTTTGGCAGAATTCTTGGCAATAACATGGTTGAACAGACCATTGAAACATTTCAATTATTCTATGCAATTACAACTTACATAAATCATAAATCTAAAAAACGAAGTTGTGATAGTTATACATTTAACGCGGGCTTTGAAAACAATCACACAGTAAAACAAATGGTGTACATATTGAAAGTATTCTTATACTGTGCCTACAAAAACCTCCACATTCCTTTGAAAAATTACAAAACAGTGCTATTTATATATTTCGGCCAACATAAAGTCGGCACCAACCCGAATGAAGTTAAATAAAAAATCAAAGTGTACAATAAACATTGGGCTGTATTCGAATTGTAATGGTAGATTGTGAGATTCCGAGATTTTGAAATTTTGAGGATTCTAGTTTTCGAGACTTTCCGCAAAATTTAGAGCATGTTCAAAACATTCGCGCTGGAAAACATTCAAAACAGATTCGAACTGCATTTCGAAAAATCGTTCAACTTTCGAAAAGGGTTTAAAGCGTTCATAATACATTCTACAAGGATGTTATTGCATTTAAAGGAAAAAAAAGGCAACACCGCAACCGTTTCATAGACATAACCTACAAAATTTTTAACAGCCACAGCAGCATTACTGCAAACTCGTGGCAGTAGCCAGACTCGTTGTTCAGGCAGAGCTCTCAACATATTAAGGCTTGACACACAGTTATCCGTAATCACCACCTACAACTGACTAAAATTTTCCAAGCAGAGCTCGAGCTTTTTCAGGCGAGGTACCCACATAGCGTCCCTTTGGCTCGGCCCTGAGAACACGCTATATAACACGATACCTCATTAAGGTGAAGAAATGTCAAATTTTTATACTACAGTGCAGGAAATACTCTCTCAGTACACAGGAATTTACCAATTTTACGTTCTACCATGGCCCTCTTCTTAAAGCCTTGGTTCTAACACTAGTAGGCCATGGCTCTAAAAAATACCACTCACAAGGTGATGGTAACCAGCAAAAGTTTTGCTTTGCAAACAACAGTCCACTGGTATAAACTGTAGCAATAGCTAAAAAAAAACAATGTCAGCGTCTCAGGATTCCCAGGAGTTGTCAGACCACGTGAGATCCAAAACAGATATTACAAGTACAGCTAAAGAGAGCCATTTAATCATGCAAAAAAAACTTGTAAGTAGCTACACGTTACAGCAGAATTTAGAGAAAAACAAGAGCAGGATATGGTTAAGAGGCTTCAAGATTGAAATCAAAAAATATATTCTCAACAAAAACCACCCAAACTACATCAAAACGTCGATGAAAAACGCTTTGTGGGAGCATAAAGCAAAAGAAATAAAAAAGCAACCAATTGAAAAGTGGTGCGCTAATATGCAAGCACGATTTGGTAAAATCAAGCGAACTCCATCAGGATACGCAAGGCGGCAGACTATAACATCACTCGCAATATTCTACTTCTACAACGACATCATAGTTACTAATCAGGCCCAATCTACACTGGGCGTAAAATTGTGACCGCACAAGCGTATCCTTGTTCTATTTTAACTGTATTAACAGCAAAAATCCATCAACAACAGCAATTTTTGCAAGAATCGTCTACAGCCATCATAACACGGGTTCTTAGCGGGGAATAATTTACCCCCTGGGGGTAAATTTTACCTACCGAGAGGGTAAATTTGCCGAATTATAAACTGAAGCTAACTTCAACTTTTTGAACGAAAAAAGTGATACTGCTGCACTGGATTGCCGTTGCACCATATTTTTGTTGCCCAAAAAGAGTACAGTTCCTAAAACTAATAGTAAGCCGACCAAATCTGCAAAAATTTGAGGAAAACCCGCAGAAAAATGTGAGTTTCCGGCCTGAAGACCTTTTTTTTTGAGATCACCTCAAGAATCGTCGAATTTTGTGTTTCCCAGGACTGGAGACCTTTTTTTTTTTTTGAAGATCATTGCAAGACTCGCAGAAATTTGTGGACCGCCAAAAAGATGGGGTAAATTATACTTTTTTCATTTGGCAAGAGGTAAACGAGACAAAAAAGGTTAAGAACCCCTGCACTAAGAGATGAGAAAAATGAATCTGGTTTAAAATTCTGTATATTCAGTGCATTGATTGCATACGATCGTTTTTAGAGCAAGGGCAAAAACTAGAAATACACAACTCAGAAGGCGGAGAGAAAGTAATTTCTTAAAAATAAACATAATAGTCTGAAAAACATCTATATTGTATAATGTATAATACGTGGTAATTCGCTAGTTGGTTAACTTCTACTAATTATTTCATCGCCCAGACTCCACTAAAGTTTACTTTTTAGATTTGCCACCACCCCTGAGGAGCATAACAGCGAAACAGCCTGTTGGGGACATTAGTTTAATGATTTTATAGGTGTTTTATTATTATCATTATATTGGATAATGTATAGATATTGTGACAGATATGACGTAACATCAATTCCATCTCATACTTTCGGTTTGTTTCCAACCAAACATAGCTAAAAATGCAATCATTTCAACAGAATATAGAACGGAAACAAAAAAATAATTACTTTGAATTAACAATGCACGTAAAGCGATGAGCAAAGTAAAATTTCAAACACAATATGCAAATTTGCCGGTACTTGCTACCTCCCAGCACCAATAAGTCGTTAAAAAATAAAACTCATTAAAATGTGCTAAAGCAATTCTGTAATTTGAAACTGCTTGGTCAGCAACTGGGCTTACACTTTTCGAGTATCAAAAATAATCTCTATTATGCTGGCTTGTCAGAACAACCATATTATTCTAGCTTTACAAAACAACCAACAATCGCATGAAAAAGAAGCTGAAGCTTAGAGTATTATGCATTGCGAGCAAGCTGAAATTTCTCATTTCGCATCACTTGTCTAAACGAAAGCAAGTTAAAACGTTAACACTAAGTAGAAATGTTGTCAGTGCTTTATATTCTCATAGCTGCTGAACCAAATTTTTGTAAGTTTGTCCGATTTCTTAGAGGCTTTCCCAAAAGTTGTGGTTCATATACCAATTCAATTTGGCATCAAAATTTTTTGGTTAGATTTTTGTTTTACGCTTCCTCAAAGCGGTTTTCATGGCAACGTGACGAAAACCAAAAAAATGGTCATAACTCCGTGATCGCTTTTACTAGATGCAAAATTTTTTTTAAAAGATGCAAAATACCCAAGTTCCCATCTGCTCTCAATATATTATAAAAGCCTAGCTATTCCGTTTTTAAGTAAAATCAAGAAAACCACATTTTTCACATTTTTAGCGAATTTTCCGGGAAATATTTCATTGAATGGTATTTTACGAAAACAACTTGTAACTTTCCATTAGATATACTGTCATAATACTGTAGTTAATTGTTGTCTAACTGATCATAATTGCACTTTATTTTAAAGTTTTCAAAGATAGGTATTACACATAGCAAAAGTGTTTTGCAGCAGGTAAAATCATATGATGAATGGTGATGATAAACTATATAAATTTAACTCCAATTGGACTCAAGAACGCCTTGATCGTGAAAAATGGAGGAAAACGGGAAAGGCCTTTCTCCTGCAGTGGAGCAAATAGGCTGCTGATAATGATGGAAATCATATGACAGAAATTTAACAATATTGACAAAGTTAATCACGTTGTATTCTGCTTCCTTCAGTACCGGTAGTTCTCAAAATAATTATGTTAGTTCAGAATCAAATTCTACATCCCATAAATAAAATTTGGCTGCTAGATGAATATTTGCCTATAAAAGATGTCGACTCTGATGGAATTGTAATTCGGAGTGCAAGTCCTCCAACAGTTCAAGATGAATTCATGAATTTAAAAGGTCAACACTCCAAGCTTCAGGAAGAAACAAAACAGCAATCAAAAACAAGACATCGGCTGAAAAGACTGATTTAGAATTAAAGGAATGATGGAGTAGAACAGGTGTTGAGTTTAAATCAGATCAAGGTATAGTTGAAATGATAGTGGCATTGAATGGCACGCACTGGCATCGACTCCAGGGGGCCGGTCGCGACTCTGGGGTCTGACACTCGAGGGGGCGAAATGTCTCTCGACCCATCGGCTTTGCTGAATGGTTTACGTGCTTGCGCAAGCTAATTAAAAAAATTAGAAGTTATGGCAGAAATAATCTAGCTTGTGCTGTAGATAATAAAGCCATTTCAAGTTTGCTTTGTATGCGGGTCCAAATATTTTCACTAAAACGTAATCGAGCGAGTTAGTAACAAAACCCGTGTTGCTACTAACAACTTTCGGACGAGTGCTGTGAAAATGACTAACGTGGAGAGTTGGTGAAGTGATTTTCTAAGTTTTGCAAAGAAAAATCTAGGTCGCCAATTTTCCATCACACTTCAACCGCAGTGCTATTTAAAATATTAATTGAACAAACATTGATACTAATTGTAACGTAAAAGATGAAGTGCTTTTTCCATATTTAAAAGCTTACCGAAAAAAAAGGGAAAGCAATTTGCAATTAGTGGATCGCACAAACAATTTACAATATAATAAAAAAATTAAAATAATAAAACTTGGACTGCGTTTGCTGCACTGTAAAAGCGCAGAAAAACACCTAACTAAACTATGGTCATTTTTTATGCCAATAAAATAACGATTACACGCTATTTATTTAAACAAATCAAACCACCTTTCCCGATTAGGATTAATCAAAAGTAGAATAACAGTCAGAGAAGGCTACTGAATTGCTCACAACTGCACAGATACTTCTTACTAAATCAAAAACCTTGATTAATTCAATCAAATCTTTCTTATGGCGTTCTCACATTTTTTAAACGATGTTATTCTGGCATATGTAATCATAGGCCGTTTGCTGTAAATTCTAGGACGCTTAAAAATCGAGTTTGTAAAAAAGTTTGAGTGGCAAAAAAATTTTGATGCAGATAGACTGTATTTCATCCTAGGAGGTTTATATAAAAAGTTCTCCAAAATTTACCCTGCAGTTTTCGAGCAAATGGGGGGTAAAGTTGGGGGTTTTCTAAACTAAAAATTACATATTTTCCGCATAATGTGCAAATTTAAATCCTTTTATCATTTCTATTTGCTTATTTTGACAATTTTTCAGATACGCAAATTTCTAGTTTGGTTTTAATGTTAAATTAAGCAATCCTCCCTAGCGCTCTCTAGCACTACTAGCGGCGAAATGTTTCTTTTGTACTTATTTAAACTTTTATAATTTTCCCCTTAATTTTTCAGTGATTAACCATCGATAGGAGTTTACTTCATTTGTTTGAACGTACAAAAATGACATAAACTTTTCCGAAAGCATTGGGCTACAGATAAAATTAAAAATTTATTTATTTTGGGGCCTTGTTTGACTAGGAAACAGTTAACAAAAATCAATAAAATTAATTACAAATGCAAACATGTTTCAAATGCTTGTTTAATATTTAAAATAAGTATATCAACTTATAACAGCACAATTATAAGCAGGATTTTTGATGAGGGTACTTTTGAAATGATGTAACAGGTCAATGATGACGTCACATAAAACGTAACAAATGAATGAAACGTCACAATATAAATGGCAATATGAAGTTTTTGTCAAAATTTTGCAAAACCACAATACTTTTTGAGTTGATGAAAAGCAAAATCGCATTTTTTGGTAAAAATCAATTTTTGATGGGTGTGCTAGGTGAATTCTAACCCTAGGGTGCATCCGAAGCAAGTAACAATTGAAGAATAAATTAGAACACTTTTGATTACTTAGGAAAGTGCAAAAAATAAAGCAAAATATGCTGGTTGCCGGTGATGTCTTAAGCTTCAACAATGCTCGGAGAAATCAAAACTTTTTTTGTAATATCACCGGTCACATTAATACAAATTATTTTCATTGTCGTGGTCATCAATCATCTCATTCAAGTTGCACGTTACGTGTTCGATATTTGAAGCAGATCTGGAGTCGAGGACACAATATTCGAGGCCAAGGACTGAAAAAAAAATCCGAGGCCAAAACCAAGGACCGGCTTTTTAAGTACAGACCCTCTCGAGGCCAAGGGCAGAATTGGTCGAGGCCAAAGCCAAGGACAAAATTTTAAAAAAAGCTATGGTCGGCAAACTTTGACTGTTTTTAAGCGCGAAAGTGTAAGACATTGCATTTCGTTAAGTTTTTCATGATAATTTGAAAATGGTAGTTTCTAAAAATAACAAAAGTTATTTTGAAGTTTTACGCGTTAGCAGCAATTTTGATTACGTTCCATAGCGGTATCGAGGTAATAAAACAATTAAGACCGTTATGCAAAATGAGAGTAACTAACTTCTGAACATGGAAACGGTCAATTTTAAGACCTTAACTTCATCAGTTAAAACCCCTGTGTAAACGTCCTCTGAGTGATTATGGATCTCTCATCCCCACCGTTTTAGTACTTTTTCCAAAACAACCGTTATTGTTTGAACGACTTCTTTTTGTAGATTTTTAAAAATGTTATCATAGTTTTCAAACATTGTATAGCGACTACGATATTATTATCTAAAAGTATTGCAAAATAGAGTGAAATAATTTATGTTTTTAAAATGAATTAAGGTACCGTATCCAGTATTTGCAAGCTCACGTCCTTGGAAAAAACGGGGTCTGGGGGCTAGGGCAAAGTTCACATGCCTCTGTTGAACAACTTTAGTGACTTTTTTTAAATAAAAAAAACAATTTTTGTGATTTTGAAAGAGGTGAAACAATTAAATTTTCAAAGCAATTTTAAAAAAGAAAATACCGGTAACGTAAAGGTTAAGTTGAAAAACTTTAGTTTTATCACATTTTCCCCAATCCTAACTTTAATTAATCTTTTTTTACGTTTTATTACACATGATATCTTTCTATAGCTCATTAATTGCCTATCGATGAATGAGGGCACGCGTTTCTGCTGCCAAACGTCACTTTGTAAAATTTAACATAAATTATTTAATGGCAAAAACAACTTGAGAATCTTAGCAGGGCTGTATCAAGGAGGAAGGCCTAGAAGAGATTTGCAATTTGTCCGGGGTCGCCCTCCCCCTCTGAAGAGCTCACAATTGTAGAAACGTAAAAATAATAAATCATTATTTTTTTCGAAAAAGGCCCAAATTTTTCATGAGAGCTTCTCCTCATCTTAATGACGTCGTGTGAAAAATTGATTGACTGCAGCGCGCATCTTTCCAGCCAGTAGCGTAGCTAGGGGGGCAAATGGTGCTATAGCCTCCCCTTCATTGGCCTGCACAGTATGCAAAATAGCATGCTTTTAGCAGTTTTGAGGTTGGTTTTTGCCCTAAAACGGGAAATAGCCCCCCCCAAAGATCGTGAAATGAGAAGTAGAAGTGGGTGTCAGTTGACAGAAAAACGCTCTGAATTTCGGTGAAGACTTTTTTTTGGAGATCACTCGATTTTGGCAGAAAAACGCTCTGAATTTGCCTCAATCCAATTGAAACCAAACAAAAATTCGGGTCAAGTTCGTTTACGGTTGAATCAAACTTCAAAAAAAGCCCCCCACCTTTGCGAAATCCTGGCTACGCGACTGTTTCCAGCCATTCAAACAATTATAGTTATATTTAATTTCACGCTCTCATTTTTAACTCCACATGTAGCGCTTTTTTCTGATACAGTATAGTTTATTATTTGTCGAGGACAGAGGTGGAGCCGAGGACACAACGTTCGAAGCTTAGGCCAATGATACAAAAAAATCCGAGATCAAGGCCCAGGGCTGACTTCTCGAGGCCTAGGACAGGAATGCTCAAGGCCAAGGACACAAGGTGCAGGTGTTCTCCAAAACGAAAAAAAAGGTCTTCACGCGAGGAAATGCCAATTTCCAAGGTAAAGTGAAAAAAGCTCATGACCATGGATCATTTTCAACAATTTAATGTCCTCGGCCGAGAGCAGGGCATTTTCGAGGACTTGCAGGCTTCAAGGCCAAGGATTTAACCTTCGAGGCCAAAGCCAAGGACTTCAAAATGTGTCATTGAGGACTCCGCCTCTGTTATTTGGGATTCTTAGCGGGCGATTTTTAACGCAAAAATTGCTCAGCAAATGTGGCTTTTTCCCAGATCATACAACAATGATTAGAGAGCTGCTCTTTCTTATTTCAAAAAAAATCTTCGCGATTTTTGCTCGCATACATTCAGAACAAGGTGGCTTTCTCAAGATAAGTTTTGTTAGTTATATCACGGATACACTAACATACTCTGTTTAATATGCTATCCCTGGTACAGGCGCTTAGCCAGAAATTCACAATGGGGGGGGGGGGCTGTTTTGGGGGTCTGGGGGTGGAGCCCCCAACCACTGGAGGTCAAATGGGGTCTGGGGGAGAAACCCCCAGGCGCTGGAGGCACGGAGGTCTGGGGGCAGAGCCCCAAGCGCTCAATAATTTTGAATTTTTTTGCAAAAATGACTTAATTTTACGTCTATTTTAATAAAAATAATGCTTTTAAAAAGTGGCATAGAAGTTGGCAGTGCAACATGATTCAACCGGTTGCATTAACGGGCTATGTGGGAGGTGGCTAATGATAACATTGCAGTTCTCTTGTTTACATGCTGGTAAATCATAAAATCCTATTATTCAATAAAACTCAAACGGAGTAATCTATTTCGTCTATATTTTATAAAGGAAAATAATCGGGGGGAGGGGGGGAGGCTAATGAAAAGAGATCTTAGGAAATGATTGGTAATTAATCAACATTGAATAGCCCCCCTCTCCTTTATTTCTGAGTTTGTAACATATTTGTTAATAAAACCTATGTTTGGCGTTTTTGCACCAGCAATCAAAATTTATTGATTTTTTATTTTTGGGCATTTTTCAAAGTTTTTATTAATTTGTGACTTTAATTTTTGACAAATTAGCCTCTCCTGAAGATATGTTGCAAAAGATGCTCTAAATCACTTTTTAGTCCATTCCAGCGCAAAAAACAGCCTCAAAAGACCTAAAAACGTGGTATTTTCTTATTCTGCGTTTTGGTTGACAGACCAATGGGGGAGGCTGTAGGCCCCCCACCCCCCGCTTTCCCCCTGGCTACGCTACTGCCGTGGTAACTGTATTACATTTCATTATCACGCACATATACTTTTTTCCGAGTCCATACTCAGATAAGCACGGTCATGAGTTAGCATTAGCAACTCAAAAATGTTTGCGTCAGGACCCCGGATCCTTTGTTATGGCTCTTGATGGTTTTAGGGCTTTGTGGTTTGTACCACCCGCACCGAAAATATTAGGAGAAATAAGAATAACAATTCTACACTGCCTTTTGCCCCACATTCTCTGATTAAAGCTTTCACACAATACCATTTAAAATAAGGTTTACTATGACTTGGCAATCACAATATATGATATTTTTCAAATAAGGAAAAAAAAAGAATTGAAAAGCTAGAATGTTTGATTATTTTTTGTTTGGTTATTTTCCTTTTCAGCCAATCAAAAAATAATGCTGTCCTCGAGCCGAGAACAGGACATTTTCGAGGACTTGTAGGCAGTGGTGTAGGAGGCGGGGGGCCCGGGGGGCACTGGCCCCCCCACTTGGTTTTAAAGTGTCGAAATTTTGGGCAATGTTATATTATTTGGGCAATATTGCATTAAAATTTTGGGCAATTTCATATTTTTCGGGCAAGTTTGCGTCAAAATTCCTGGCAATTTAATTTTCATCAAACCGTCTCAATTTCAGTGAAGACCTTTTTTTTTTTTTTGGAGGTCGCCTTAATTTGGACAGAAATGCCGATCACTTTCCGGGCAAAATTCAATGTCATTTTTTGGGCAAAAGTTTGGTGCTCCCCCAAATCCTTTTGAGCTACTACGCCCATGCTTGTAGGCTTCAAAGCCAAGGACTTGAGCTTCGAGACCAAGGACTTCAAAATGTGTCCTCGAGGTCTCCGCCTCTGATTTAAACTTTGTTAAACAGAGTGCTACTTGGCTAAAATTGAGAGAGCGTTGAACAAAATCTCAAATGACAAGTCGCAGTGTCTTCATGAGAGTTGGGTCTAAAAGTACAAATCTATTCTATTTTATCTAGGAGCCTGCACAACAATGCTAGGTCTAGAAATACAAATCTACATTAGGCCTAGTTGTTTGAGAAACAATGCTAGGTCCACATGTTTTGTGCATTTTCAAATCTAAAAGTCTCGACCATTTTCGCAGCAATGTCATAAAATTACCTCTGATACCTGAACACAGCAGTTTGCGACGATGTTCTGCTTGGCAGGTCATATAACTTTATTATCTCTGTACCAGTAACTATAGGCTATTTTAAAGTATTGTTTTGAAACAATGCTTCATAATTTCTGCCTGGCACGTCATATCACTTTTGGCTATCAAGTACCTGGCTATCTATACTGTGTAGACCTAGGTCTACCTTAAAGCGATGTTTCATCATGGTTTCATCATGGATACTAGTATTTATTGCTAGTAATTTGCCAAAAATTTCTTTTTAAAACAAATTTAAGAACAAAATCCAACTATTGCACCCACTTAACCCAATTTAAGCTAACATAGTAAGAAAACTAACCGTTAAATCAGTGTAGCCTACCTCAGGACCTGATCCAAAACAGTTTTTAAAAATTCGTTGAAGGGAAAGTCCCCAAGTTATTCTATTTTATGATTGGTCGATTCGGGTTGTCTGATTGTATTCATCCGCATTTTAGAAGCCAACTTTCAGGTCAAATTAAAAAAATACTGCAGGAAAATAAGTGGAGAACTTTTGCATGTGAGTTTGTGAAATGAAAATCAATGTATTTAAGCAAAAAATAAGTTGCCACTCAAATTTTTTTACAAGGTGAACGCTAGAATTTACAGCAAACGGCCTATCACTATTTCAAATCAATTTACTTCATTACACAACAAATTAGTGTTTTTTGCAAGTTCGAGTTGTTCAACACTGTTGACCAAGCTTAAAAGTATATTTATGCATCTTTATTAAAAATACTGAAGTACGTATTATTATGGTGAGTTTTTCGTGTGCAGAGCCAGAAACGTAAGAATTTCGATATGCATTAGTATTTTTGTGTTTATCTGACTTCGATTTCGGAATAACCTCTAAAAGATCGTTAAGACACCGTTTACACTTGGCGTAAATTTGTAATTTGAGAACATGCGATTTTATTCCAAGTCTTAACTAAAATTTCATTCGCCCTGAGTGCCGCTTGCGAACGTGCTAGATGTTTGAAACAAAGAATACGTTTGCAATTTGTATGCCAAGTGCACAACGGGCCAGTAGCGGTAACTACACTGATTCACTGCTCTTCAAATCTGCATTTGAGGAGAAGATTGTTTTGTAAGATCGATCTTGCATAGTTTAAATCTCAGCAACTAGATTTAACTTCGTATAATGTTGAAAATTTTCAAAAATGGTGTGCTTTTGTGCGCATAACGATTTGGCAAACGTAACTACATTTTTGGTTGGGGTTTTCATGTTATGCGTTTTGCCGTTATCACAGTGGTTCCCTAGGAAACATCTGTAATTGCCGCGCTTATGCCCGGTCGCATATTTTGAAAAGGTAGCACATTTCACACAGATACCTCGTTTCCGGCAATTTGATTGGTTGATCGAAATTACGTCACTCGCTGCTCGCGGCTAGTATAATAGTAGTGCGGTAGGTATGAGCATAGTGAGAGATTGGGATTGTTAGGCCTAATATTGTGATATTCACCGGCAAAAATGTGATGATTTGAACTGTAGATGCAGGTGCAGGTTTCATTATAAAGGCTTTGAGGATTATTGTAGGCAACAAGTGGGATATTATTGTTGGCAGTAATAGGCTATACTGTAAATGAAAGAATCATAACAAAGCAGCAAAGTTACTTACTACTACCAGTAAAAAAGATTCCTTGCAAAACTGCTAAGTTAGTTAAAAAAAGTTTGCTTGTAGTCGAAAACAGGCATCACAACAATAAATAAATAACCATAAAGGTAAATGTCCGACTTAGGCAATCAGCCAACCACCACCAGTAATAGACCTACCGTAGCCCATAGCTGCATAGACCTACTATTTCGCGAGTGATTGTTATGGTAGGCCAATGACATGTTTTATGTCATTGGGTAGGCTATTGTTGGTGCAGGCTGTACCACATGAAATGCCTGTGTAGCCTGCCAAAAAACCACGCATAGCATGAAAACTAGCATTCTGTAAGACATCTTGTCAACAATCAGTGTTTAACCAAGCCTAGACCAATGGTGGGGAAACTGCAGCTCGCGGACATAAATTTTGTGGTTCTTGCATCGAATCGTAATATTCCAAAAATAAATTAAGATTATCTTTTTAAATATGTTATCTCGAGTTTGAAATTGTTTTTGTTTATCGATGTATTTTAGAACAGTAAAACAAGTATATGCTTTCACAGCACTGTCAACCAAAGTATATTTAACAACCAAGGTAAAAAATGCAAAATTTCCTATAAAATACAGACTACTCCGTTTGAGTTTTATTGAACTATAGGATTTTATGCTTTACCAGCATGTATTGTAAGTAAGAGAACTAAAATTTTACCATTAGCCATCTCCCTAATAGCCACTTATGCAACCAATTTAATCATGTTTGCATTTTTTGAGAGTAATCATTACCAGTTTAATCATTACCTTAAACTGTTTATTTTTGATAGTAAGCACGACCGCTCTTGACTATTGATTGCAAAATAGTATTTTTTGCTAATTTTTTTTATTGAATAATACTGGAGTGTGACTTGTGTTTGCAATAGTCTTTCTTTGGAGGGAAATTAGTGAAGCTTATAGTGTCAAGTTAATTGAAAAATTGTGACAAAATTTTGTGGTTGATAATATATCGATTATCAATATCGGTATCGGTCTGAAAAAGTCATATCGGTTGAGCTCTAGTCTCTACGCACTTGCACACGCCGCTCCTTTTGTCCCTCATTCAGCAACCTTGGTACCATTTTTGCATAGATCTTCCGTAATGATCCTCCATACCCTCTCACTATTCATACCCAGCTCATCTGCTATCTTTCTAACAGTAAGGCAGCGATTGCTCTGCACCTTTTGTCTCACACGCTCATTGACATTTTCATCTGTTCTACTTATGGATGGCCTCCCACTCCAGTGATCATCTTTCATCTCTTCTCTTCGCTCTTTGAACCTCCTGTGTCACTCAAAAAGACGAGTTCTTGACATCGTGTCATCACCATAGACTTACTGCAAGTAAGGATAGCCTTAGTAAGGATAGTTTATGGCTGTCCTTACTACTAGAGCCCAGCAATTTTTCACTGGTTTTGTAAAGTACCTGTAGTGAAAAATTGTTTATTCCCTAGTAAGCTTCTGCCACTGTACAAGCTCGTAAGTTTTGTCCAGTTTAGCTGAGAGGTTTGTCCATCTGGGGAATACCTTTGGTTAGTTATGCTGAGGGCTGCGTGTGACAGCTAAGAGCTCGAAACAGCACTGTCCAGCTCTGTGCATCAATTATGTTTGTTTTTTTTATCTTCCTTTAGGATAGGTTATGTTTAATTATGGAATACATAGAACTGATAGAAGTGGCTTTACAACAATTTCATGACGTACCAGTATTAGTGACTGAAAAAAGTGAAAACCAATTATCATGCAGATTGAAAATTAGCTCCACCGAAGAATGGAATACTTGGCTGGATAATTTTAGTAATGTCAGTCATACTAGTTGGAATGTTTCACATACTTTTCCAAACCCTAAGCGATATGTTTTTCGGAAGCGTTATCATTGTCATCACCATCGCAGTTACAAAAAGATGAGTGAAGGCGCATGGAAAATTGACACAAGGTATGTCATGTACAAGGCTATCATATGAGGCAGTTGGTAATTCAAGGTATGACGCTAACATTTTAAATTCCTGGAAGTGAATATTTTTCCTTGCTTAATAGTTTAAAAGTGCAGTCAATCCTGGTTTTTTGCCAGTGACTAAACAACCTGAAAACTTGACCAAAAAATTGAGATTTTTTTTTCGCCAACCAGTTGTGAGATATGGCTGTTCAGGGTTTGATATGACGTCAATCTTTCCCCCAACATTTGGATGTTATGAAAAAACGAAAATCATATTCGCATTGCTGTTGTTACTGCAAACAGAGTAAGTTTTCTAGGCTTCTTGTGCACATAAGATCAACCCAAGGTTCGCAGCCTTGTTTTGCAGATATTACGTTACTGATGCACATTCGTCTTGCAGACTTCTGAAAGTTAGTGGAAAGGTATCAAAATAAGAAACCTACATACCTCTTAAAGAAATCAATAAAAAAGAGCGACATTGGTGCAAATTTTTTTTTCAAAAATCAACATTTTTCTTTGAGAACAAAAATAGACATGTTAGGTTGAGGGGTTGAATGCTCTTTTAATGTAATTCCAAAATAGATGTCGTGGCCTTATTTTAGTTGTGTGTTTTTTCCAACAATTGTAATATTTGAGTCCAGAATGTGTTTTCAAATTAATAACAGATCACAGTTCATGCTTTGATGGTCATTTTGCTTTTTTTCTTTGCGAATGTTTCGGTTTCTTTATTACCAGTTTGCATTCTTGAATGCTTGCTTTGCGAAACTCACAATATCATTGTTTCAGATGCCAGCAAAGTAGCTCAGCTGTTAAAGTGAGCAGATGAAACTTGTTTGAAGTTTGAGTCGAACATTTTTGCTGTGTTTTTGGAAAAGATAGTTAAATTGACACAAATTTTTTGGGGGCTAAGCAGTCCACTTGATGCAACGACCAAGTACCACTAAAGACCTGCAAACCGAAGCAAAAAAGGATGTGATAATTTGGCCAACATAAGCAAAGACTCTGGTTCTTGCACAAGTAAATAATAATTATATTGTTGTTTTGTTTCAGATGCCCTGCACAACTGGACTTTAAGATAAAGCTGGCAACTTCTCATACCAGAAGAAATGATAGACTGGTGTATGACTATCCAAGCGTTTTGGTCTTGAGCAATGCTCATAATCATTCTCTACAGTGTGCTCAATCTCTTCAGCAACTTCGACTAACCGAAAAGACCAGACAGTCATTATTCCGGCTTTTCGACAGTGGTCTTTCTGCTGGTCAAGTTTACCGCTTGCTACAAACTGATATGGTCTGTGAAGATATCAGTAACATGGCAAATAATAACATCACACCCAAGTTAAATTCCATATACTACAAATGGCATCTTTGGAAAAATGACACGTTTGGCAATTATTCTGGTGATGAACTGTTTCAGGCAATGGAAGAGTACGCGCAAAAAGTGGATGCAACTATTTCTGTGAAACGAGTTGGAAGTAATTATGTATGTGGTATTGTGACACCTTTCATGATGCGAGTGCATGAGTATGTGCCTGAAGCAAACGAAATGGTATTTGTTGATACTACTTCCCATATTGACCAAACTAATTCTTCCCTCACAATTATGCTTTGTCGAACCCAATTCGGTGCTCTACCATTGGACTGCTTCATCTCCAGTGCTCAAGACGAATTTTGCTATTTAACAGGTAAATTTTATGGAACTGATTGAAATATGTATGGTATGGGAACTATCGGGTGTACAAATGGATGTTTTACTGTATGATATTCGCATTTATTTTTATTTTTTGGTGTATGTTTGGTAAGGACAAACTTTGTTAAGAACAAGACAAAAGAGTACGAGTCAAAAGGACAAACTTTGTTAAGAAATTGTTTGGTCGTATTATTTTCTACTTGAAAAACTTATTTTGTTAATTGTTAAACAAACACAGCATAAGGTACTACTGGTGTCGAAAGATATTTTATCGCTGCATTTTCGATTGGTAGTTGTTATTTTTATTTACGATTAATGGGCTAATGGCCATAAATTTTATGTAAAATTTGTTATCTGGAAAATGCGAGTTTTATTTAATCTGCAAAGGCTAGTGTTGCAACCGTTTGTAGTCTTTATTTTTCACCGAATGACCGTGCGGCTCTTTTTTACTCACTCTCTTCTGTCTGCGCCGTTATGTAGTAGACCATACGTGTCAATAGCGAAACTTCTACTTATCCTTTAGTAAGCTTATGCAATGCAGCAAAACAGTATGACTTGCGACATATATGCATTTCATTTGAGCGATAGTGGTATCGTTGGTACTAAAAGAGGACCTACAGCTTAGCTGAATTTAAATTAAACATGGGCAAAACATGTAAAGTATTTTCACTTGAGTTCTTTGTTTTAAATTGCCAACAATTTAGGAAACATGGATTAGAGTTGTTTTGGTTGTAACCAAGTTTGCTGGTTTCAGACGATGCATGTTCATGTGATTACTTTACAGTTTTGTGCAATTGCAGCTGTCTACTTATTTGCTCACCATACACAATGCTCAATGAAAAATTTAAAAATCCTGGTACGGCTATGGGTATTGAATCTTGCTCAAATATCTTAGTTGTGCTTTTATCCAAGACATTTGTATACCTTGTATCAGCCTTGACAATGTTCTACATCCTCTATTTTTGTACGGAACATTGTTGTACATAAAAATTGTAAGTGAAGCACTCCCATCAGACAGACATTAGGAGTTGGCTAAACGTCTAGTATAAGATTATTAAGTTAATATATGAGATGTGGTAAAAGGTTAAGTCATTTCAAAAAATAACTTTTGAATATACTTTCAGTTGCAGTAAAGTATTCAACTTGATCAAGCACTTTCATAGTTATTTGTTTTCAAGGATTTTTGTTGCTGAAGGAAATGATTGGTGACAAAATGTTTTGCGAGTCTGACCCTAAAATATTCATGACCGATGATAGTTGTGCTGAAAAAAATGCAATTTCGAAAGTTTGGCCTTCTGCAAAGCTACTTCTATGCATTTTCCATGTTTTACAAGTAAAAACTATGCTTGCATACCATGCAATGTGCACATTGTGCACTAGTGAAAGGTGAAACCTCTTCTTCAGTTCAATCGTAGTTGTGCAGTTCGTTAAAATTTTGGTTATATACAGTACCGGTACTTGCGTTTGAAGTGCCCTTGTCTATTTTAGAACAAATTGCCAGCACTAAAGGATTTGCGAAGAGTTTTCATATCATGCAACAATATTTTGGCTGTCGATATGTTTTAAGTTTTATTTTTCCCAGAAAGTTTACGTTTTGGTTCTACATTTGGCGTTTCAGTGCAATGAAATTACAGCTTCATCTACTTGTCTGCAATCATGTTTGATTCGTTTGCATAGTACATAGATTTACGTGGGTCGTTTATGGTTGCAATTTTTACGTTAATTTTTTTACGGCTAACAAAATTATAGGCTGCTTGGCTGTGGCTGCTCAGTTCCAACCATGGCATTGCTAAAGAGCTAAGGTCAGAGTTGATGGCAAGCTTCAAACGAGTTTTATACAGCAACAATTTGGAAGACTTTGAGGAGCATTGCAAAACTCTAAGAGAACAATGTGAGGTCGAAGGCTATTACAATTTTTTAGGGTAAGTTTGATTTCTTAAATAGATCAGGATAGAGAAATGTTTTTGTAGTTTTAATGCTGAAGAAACAGTACGTCGTTGCTACTTTTGGCAGCAACCTGCATTTTGCACCACCACCTTGCGTACAAATCTCTTTTTACTGTTGCTATTGCACCAATTGCTTCCATAGTTCTTTGCTCTGTCGGTTCTTACTTCATTATTGTTTAATTCACACCATTCCGTCACTCTTTATATTGAAACTTCACAAGTTTACCAGCAGATAAATTGAGTTTCCAATTTACCTTGTTCATGCACAGCTTTTAAACAATTACACCCATCCTGCACTGTTATAGTCAAGTTGCACACCTCTCCATCACAGTAATTTTATCTCACACACCGACATACCGTGCAATAATACTGGTTTGATTGAATTTTTAAAACTCTCCCTCGCTTGATATACAGTACGCTGAAGAGTGAAGGTGATACAGTAGTTCTTATGGAGTTTGGTGGTACTGAACCGACGATACCGGAAACTTACTAAAATCGCCAAATTTTAAGAGAAATATTGATTTTTAACAAAAAGTGTTTGTTAATGACGGTAGTGCATCATGATCACGTCATTTTAAGAGGGAAACCTCATATAGATGTTGTGGTGTCGAGTATAAAATAAAGCCTAAACATGAAATGTAGTGAAATCCAAATTATTTAGTTACGTCGAGAAACTGATAAAAAGAAAAGAGGACTGGTGTTTACTTTTTCGCAGAGGTGGGCACAAATAACATTATATCAAAAGCGCAACGCAACAAAGCGCAACGATCTTTTCAACCAGCAAAAGCGCAGCGCAAAATGCGCAATTTAATTTTTTTGCTTTCTGAAGCGCAGCGCAACTTCCGCAATGAACTTTTTGATTCAGTTGAAGCGCAACGCAATTCCGCAATTGCGGAACGGTATTTTCGTACTAAGTTAAAGCGCAACCTAACTTCCGCAATCGAAATTTCACAACACAATGCAAATACTGCGTTTTTTGCAATTTCAGACTGAAAAACAGTAAGTAATAATTTGCTAAACAAGCCCGAAATTTATCAATATTACGATAGAAATAGAGCAAAATTAAGTTCAATGTATAGAATTGCGCTTTTAACCGAAAAAAATTTTGAAAGCGCAACGCAATTAAAGCGCAACAAATTTGAAAGGCTTTATTGCGCAACACAACTTCCGCAATGTTTCAAAATAAAAAATTAAAGCGCAACGCAACTTACGCAATTGCGGAGGTTGCGCTTTGCGCTTCTAATTGCGCTTTGCCCACCTCTGCTTTTTTGTCACGGTCTTTGCACAAGAGGAAACAACAGCAACAATTTGTCAGAAGCAACAATCCGGATTGTGAAAGACATCGTATTCAATAGGTGAATCCAATGCTAATAATAGTCTTTGACAGATTTCAAAAATCGAATCAAATCTTCATTATGCTCGCTTAATACCCTTTTGGGTACCACGAGTGAGCAAGGCCCATCTCCGCGAGTTGCGCCAAAGCACACAAGTACAGGGTTGCAGCAGCGATGACGAGCCGTTGGCAACTTGTGCTAGATTTGACCAAACCAGGAATCAAACCAGGTCCCCCGCTGCAAACATCAGGCTTCCAAGTCAGACACATCTACCACTCAGCGATCTGGTCGGTGTTGGACAAAGTTGCCCACTAGTTTTGTTTATTGGTAATGCACACTGCGCAGTGCGTAGCAACAGTCATCATATCTTGTCGTACCAGAACTTAAACCGACATTGAGTGGTGAAAGTTGCTTCCTTCAGATCTTCATTGAAGCAATATGGACCCAGTTGGCATCATTGATCGATGTGCAGCATCGTCTGTCTGTGCAACAGTACCTTGTATGAAATCTCAAATTTGCAAGCGGTATGGTGCAGTTTAAGTGTAACATTTCAATGTCTTGCAGTTTACATCGACCGACGCGCAGCATTGTTTTTTAAACAAACTGCTAATGTCGATTCATAACAAAAAAATAGGTAATATCGTTTTTATTTATTATTATTTTTTTGCAGATACAAAGCTTACAATGCTTGTCATGTGTTGCACATGATTGTGGAAGTTTTTTCGCCCTATTTGCAAGGTAGAATAATGGCAACCATTCTTGGCAAAATACGCATGCATACCTGCTACAAAAAACAAGTTGTTGGATCAAAAATGCATAACTCAAAAAGCCGAAAATCGGTTTGAAGTTCAGAGTAGCAGCGACGATAACACGAAGTACATGGTTGATGTGAGCATTGGCAGTTGCAGTTGCCCAAATGGAATGCGCAATGCTATGTGTAAACAAAAAACATCATTTTAGTGTTCTTGTTCATTACTGCCTTCATTCCCCAGCACTATACCGAGCAACAGCAGAGGAAAAACAGTTTTGAACAAAAATAGCATTAGGTTTGAACAGTATCCCAGGAGCCGAGTTCTTTGAGGATATCACAAATCATCTCAAAAGCAACCCATCAACGCCTTTGAATCTGCCTGAAGAAATAAATGCTACTGTACAGCCTAGTTTTATACAAGAATCTCAAAGCAGAGTTGACATTGTACTTGACTCTAACTTAAATTCTTTTTCACTTACAAATGAAAATGTTAACTCGTATGCCGGTGTTGATACTTCAGGCGAAGCTGATCCACTTTCAACAAGCCTGCAATCAGCTAATTTACAGAATAATGAACCAACCACTCATCAATTATATGGTGCAGTTGTATGTTTGCTTGACAAGTACATTGAATATGACACCCAAATGCCAATGCTGCTTTATTGCATACGAAAAGCAAACTTGAAAAAGTGAAGTCTTCGGCGCAGCTTTACGCCATGATGCGCAATTTTGGTTCTACCAGAGCTTGTAGCAGCTCAGGAAGAAAAATTCACGTTCAGCCTACTGCTATAGCCAGGCGTCAAAGAGGATGTCCTTGCAGTGTTGCTCCATTAGGCAAAGGAAGAAAGCCAAAAATTCTCGCCGGAAAAGCAAAAAAAAGGAAGCGTAACTTAGCAGTGAATATTCTTCAAAACTGCGCCAATGCTAAGAGCCACTAAGATCTTTGTTTGCCGGTACATTTTTAGTAAACACATCACTAACCTGCAGCCTTCAGTACCCTTTCAAGTTTTTCTGCATTGTTGGAAGTGCTGTTAGCAAAAAATCTACCTCTGTGTTGAGATAACGTTTCAATAAATGTTTTAGAGTTTTGTAGTAGAATTTGTTGCTTGCTGTTGTTTACTTTGAAATTGATTAGTATCATATCACGCAGTTAACGAGCCAAGTCAACTGACCACGAACCAACAGTTTTGTCACTGTAATTTCGTCACAAAGTGAGGGTTTGGGCAAGATGGCTCTGGGGATAGTAAAATATTTTTGTGATCGCCCTTCTCAGCCGATCGGCGTCATTTGGTTCGCAGTCAGTTGTCCTGGACCCCGCAGTTTGGCTGCTACTATTGTGATTAAAGCGGTACGGTATAATTTAGTAAAGCGCATTTACATGGTTCACAAGTGTGTTTACTAACACTATGAATAGGCGTTGTCAAATTGCTTAGCAACGTCATTTCTAATCTGTGTTATGAAGCAAAAAATAAAAACCCCATACACACTCTTTCACCCAATTTCGTCACAATTACTTTTTTTGGCTCCTGATCCTCGAGGCAACAATCCTGCACAGAATCTTATCCACAAAACTTTACATCAAACTTTGATCCTATTCCAGATCTAACATGTCTGTTGAATCATCAAACGGTTAAGAGCGTCGTAATATGAATTTGAAGAATTCACAGGTACATTTGACCACCGGAAACGTCTAAGCAAGTGCGGATTCCAGCAATTTCCCAATAATTATCACAAGAAATAATGCGGATTCGTCCTGTAAGTTAGCTCATAGCGCCGTCTTATGACAGAAGGATAAACCTACAACTACCAAGGCTTGCACAGACGAGGGATCCCTTAGAGGGGCCGCAAGAGCAGCGGCGCTAGAGCGAAGAGCCTTCAGTCGGCGGAAGAACTTGTTTTGATGGAAGAGACATGCTTCGAGAAAGAGAGCGTCCAATCAAAGACAACCCCAAGAAACTTGGGTGTGGGGTTAAAGATTACTTGGTTCCCACAAAAACGTTGAGCGAGGGACGATGACCAGCTACATAGGTGTCTGTCGAGAAGAAAAAGGCTACACACTTAAAGGGAAGTGGTCAAGTAGTACGTAATCAGTGATCCCGAAGTTATATACAGGCTGGAGGCTGGTGCTTAAAGGGTACGGTAGGCTGTAGCTGTATTACTGCATTCCACATTTTATCTAGTCCCGATAGCAGTTTGCAATGCTGGGAATGTTGCACTAATAGTGAGCTTACTTCACGACTGTTGCTTAGCTTCGTATTGAAACGTTTTAATGGCACATAGCCAGTCCGCTTTTTCATAAAAAATGGCGTACATAGAAGCACAACACACACACGGCCGGCAGTTCCGTTGCTACGGGGGGGGCCGTGCCCATCCGTTGCTGCTTGTGCCCCCCATTTCGGTTTACTCACAATAACATCTTTGGAACATCACGTAACAAGACAATCAACAATCATGGAAAAAGGAAAGATAACATTCAAACATAATTCTTGTTTGACATTTTTTTAATTCTTTGCGAAATTGCTAACATTAACCATTTATTTATTTTTTTCATTAAGCACAGC
This sequence comes from Trididemnum nubilum, assembly GCA_963965965.1. Taxonomy (NCBI): domain Eukaryota; kingdom Metazoa; phylum Chordata; class Ascidiacea; order Aplousobranchia; family Didemnidae; genus Trididemnum; species Trididemnum nubilum. The sequence goes on along the minus strand of OZ014482.1, from coordinate 25,514,925 downwards.
GACTGGATTATGCGCAGTATGCAAGCAGTTACACAGTTTCGAGATAAATTATGTACATTAGACACAGTTCTTGATGAGGTGATAGCAATCAACTGCTGTACGTAAATGTGATGCAATAATCCGTCTTATTAACACGCCTTTACAGATGTGTCGCGGAAGAGAAATGTAAACCTCTAGAATCGCTAGCGATACTTCGTTAGCAATTAAAACATGAAATAATACGTTAAAACATTTTTTTCCAAGATCAGCTATTTTTGCTTATTTTTAGGGCACACTTAAGATTTTTAGATGGCAGTCAGAGGCGCAACCAGGGTGAAGGGGCTTAAGCCCTGTTATCCAATTCACTAAGAAAATTTACCCTCCAGATACGTGCGTTTAATTTTATTTTCAACTTGACCTAAAGTAAGGTGGGGGGGAATAAAAAGGCTAGGCAACTTAATTCTTTCAAATAACTTCTGAATTTTAGCAGTTTAGTTATTCATATGGCTTCAAAAAGAGCCAAATGTGATTAAAATGGCGTTAAAATCGCTATTTTTTTGCTGCAAAATTACCAGGCCTCCGCCTGTAACACGCCAAGTTGCATTAGTTTGTTCAGCACGGGGCCTAAATTAGACTTTTGTTCAAAGAAACGTTACTTTTTGTTCACCCCTCTTAGCAAAATCCTGGTTGCGCGTCTGGTAGTATTTACTGCTGCCGATAGATTTTTCAAGAGATTCTATGGGCCACAGACGAAACGAGCTAAGAAATGCTGCCGGCCTAATAGGTCTCTCTTTTTAGACATGAATACAGAACCTTTTAAATTGCGCGTTATTTGTAGTCATAAAAGATCTGAAGCAAAAGTTCAGTCTCTTTTGGTGCCACCACATTTTCGGTTAATGCTCCCTCACTTCGTTTTCTCTGGCGACGGCGCTGACGGGTGGGCAGCGCTATTCAAAAACACACAAGCATTACTGCACTACTTGAAAATTGTATTTGTTTCTTAATCTCAAACTCGTTAATTAAATCAACCCTTTTAACTTCATGCCAACAGAACTAACACCAAGCTTCCTGAGTTATATCATATTTCACAAGCATGTTAATTGTTCGCTAGTTTGGTACCTGCACATTGCATGGGCAAAGCACAGAAGAAAGCTTAAGTGACAAACTAAACAAAGCAAAATACAGAAAGTTTAGAGCGAGTCAGGTAATTTGGCATGATTTGTGCAGATATAATTGTTACTTGGTTTGCGTCTATATCAGTCAATGTTGACTGACGAAACTATATTTTTCTCCAAGACGTATGTCGTTGTTCGTTTTTTATCATCTTGCAAAAGCGTTTGTTCCAGCTGATCAAACGTTGCACATAATAAATTGTCCATTCTATTGGGTTTAAGGCAGCACTTTTTTACTACAAGTCCAACAATGAAACAGTAATATTTTTAAAGTCGATGGTATTTTAGGTGCAAGAACTAACTCATTTCTTGTGCACAAAACGTTTTAAATCTGCAAATGCTTCTTAGCTATTGTCACTATATAGGGAAAAGGGTTGCCTGCGTGGTCTCCTTTTCACTAAAAACTTTCCGTCCACCTTTTACGTAGTCTTCAATCGCCCAGATGAAAAACAATAGAAATAAAACCCACATAGATAGCAGGGTCGCAGTGCACCATTTTTGAGGTTGCTAGAGCTAGGAGTAGTTTTTTTTAATGAGTTAAGGTTTCAAATAGCGATAAATATTACGCCTCGCAAGTGTAATAATTTTGCAACTTGTTTTCACTGTTCATACATACATTTTCATGATACATTTGTGTTCTATCAAATACTGTCCTCGAAATATTCATACAAACACTATTAACTTTTTATCTTCTATTGTTGTTTGGCAAAACCAGAGCGAAAGAGATTATTTGAACAGTTTTCAATTTGATCTTGAGAAGATGTACAAAACTTAAGCAAAGTCAATATTAAATTTTTTTTTTTTTGAAGCAAATAGCTAAATAATAAATTTTTTGGAGTCATGCATAGTTTACAATACTGCAGTTTGCTCTATTTGTCACTCCCGTTTCTGAACAATCTAGCTAACGTAGTGAAAACAGTTTAATTGATCATGGGTAAAAATGTTGTGTGACAAACTGTAATGGAAATTATGATAGCAAATCAAAAAAAAAAGTATTTTGATTGCCTTCTGACAAAGCCGAAAGAGCTCGATGGCTAATTGTAGTTTCCAGAGACAATACTCTCGATACCAAAAATACTGTTGTATGCGAAAGGTACTGGCCTCTGGAATATGAAACTATCTCATTCTACAGCAAACAAAGACCTTTAAATCCTCCATCTGTTTTTTGAATGTGAAGCCAAGTTTATGCGCCACCCAAATTCCTCCTCCAAGACAGGTTAAGCAGTCTTCTGCGGAAGTAAGATGCTACTAATAAACAAGACGAACTTCTTTAACAAAAAAGACAAAATTTGCAGCTATGATATTTTTAAAACACAAATTTGCTCTACGACTTTGGGTACCCTTCAAAATGAATTGAATAACAAAAACACCTACCTTTTACGATTTTCCAATATTTTTTTCAATAACTACTGCTCCCTCTATTCACCTAAGGGTCGTATTCACCAAGCTAGTTCAAACTCCACTGCACCATAAGCGTCACTGAGACTATGTTCAGTTGTACATATTGCATTCACCAGACAAAAAAATGTCTAATGCTCACTGAAGTAGTGCTCAAATGTCTGGTTTTGAGCGTCAAACTGAGCCGCCTAATTTGGCGGTTTAACCAGCGATAACATCAAAAAAACCCTGTTTTATCGCCTTTTCAGAATAAATTAGGCACGAAATTGCCTTGTACAATATTGTAATGAAACAGGAATGCTCCCAGTTTAGTAAAGTTACTTGTTAGTGTAGGCTTTTCACCAGCTACAAAAAGTTTTGCAGTAGCAGTGACAATGCAAGTGATACAAACTATTGTAATTATCTATACTAAATTAATTACTTTCTATGTAGTATTAAGTACATACTTTTTTTTTAAACGATTTTATCAAAATACGAGGCCCAGTTTTTCTCAAGCTTAAAGAAAATGTTAGGTTCAGGGTGTAAAAAATAATTAAGAACCAGGGCTACTAAAACGCACGTGTAAGCAATCAACGCAGTTTTCATTGCTATTTATAAGAAATAACTAAAAACATGGGCTGGCACAACGTATTTGTAAATAAGCAGCAGATTTTCTTGGCCTTTTCTATATTGCTGGTGTTGATTTGCCTAACAGTAAGCATGATCCATAACAAGATAACTTTTAACTTAGCAAGAATAAAATTGTGTCACTTTCTTCTCGAATTAGCTAAGTACAAATTAACAAATGAAGCCGAAAACTTGTGAAAGTTTCTGAACAGCCAGTACCAAACCAAAATTTACTGGTTCTTACAAAGCATTGTATTCTCAGGATTTTAATTTTACACACCAATATTAATCATTTCATGTCACTTGCGATGATGGGTGCAGTAGAGAGTATTGAAACCATGGAAATGCCAGCACTCCGAGTATTGCAGGATCATACCAATCCTTTTGAAATGTATGGTGAAGAAGAGTTTAAGCGTCGTTTTTGCTTCAAACAGCATACCGTCCATCTTTTACTTCGCCTAATATCATCAGATCTGGAACATGGCTAGCAGAACAACAACAACTTCATTCCACCAATTTTGCAAATTGCTGTTGCTTTACGTTTTTACGCAACCAGGCATTTTCAGATTATGGATGGCGACTTAACAGGCATTTCGCAGCCTTCAGTTTGCTGAATAATTGAACGTGTATCTAAAGCATTAGCGAAACAAAAATCACAGTTTATCAAATTTCCTACCGCAGGCAGCCTACAGGATATTAAACTACAATTTAAAGACATTGGGGTATACCTGGAGTTGTAAGGTGTATCAACTGCTCTCACATACCCATTTCTTCTCCAGAAGGTGAAGAAGCAGAGCTTTTTTGCAATTGAAAGGGATACTTTTCAGTGAATGTTCAAGCTGTTTATGATGCGTTTTGCTAACATTGTTTGTTGATGGCCAAGGTTGACACATGATAGCAGAATTTTTGATAACAGTGCCATTTGCGCCAATTTTGAAAATAATGAAATGGAAGGAATACTTCTTGGAGATGGTGGTTATCCCTGCTGTCATTACATGATGACGCCGTTACACGACCTCACAAACAATAAAGAAAAAAATTATAACAAAGCGCATATTAAAACAAGAGGAAAAGTGGAGAGAATGTTCGGAATATGAAAGCAACAATTTCGTTGCCTTCGAATTCCATTATGAATGCAGATGCAAAAGTCTTCGGTAGTTATTATTGCTACTGCATGCTTACACAATTTTGCAGTGAGCAATGGCGACTTTTATAAAGATGACATTCCAGAGGAAGATCAAGACCAACCACAACAACCATAGCAAAGTTCTTAAAACCCACTACTCTTGGAAATATTACAAGACAACAAATTATTTGACTTTTTTTTTAATATTGAAAAAACAACACTAGACTTAACAAGAAAAACACTAGCACAATTCGATACCTTCGAGACAAATTTATAAAGATTCATTTTGTATGCTTGCGATTTTTTTGTTGTACAATTCAATTTTCAAGTCCAAAAGCTGCATTTCCTTTTGTTGAATTGCCCTCATGTTTGAGATTTGCTCGCCTATAAATTCTATCTTTTTTTGGTTTACCATTTCCTGGGTTGTGTTTAATCCTTTTCACTTTTTTCCGGTTAATATCTGTTTCCTGTTAAACGTTTTTTTACCGCATAAAGGCATGTTGAAATTTTCCTTGGTGTTTTGGACTTTGCATGCAGCGCGGTTTGCAGATAATGAGTTTTCTTGCATGCCAATAGTAGCAGCATTTTCATCCTTTTTGTTTTCATTTTGATTGCTTGTTGTGGCAAGCTCGGTTTCTGTATCTGCAATAAAAACTTTTAATACAATAACACAAATTTTTGAATGTCTTTGTCAGTGATGCAATTTCAACCATTTTATTTTTTTTGCCTAGTAAAACTTAAACAAAAAGTCTAACGAGGCCTATCTTCTTTTAGCGTTTCGCAAGCAATAGTTAACGCAAAGTAATGGATGAAAAATTCTGTCCCATATATGCAAGAACTGACCACCAAACATATAGACCATTAAAACCTCACAATTTTTTTTTTATATTAGGGGTCCCTTTTCTTATCGTGATTCATCCACTGTGAATGTAGTGCATAAAGTTTGCCAGTAATTTTTAATGTTGACCGATAACAAAATTCAATGCTGTATACCTTCTGGGGCTGCATTGCAGTCAGTAATGATGAAGCCATCTTGATTATTGCATGCCAAATCCAATACAGCATTAAATGGATTGGTCAACGCTTTAATTTGACTGGGAACAATACCTAAATAACGAGACAACATTTCAAAAATTTTTTTCAGCAAGCATTTCAGCAGTTACACAAAGTTTACTGGAATTAGGCATATGTTAAGGAATGATAATATGCTAATATCTTGAAAAATGTAGAAACCGATCAAAAACTTCTTAACTTTTGGTAAAAAAAATTGCCACTTTTATACAAATTTTGTTGTAACTCTACGCTATGGTGTACAGTATCCTAAAAATCAGACTGCTTACTTTGAACCAATTCCGTGTTCGGATACAAGTCGACTGGATGTCCTCCTCCAGTTTTAATTCTTTCTCCTCTTTGAAGAGTAGTATTGGCTTTAGCACGGATTTTCAAATTCTTCCAATAGCTTTGAAGATTTTTCACTTCTCTTTTGGGATACACGGAGTTTGCGTTAAACTTTGCTCACAATTCTTCCCAAGCATCGGCTTTTTGCTTGGAAGGTTTGGCATCTGTCTTTTTGCATTCAATAGTAGACTTGTATTTATTAATCAAATCCAAAAGCAAAAATTTTTCTTGCTCCGTGAACTTCTTCTTACGATTCATTTTTAATAGTCAATACCGTAGATTTAAAAAAATCAATAAAAAATTCGGAAATACTACTTTATATATATGGACACGACTAACTAAACTAATAAAAAAAATTACTCTTCAACAGTAAACGTGAAATCAGGGATAAATCTTAATATTGCACAGTTGTACTGTATCGGCATGACCTCTCAATCTCATACACCTATTGGTTCAGACCGAGTTTATTCATTGCGGCAGTGTATCATTTCTCTATAATTTGGGAGAAAAGAATGTGTGAGTCAGCAAAATTTGCCACTTGAACTGTTTTTCGATTCAAACTGCGCTATTTTAAGCGACATTTTAAACGCTCAGATGAATTTCGTTTTGAAATTTTGCTGAAACGGCGTTTAAATGAGCGACTTTTCAACCCAAGCACACGCTTAACTTCAACAACTCTGGAGAATACGACCTGAAATCTGCTGAAGAACCTCATCAGAAAATTTTAAAGCTTAGCAACAGCAGTCAATAAAGACAAACAACAACAATTTTGAGGTAAATGTAATTTTGATGTTTCTATTACAAGTCTAAAGCTACATTCAGAACCGAATTTAGTGTAGTTGTCAGCCAACTGCAGGGTTGCAATAAACTACAGTTGTTTGCATTGGCATATTATACCCTATATATGTCTATTATGTTATGCATATTCAACACTTTATGCAGCTTTCTCTTTATCTCAGTAACTGTAATTCAAAGCTAGCATTGCTTGTATTGCATGATATGCTAAGCCCAAATATTAATCAGATGCCACTATTACGGTATCAACGTCGTTTTTATAATTGTGAAAGTCATAATGTTCAAGACAATCTGAAAACCCTAATATTTGTAAACAGAGTAAGACAGGTTCATTTGAAGCTAAATAACATAAACAATATTATAGTAGGCTTTGGATTACTATGCGTCATGTCAAAACAACAACTGAAGATATCATATTACATCATCGTTGCATTCTTAACCATTAACATCATCACAACAACACCAAGATTAGGAACTATACTCGAATTTTGTAAAATATACGAAGATTGGTTACTTTGAAGCGTTCATTCTATTGAGAGCTGCGTGAAAATGTCCGTTTCCAGTTTTGACTTCAGTGCGTTTGTTGGTTTGGCCTGTATTACAGTACGCCATGGTTTATTACCTACTTGGATTCATTGGTTACCTCCTAAAAACTCGTTTTTCGGATGCTCATGCAAGTGCATTTAAGCTTTCTTGCTTCATTCCTTCATATTTAGCCACACTAAGCCGATCTGAATATGCAGACGCCAATGCAGAAATCAATGATGTGTACTCATTGGAAAACTTGGCGATTGAAGCCATGACCTGGTACAACTTCAGGTCGGTACGAACTCAAAAGCCTGCAAACGTAGATGATGCTTTGCTTGAGACCGACTTTTATCCTGTAATCATGGAAGCTTTGATGATTGGCACAAAACCTGCAACTACATGCAGTGTTTAGCATTTATTCAGCACTCTGCAATGAGTGAACACAGGGTTAAAATCAATGGGAAACGAGCGGGCATCCAAACTGTGTATGACAAGCGTGAACAAAGAAAAAATTAAAGACAAGCAAAGAGTTACTGAATGCGTTGTAAATAAATTGGGGAAGACAGAAGGAGGCTTCAATTTCTGTTTAACAATGAAGTCCACGTTTCTTTCACATAAAGCTGAGCACAAGTTTCCAAATATTTTGCACAGTCATATTAACAATATTTAGCATTTTTTTCAACTTGTAACTTATTAGTTTGAAAATTGCAATATAATTTGACCAGTTAAGCACGCTAACTTGGATGTATAAAATTTTTTAACAAGTTTTACATACTATCCAGTAGCACTAACTTTCTTTAATTCAATATTTTTGTTAATGCGAAATGTTTTCTGTTGAGACATTTTCGACAAAACAGAGATGAAAATATAGCTCTGTAACTGCAGTAAATAAATAACAGTTTTGATAAAAAATCATGTTGAAAAAATTTTACATATCACATACACAAACATTTTAATTATTCTTTTCTTAGTAAACTAAAACAAGGCTGGAACTTGGAGCTATTTTCTCTTAGAATTTAAAAAATTTTAACCATAAGTACCCCTACTTTACCAAACTTTTACACTTCTTTACACCACCTGACAAATGCTGATGAATGAAACATTGTGTAGTGGGCAGTAAGTTTTTGCTAATTTAGGAATAAATGTAACGGTAGTTTAGATTTATATTTTTTATTTGAAAATTAACATTAGAAGTGTCATTGTGCAGTGTTTCAGTTGCTTTCCACTGCTGCATTTCCACAAACTATCATTACTGCATTAACAATCTTGTAAATACCTGCCCTCTATACTTCATTCGTTTTCTTTTTATTTATTTTCTATTTTTGAAAAAATGTGAGAATTTAATTGTATATGGATACTTAGTAAAAAACGATTTGCAAATATTAAAAGTTGACTCAGATGCATGAATATCCTGGCATATATTTTCCATGCCTATAACTACTGAACTGCCATTTGCAATGTGCGAACTTGGTAAAAGTCTGCACCTGCCACTTCAGATAATTTTCATCATAAGCATACCGCCACCATCATTCATAGCCGCTGGGTGCTGCATTATGATGTTATACATTGCACAGTTATGGATCTGATGGAAGTGAAAATTTTTGCCATCAAATGGACTGCGACCATTGAATGATGATAACCCTGTTACTGAGTCTTTATTGCTTGATGTCAGTGTGTTGCTTGATGACATATAAATCCAGTGGTGAGCAGTAACAAATTACTAAAGTAACAAATTACCGTAGCAAATTACTTTTTTAGTAATTTTTACGGTAATGACACTACTTTTTCAAAAAAGTTCTTCTTGTGGTAATTTTACTACTTTTTTAGAGGTGTCAAAATTACTAATTACAAATTACTTTGTAAATAATGCTGACAAGAAGAAATGCTTGATTGGCTGCTTATTTTGGACTTCCAGCCAATCAAAGTTTGCTTCTGTTGAGAATGACACAGTATCCTGCCATTAGCAGTATGGTTTTCTACACGCTAAAATGGTTTACAGTACACTATGCAGTGCTGGTTTAGTCAAAGCAATCAATGAAGGAGTTCATATAGGGATTAGAGTGGAGCAGAGTAACTAATTTTTACACTTGAGATCCACTCCAATATTTTTTAATCAACTCCTGACTCCAATCCAGCTCCCAAACTTTACAACAACACTTCGCTCCAAAATACACAGAGACAAAAATAAGCTTTGACAAAAAAATTCGAACCAGTTGTCATATTGCTCAATAGCTTGCAATATGCCGAGATCAACTTTCCTACATCTAAATAGTTGCTCATTCTACTACCAACTATCACTACGACTTAAAAGACTTTTTTAAAGTCAGACTCCGGCTCCTTAATTTGTTGAAAGTCAGCAATCTGGATCCGGCACAAAAATGCAAAATCCGGCTCCAAACCCGCTCCGGCTCAAATTCCACTCTGGCTTTCAGCTCCACTCTAATAGGGATACAGCACCAGCATAATAACAAAAAGTACATGGTCAAGTTTTATAGTTTTGCAATAATGATGGAGGAGACTTAGGTAACTATTTTTTGCCTGTTTGCTCAAATACAAATATTATACCTTGGCTTTATTTGCGATAGTTTTTTTTTTTTTCTATCTGTGATTAACAGATGTACATCTCAATAATCTTTAAAAACGTGCAAAAACGAAAGCTTTATAGCAGTATGTTGCTACACCTTATTAATTTACACAGTAATGGGTAAAATTTTTGTCTTAACAACTACAGTAACTGTACAAAAAAATCAAAATTATAAAACATTTTGTTCACAGCAGTTTTTTTTTTTTGAACATCTTATTCAAAACATACTTAAATTTTCAGGACAAAACTGAAAACTGCGAACACTGTCCAAAGAATATCAAAAAAAAATCCATAATGAACACAACAAAATTTGAAATTGTACAGTACGCACCTACCATCTTCTAAAAGTTTTCAGGTCAAAGAAGTGATACCAGTAAACAGGACCAGATTTACATTGCGCCAAGCTCTTGGTAGAGGAACATTGCGCAGGGCTCTTAACATATCTTCCGCCCACAAAAATATAGACCAAATTAAAGGTTTCCACCACCCAGAAGTTGCACTTTTCACTCCAAATACGTTCAAGACCAAAAAAAAAGAAAAAAAAAACAAGGTTTTGTCGACTTACCACCCAGGGGTCACAATATTGCCTCAGGCACAGTGCCATTTAACATTTTGCCATATGGTAAACACGGTTTTGCTAGTAGAAACTATTTAGACAAGAGATTGAAAAAAAATGTGATGAGAGGATTACTGTAAGCAAGACATTTTTGGGACTTAATGTGTTTGTCTCTAATGCAAGTATATGCTCGGGATCAAGACCAACTTTATCTTCTTTCTTTAATACCCGCTTTTCCATGAGGATTGCGGGGGCAGCAGCTCAAGATTAAGCTGCCACAATTCATGGCCTTTTATCACATCCATCATTTCACTTGAGTGAAGTCCCAAGAAATTCCAGCCAATATCCTCAATGTAATTGGTCCATCTAGTTCTAGGTCGTTCAACTGGTCTTCCCAATTTGCTTTGGCAAGTAAAGCTTGTTTGGGCAGTCTTTCCAGAGGCATTCTGCTTACATGGCCAAACCATCTAAGCTGAGATCTTTGAAGTCGGAGAAGTAACGGCTCAATGTTCAGAGATCTTCGGATCTCAAAGTTACACACCTTGTTAAACAGTGTAACTCCTTCAATTCTTTGTAGAAACCTCATTTCAGACGCTAGCACTTGTGATTGCACTCTTTTGGCCATTTGATTCATGACCATAAGTGAGAATGGGGTCAAAAAATGTTTTGAAAATTGCAAGCTTTGCCTTTTTTGACAATTCTCGTTTCATGACAACCGAATAGAGCAAAGCTCGCATTACTGCACTAGCGTTGCCTATATGAGTATCCAGTTCTTTGTCTTGCCTTTTGTCACTTGTAAATGCAGCCCCAAAATACTTGAACTTCTCTACCTGCTTCAATGTCGCTCCATTCACTTGTAACATGCACTGATCAGGGTTTCTTAAAAGAGGAAGTACCTCAACTTTGGCCGTACGTATTTTCATTCCAGTGGTGTTGCATGCATCTGCAAAGATATTTAATGAGAGCTGGAAACCAGACTCTGTGGAAGAAAGCAAAAACAAATCATCAGCGGATAGCAGATGACTGATTTTGCAATTTCCAATCAGAGCACACTCATCAGCTTGGCTGCATTTGTCGATCCAACTCAAGTAAACAATGAAAAGCAAAGGTGACAAACCGCACCCTTGCAGGAGTTCAACGCCCACAATGAACGATTTTGATTGCTCTGACTGAGAGTTGTAATGTTGCAATATTGCAGCAGTTGTGATAAATACTTCAGAATTCAGATCATGAATCAAACACCCATGGCAGTATTAGGAGTTCTGTTACTTCATCCTTACCATCAACTTCAGCCACTTCATCACTGTCAAGCACCGACTCTTACTGGTACAGCTTGAAAGGAATGTGATAATAACGATTGTGGCAGTTTACATCCATAACCATATTAAGCGACTTATTGGAAATTTATCAAAACCCGAGGAAGTGCAACAAAATATTTGGAGTGAATAACAATATTTTTATTGCTCAATTTTGCTTTATTTTATCAGTAGCGTTCAAGATCTAGCTTCAGTGCACCATGAGCCAAAGTAGCCATATGGTTATATTATGACCTTGACCACAGAAACAGCAGCTCTGAAGTTCGAAATCTACCTAGTTTTGAAACAACTCTTTACTCACTCAAGTGCAAAAATGAAAATAATGATATTCAACATTGAACTGTGTCGAAGAGGCAGCATAATGAAAAATAACTTCATTCCATAATGGTGCTTAAATCACAGACGAAATCCAACATTTTCTTTCATACAGCGCCATTAGAAAACTTGATGTAGACGATTGTCATTTCGGCTGAATGTTTCATTAAAGTAATTTGTAACGACAAATTACTTATTACTTTTTCTGAGAAGTAACGACTGCGAAAATTTTACTACTTTTTAAGCAATTTTTGGTGATGTAGTGTAACTACTTTTATACAGTAATTTGCCCACCACTGTATAAATAATAGAGGATCCAAGTCTATTCATGGTCATTGGAGTCCATTGTCTAAAACAACAGTGTTCAACCTGCGGTCGTTGATGAAAATTTATGTGGCCGCTAACCTGTAATTCAATGTACATGCTTTGGTGGCCGTGCTGGCAATTGGCATGCGGTACATTAAAGTAAAACAGAAGTAATGCAAAAACAAATCAGTCTACTCGAGGTATAACAATCTGAATGGTGATGTCACATATAGATATATGAATGAATGTAATGCCTGAGTTGGCATGTACTATGCGAGTTGTGGAATCATGACAAATTGATACATATACTGTGCATTGAGGCTTCATTTAAGTGTGGTGGGTGTTGATAGCTATTTCATCGAAAACCGTCTAAAATTTAGACGGTTTTAGATGAAATAGCTAAATAATTTAGACTCTAAATTATTTTAATATTTGTAAGCAATACTATTGCATTATGTCCTGTAAGTGGAAAAGAACTGTAGCAGAAGAGAAAAGAGTATTTAATTCCAAATGGGAGTTGGACTACTTCATGATCGAGACAGAAGCGCATACCATGATGTGTCTAGTATGCAATCAAGTTGTTAAAACAGTGAAAGGAGACGATGCAAAGCAACATTTTCGTCGTCATATGTCACATACTTATGCAAAATTGAAAGGCGAGTCAAGAAAGATTTGTGTAGAAAACTTAAAGAAAAGTTTACAACAGCAGACATCTTGCATGTCCACTTTCATTAAGCCTACTAATAATCGCTGCGAAGCTTCCTATAGAGTTGCGTATCATCTTGGTGTGGCGGGGAAGCCTTATTACGATGCAGAGCTTGTTAAGCGATGTCTTATAGATGAATGCACTTAACAATGCATTCATCACGGTAAGGAAGCTGACTATTCATCACTTGCTCTTTCGCATAATACCATTCAACGTCGGCAAGATGATATTGCCAAACAGCTGTCTCTCTCCCTGCAGACAAAAGTTAACAAAGAAGCAAGTTTATTTTCTCCGGCTGTGGATGAATCGACTGACATTAAGGACTCTGCGCAGCTACTAGCATTTATACGTTCTCTGACCTTAACTTTTCAGTTGTGCGAGGATCTTCTTTTCATGGAAACACTCTCTTCTCACACCCGTGGTGAAGACATATTTGTTGCAGCAAAGAATGCCTGCATTAGAAATGGACTAGAATTGAAAAATCTGCGTGGTATTTGCACAGATGGAGCACCTGCAATGACAGGTAACATAAAAGGCTTTGTGGCAAGATTTTCAGACTATGTGTCAAAAGAGTATGACAATAAGCGGTTGACTAACCTTCATTGCATTATTTACCAACAAGCGCTGTGTGTCAAATCTATTGCTTTAAATGACACTTTGAAAGACGTGAATCGCATCATCTTGTACATTCGTGCAACTGCTCTTCATCACCGACAATTTCGAGAAATTTTGCAATTGAGTGAAACGTCTGCAGAAGACATTCTGTATCACACCGCAGTCCGTTGGTTGTCTCAGGGAGAAACATCTCACAGTGTTCTGCACTTGCGCAAAGAAATAACAGTTTACTATTCCACAAAAAACAAAGATTGCCCACTACAAAATTCCAGCTTCCTTATATCTTTGGTGTTTCTGGAGGATTTTCTGTCCTACTTGAACAATTTAAATCAAAGTCTACAAGGAAAAGCAACAACAGTATGTAGCATGTACAAAAAAGTATTGACTTTTCGTGACAAATGTCGTCTGCTTAAAAATCATCTTCAACAGCACAATTTTTTCCATTTTCCTCAACTGACGTTTCCTCACCGAAATACACATTGACAACATTCCAGTCACTGTCTTCTCTGGCGTATTCGATGCGGTGTTGCAGGATTTCGCTGATCGTTTTCAAGATTTTGAGAAAATTTTGCGAACATTGAGACTCGTTGCCTTTACTCGTCTGGTTGACACTGAAAGTACTCCGTTACATCTTTAGATGGAACTGCTGGAGTTGAAAAATAATGAGAAGCTTGTGGCAAAATTTAACCAAGAAGAAAATTTGACAGAAACGTTGAAAAGTGCCACGGAATATCCACTGCTACGAGAATTGGCAAGAGAAACTCTTGTACTTTTTGGAAGCACTTACGTTTGCGAATCAGCATTTTCAATGAAGTACTTGAAGAACGAGTATCGCACACGATTGTTGGACGGAAATCTGGAGTCTCAACTAAAGCTGATGGTATCCAGAGAGGTTCCTGACTTTGCAAGATTATCTGCTCGTATGCAAGATCAAAGAAGCCATTAATTGCAACGATGCCTTACCAACTTTTATTGAATAAATTTGTTTAAAAAATAATGTTTGACGTTTCATTGTATTTTTAGGCACAGTACGTATTATATAGGAGATGCACGTAGATATCTCTTTATTTAGCTACAGTACCGCAATTAATAATAAAAAATGTATAATGCGGCCGTACTTCATGGAAGTAATCATAATGCGGCTGGCAAGGGGTGCCTCAAACATAAAAAGATGTAACTCAAATTATATTAGACCTTTCCGAAAAGCTTGAAGTTAGCTTAGAAAAGGATGACATCTCTATTGCGCACCACCTACCCCAAAGGCAGCACCCTGGCCAAACTAGATCAAGCTCAATAAAGAGACATCCTACAATTACCGTACGTTTTGTTAGCGGTCTAATCAGAAATCAAGTTTATGCCAACTGCTACAAGGCCAAATATATCAAAGACTTTCCTGTCGAAGGCATGGAAAAACTTTATGTCAACGAAAATTTGACACAAAGGCGAAAAAACTCCTCTGGCAAACAAAGCAAGCTGCAAACAAACTGGATTACGATTACTTCTGGATGAATAACAGCCAAATCTAAATACAAAGATGAAGAAAGCAACAAAATACACGTTAAAAGTGAAACAGACCTGGACAATTTGTAGTGAGTTGAGTGAGTGTAATTATTTTTGTCTCGATTTTAACAATTTGATTTGAAGTATGGATTGGCACAATAACCAAATTTCTAACAAAATTTCATGCGAGTACAAAACCCTCAAAAAGTTTCAATCCAAAACACTTGGTAATTCTAAAAATGCCTCGATACCGGTTGTTCACATCAACATTGTTAGTCTACACAAAAACTTTGACTCATTTAAACTTTTTTTTTAATCAATTCCCCAAAACAGTTGACGGAATTTGCCTGAGCAAAACTCGACTAACAGATCGAAACGTAAGCTTTTGTGATATTGCAGGTTATCACTTGTTTTACTGCAATTCGAAAACAACAGCAGGTGGTTCTGCTATTTACGTGACTGACAATGTAAAATGTCAACAGCTGTCTCAAATCAAAATCAAAACTAGTGGATGTGAGGATGTTTGGGTTGAAATAAACCTTGGAAAAAAGAAATCTTTAGTTATGGGCTTGGTCTACAGGCACCCTCATAATGACAATAAAAGCTTTGAAGACGCCTTTGTTAATATGATAAAATCTTTTAAAGGAAACCAAAATTATGTCGTGCTGAGTGACTACAATATTAATTACGATAAAGCCATGTTATCGCAAGCAACTGCTGATTACAGCAATCATATTGCCAGCTTCGGCTGCATTCAACTAATTGACAAGCCAACGCATAATAGTCAAACTTCTAATACTGTTTTCGATCACATTTATGGTAATTCGAGCTCATTAAATTATGTGCCACCTTTTAACTTCGAGAAAGATATTTCTGATCACCTGCCAATACGTGTGGAAATCCGGTGCAAACCGAACAAAACAACAGCCAGACGACCTCATACTCGCAAAACAACGCAAGAAAATATTGATTTATTCCTAAAAAGATTTGAGCAACCAGCTTAATACGCCCAAAATGCAAAACACTAAAACATCGACAAATTTTTTACTTTAATCAGTAGTTTAACAAACTTATATTTTCCTCTGAAAAGATTATGCCAAAAGCTCTTCAAGATTTCAAAAAAACCTGAATAACCCCTGGCATCCTCACATCCATCAAACATAAGAACAAATTGTACGCTAAGTTCCTAAAAAATAGATCCTCGGACCTCCTCAATAACTACAAAAAATATAGAAAAAAATTAACGCACATAAAGGAATTGGCTAAATGCTACTCCTTGAAAATCTTTTTCGAAACACAAGAAATCCTTCCGATACTTGGAAGCATATAAATCAACTGCTTAGAAAAAGTATACCAAAATCACCATTACCACAGGCACTAAAAGTTGAAGGTAAACTAATTTCCTCTCCTCCAACAATTTGTGAAGAACTTAATCAGCATTTCGTCAGCATAGGAGAAAAATTAAGTGCTCACTAAAACCAAAAATTTGATAAAAATTATACCAAATATTTGCGTAACAGGCAATCATCTTCAATTATTTTGCGACCAACAGATGAATTGGAAATTGTCGAAACTATAGCAAGTCTGAACATCCATAAATCACCTGGTCACATTGATATTCCTGTGATCTTAATTAAAGAAGCCAAATTTCTAATTGCCCGATTTTTAGCTAGGTCATTTAACGAGTGTTTAGAAACAAGAAATTACCCTGACATTTTAAAAATTGCGAAAGTGATTTCCCTACATAAAGGCGGGTCCAAACTCGATCTCGGCAACTATAAGCCTTTTCCATTCTATCTCCAATAAACAAGACATTTGAAACTATTTTACTCAAACGTTTGGTTGACTTTTGGAAAAAGTATAATCTTTTTACAAACTATCAGTTTGGTTTCAGAAAATTACATTCAACTAATCTTGCAATAACTTTGCTGCAAGAAACAATACGTAAGGGAAGAGATGTGAACAACTCAGTATGTGAAATTTTTTTTGATTTTGCCAAAGCTTTTGATTGCGTAAATCATCAAATTTTATTACACAAATTAAAACACTACGGCGTTAGAGATAATGCAATTTCTTTATTGCATTTATATTTGACGAACAGGTTTCAATACACTGAGAAAAGCAACCAACAAATTCGATCTAATCAACTATCAATTACAATTGGCATGCCACAAGGTAGTGTCCTAGGGCTGTTCTTGTTGTTAGTCTATATAAATGATTTGCCTAATTGTAGTGACTCTGACATGATCTTGTATGCTGAAGACTCCGTGCTTCTCTGTGCAGATAAAAACTTATAATACCTCAAAAAAATGTGAAAATGAATTTTGCAAAATTGAACACTGGACAAGACTAAACAGACTTACCCTCAATTACAGCAAGACCAATTTAGTTTTAACAAAACCAATTGTGATGACAATTTTTGTGTAAATACTAACAACGGACTTATTACTCCCAAAAGTGTCATAAAATACCTGAGGGTTTTCATAGATCTCAAATTAACTTGGAAAAACCACATTCAATATGTTGAAAAAAAATTATGTACATCCTGAGGTATTCTAAGGAAACTTAGGTATTATGCTCCTTTATCCATTTTACGAAGTGTATATTTTGGTATAGCTTACCCTCATCTACACTACGAAATCACATCATGGGGAAACTCTGCCTCCAAATACATCACCAAAGTCCAAGTCCAACAAAATCTCATTCTGAAAATTATGACCAAAACTTCTTTTTTTAAAACAAGACTTTCACCAATTTATTGCCAATTAAATTTCTTGAATCTAGTAGCATTTTTGAACTAGAGGTTATAAAATTCGTATACAAATTCAAAAAGAAAACTCTTTCAATCTTGTTCTACAATTACTTCTGGTACGCTTCCCAAACACACAGTTGCCCAACTAGATTTGCTTTCGATCTTAACTGGACTGTAATGCCTTGCAAAAAAAAAAGCACTCAACGATCTATTTGTTATGAAGGATACAAAATTTGGAATAAACTCCCAATTTACGTTAAAAGTAATTATCGTCCAACCCTCAATAATTTTTGTAAAAAAATAAAAACGTACCTTTGAAGCAAACAATTTTAACCTATATAACCCAATTTCACCTACCATCATAATTATTAAATTTGATGGACGTATGTTTTAAAATTAAATGATGATATCACAAAACTTTTACATTTTACAAAAAATGAGTGTTTATTTTGTGATGTTTAAATTTTGCTTTCAGTCTGTTCTTTTGATTTTTCTTTTTCAATTTTGTTTTGTTAGAGTACTTTTATATCTGTTTAGGTGAGAGGCTGCAGACTCGACGACTGTGCCAGTTCAGCTCTTGGACTTGGCATGAGGTCTTTCGCAGCCTCTCACCAGGACATCACTGCTTCTTTTTTTTTCTTTTGTGTTTCTCAGTGTGTTATTGAAATTATGTATGTGCGTGTTCTTAATCAAAAAATAAACGTACTACTGTCAAAGGATAGATACTGTTGCCAAAGCCACATAGCAAAGGTATATTACATTAAACAACATGGGATATGCTAATATTTTGTGTAACTAATATCGGTTTTCAATGATTCTATTGTACTTATCCAAATTGTATATGACTGATTGCGCTTGTTTACATGTATTGCAAATGTTAAATTCAGAAGCCCAATTCATTTATCGCTGTGCAATTGTATGCATTAATATCTTGTTTTTAACCTCTGACTGGCTAGCTATTGACCAAAATTAACTAATCCATTCTGTTGAGATAGGATATTGATTTGGCTACTATTTAACTTGAAGATTACAGTCCCTTCAAAGGTG
Organism: Trididemnum nubilum; assembly: GCA_963965965.1. Classification (NCBI taxonomy): domain Eukaryota; kingdom Metazoa; phylum Chordata; class Ascidiacea; order Aplousobranchia; family Didemnidae; genus Trididemnum; species Trididemnum nubilum. Next base: position 25,496,226 of record OZ014482.1, on the reverse strand, counting down.
CCCATTGCCAAATTATCATCTAATACTATTGCGCATTTTTGGGTTTGATAGTTTATGCCTGATTATTTGCTTGAGCACCATAATTAAATTTCTGTTTCTGTTCTTGTAGTAAATAACACAAAGCATAATACAATTGGCATGTTTACATCGTAGCATAGCATTGTATAATGTCGGTCTGTCTGTGGTGTACTACACAGTACACAAACATCACTTTGTTTAGAAACATGGTGAAAATAGTTTGCTGACCAAAAATACCTCCACTAGTGGTCCAAATGGTCATAAAAAATTAAAACTTTCAGAATTGTTTCTTAGCGTAACATATGTGCCTTGACAACTGACTCTCTGATTTTGCATAGTGTCACATGATTTTTGTCATGCAATGAGTTGAATATTTTAATTATCACACACTAAAAAAAACAGATTTAATTTTTTGAGTTGCACTCATTCTAAATTAGATCGATCAATAAGCATTTTTCTATATCAAAATAAAAACAAAAAAAACAAAAAACATAAAATTAAGTTTCTTGGAACTAATGCACTTTTACGTGTTGGAAGATCATGAACAGTTTTCCTTAAAAAAAAGTCTGGCAATAACACAGCTTACCAATCAATGCACAATGCGAGCTCCAGTTTGACAACATCAAAACTCAAAACTGAGCTTTCCAAGTGGAATGTATGCATACGGTCTGGAGAAAGGTTCATTCAGACACTTAACTTGATCAAGAAATAAATGGTAAGAGCAGCAGATATACATAAGGTGCAACAAGCGAAATAATACAAGAAGATATAAAGTTTACTGCATGGTTGTTGAGAAAGTGTATTCCAGATATATGCTTCACACCAGGACCAGGATTGCTCACAACTTTTTTTGTTTCTGCATTGTAACCTGCAACATATAATGCTATATTAATACTTTACATAATGCTTTAAGAGAACATTAATTAGGATAGTTTATGCAAATAACAAATACTGTATCTACTTTGCTGTACACTGCAGATGCTGAAATTAACTTTCTCAACAAAGTGGTATTTAGAATGTTTACTAGCCCAAAATAAATAAGCACAGTGAATTTTGAGGTTGCCTAGTTTTGAAAAAAAAATGCATAAAAATACTTCACAGCATAGGGACCAAATGTTCATCAAACTCCTTCCATTTTCACAAAACTTAGTTTGAAAAGTTGGCTGGGGGTATAGAACTTGAGAATTGCTTTAATCAGAATGTTAACTTCTTTGAAGCTTTTCGTCTGATAATTGTCAAAAAGAATCGTCAGAATGAAGACTGGAGAGAGCAGAAAAAGAGAAGCTCTTCCCAGAAAAAAGACGTACCAATAAGAGAGCGGCATCAGTGTGAAATCTTCAAACTATACACAGACTATACAGTACACTCTATTCTTTCCCAAGGATGCTTTTCCTTAGATCATTTTGCCCTTGAAGTAACTTTCATTAAAACCTCCGTCCTCCATTTTGCAACAACAACCCCTGCTGACAAAAAGAATTTGAGCTTAATTTGAAGATTTTATGCCAATTACAGCCATTTACAAATTTTTATACATAGTTATTCTTTTTCTGTGCACCCATTTGACAATTCTTCAAAACAAAAGTTAGATGGAAAGTTTTAAAGAAATGAAGATCGTGATTATATGAAAAGTTTCAAAGAAATGAAGATCCTGACTATAGCAAAGTATAGTTTGGTTGCCTTCATAGTAATGAAACCAGTATTGGCCTACTTTTGAAGAAGCTTGAAATGTTCTCGTTTGTTTCATGTCTTCATATTCTTTCGAATAAAACTTATTTATTGCTTGTTTCGCAAGTTTGTTTGTTTTGTTTTTTTGTTTTTGCTAGAGTAGGTTTACTAACACCAGGAACAAAAATTCACATGTTTAATTGCCTAGATCTTTGGTTTCTTGGCGTACAAGCTAAAACTGACTTAGCTTAATTTTCTACTCTCAAAAAATTTTGTAAGCCTGTAGCTGCTTCTACCTAACAGAACTTGTGATATTCCCATGAGTTGTTAACACAGCAAGTGATGGAAACTTCGAAAAATAGAACGTAACGCTTTGTGTCAAAAAAGTGTAAAACGCCATGCAAGTTCAAATGAATTTGTATGCGATAAAAAAGTGTTAATTGCAATTAATGATGTGCATATGAATATGTTTCTAAACTAAGTATTAAATGCAAAGACTATGTGAAAATATAGCAAAGAAAAGCTTTCTTTACTTGCATTTTATTTTATTGCAGCAAACGTGGTAATTTGCTTTTCTAAACAATCATGTTTGATGTTGTTTACTTCATAAGCTGTATTTCATCAAAAAATGACATGCCTGGAACATTTGGAACAATTTCACCTGACCTAGGGACTAGGGCAAACAATACTACGAAACCTGCACTGATGTTTTGCATGACTCTATGTGTGCTTGGTAAAATATAGATGTTTGATTGCCAATTACAATAGACTATTTGATTTTCCTGAAAGAATGCTTATAAATGCATACTGGTGTAGGGCAAAAACAAAATGGTTAGCAGCTTTACAGTTCGCATTGCTATTAAAAAACCACTATGAAAATTAGAAATATCATGACAGTAATAAACCTAAATTTTACCCTGCAAACAAACTTGTATGCCAAGCAATACCTGAGTATTGAAGAGTTGCACCAAGAATCGAGTCAACTGTTGAACCAGCAAAACCAGAAAATGCACTGATCCAAACAACTGACCATTGGAACCTGAAATGCAACAAGAGATTTGATAGATTAAACCAAAAACGACTTTTAGGGTCGTATGCACCAACATAAATTAACTTTGATCCTATGAAACTATTTAGCCGATTTTTAACAGTAAATCAGGGTTTTTATTGGGCACATGCTGACTCATTCTTGGATTTTCCATTGTTTACCATGAGAAAATCCCCAATTTTTTGGGTGCACACAGACTCTCCAAAAAGAAGGAACACTGCTTTGATCCGAGGATCAGCAAAACTTTAGGGAAAAATTTTAAACAAATAGCAAGGTAAATTGATGTAGTCATAACGTAGTTCAAGAATATTATCTCTAAGCTCACAAATTCACTTAATTTTAATTTAATAAGTTCATTGATGTAAAAAGACAAAAAATTGATAATCTACACCTCAAAATTAACCCACATAGGTGCATACGACGCTTAGACTATACCTTCTGAGCACATCTTGCAAATAGTCAAAAAGCAAAAAATTAAGTGTGGACTGTGGAATCATAAATCAATTGGGCATGCAAATACTGCTACTATGTTATTTTTGACTTACATAATCTGCAAGCTTCTACTGCAGGGGTTCTTAACCTTTTTTGTCTAGTTTACTCCTTGCCAAATGAAAAATGTATATTTACCCCCATCTTTAACCTTTTTGTCTTGTTCACGTTTTTTGTCTCGTTTACCCCTTGCCAAATGAAAACAGTATAATTTACCCCCATCTTCTTAGTGGTTCACAAATTTCTGAAAGTCTTGTGGAGATCTCCATAAAAACAAAACAAAAAAAGTCACCAGTCTGACACACCACCATTTTCTGCATTTTTTGAGGCAATCACAAAAAAAGCCTTCATGCTAGAGACCCATTATTTTCAGGGAATGTTGACGTTTCTCTGCGAGTTTTGTTGACTTGCTATTACATTTCGAGAATGTCCTCTTTTTGGGCAACAATATGGAGGAAAGTAACTTTACCCCTGGTTAGGCAATCAAGTTAGCCAAAAAAAGTTAATAACCCCTGTTTTACTGATTGCAGTGCATTATTAGATTGCTGAGTTATGACAGTAAATAGTTATCATTCAAGAGAACATCAAACCTAGATTAATGTACAGTACAGTAGCTGATATTCAATCTGAGAAACCAACTTTGGTAACAAAACAACTTTCATGAAAATATGCTCAATAAAATAACTGAAGTCAGTAATACCTACCAAAAATATATTATACATCCAGCATGATATAAGCCTTCTGCTATCATAATACATGGTATTAAACCTTTTTTTCGCCAAAAAGAATGCTTAAATTTTTAGGTATTCAAAATTTAATGCAAAGTTCAATAGCATTTCAGCATTGATGGTCAGCTGCTGACTATGCAAGTGAAAAGCTAATTAATCAATTCTAAAACCAAAGAATCAAGAATATAAAATGACTTGAGCCCTGAGTTGCAACAAATGATGAATTTAACTTCATTCTCATAGGAGTGTGTGCAGTACTACAAGAAGTACAATTTATTAAATGAAAACTTTTTTAATTCTTTGCCTACCAAGAATACATAAAAATGCCACTATCCTCAAAAGTGTTGTAACGAAAATCCTTATTAAAAAAAACATTGAACATTTATTAAATAAGTGTTTAATGCAAAACATACTTTAGTAAGCCGCACTCACATATTGCCCACCAAAAAAAAAAAAAAACTCTGGCACTCTTAGTGTGCTGGCTAACAGCATAAGCATTATTTCATATATCTGCTACTGAAGCAAGAGACTCGGGTATAATTTCCAATTGAATCAAACCAAAGACTATAAAAATTGGTATTCACAACGTTCCTGCTAGACTTATGGCATTAAAAGAGACAGTGTGAAGTCTCAACCATGCGTAGCAGCTGGACAGGTGGCAGCTTGACTAAAACATCAAAAGGTCCCTCATTGTCCCCTGGCCAATGCAACTTAGTCGATAAAATGTTAATTGTAATTATCAGTTAGTCGTAGTTGCTATGTACCTACATATCAGAGTATCATTTATTTTAATTTTTTTTAGTATCGAAGTGTTTCACTGTTTTTATCTGATCATTGCTTTCTTTTTAAACAAAAATAAACTATGCTACTACAACTGTTTATGTGCTAGATTAGAGATAACTAATCAAAAAATCGATTATTAAGCCATGCTATTTTCAACCTTACAATGGATGGCTTTGAACAATCTCTTTTTGCTTGAAATAAATGCTTTGGTTGTCTGATGGTTGACCTAGTAACCTACTAGTAGGCAAGCATTCAATTTGTTTTATTACTTACTACATACTGTCAATTTTTAATTCTTTTACTCGGGCGGAAAAATTGCATATGTAAATGCAATTGTTTGTTCATACATTTTCTAAACCAACATTATAATCAGTGTTACTTTACGTACAAAAACTGTTTTTGACAGAAATGAACTTAAAACACAAGTAATTTAACCTTCAAGTACTTACTCAATTAATCCAATTGCAAGCCAGTTAGCTATGGCAAAAGTCAAACCAACTATAAAACCTCCACCAATGCTAGCAAGCGTCCCAATAATAGTGACACCGCCATTAGTTCCTAAGCAGTAAGCACGATTAACAATTATTGACAACTGCAATCACTGAAAGGCTGTTTTGAATAAAACTACATGAGTATACTATCTAGCATAGAACAAACAGTTTTATTTAAAGCTTCTGGCTAAATGCCATCTGCAGAAACAACCTAGCTCTTTTACAGTAGCATCTGTGCACTAATTTCGAAACCATAATGAAAAGGTATCTCTTTGCTAAGCAGTAAATAAAACCATCATAACTAACAATAGTATTTTGCAGCAATGACTGAGGACCACACCACAGCAACTACTCCATAGCCGTCATCAAGCCTTTATTTTCATTTAAATTATTACATGAATTCATACCACAAACAACAAAAGCACATGAAAATCATCCTAGATACTTCGACTACATTGAAAGTGGAAATACTCTATTCTTTAATGCCTGTATCCATTAACAATACCTCTTTGTTTTTGTTTACCTGCTGGGACTTTACTTCCTGTTGATATAAGTCTAGAAGTTCCATCTCCAAATGCTGGACCAACTTCAGAAGCCCATGTGTCCCCACAAGCACAAGCAATAGCACCAAGAACAGATAATGATAGCCAAGAACTAAAATCAAATAAAAATGAAAGATTACTTGGGGAAAATAACACAGCCAGTCTATGCAATTTTCAATACCTAAAAATTTGCAGCAGACAACTGTAGTTGAACAATGAACATCTAAACAAAAGCAGCAACCATACATCAAATCACCTATCGACATTCAACAGCTGTGCAGGAAGCCTATGAAAAAGCGATCCTATGAAAACTGAGCTTCATTCATCATTATTCTTCTGAAAAAATGTGTTCAGACAGCAACAACTGGCACAGTGGTACATACCTATAATTATGTACGGGGCGCCGTTTGTCTAAAACATTTTTTCGTTTTATAAGCACAAATTTTGCACGGATTTGACATATCTACTGTGATATGACATATTGCAACAATATGCAACGTATTACTGCAATATGTGACATATTGCAGTGATATGTCACATATTGCAGCGATATGTTACATATTGCAGCAAAATGTGACATATCTACTGCGATATGACATATTGCAGCAATATGTGACATATTTACTGAGATATGACAAATTGTAGCAATATGTGACATATCTACCGCACGTGGGTACAATTGGCACCTTTAGGGTGCTTTTTGTTTGCTGATTTATTTCGCTACCATAATGACGTCATGTGCGTTGAATCTCTTAAGCGCAAAGACATTTTCGCGCCATTTCTGCTGGTACATTATAATTACTATTGTTGCTTGTTTATTTCAGACACAAGCGGCAAGCATAAACAGCATGAAGCAAGGTCCATAGTAACCAACAAACACAAGAAAAAAAGAAAAAAGAATCAGCATAAATATTGGCCAACAATATAGTCTAGCCAGTCTAGGGTATGCAGATATGGCAGGCTAGGAGCTGCAATAGTGCCGGTACAAAAGGTAAGTATCTCTGTCAGTCTGGACTGTGGCCTAGTCAACAATACTATCTGCTGTTGAGCTCGCTAAACGCTCAGCAATTAGGTGTAGCGCGATGGATGAAACAGAGTAAATACGTTACCGCAATTACGACAGTGATTCAATTCAAATTCAGTTCTGGCATTGAAATTCTAAAATTCCTACGAAACGCCTGATAAAAATTCCCTACTCCAGTGAAATCCCTATGAGTGGTAACTTCCGGTATGTTCCCAATGCCTCAGACTGTCAGACATGCACCAACTACAAGTAGCAGTGCTTGATTTCATTCTGCATTGATTCCAGTAGTTGAAATGCTGAGAAAAGATCCTAATTGCCAGCAGAAATGGCACGAAACTGTATTCGAGCTCAGGTGATTCAAAGCACTAAAGGCGCCAATTGTTCCCACGTGCGGTAGATATGTCACAATTGTCACATATTGCTGCAATATGTCATATCGCAGTAGTTATGTCACATATTGCTGCGATATGTCATATCACAGTAGATATGTCACATATTGCTGCAATATGTCATATCACAGTACATATGTTACATATCGCAGCAATATGTCACATATCGCAGTAGAAAAGCATATTGTTGCAATATGTCATATTGCAGTAAATATGTCAAGTCAGGGCAAAATTTGTCCTTATAAAATGAAAAAAATATTTTAGATAAACAGCGCCCCATAGACAACCACTATAAAAGCGCATATCAGCAGCTTGAAATATATTTCATTTCCATTTTACTGCTGGTGGCAACTGGCAACCCTTAGAAATGCTGAAAAATTTTTAGGTTTAAAATCAGATTTTTTGAAAAACAAATTATCCAAAGATCATTTGGATTAATCATTCATTTACAGACAAAATGTTTTGAGAAATCACCTCTCTTTCAGAGTGTGAGCTAGAATGTAAGCTTGCCTGTCAGGAATGTTTACTTGCAACCCCCCCCTCCCCACAAAAAACTACTTGCCCAAACAAATATGCAGTTAGGTACATTAAATTTTAAGGTTGTTAAAATCTGATAAAAAAAATTGTTAAAATACTGAATTTGAATAATATCTAAGTTGGAGAAAACAAATTTTTGTGCCTGATTTTTGTATTAATACGATGTAATATGTAATTTTTTTTTTCAATCAAACCATACGCAAAGATTGATTTCTTGGTTGTAATTATTTCCAATCTTAAGTTAACGATGATTAGCACAAAGTTTCGGGACATAGTTTCCAACTGTAGAAGGCAAAAGGGTTTAGGGGCGGAACCCCCAAAACTCCAGAGTTTTTTGGGCATTTTGGAAAAACAATTTTTTAGTGTTTTGCAATTTTTTGCTTTGGAAAAATAATTAGGTGTAAAGCATGCGTTGTACATTAATTACAATAATTAGCCTTACCAAAACTGTTCAGGCTGGCTGCAAAAATAATATGTGGGCCATGGCAAACTGTAACGTATTGAAAGTTTTTATTTATTTTTTTCATATAACCCCCTTTTTTTGAGAATCTCTAGACTTACCTCATTTATTCAAGTATAAGTCGCATTTTTTTGTACCAAAATATTGCCCAAAACGTAAGGTGTGACTTATACACAAATACATGAAGTGCATCATATGCGATACAAAATTTTCCTGAGGTATTTCCTAACTATTGTCTTGCTTATGATCTATCGCCTTTCTCACGATCAATCGCATTAATTATCGCCTTCCATGCGTTATGCTTTCCATACTGTTGCCTTTCTCATGATCGATTGTGTTAGTTATTGACTTTCATGCAAGTTACATGACACTTTCTACACTATCGCTTTTCTCACGATCGATCCTGCTAGATATCGCCTATCGGCGCATGTCTTGAGGACAGTGACAGCAGTGATGACTTTTGATTATTTTCAATTTTTTGCTGCTGATGGCAATGAATAAATGATGTTTAAAAAAACTTCGTACTATTTTTCATGTCAAATATGGAGGTGCAACTTATACACGCATGCGACTTGTACTCAAATAAATACGATAAATGGAATAATTTTTTTATACTTGCAAAGTTGCAAACTAATTATTCAAACCTTCTGCAACTGCAATTCTGCAACTTAAACTATTGAAAACAACAATTTGCAAAAAAAACCAGCAAATTTGCAATTGTGGACTTGCAGACCTACCGTACTTACAGACTTGCTCAGCTCTGTTAAAAATAACTGCTATCACCCTCCTGTTGTACTCTCTTCATTCACAATTTTTTAAATCGACTAACCAGTTTTGCTTCACTACATTTTTTAAAAGGACGCACAATTGTACATGGCCTCTTCCATCACAGCAATAAAATGTGGGATTAGTTTTAGTTTGCTATTATACCAACCTTATATAAAATTTAGGGCTGTGAAAGTCCACCGGAGTTTCTCTGCAACCAACCTCAATGATGTACAAAATAGCTATTGCAGTAGGCACTCCTCCAGTATTGAACACGTTCAACCAAGTTCGCTGAGAACCTATAATTATAGCCAAATTCAAAAAATTGTAAAATAACGATACTTGAAGTGTAAATCTATCCAATGTGCCAAATCTGGGTACCAAAAAAAACTTATTTAATATTTGGACCTGAAGATTGCACTTCTTCATTTTTTTTCTTCATTGATAAGTTCATCCCAGATCGCATTATTAGCAGTAACATTTTCAAAGCACATACTGTTATATACAACACGTGTTACAGTTACCATCTCGTGTTTACAGGATGTTTAACTGATTAAACCTTTAAATAGATCTAGTTGAAATTAATAGCAATACAAGACAGGAAAAATTTCCATATAATGATCAGCAAATTCCACAACTCTTGTTAAACAATTTTGCAGACTCAATTTCTCATTAAAGATTATGCCATGTAGCATTTACAAGCAAGTACAACAATACGTAGGTCACACAAATTTTGACATAAGTTTTTCAAAAATCTTATAACTGTTTTCTATTTTAAACAATTTGTTAATGAAAAAAGTTTATTACTTACGTGAGAGATTGCTTTGTTTATGTTATAGTTAGTAAGTTAGTTAATTATGAATGATTAGCATGTTATCACCGGCCCAGCCAGAAATAAAAAAAGGGAGGCTAAATTTTTTTGCGATGATTAAAGCATATGCAAATCGAAAAGTTTTCATTTAGGCTAATTGTAACAAATTACAAAAATTTAGCGATAACAGGCAAGAGTCATGTTGTCGTTCATGCAGCAGACGCATAAAAAATAAATAAATGAAAAAGAATAAAAATGGTTTCACTTAGTTTTACAATTTTATTTTATTTGATGATGTAACAGCGAACGCCAAATACGTGTTTTCTTAACATAGGTCATACGAGAAAGGCCCAAATTGATGTTACTATTCAGGTAAGCTGGCATAATTATATTTCAACTTTCAAATATCGAATATTGCAACAAATTAAGAACAAATGAAATGTACAATTCTTAAAAACATAAGAGCAACCTCCCACCTATACCCAAAAATGATTGATTTTTGAAAAAGTAAGAGCTCCCTATTATTACTTATGCTAATTGCCACTACGTACTGCTTGCTATCTTCAAACAAAAAAAAAATGTGCTGTATTGAGGTTTGCTAATACAAAGTTTTGTTAATTAATTACTGTACTGTTATTATTATCATTGGTAAGAAATAGGGATCTTAGCATTAAGCAAGAATAATGCAATAACGATCAACCATTCCTTATGTGCAGTTAATTGTTTCAATCAAAAAATGCGAATCTGAACCCAGCATTTGCAGAAAAATCGTCATAACTATGTACAATTGGTTTATTTATATAACACGCCCACGAACAAAAATTGGTTCCCACCTAAAAATTGAGTAGAATGCTTCCAGAGAAAATTTTTAGGCTCAGCCTACACTTTGCATAAAATCGTGAACTTACGGGCATGTTGTTAGTTTGTTTGAAATAACTGACTGCTTGTACGCTGGTAAGGCGATACGCCGGGCATACCGAATTTCGGTTTAAAATAAACTAAAGACAAACTTTTGCGCTCACGATTTTATGCACAGTGTAGATCGGGAGTAGGCAGATGGCATTTGCGTGACTTTTCGCTTGCAACCAGCGTACTCAGTTTAGACTTTGACACAATTTGAACAACGTCGCCGGACTCGCTTGTTCTGAAAGACAACGAGAACACTGCTACAAATCAACACAGCTATACAAGGTAATATGCGGAGATAGAGATTGATCAAAAAAGATTTCCTAAAAATAAATTACCGTACTATTTACTGTAATAAAATTTCGTGAGAACTTGCCAAATTCTCAAAAGTTTAGGGGACCTACACAAAGTGGTCGCTCACAAGGCAGTCAACGATAAATCTAATCCTATCCTATTTTTTTTGCCTGATGAGACCCTTGAGCAAGGTCGAAACGCGTCGCAATAGCTCATTTGCAACTGTGTGATCTATGGATTTGTACCAGTGTAGACAATTTTTTCGGGTTTGTGATTGAATTAAAATATGGAGCTGATTTTTGACAAACCTGATAATTTACTGTAATAAACATTTGACATTTGGTAAGATTAATTCAAATCAGCCGATCCCATGTTCCCCCAACCCCAGCTGAAAATAAAATTAAAGGATCAAACTGACATGATGGCTACGCTTTTGGTAAACTGCAAAAGCTTTTTGAGCAATATTACATTGATTCCACCGTTTTTCAGGCAAAGAGCTTCTAGTGGCTGTTGGTCTAAATGTAGGCATACACAAGGTGGTTAAGTCCAATTACGTCTGATATCTTTTTCAGCATAAACCCGAAAAAAAAGAAAAACAAGGAAAATGCATGCAATCAAATGATATGCATATATTTATACACATAAATACATGTGATTGGTAAAACGAACTTAATCCAGTATAATAAAAAATTAATTTCAACGTTAAAAATATCTGGAGAGTCATTCACCTAGGAGAGATTTACTTTCCTTCAGCAATTAGTCTTTTTTTTCGAATGTTTTCAATCAAAATATTTTCAAAATTTATTAGGGTTGAAATACGATTTGACTATAATGACATTTAATTCGTAGACTGATACACGTCAGTTCTCGGCTGCCCCAAATTCTCACCGGTATCTGATTCTACTTTTTGGAAAATGATGAGTTATGAAACAAAATGAATTGCATTTTTTGGTGCAAAATCTCGTTGCTTTCTGCCTTGTTTGCGTTCTTCCGCAAAAGCAATGAGGTATGCTGATGAGATATTATTGTTCCAAGACAGCACAATACGGATTAAATATCAACACTAACTATACAAGCATTCCGGTTCTCCTGATTTTGTTTCTACCCTGTGTTGCAAAAAGGCATCGTAGCTAAATAATAATTCTTGTATAAAACACATCAAATTTTCATGCGCGATTGTTATATCAATGTTACATAATTGACAACATTTTCAATCATAATTGCCAAAATTCATTTTTTGGTGGTAACTCATTTCCATTGTTACATTAACTATGATTCCCTTTTGCCTTATTGCTGCTGCAAACGTTTTTTCAATCTGAACATCTCAGAAACAATACAAGTTGGCGGCTGAAATTTTTTGAAGATAGAGAAGCTAATGAACTTGAAACAAATTTTCAAAAAATGTAAAAGTTTTGACATTGCTTATTTGCAACTCAGGGTAGAATTACACTCGAGTTGAGTGTTTCTAAATTAGTTTTTTGACATTTCATCTTTTTTAAATAACTTTGGTGAAATTGTGCACTTTCAAAAGGGGGTGGGGGACTGGGCCCTCTAATCCCCCCTATCTGCGCCGATGCATGTTATAAATGATTAGCATTCATTGAAGCCAAACTAAAAAAAGTTTAAGTCAAACGCAGTTATTGACAGCAAATGCAAAAACGCTAACTCCTAATAGTCATGAGTGAAATTAAATAAAACCAATAGGCCACCTACCCTTTGAAGCTTCCTCATCATGTTCAGCTTTTTTCTTTGAACGAAACTTTGTCAATTTTGATGAAGTAAAAAAATACACAACGGTAGCAGCAATAAATGCACTATTTGCTAATGTCTGAACAAATCCAACAATTAATGCTGTAAACAAAACTAGAGATGAAGGTTAACCGTATTAGTAAGTGACTGTGCCACTAATTATGATTTATGATAGGCTATTACAACAAGTATGCTATCGTAAACACTCTATGAATTAATAGATGCATTTTAAACCAAAGTTCCTATTCTATAGTCTACAACTTTTTGACAAGAATGGTTTTGACAAAACCGATTTTACTCTTCAGAACTTTGACGCACATTTGTTTTACCCTGAACACACTTTGACGCGATCTTAAATTGGGCTGTGTTACAACGTCTCACATCAACCAGACGCGCTCTAATTTATTATCGCGGCATGTAATAGAAATAAGCAATGACGCTGTAGTGTATAACAAACGCCACTACCTAAAAATTAGTATGTATACCATATATACTCGCCTATAGGTCGCACCACCGTATAGGTCGCACTATTAGTTTTGTGTTAAAAAAGTTGAATTTAGCGTTGACTCGCACATAAGTCGCACTATCTTTTTTGCACAGATAACTTCGAAAATTAAGATAAATTTTTGAAGTTATCTGTGTGAAAATTAAAATCAACTTCAAAAATTAAAATAAATTAAAAACAAATAACTTCGAAATCGAACATTAAAATCACAAAACCATTTTTTCTTAACAAAGCGGGAAAATCCAACGCACGCTGAGCGGTCGTATGTGCGTGTGCACGCATGAAACTGTCTCGCATTGGTATGTGCGAGCACAAGCGCAATTCATGTCTATAACGGCTTATTAGCCGGAAAATACGGTACTTGCAATAGCCGAAAACTTTCAAGGTATGTCGCGCGGATAGATCGCACCCGTGTTTTTTTTTTTAAATATGAGAAAAAAGTTGCGACCTATCTGCGAGTATATACGGTATGTATTATTTTGAAAGTTGAAGCAAGAAACTGTCAAAAATAAAAACTTGACATAATGTTGACCAAAACAAATTCATTCACAGTAGAAAACCTAGGTCCACAATCTTATCTCAATGACACTAGTATTTAGTACTGCTTACACATGAAAATTTAAAACTTTTTTGAGAATTTGCTTCAATTGGTGAGCTGCTTTTCAGAAAGTTTAAAGATTTACTGCAACTTTATAAACTTACCAGCTATGATGCCAGAAATTGTCAAGTTTTGTCGATATACTTCACGAATACCAATAGCTCCAGGAATGCAGATTGCTGAAATAAGCCTCTTTGGCGAAATAACAGTGATTCCACCTACAAATCGTAAATCAATGAATAAATTACGAAAGCAACCAAACTAAGACTCTGTTGCATATAATTAAAACTGCAATTTTACCACAGTACTGGCAGCCAAGCTACTGCCCAAAAACTTGAAATCACACGTCATTTGATGTATTAACTTGACAATGACTAAAATTCCATCCAAGTTAGAAAGGGTATTAAGCAAAATCAATACCTTTGAATAATTCTATGGTAGCAGCTAATATTGATATATATGTCAAGCACAGATTGCACAATTTTATTTATATTGACGAAAACAACAACACCTGAGTTATAATAGTAAAATTTTTAAACGTTTTGATCTTAACCATGTCCATTATCAGTAAAAAAATGAAATCCAAACAGAACAAAGTATATATAAAAAGTATGTAGGGCCTAATCAGTTCTCAAATACAAGAAGTCCCTGAGTCTAAATATATATGCAGCTGAATTACACCTTTTTATTCAAGAACTGAGGCTGCTTGTATTTGAAAACTGTTGCACACTTTTTATTCTTCATGCAGCTTAGATTTTATGTTTACTGATGACAGATATAGTTAAGTCCGAAACATCCTAAAATTTTACTGTTACAGTATATGTAACTAATGGTTTGATGTTATTAAAATAATATTATGAGCCCATCTTGACAAAATCGATGGACATTCTTTAAGACACAAGTTTCGAAGGTACAATTTACACAATATACACAGTAAAATTAATAAAACTCAAAATCACAACAATGCCTCTTTTGCCAAAAAAAAATAGCTCCTCAGGTGGAAACAATACAATGATACCTATTTGCAATAGCAATATAGTAAGAGAAGCTAACTAGCGTTTCTTTTTAAGTTTTGCTGGGTCCATTGATCAAAAAATGATTATGATTTTTATATAGTGAACAACGCCAAGTGAAAATCTGTTAGTTTGAATCGAACAAAAATAAGAATGGGGCCACAAAGGTCACTCTTGCAGCCATGCACTACAATCCAGCAGCAAGAAGATGACCATAGGTATTTATATTTTGAGTCGAAAACTCCAGTACAATAATTTGAATTATTCAAAAGTAACAACCAATGCAATAAAATTTACAATAATTTTCTTACCATAATGTGTTCGAAAAGATAGGGACAGAAGCCATGCAATTAAAATTATGGGCAAGAAAACACTTGCAACCACTGTAATAAAAGTAACTAGTGGTAGACCTCTACACATTCTTTACAGCCTAGTCTAAACAAAAAGAATCACTTTAACAAAGGAAACAGTGTAATCAATAAAAAAAATCTAGATTGACATCTGTAAAAAGCATGTAGTTTCAGTGCTGTTGCACTGATATAGTGCTATACCTAAAATTTAGACCTACTCAGCCATAGCACAATAATTATTTTAGCTGCAATGTAAATAGACCTAGTTTTTATTTTCGTCTAGGGAAATGCATTTAGCATGCTCTTTGGCTTTTTCATAATCAGCAAGATTGTTCTGCATCATGCCACTTGATTGCAAGCATTCTTTCTTTTTAACATGTGAAAAGAAGAATAAATCATGGGTACAGTAAGGGGTCCACAACAACTGACCGCAAACAAACTGACCATGAGCAAACTGACCGTGGACAACACCGATTGGTTGAAAAGAGCGATTCTAAATATATTTTTACTATCCCAAGAGCCATCTTGCCTAAACCCTCACTTTGTGACAAAATCACTGCAACGAAATCACTGTAACAACATCGTTGCTTCGCGGTCAGTTTGTTCGCAGTCAGTTTGTCGCGGTCAGTTGACTTGGCTTGTATAGTAAGAGTCACCACAAAATTCACATGCATGCAAGAAACAATAATAGTACTGCCTCATTGCTATAATGGTTATACCATATCTATTTGAATAAGACTATATTAAATTTTAGCCCCCTGAAGAGCCAATACAAGCAAAACAGACTGTTGAGGCATGATAAATTGTGGTGGTCAGTAACTAATCAGTGGTTCTACTATATATTCTCAGCCTAATAACCTATTAACAGTGGTTCTACTATATATTCTCAGCCTATTAACCAATTTTTCAGTCTCAATGATGGTCACTAACAATGAGGGTACAACATCCACAGTCAGTGAACAAAACCATAGTTTATAGTTTCAAATTGCTGACAGAAAAGCAAAACTCACACATCAACAACAAACACTAAACAGATGCATGAAAACTCAGAATAACCTTTTTAACTTTTTAAACATAATTTAACCTTTTTACACAAAATTTAAATTTTGTGCAAGAAAAGTATTCGCAAACCAAGGCTACTTCATTCTAAAAAGTCAACAGTTATGCATGCCAGCAACATCAACCTCAAACATTGACAAAATTTTATATGATTAATCAAAAACCTGCTCAAAAAAACCTTAGATCAAAAAAAAAAGGGATATCATTTCTTCATAACTAAGTATATTTTTTCGCTCAGAAATTTTCATTTATTGTCCGAATTTGGAGATAATTTTTCAGTCAGTTCAGAATTTATTTCAATCACTTTCATCAAGGCAAACATGATAACAGCAATACTAGAGCTTTCGAATGCAAAATCTTGTAAATTTTTTTGCTCACTTGAACTGAACTGGTTAAGTTATTTTTGTTCAGTCACCAAAATTTTAGATGAATGACAGAAAAAACTAGTTCTGTTTTCATGTCGCACAATAGCTTAGCTTTTTAGTGTTAAATGTTAGTAGGTTACAATTGTAATGAACCAAAGGTTTTTCTTTGTAAAAAAAAGGCCAAAATACTTTGCCATAAAGAAAAAATGGAATGCAGGCAAATTATTAATTTGGAAGTCCATATTATGCTGTCTTCATTTGACAATAAAATGCAATATATAAAATATCTCTAAAATCAACAATAAAATATGCAAGTAAACAAGTTGCAAAAGGCATACTACAACACAACAATTAAATATTTGCTAGGTCACACATTTTATGTGCAATTTATTGCTTGTAAATGTCATTAATGATTAGTTTACAAACACTTGATGGATAGAATACAATTATCATATTGATGGATAGAATACAAAAAATACCATATTTTTCAAACCATAAGGTGCAATTAAAATACTTCAAATTTTAAAAAATTTGAAGGTGCGTCATATTCCCAGATGTGCCTTATGTATGATCAACTTATTCTTTCTTTATCCTCACAATTGTTTTCTAGTTAATTAGAGCTTTATTGAGACCAAGAGTTTTTGCAGCATTGAAAGCTGCATTTAATTTAGTGCACCAAACATAAGAAAAGCAATAAAGGCCACTTATTGATACTGTGCCTTATACTTTGGTGTACTTTATAATCTAAAAACTATGGTGCTACTGAAGAAGTTAACTGAATGAAACTAAAGAACATTAACACTATCTCCCAGCTCAAAGCATTTAAAAACAGTAATTCAAGCAGCACATTACAAAAAAATTCACCAATGATAGCCTCTTCAAAAGCCTTGCCAATCGCTTTGTTCAGATTCACAGTCTGCTAGATTTTCAATACATTTTACTCCAGCTTTCAGACTTGGTGTGCCTTGAGTTTTGCCTAAACAAAACATTCACTGTATATACAACAACAATGACTCAGCTGTTTTAAATGTTAATGCTAAATTCTTTGCAACTGATAACAAACTTTTCAGCAAAAAAAAAGGAAAACTTTGAAGATTTTTGAAAAGGACTAATATAATGTAGTTTTGATACATACAATAATACACATCGTCAAATTCCTGGGAAAATATGTATTGATGAAAAGTAATGATTTTATATTTTAATCTATATAACCATAAAGCCGACTTTTATCAGCGAGTCAGCGTTTTTATTGGGCACACGTCAACTCATTTTTGGATTTTCCATTGTTTGCTATTGGAAAACCACTGATTTTTTGTGTGCATGCCAACCCACCAAAACCTAAGAAAAAACAATGATTTTGATTAAAGATTAATGACAAAACTGATGATGATTTATGTGATTTTTAAATGTCTTTTTATTAAAACAGATCTATACAATAAGTTGTAAAGGTCTTGTCTCTCTAAGTAAGGTTTTTTCCATCATTCAAAACGCCAATGCTTCAAAGTTTTTAATATAGTCTAATGTAAAGGAAATTTATAATATTATCTATCTACAACCGTTATTAACCAAGATAAACTAAAACTCAGTTTTGACTGTTTTCAATTATAAATATACTGCGATGCTACATCACTAACAGAACCAAACTTTATATGGTCAGAAAAATGACAAATATTACAAAAAT
This sequence comes from Trididemnum nubilum, assembly GCA_963965965.1. Classification (NCBI taxonomy): domain Eukaryota; kingdom Metazoa; phylum Chordata; class Ascidiacea; order Aplousobranchia; family Didemnidae; genus Trididemnum; species Trididemnum nubilum. The sequence continues at coordinate 25,477,956 of OZ014482.1, read as the reverse complement.
ATAGTTTCAATATACATTATGGTATTTATCATCATAACCATTACCCAAGAAGTACCTAAACAAATAAAACGACGAACACATCTTTTAAGACATACCTAAAACATCCAGATGCAATACAACTTTCATTGATTCAGAGCTTTTATCACAGTTCAAAGTAAAATTTTCATAAACTATGCCTTCTTTGAACTCACATTTGTATTCTAAAGAAATCACAATTCCATCATCTGTAACATAAACACAAATGTATTTAAGTTCAATGTTAATCTACATAATTATATTTTTTGTCACAAAGTGTCACCAGTGAACTCTGGTATGTATTCACCACAGTGTTTCCAAATCACTTGCTACTAAACCAGAATTTCTTTTTAATTCGTCAGTGTCCAAAGTTGCCCCATGCCTGAGGCAAGTTTGGACAGTTTCAAAAATAAATACAATTCTTAGCTGATGTGAAATTGTTTCAAATAACCCAGTTAGAGGAGCAACATTGGACAATAAGTATTCAAAAAAAAATTTAAGAAACTCAAAGCATGGCAGTATCATTGTTAATCACTGATCAAAATGGCACATTTAGAACAAGTAATAGAGATTATTTAATTTGTGCTTTCTACGTTTTTCAGTACACATAAGAAACGCATATCCTAGTTTGTTTGTTTGTTTCTTTCATATTTATCTTTCTGTCATGAATGTGAAAACAACACATTCGGATAAGCTGTTTAAAGGTTTCAATTGTTTAAATTGTCATGTTGATTTTTTGAAATTTTGACATTATGTTTTCGGTGCTTGGTATATTCCAGTTGGTTGAGTGGTAATGTGTTCGTTTCTGAAGTGGGAGATCTGAGGTTCAAATCAGACAATGTTGCCAACGTCTTGCTACCGCTGCAGCATTTCTTTTAAAGGAGCTATGTTGCCCAGCCACAATGATGCAAAGATGAGCCCCACAAACTCACTACATGCTTCAGTGTAATACAGCAAGGATATTGGAAGATTTGATTTTAAATGAGATGACATGAGTTGAATCATTATGAATAACAGCCAAAAAAATATCATGATACAATCTGATACACTACTGGTTCACCAGGGCCTGCTAGTCACACTAACTATTCGATAACATTATTTTGCATTTTTAATCAACTTCTTTAGAGCATTTTTCTAAATTTTGTCCTTCAAAATACACACATACCAGGACGGCAGAACACAAGTCTACTAAACTCATTATGAAATCCTTATGCTAACTTTTGCCCCTAAATGATTAATTTGCTGCTGAAATTTTTCAGAATGTCTCATTTCCAGATTGATTTCTTTACCCTTCTTATACCATTACACTAACTTCTGTACATACAACAAAGTAAGATGTTTACTCTAAGTGCGTTTCATATGATTCCTAATACACATTAAAGAAACATGCAATCTGAAAATCTTAATAATGGAAATGTCCAATGTTAGCGAAATTGTCCAAAGTAACCTCACCAAATATGCAATTATAATCTAAAATGAAAAGTGACATTATTTCCCACTTCTTGTCAAGCGATCTTAAGCTTAGACATGCAGATAAACCAAGCTTCAGTGCTTACACCGTGTATACCATCATATCTGGATCTGCTTTTACATATGCACCAGCATTAAAATTTTGCACGTTACTGGTATAAACTTGCACATTTTTTTTTCTTTTTTGTTTAAAGTAATTATGCAAACTTAGCCTATGGTGATGACAACTGATGCTGTAGTATATACACATCAAAGCATATATACTGCAACTACATATTCTTACTCCAAAAGCAGAAGAATCTACAGTTTAAAAAAATCTACATCAAAACAACTATTGTAAATAAAAAAAATGTTTTAAGTAACCCCTGTCAACAGTACTGTAAGAGTTGAAAAGCAGTAAAATCATGACAGAACTGTAATGTTTAACTTTTTTTTAATCACTACTGTATTCTTGTTGTTTTCAAATTGCATTTCTGTGGGTTTTGAAAAATATTGAAATGTCAATAAAAATTTGGCTGCTCCCTGCTCGCAAAAGAAAATGACTTAGATAAAACTGCATTTCTCAGCACAAATCTCTTTGCAGTTTAAGATGTGCTCATGAATTTTAAAAGCTGACATGCTAAACCTTAATAAAAAATAAAAACACTAATCAAAAGCAAGAAGTGCTGCTGAAAAAACTGCTTTTGAAGTAAAGGGTCGGTGTTTAAACTATAATTTTGACTTAAACTATATCGAGGTTTAATCAAAAAGACTTTTAGCATCACCTGGTATATACCATGCACTGGATTATTCTTCAGAAACACAAGGAAATTAGAGCTCTTGATTACTGCAGGGTCATTCCACCTCAGATCACCCAAAATTTTTTAACCAAAAATCTCCGATTTGCATGAAATTTGGTTTGCTTGTAGAGTTTATATAAGCCAATATTTTCAATTTTATTGAAATTGGAGCTGTAGTTTTGGAGATACGCCTCTTCAAAAATTGGGGTTTTTGTGAAAAAAGGGGGTACCCGCCATATTTCAATTCGCAATATCTCCACAACCACTTGGGGGATTTGAACAAATTTGGTGTCATTTTTAAGGAAATTGCCCAAGGATACCATTTCTGTTAAAAAAATTTTCAAAATATGCATGTTTAGGGGCAATGACGTTTTGACCTTTACTTTGACCCCGAATTTGACCTTGTGGATCTCAAGACCCATAATTTTTTTGAAAGTGGAAAAAATCTCTGTCATCCTCCTAATAATATATAAAAATTTCAGAGAGGTAATTTTTGTAGTTTTAAAACAGTCTGCATTCAAGTTTGGGCCATTTTGCAAAATTTGGGTAATTTGCAAAAAAAACTTATTACTCTATCGCAATGAAATTGATCATACTATGATTTGTAGTGGTTACACTTTTATTAACATGGAAACACGTGTGCAATGTGCATTGAAACAAAAATAATATCAATAATTAGTTCACAGTTGAAGTTAACAAACCACTTTCGCCAATGGTTTGCTAACTTTGTCTCCGTGACCTCAGTTTTCATAAAACTAAATTTCACCCACCTGTCACCACTAAAAAATTTACATATCCAGAAACATCGAATTTGCATTGGTTAGTAATATTAGGCTGGAGTCTGAAATAGGTAAGAAACCACTGATCTCAAAAAACAAGTTTCTGGCTCGCTAAACCCAGCTTTATAACACTATACCACAGTGAGACACGAAATCTCACTTCATTAGTGATGTAACAATGCTAATTGTCATGAACTAGATGTGCTTCAAGTTCAAAACAAAAGCTAGTATGTATCGTGTTATATTATATATAAATCCTTTCTTCATTGTTTCCTTATGAAAGTAATTTGTTTAGGATATTTAATGTGTAACAACATTTACATGAAACCTACAAAAACTGTGTGAAAATAAATATTATATAATTTTTTTATTGAAAAGTAAGCGACCCCAAATGACTTTTTTCAACATCACCTGCAGTTGCGACCCGCAGTTTTGGAACCATTACATTAACCTGTGCAGTTCACTAATACGTGTTGCTATGATGACTACGACAAGTTTTTATTTTAACCCCTAAAAAAATGAAATGAAAAATGCAAAGATGACTATTCTACATTTTTGTTTTATTCTCCTTCATCAGAAATTTTCTTCAAAATTGTCACTTCCAATATAAATGCGTTCAAAGAGATTAAAACATAGCACTACATATACATAAATTTTGAGTATTTAGAAAGTTGTTTGAAGCTATAACGAAAAAGTCACTCAACAGCCAAGTGAAATCATATGCTACTTGATCAAGGAAATCTCAACTTGCCCAAAGCAAATAAGAACAGTGAATTTTAAGTATGTTTAAATTTTTGAAACAAAAAGTGTGCAAAAACACTTAAGTAATAGCAAAACATTGAGTTTGCACAATACGTTAAACATTGAAAAAAATTAAAACTTTTAGTGGGGTTACCACTCTAAGAATAAACTTTAGCATGTTTAATTTTCTGAACTTTGACTTGTTTGTTTAAACCTCAATTTTTCATTTTCTACAAAATACCGTAAGCCTGCTATTACTTGTCATATCTGAAGGAACCGTTAATGTGGCAAGTGCGGGAAAAAATCTTGGGAGAAAAATAATGTAACATTTCGTGCCAAAAAAGTTGCTAAGCGGGCCTGAGTATCGAACAAATCTGTCACTTTTCTAAAAACTGACGTGAGCTTGCTGTTACTTATGATACCTGAAAGAGAAATTAGTGCGGCAAGCGCAGGAAAAATTTTTGCTGGAAAAGAATGTAACATTTTGTGCCAAAAAATTTGCTAAGCGCGCCTGAGTATTGAACAAATCTCACTTTTTTTTTCACTTTCTAAATGCCATACGTCCAGGGGCGCACCCAGAAATTTTTAAAGGGGGGGTTTGAATTTTTCAAAAAGCAACCAGTACCCAATTGTGGTTAATTTAGTCATTCAAACAGGGTTTCGCAGTAATAGTTGCATCGTTACAACATTTGTTTATTCCAAAACCTTGTAATAACGATTTTGAAAGCTGTTGGTTGTGAAAATTGCATGCAAGATAACAATTTACCCCTATGGGGGCCTGGGGGCAAAGCCTCCAGCCGCTGGGCAATTTTTCAGGAAAAATTAGCCATTTGGATGACGGTTTGTACGTTTTTAGAGCAATTATAAAAAGCTAAATTACTAAGATGGGGGCCTGGGGGCAAAGCCCCCAGCCACTGGGCAATTTTTCAGAAAAAAGTAGCAATTTTAATGTCATTGGGATGATGGTTTGCACATTTTTAGAGCAATTAGAAAAAACTAAATCCTTAGGTGGGGGCCTGGAACCAAACCCCTAGCCGCTGAGCAATTCTTGCAATTTTTCAGAAAATAGCCATTTGGATGACGTTTTGAACGTTTTTAGAGCAATTAGAAACAGCTAAATTACTAAGATAAGGGCTTGGGGGCTTCGCTTCCAGCCACTAAGCAATTCTTGCAATTTTTCAGAAAAAAATAGCCATTTTAACACCATTTGAACGTTTTTAGAGCAATTAGAAAAAGCTAAATTACAAAGATTTGGAAGCATTTGAAAGAATTTATTTTGCTCAGTCCAATCAGCCCCCGCACACTTATACCGGTCAAGTCCAAAATATGTTCCTATGCTGAAAGATCGCAAATTTGGCTTTAATTTTTTGAATCAATGCGTTTCTAAATTCAAAAAGCTTGTTAGTGGCACAGAATTTCAAAATAGCTTTCATTAGCGTCAGAGCTATAATTTCCACTCAGGCTGTTTCAGATTGAACATTTTCATCCAAATCTCTTCATGAATCTACGCTAAAATGAAGAAAAACTAAAATGCGATGCAAAATACAGAGGTTGATTACACTGAAATAGACAATGGGTTGTAATTATGATGCATGATGCTGCAAAATCACCTAGAATACTATAAGGTTAATGCAAAAATATAGAAAAAAGCATTTGGAAATGATAGCTCTTACGCTATTAAAAGCCACTTTTAAATTCCTGAATACATTTGCAGAACAAAAATCTTGACATTTGAATGTAATTTTGTTGTGTTTTTCGTCTTCAAACAGTGGATTTGTTTGCTTTTTTAAAGGAAAAAAGTGCATTTGGCTTAGTAGGTTTTTTTTACACAAGGACAACTTTTTTCACTAAATGACGTTTGTCTCTTTTTGGTGTCAAGCTATGTTCTGGTCAGAAGTTTATGATTGGGTATAATATTATCCATTATTCAATAGATATAACAAATACGCATAGTTACACAATATATTGGTCTTGTAGTTGCGCCGTAGAAGCAATATTGTAATTGAAACAAATGCAAAAATCTCAATTGCTTGGTAAATAACGTTAGGATCAAATTACCGCCCTAAAACAACACCTTATCTTGCAGAATCCAACTACAGCCCTAAAACAACATCGTAAGTGATTATTTAGTGAAAAGTAAATATAGCAAAGTGTTACAAACTGTTTATATCAACAAAGTTATGTTGTTTTTGAGTTCCAAAAGGGGGGGATTCGACCCCCAGAACCCCCCCCCCCCCTGGGTGCGCCACTGCATACGTCTACTATTATTTATGATATCTGAAACAGTGGTTAATGCAGCATGAGCGGAAAAAATTTTTGCAGAAAAAGACTGCAACATTTTATTATTGCTAATTATGGCGTGCGTGAGTATGGAAATCTCCATGCAATTGCTAATTAAAAATTGTTAATTGTAATTAATGATGTACCTGCGATTATACTAAGTGTTAATTGCTGTGATTGTGCTAAAATAAAGCAAGCAAACACTTTCTCTTTGCACTTTGTTTTATTTTCACAAAAGCAGTAATGTGCGTTTCTAAATAATCTTGTTTGATCTTGTTTACTTCATATGCTGTATATCATTAGCAGGCAAAAGCATTACCAAAGGCGATTTCAGCTTGCCTCAGGCAAGCGTTAATTTCAAAATCTTCTTTATGCTTTAAATACTACATTTCTTGAACAATGAAAACTTTTAAACGCATGTTTACGGTTGCAAGGTGAATGGATTATAAACTTTACTACAGTGCATATAATCAATTTGATGAAATTCGGCAAATTACCCCAAAATGAAGCTTAAAACCATGACCATACTACAAATATTACCTCTCTGAAATTTTTACATATTATTAGGAGGATGACAGAGATTTTTTTCCACTTTTAAAAAATAATGGGTCACGTGATCCACAAGGTCAAATTTAGGGTCAAAGTAAAGGTCAAAACGTCATTGCCCCTAAACATGCATATTTTGAAAATTTTTTTAACAGAAATGGTATCCTTGGGCAATTTCCTTAAAAATGACACCAAATTTGTTCAAATCCCCCAAGTGGTTGTGGAGATATTGCGAATTGAAATATGGCGGGTACCCCCTTTTTTCACAAAAACCCCAATTTTTGAAGAGGCGTATCTCCAAAACTACAGCTCCAATTTCAATAAAATTGAAAATATTGGCTTATATAAACTCTACAAGCAAACCAAATTTCATGCAAATCGGAGATTTTGAGTTAAAGTGCATTGAGTGATCTGAGGTGGAATGACCCTGCAGACAAATACAGGGTGGGCTCTAAAGTCCTGCATCAAAGCATTTAAAGCAATCCTGATAAGTTAATTGCACTGATAAATGCAAGCAATGTTTCGTTACTCTATAAAAGAACATGTACCTTATACCAAAAAAAAAGATATCTTACTCTGTTGATTTTACAGTGTTTCACATCACCCGCCACATAATTTTTTGTGCACCCTGCACGACAACTGACCCACCCAATGCCTTGGAATATATCTGAAAATCTTTTAAATAAGCTTTATGAACAGCTTGCAATTGTGTAATCTAAAATCATTAAGGGTTTTGGGCAGTACTTGCTTTGTGATGAAAACGAAATCTGGTTGTCGCATCTGTTAATGAGGTATTTTGGGAATAAAGGCTAATTGACAACATTTCCCATAATACCTGATTAACAGACTCTGATGATGTATTGCATATCTTGCAGCATTTTACCATTCCACTGCAGTAAAACAAAAAAAAAGAAAGTATCAATGCTGTATCCAGAAACAAGTTTAACAGCAATCTGCTTCAGACTCTTAATTTGTTACACTTTTAGCAACCACTACTTCTGCTTAAGTTCCATGATGTAATTGCTGTTTATAGGCTACTAGGCAGATTTGCTGATGACAAAGATTTCAGCTCTTGGATGTTGGCTGACTTGGACATGTCAATTCAAACTTTTCTTTATATTAATCAATTCAAACATTTCTTCACAAAACTACTCTTATCAATATTAGTTTTATTCCATGTATTTATACTTTTGGCTTCAGATTTTTTTGCAGTTACCGTATTTATTCGAGTATAAGTCGCATGCGTGTATAAGTCGCACCCCCATTTTTGACATAAAAAACAGGACAAAATTTTTTTTAACATTATTCAATCATTGCAATCTCATAACAAAAAATTAAAAACCATTGAAGTCATCACTGCTGTCACTGTCTTCAAATAGCCCTCTGTTTACCTCTGGAACATCCTCATCAGCATCCGATAAAGGTGGCAAGTGATGCAACGCAACTTAAGTGGATAAATGATAACTGAACGTGTTAGAACGGAAAAAAAAGGTTACAGTGTTGAAACTCGCATCTCGCATGGAACGCTACTCGCATGGAAGGCAATAAGTGATATGATCAAATGAAAGGAGACAGAGTAGAATCCGATAGCAAGGAAACACCTCAAAAAATTTTTATGGCATACAATGCACTTCATGTATTCGTGTATAAGTCGCACCTGACTTTTTGGGTGATATCTTGGTACAAAAAAATGCGACTTATACTCGAATAAATACGGTAAATTTTCATTCTTTTTTTCTACTCTTTACTCCGGTGCTGATCTTTTTTTAAACTGTTCTAGTTTTCACATCCTTTTTCGTGATGATTTCTTTTTAGGCTTTTAATGCTGTAAGCATTGGAAGTCTTCTACAGATGTCACGTTACTTTATACACATTGCTTTTAGTTTAAACTTTTCAGATGCAGCACAATATATTTGTTTATAGCTTACTGGAAACAGTTGTTTTGACTCTCAAGTTAGCCTAGTTTTCCAACGATTTTAGTAAAGCATGGTTTGTATCATGTGATGCCAAGTCAACATGAATTTTCATCCATCAATCTTTCACATTAAACGCAGACTTCACAGGAGCACATACTACATTATTTTGTTTCTTTTTGTGGGCTGAAAGCAGCCAAATCTTATCAAAATTTTGAACAGTTTTTTGGCAAAAAGAGTCAAGTTGTTTTCCTAACACTAGTATGATGCCTAGCAGAAGCATGTTGGCTTGAGAGCATACTATACCATACATATAAAGTCACTACTAAACCTGAGCATAATAAGCATGGTACTGTCCAGAGCCAAAATACTATGTCTGTTTAGAACTACCACAGAGAATTAAGATGTGAAAATAACAAGAATACAGAAGTGATTATAAATACCATATTTATTTGAGTATAACGCGCAAAATTTTATAGAAAAACAGCAACACTCAGTTAGCGTCAGTGTTCCCTATAAGCGCAAAAAAATGCAAAAAGTGCGAAATTTTTTCCAGGATTTTCGCACTGAATTTTTCGAAGTCCGGCGTTTTTTTCGCGCCAAAAACCGGCATTTTTATGTCCTGCCGAAAACCGTAGACAGCTGCAGTTTGCGGTGCCACACCCTTGTTTACTGTACAAATCCAGTAGAATACTAGGTTATTTGCGGATCTCTCAGACCAATGACCGTTTTTTTTTTTGAGAACGACATAAAAAGGGAGAATAAAATGCCTTTGCCAGTGCAAGGACTTTTTTTTTTTTTTTGGAGAAAGCCAAAATTCGAGCAGAAAATTGTTGCCACAGATCGAGAACGCCTCAAGAGCTGCGGCATTTTTACATTGAGTTCAGAACGTTCGCACTATTTCCGGCATTTACGCAGTAGGTGAAAAGTTAGAGAGAACACTGGTTAGGGTGTGTGTTTTAAACTAGGTGTTATAAACACTTTATCAATGAAATTTATACCAATTTTCAAACCTCAAATTACGAGTGCATGTTAAACACAAGTGTATGTTATAGTTGAATAAATACAATAAGCTGATACATTGAATTCTGTCATAATGATTTTTCGTTTTTCAACACTTACAGTACTAGCTATCCCATCAGTGAACAGTGTAACAAGTAATTAGCTTGTTCTAATATAACAATTACTCAATAATGACAGTATAGCTAATTGAAAGTTATTGAATATTACTACACAAATTTCATAACACCTCTATTAAACTGCCGTAAATTTTTGAAAAGCAGTAAAAAATCACGTTTTCGAGAAAAACGAGTTTATAGGTTTGAGGCTTTCCGATTCCCACCAAACTTGTCGCAGAGCGTTGAATTTTTTTCTGATAATTGTTAGAGCTACCCTCACCGTGCATGCTTGATTTCAGTTCTTTAGGGTTGCAATAAGTTGGTTAATTTTAGACGTTTTTGGAAGGAAACACACTTTTTTGTGTAGTTACTGCTTTTTGCTGTTTATTAGGCATCAAAAATTTCAGAAAAAAAATTTTTGCAAAGCAGTAACTGCAGTTGACTGATAGAACTATAGTATAGTTGATGCAACATAAATTTTAGCAAATTACTGTAATTACAGGAATGGCAAAGAAGCTGAGAAAATTTAAAATACAGTGTTTTACTTATTTTCATATACGGGACTCAACTACATTGTGCATTTTGGATAAACAGCAGTAATAAGACGTCAGTATCTGGTTAATCTTTTTTTTGGAAAATTTTTGCAGTAGCGGCAACAAACAATGCATAATTTTAACCTTGGCAATTTTTTCGGACCCGTTTTTTGTCACCATAATTTGTAATCTGGGCCTACTGTAATTTTCAAACAGAACATTATCCTTAATTTGCGCAACTCTTAACTGGAATTTTATCGGTTTTGAGCCCACTGAAAACTCGAATTGATATCGGCTTTACTCAGGGTCAGAGGTAGGTTGCGCTACTTTTGGAGACAAAGAGATCAAATAGCGGTAACCAGTAGCAAGCCAGGGGTGGGGAGGAGAACGATAGCCCCCTCCCCCACTTGAATGTTGACCAAATTGCAGAATAAGGAAAATACCACGTTTTTAGCTTTTCTGCATCAGTCCTTTGAACTGGAATGGACTAAAAGATGATTTAAGATGTCTTTTGAAATATTTAGGGAGGCTAATTTGTCAAAAATATAACTCACAAATTAGAACTTTAAAAAATGACCAAAAATTTGATCGCTTGTTGAAAAAAGCTGAACATACAGTAGGTTTCATTAAAAAAAATTAAGTTCAGGAAAGGGACGCTATTCTAAATTAGTTAAATACCCATCACTTCTCTCCTTTTTCGTTTCGCCAGGCCCCCGCAATTATCTTCATAAAATGTAGACGAAGTACATTATACTCCTAGTGAGTTTTTTTTAACTATAGAATTTTAAGATTCACCAGCTTGTAAGTGAGACGACTGAAATTTTACCTACCATTAGCCACCTCACAAATAGCCCATTAGTGCAACAAGGTTTATTATGCTTTTGCACTTCCAATTTCTATGCCATATTTCAAAAGCATTATTTTCTATGATAATAAGCCCTAAAATTATCTTATTTTTGCAAAAACATTCAAAATTTTCAAGCTCTTCTACTACAAACTTTTGGCTCCGCACCAGTAACGTTGCTACTTTTCAATGGCTTGAAAAAAATGAAGCAGCCCGCTGCTGCTACACTTTTAAAATGTTGAGTACTTGATCAAGCTTTCACTCCATGACATATTGAGGTTAAGAGCTTGAATACTACTGAAAGCAGATATAAAGGTGTAGCCAATGTTTTGATTGGGAAAAGGGATGTTTTGAAATCTATGTGCTGACTCACCGTCTAATATAAAAAATTATCAATACCATGCATTTTCAAGAGAGAATGTTTCACAGCATTGTTTTTACATATATTTAGCGAGCAAATAATAGCACTACTTGACTATTATATTGTTTTGTCAGCATTAAATCACAATTACAATATGCAGTTACTGCTTTTCAAATTCTTTTTTGTCTTGCGAATGAAACATAATCGAAGATTTGAAAAGCAGTAAATAGCTTTACTGTATTTCAAATATTTTTCGCTAAATATAATAAAAACAAATAAATGAAGAATAGCAGTAACGGCAGGTACTGTGTTTCAAACTAAAAACTTGGGATTAAACGCGCTTAAATTGCATTTTTGAAACACAGTAACGACAACTACTGCAATTCAAACTGAGAAAGCGGCTGTTCACGAGGAAATGACGTCATTTGTACACAAAATACCGTAAATAAACATTTTTGCAACGCTTGGATGCAACCAATGGATGCAGAAAGTGAAAAAAAAACAAGTTATGCAAAAAACGGAAAATCAAAAATTTGCAGTTACTGCTTATCAAAAATTTACGGCAGTATACAAGGATCCACGACAACTGAACGCAAACCAAATGATGCCGATTGGCTGAGAGGGGCGATCATAAAAATATTTTACTATCCCCAGAGCCATCTAGCCCAAACCTTCACTTTGTAACGAAATCACTGTAACGAAACTGTTGGTTCATGGTCAGTTGACTTGGCTTGCTATGCAATAAGATCTATCATAGAAAGCTCAACAAAAACAGTGAAAAAACATGTTTTTTTAATTTTACTTGAAAAATTGAGCAGTTAGACCAATATAATGTTACAAGAGCACATAAGAACTTGGGTATTCTGCAACTTGGGAAAAAAAATTTAGCATCTAGCATAAGCGGTTGCAGAGTTATGGCTATTTTTTTTGATTTTTGACGCATTCTCATGGAAACGTTTATTGAGGAGGCATAAAATAAAAATTTAATCAATAAATTTTGGTGGTAAATTGAATTTGCAGTTGGACAACAACTTTTGGGAGAGTTCTTAGCAAAATGAAGTCACCAAAATTTGGTCCAGCCTATTGAGTAGGCCTATAGTATTTGCTTGTACAGTATTTTGTGACCCTAGAATAAACTTTTCCATCTTAGTTGCAAACAATGGACCACTACTCTAATTACTCTACTGGCCTTACTTTCACTTGATCTCAGATTTTTGTTACCGAGAATACCAAACAGTCTACACTTTTTACTAGAGCTCGATTGATATATCAGTCAGTCAATACATATCAGTCAATATCAGGGCCAAGCCAATATATCATATCGGCTATCTACCACTGATAAAATATCGGCTCAGTTCAATTACTTTAAATTGTTTATTTCTGAAAGCAAGCACAAATGCTCATGACTATTGATTGCCAAATTGTTGTACTTATGGTTATTTTTTTTTGTTTATGAATAATACTGAAGTGTGATTTGTTTTTGCAATAGTCTTTCTTTAGAGGGGAATTAGTTTAGCTTTTCGTGTCAAGTTAATTGAACAATAGTGACAAAATTTGGTGATTAATAATAATATTGGTTATCGGTATTGGCCAAAAAATTTCCAAAATATCAACATCGGTATTGGCCTGAAAAAGTCATATCGGTCAAGCTCTTCTTTTTACCAGGTCGAATCTATTCCACTAACAAGATCAAACTGATTAGTGCGCAGCAAAACAACTGTATGTAGTAGCCTAATAGTGGTGTTGCTTTAGGTTAAAACTGAAAAGGTATCATTAACCACGCTAGGGCTATCAATCTCATGGTTGACAATCAAAATTAATGAAATTTATAACATTAGAGGCCCCGACATTGTGTTTAAAGTAGAATATCTCTGGAATGGCTGGTTAAAAAAGGATGGAGTCAGAGCCAATCTAGTCTTATGCAATTGCCCTAACTTTAGATACCTCCAATGATTTTGCCTTTAGTTCTTGTTTAAGGCATTACAAGTTAGTTGCGGTTAGAAGATCTAGCAAAAATAGTGGGTTGAAACATTCATGTGACATTTTATAGACTAAAAAAACAAAATATACCATTAACTAAAAGTAAGTTGTAATTAGTTTAGCTTATTCACATGAAAGATTCAGGTTCAATAATCTTCCTCCTGTGAGCTTAAAGGAGCATTAAACGTTAATTTAATTCATTTATTGTACGTCAAGCAAAATTTTGTATTTTTTAAAACCTTTTGCAACTAGTTTCATAATTCTGCCACTTCTATAAAGAAAGATATTTGCATTTCTTTTTCCTGCTATCTGTAGCATTCCATCTAATTAAAAAAATTTTTTGAATCACTGATTCGTGACTGCTCTTTTTGCCGTGGTTTGGACGCTAGTTTGAACATTACCTACTAGGCCTATCACTATAGCTCCTACCACTTATACCAGCCTAACCACTACCAGTAGATTTTAAACTACTAGTCTAGTCTAAGGGTCATTCCATGCTTAATTCAAATTTTTTGAAATTTTTTGTAACCATGTTTTTAGTATAATATAAATTTGTTTCTTAAGCTGAAGTTGTTAAAAAATAATAATGAATAAAAAAAATTTTTCGAATACCTCAAGTGATTTTTTAAGTCATCCCAGTTTAAATTTTTGGCCACCAGAGAGGGATTTTGTTCCCGAGTTTTGAAAGTAGTTTTGTAATTCCATTTTTTGAGTAATCTGATGCATGAAAATTGCTACATGGGAGCTTTTGGGGTCAAGGAATTCTTTTTTGATATCAAAATTGGAAAAATATGATTGCTTCATGATGAAAACTTGATTTTAAAGTTTGACGAGAGCCCAACTTTTGGGGAAAATATTGTGGTGTGGGCATGCCGCAGTGACAAATTTTTTTTTTCTAATCTAAATCTACGTTGCACATATGTTTTGAAAATATAACAGTTTTTTATTCACTTTTAATGGTATTTGAACTGGAAAAGATTTTTTTGTTTGGATAGTTAATTCTAATAAACCACAATAGTATTGATTGCATCACCTTGAAAAATGGAAGAAATCTCTGAAAAAAAAAGCATTGCTGTGTGACTCAACTAACTTATGATATACATACGTACACTACCACTTTTCAGCATAGTAACGTTTCATTCATTCATTTATTCTTGACTACCACAACAACAGCAAATGCATGGTAACACAATAATAATATGTAGAGTCGTGAAAAGGTTAAGAGAAGTAAAAAGAAGAGAAACAGCATAATGACATTTATACAGTTTGCATCATAGATAGTAGCTACCAGTACTGGTTACTGGTACACACTCTCATGGGTGCAAGATTAGTTAACATGCTTGTGATTAATCTTTAAATAGACATAGTTTTACATTAAAAGCAAAAAACAGCAACCATGTTTGAAGTACACTTCAAAGTAAAACTCTGTAGGTTTTGCTGGTCACACCAACACATGTGCGAATGTGTGCCAACAAAAGTTATATAGCAAGCAGTAATCATTAAACAAATAACTTCATTGAAACATTTCACAGTAGATTACCACAGGATTACAACATTAAAACTTAAAACCTATAAAACCCAACAGTCTGTTTCACCCATAAATGGTATCATCAGGGGTAAATATAAACAATTGTTTAGGGGTAAATCTAAAAAATTGTTTGGAAAGATTAAAATTGTGCAGATTTACCCCTGATAATCCCAATTACAGGTGAACCAGACTGTTGAGTTTTATAAGTTTTAATACTGTGGTAATCTACTTTGCTCTAACTCTTTGTTATTGAGCACTTTCTGAAACCCTGACATCAACCACAGATTGAAACATTTCATATGGTTTATGTAAAACAAATGAAGTAATGCTGCAAAAGTAGTTGCTGTTTTTACTTTTTGATTGTACACATGAGTTTATTGAGTTCAATTTTTCTGCTGTAAATTGTTTTGAGGCATAATTATCTTCCAAAATACTTCCCAGACAAAATCAATATATGTAATCTACAACTGTTCTATCTAGAACAGGGATGCCCAAACTGAGGCTCACGTGTCACATTTGCGGTCCTGCACAACAAGTTTTTGCTGTTTGCAATTTGTCTTAAGAGTTACTTGGAAGTTTCTTTTGATGCTTGCACTTTTTTTCACCAAAAATTGTCTTTGTCAAGTTTGTTGATGCTAGTGTTTTTCATTAATTTCAATCACTAATTTAAATAAATTGTTTGGTTAGCAACTCCGGTACAAGTACCGGTACTTTAGAAAGTAGCAAATTTGTGTTTCATTGGCCACTGCATTAGCTACGAAGTACCATAACTACTTTCATTTGATTATATTTATCTTTTATCACCAAACAGTTTGCTTTCCAATAATGAGGGTCGTAGCAGTATACTTTGTACTGTAGTTCGTAGAAGATGCATTCAGGAGTGCAACTATTAAGAAACATGCATTGTGGAGACTGAAGCCTCCCTCTTCAGCCAAGTTATTCAAAGAGTTTTATCCAAATATGCTAGCTTTTAAACGTGTTTTGAATCTGACCTTTAAGTGGGGTGATGAAATGATTTAGCCTTTTAATTCTTTGAAATGGCTCTAAAAAGGTGAAAAAAAAATTTTCAAATGGCATTAAAACTGAACTGAACTGTTTAAAAAGGCTTTTTGTTTTCATAATTGTAATTATAAAGTTGTCTTGGTTAGGAGGCAGCAAAGGGATCTTTCGGTCTTTGATATATACCAAATTTATTCGAGTATCATGCGCAAAATTTTATTCGAAAAACACCAATGCATGTTAAATTGGGCATTATAAATGAGGTATTATAAACATGTTATAAGCAAACATTTACATCAATTTTCAATCAAGAAATTAAGAGTGCGCGCTATTCACGAGTGCGTGTTATACTCAGATAAATATGTAATCATAAAAACCACCCAGCATCTGGAGAAAAAGTTTGATGCTGTTCATGATGTATTTTAAACGTGCAACAGTGAGTTAAACTCGTCAGATGTTGGATACTGTTGAAACTTTGACACAGAAAATCAAAAAATGTTAGCTTTGGTTCAACCCCTTCCCTGAGCAAAATCTGGATATCATGGTGTTGTGTAATTGTATTTGTTGTGTAAGAAAAAGTTCTACCATGTAATAGACCAAACTTTAATTTTCGGTGAACATAAAATGAAGTATTATAAGTGAACTCTGGTTTAAAAAAAATATTTATCCGTACTTTGGAATAAGGACAATACAAAACTTAAATGAGCTGTAGTCTGGATAAAATTATTCAAACATTTTTTTGAGATTTAAGTGGCTAGCTAACTAAGGTCATAAAAAATGTAATGTGGCCCGCTCCTCAAAAATTTAGGGCACCCCTGATCTAGAATTTTCCATGATGTTGTTAAAGATATTTTTTAAAGGATAATACAGATTTTAAAAAGCAGTTTAGAACTATAGAAGATTACTCTCAATGAGAACTGGTAAAAACCTACTTTCAAGGCTACTCCTTAGAAATATAGGAAATAGACTATTACACTGTAGCTGCTTCATCTTTTGGTAAATCAAAATAGGAACCTAATAGTTTAGAAAGTTAGTAAAAGCTATTAGTAGGTTAGCTCCCAAACTAGCTACACAGTAGTCTTTGAAGAGCAATTATTAGGCCTACTTCTGAACCAAACTAAACTTTTCATGTCAGCAGCATGGCCGAGCGGAACTGAACGCTGATTATTGCATAAGCAATACTGCAACCCGAGTTCAATTACGGCTGCAGGCCGCCTGCTTCGACACATACGCGGGTGGCAGGAGACTCGAAGAGCACGAGCTCAATTCCCAGTCACCCTCATCTCTCCATTCTTATTCAGTTCGTTGAGTTGTAAATCCTCAGTTGATTTATTTATTTATTTATTTATTTCATCAAAACCACAAATACATTTAGTAAAGGACCATCACTGATGGAGCTACTGGTGACATAGAACCATTTTTCTATCCACAGTGCCTGAATTATACCATAGTTACCTCACACAACAAGCCAACTGGTTTCCCAGTCTTTTTTCAAAAAAGTTTTTCCAGTTGTTTCAGTCATACTACCATTAATATTGCAGGTTTATTTGAACTAACTATCTAAACAAAAACCTTTTCCAGTCAGATGCTACCAAAAGTAAACAAAAAACAGTTGTATTTTTCAAAAATTATGTGCAACGTAGATTCAGATAAAAAAATTTCTGGCACAGCAACGCACCTACACCCACACCGCAAAATTTTCCCGCGAAGTAGGGCTCTTGTCAAACTGTAAAATCGAGTTTTCACCATGAAACAGTCATATTTTTGCAATTTTGACATCAAAAAAGAATTCCTTGACCCCAAACGTTCCCATGTACTGATATCAATTTTCATGCATCAGATTGCTCCAAAAATGGAATTACAAAACTACTTTCAAAACTCAGGAGCAAAATCTTCCTCTAGTGGCCAAAAATTCAAACTACAGTAACTTGAAAACCACTTGAGATATTTGATTTTTTTTTTTTCTTTATTTTCTGTATGATACTCTTTAAGTTTATGGATAAATATTCATGTTTGGCAACATATAATGACAAGCCATTCTGAATTAAGCATGGAATGACCTCTAACTTAACTGTTTTTGTGGACCATTTCTTCCTTAGCGCAGCAAATCGTATATGTTTTTGAAAAAGAAATAGCAAATTCAAACCAATAAGTGTAATTTTACATTACAAAAGCACTTTACCTCACCAAAGTCACAGCAGAAACTGGGCAGAAAGCCCAACCTACCGCAAGACCTGCTGATATGACAAAGATTATTTGCAAAAACTAATGCAAATTTGATTTTGTCATGTTGCCACAGTAGAATTTTTCCCATTAAGTCAAAATCTTTTCCATTAAAGCTATTTAACATCAAACAATGGAAAAATGGAATAAAACGTTGGTAATCAACTATTTTTTCACATATCTAGTGTTAAAATTTTTAAATTAGACCTCAATGCCCCTTTAATTACCATCTATAGCACACTAAATTAATTGCATATTTGAATAGAACTAATGGCAGGACAGGAGATTGTTAAAATCTCTTGCTTTTACAGCTGAAAAAAATTTTCATTATGATTGAGATCATATTTGAAAAACTACCGATAACAATCAACAAAATGACAAAGACCTTGTAACAAACCTCGAAAATGTATATCTTTAAGCAGTATACCAACACTTGATGATGAACATTCCAATGTTTTGCATTCGCCAAACACATTGGGCAAAACAAAGTTGATTGCATATCTAAAAAAGAAAATTCAATTTAATTCACAACAGTTTTGAAGCTGCTACAGAGCTACACAAAGTACATAATGTTCGTGATTTTTCACAATTTTTAAGAGGTCTCATTAAAAAAAACTGCTTTACTTACACAAACTTGAAACAATCTAAAAATTCCAATTTAGCATAAAATTCAATGTACAGTACCAGTACTACTGCATGAATCATACACCTACAAAATAAACATGTGTCAAAAAGGAATGGATTGAAGAGAACTACAAGACTCAATTAACCAACCAGCTTGTTTGCAATTTTTATGAATATCACATCGTCATGCAGACCTTTTGTGTCTAGAACAAACAAACTTTAATAAATAACATTTTTTCTACTGTAGCTCGGTTTTCAGTATGTCAAAAAAAGCATGCCAGCTTATAAATTACATCAAGCACCGTATATCCTCACGGTCTACGGCTTTTAGGTATGGACGTTTATGTACAGGACGTTTAGGTGCTGCTGATTAAGTAACATGGCTTTTAAGCACCTGGACTTTTCGCACCGAGACTTTTAGGAGCCAGAGATAAAAAAAATTTTTCAAAAAAAGTATTTTTTGCAAAAAAACACAAAAACTTTTTTGTTTCAAATAAGTTTTTTCAAAAAAAAAACATTTTTTTAATTTTTTTTTTTTTCAAAAATGTATTTTTCTTTCAGATAAAAGCTTTTTTCAAAAAAAAAACGTTTTTCAAACAAAAAAGTGTTACTGTGATTAAAATATTAATATTTTTGAAGCTTTTCGTCTGACACCTGTCACAGGAATCGTCAGAATAGAGAGCGCAGGAAAAGGAGCAGCTATAGGAAAAAGTCAAGCAGTAATTGGCTGCAAAAGGATCGATAAAAGAGCGTCATTTGTGTACAACCTTAAGTTGAGAATGAATTCTTTTTGTCAACAGAGGGCAGGGTTAGAAGTTTTGATAAAAGTGATTTCAAAAGCAGATAGATGGAAGGAGAGCGAAAAAAGTTTTACAAAAAATTGATTTCTAATTATATTTTTTCAATAACATCACTTTTGCCAAAACTTTTAACCCCGTTCTCTGCCGACATAAAGAATTTGTTCTCAACTTAAAGGTTGTACACAAATAATGCTCTCTTATCAATCCTTTTCCAGCCAAATAATGTAGCCACAAGCTTATCGGGCATATACGAAATCAGTCGTAAATTATAAACTGCTATTTTATTTATTAAAATCGATTTCACCCCAGCGGGGCATCATCAGTTAGATCTTATTCAAATACAATCTTAAATTGCAGCTACAACTTCAAGCAGGGTTCCACTAAAGATCTATTTACATTGACCAGTGCAAAGTCTGTGCAACAAAGAACTGTTCAATAACCTTATTTAGCCAACTCATGAAGTACAAAAAAGTAAATTCTGTACTGTACCCCACCTTCTATTTACTTTAACAAATCCAATATCGACATTGAAAACTCTTGAGTCTGTTGTAGATCTTTCTACAGTAATTCCAGTTTCTTCAACACAAGAAGATGCAAACCCGACTATTCTTCTTTTGCTTGTGCTAGTCATAGATTTACAATTTAAAAAAACTAACGGAATTGAAGTTATACTAGGCCACACACTACCAGTAAACTGCAAGTTAAACAAGGTACTTATGTTCTGTGATGTTTATTTGTGTTTTTACTGTAAGTTAAACCTTGGTTTATTAATCAAAACTGACACAATAGCCTACTGCACAAGCATAGAATCTTGCATTTTTACATTATTCGAAACTCAAATTTCTTGGCAGCAAACTAAACATTTTGCTTCTTATTGAGGATTTATAATGAAATAGAATATGCTTTAATCAGTGACACAGTTAGGCAGGGGCGTATTTAGGGGGGGGGCATTGGGCCATGCCCCTCCTTTGGGTCGCCAGGATAGTATACCGATAATTAGCATAGAATAGTATGCAAAATTGTCAGATTGTGGCATGGCCCCTCCTTTTGTAACTTGGGCAGAGAGTTTGAGCACAGAAATGGTGGCCAAAGCATTTTTTTGGCCAAAAACTTGACTACAGTTTTGAGTAATTTGAGTGAAGACCTTTTTTTTTTTTTTGTTCTTCACTTAATTATGGGCAGGAAAACGGACTTTGTTTCGAGCTGGAAAATTTTCACTCTGGTCTTCATTATTCTCAAATTTTTTGAATTTCCTGCCCCCCACCCTTTTGAAAATCCTGCGTATGCTACAGCAGTTAAGGTAGACTAAAAGGGCTAAAGCTCCCTTGTTAACCAAGTCGCTGAAAAGATTTAGGAAAAGGCTTGACGCATGTTCCATTGGCGCAGACATTTTGAAATAAAGCCTAAAACAATAGACGGGAATTTGCCAGCAAACCCAGTGAACGACCGAAGCGTAGCTAGCTAACGCTGTGACGCTCAAAAGTATAGATGGTGCGGTGCACAAAATTCTTGTCCGCAAACTGCACCGCACCGCTCAATTCTATCCGCATACCACACTGCACTGCAAAAAGTTTGTGAACTTAATACACCGCACTGCAAATCCTACCGCAAGCTAAAATATAATGGTTAACAGTATTGCCTAACACCAATACTGTATCTTACTGCATGCAAAATTACAAACCAAACAGGTAGGCACCCCATGGTCCACCTGATGCTAGTTAAACAATAGCTTCAGATAATGGTTTGGTCTAAACTGTTAATTAACTAAACAAGCCAATTAACCCAACCCTTGATGATAGGTCTCAGTTCAATTTTAACTAATAAAAAAATATCCCAATCATGAATCAAACCATGGACATTACCAGTATGTTTGGAATACTGAATTGAACTGATCAGTGGTCGAGTGGATAGAGCGTCTGCCACTGAAGCGGTAGACACGGGTTCGATTCCCGGTCGGGTCAAACCAAAGACTATAAAAATTGGTATACACAGCTTCCCTGCTTGACGTTCAGCAATTAAAGGGACAGTGTGAAGCCTCCATCGTGTGTGGTAGACAGATGGGCAGGTGGCAGCTTGACTCGAAGACCGAAAGGTCCCTTCGCTGTCTCCTGGCCAAGGCAACTTGGTGAATAAAATGTAATTACAATTACAATTACAATTATCAGCACTTCCACTTTAGAAGTTCCAACTGCCAAAGTTTGAAGGCTGCATTCATGCAAACAGTAGCACTGAAAGCACAGTCACATCTGACATTATTACTAGGCTTGCCAGAGTAAGTCATGGTCATGCTTGATATGGTAAGTTACAATGTACTGCTCAAAGTTTCTTAAGCTTAAGGTGAAGAATTGTTATGCAAAAGTAGCAGTTTTAACCATTCCATCTTATTTTTTGTAACCGGCATCACATATGCTATGGGAATACTATAAAGTATAAATGAAAAGGGTGGTTTTAACGTTAAGCACTTTGTGCTTCTGCACAATCAGTCAACGAGCATCGACATGTTGAATTTGAACCATAATACAAGCAATTATCACTAACTATAATACCTATATCTATTGTTGATTTCGGATGGAGAGAAAAAGATACACTAACATCTCAAAATGGCTCCTCTTGAAACAGTGAAATCTGAGGCTACTTTACCCTGTACAGTACAGGAATAGGTTGGTGAGTGTGGTTGGGTGACTGATAGTGATACTACCTACAATCACACAAAAAATTTCAAACTATCAATCTGAAATTCCTAACTCACTGCTCACACTACAATACTCTGGTACCGTAGATTCAAGCAGTCAATAAAATTTTGTCATGCTCTCAGTAGCCTACCTTTCTTATAGATTGGCACTACATGTGCCAGTTTCCATTGTGTTGGAATTGTCCCCTTGTCAAAACAAAATTGAAATAGTTTGCATAACACTGGAACCAGCACTGAAGAACCGGCCTTTAAAACACAGTAAGGTAAACCATCAGGACCAGGAGATGAAAAATTTTTCATCTTAGCTAGATTTCTCAACACAAGTTCATCAGTGAATGTAATGTCCACTAGTTCATCAGTGGTTGCAGGAACAGCAAATGGAATTTCATCCTTATTTTCATGAGTAAACACAGTAGAGTAGAATTTGCTTAGGGTGTTTGCACAATCTTCAGCGTCTTCTGTTAATGAACCACTGCAATCTTTAACCAAAGGCCCAATTGGTGCTTTCGTCTTGTACTTAGACTTCACATAATGCCAGAATGGCTTCACTTCTCTGTTGTTTGCTAGGGACGTCTCAAAGTCTAAGACTGCACTTTTAATAGCTTTTTTCAAATCTTTGGATGTTTGATTTCGAATTCTTTTAGTTGTGCTAGATTTGCTTGCAAGATAATTTCTCTCTGCTTTATTACGTTTAGCTCTTAAATCACGAACATATTTAGTTTCTCAGAGACCTTTTTTGGCAGGATGATGCATTTTTTTGGGAAAACACTGTCTACAAATATTGGTTACAATATTCAAAAAATCATGCCACAAGTCATCAACAGAGTCCGTCACAAACAAGTTATCCCAATCCACCTGTGCTACTGAATACTAATACTGAATACTAATGCTTCAATGATAAACTTTAATTTTCAATGTAATGAAACCTTTAGTTTTTAGAAATAGTCACTAGCCTGCTAGCCTTGGAACTGTGATACATTGGCATATATGTAACAAACTCAACTTTACTAGGCAACACATCAAAAAGCTAGAGTAGACTTACCGTACCAGACTACTAGTACACAGTAGCCTAGTCCCTGAGCCATGAGTAAGCAACTCTGTACTGGTATTTCATTAGGCCAACCAGTAGGCTATCACATACCAGTATCGGGCTACAGTATGGGTACAAGTTGTGTACCGGTAGGCTACTTACAAGTAGTAACGGTAAGTAGGCCTATCGGTACCTGCTTACAGTTTGACTATTATTAATTGTCAAACTCTATGCGGGTACCGATATTTACTACTTGTACCAAGTATAGACTTGTGCCAAATACCGGTACTGTAATAGTAATATCACCTTATCTGTTAGTGTCTGGTGTTACACAGTATAGCCTATACCGGTGTGCAATGGCCTAGGGTATTACCATAGATACCGGTACAGAATTAACGACTAGTGCACCAGCCTATCAAGCCCAACTCAGAGCTTACGGTACAAGCTGCATTACTATTACCAGTAGGGCGTTAGACTGTAGATACGCTCGGTAGGCCTATGATTTGAAGGTTAGACCTGGGCTACCGGTACACCATGGTATTTAACAATTTAACCCTGAGATTGAATTTAACATTTACCGTAACAATTTAACAACTGAGATTGAGTGGTTGAATCCTAACCTAATTGGAACGACCGACGCTCGCGTCGCGTGTTCCTTTGTTTTTACTCGGCCATTTTCTAACTAATGAGTGCGAGATTTCAGACTTTTGCTTATAACTTGAGAACCGTTTGGTCTAACTACATGAAATTTTGACAGCAGTTTGAGATTAATGAGGTTTATGTTTGTACCAAATTTCGAGGCAATGGTCACGTGACTTCGGGTTTATGACCCGAAAACCGCCCCGAAAGTTTGGCGTAAAAAGCGGTCTAAGTCAAAAACGGCTTTAGTACGGCAAAAAATATTTCTCATGGTTATATGTCTTAAGATATCCTTTCATCCCTACCAACCCACTTTTGGCCGCGATGAGTTTTTGTTTCTTATTTTTTTCCTTTTTTTTTCCTTTTTTTTCCTTTTTTTCCTTTTTTTTCCTTTTTTTTCCTTTTTTTTCCTTTTTTTTCCTTTTTTTTCTTCCTAAATCTTGTACGCTCGAGTTCTCCTAAACCACAAAACATAGAAATCTAATTTTTGTGTGAAGTTGTTGAGGTACATACGCAATTGTGTCTCCTAAAATTTTTTTGGGGCAACTCCCCCGGGAACCCCCCCAAAATGGGGCCCCAAAAAATCAATTTTTTGAACGGCTCAAGCTAGGGTGCCAGTTTTTTTGGATATCAGTAGATATTTGAGAGACAAATATTTTGACATAATTTGGGGGTACCACCCCCCCGGGGACCCCCCCAAATGGACCCCCCCAAAAACAAATTTTTTTAACCATATAACCTAGGGTGCCAGTTTTTTTTGATATCAGTAGATATTTAAAAGAGAAATATTTAGACATGATTTGGGGGTACCACCCCCTCGGGAACCCCCCCAAAAAATCAAATTTTTGAACGGCTCAACCTAGGGTGCCAGTTTTTTTTGTTATCAGTAGATATTTGAGAGACAAATATTTTGACATAATTTGGGGGTACCACCCCTTCAGGGACCCCCCCAAATGGACCCCCCAAAAATAAATTTTTTAACGATTTAACCTAGGGTGCCATTTTTCTTTGATATCAGTAGATATTTAAGAGACAAATATTTAGACATAATTTGGGGGTACCACCCCCCCGGGGACCCCCCCAAATTGACCCCCCCAAAAGCAAGTTTTTTAACCATTTAACCTAGGGTGCCATTTTTCTTTGATATCAGTAGATATTTAAGAGAAAAATATTTTGACATGGTTTGGGGGTACCACCCCCCCCGGGGACCCCCCCAAAATGGGGCCCCAAAAAATCAAATTTTTGAACGGCTCAAGCTAGGGTGCCAGTTTTTTCTGTTATCAGTAGATATTTAAGAGACCAATATTTTAACATAATTTGGGGGTACCACCTCTTCGGGAACCCCCCAAAAATAAATTTTTTTAACGATTTAACCTAGGGCGCCAGTTTTTTTTTGATATCAGTAGATATTTAAGAGATAAATATTTTGACATGTTTGGGGTACCACCCCCTCGGGAACCCCCCAAAATGGGGTCCCAAAAATCAATTGTTTGAACGGCTCAACTAAGAGTGCCAGCTAGTGTTTTATGATATCAGTAGATATTTAACAGACAAATATTTTGACATAGTTTGGGGGTGCCACCCCCCCGAGGACCCCCCAAAAATCAATTTTTTGAACGGCTCAACTTAGAGTGCCAGTGTTTTATGATTTTAGCAGATATTCAACAGACAAATATTTTGACATAGTTTGGGGGTGCCACCCCCCTGGGGACCCCCCAAATGGACCCCCAAAAATGAATTGTTTGAAAAGCTCAACTTGGGTGCCAGTCTGTTTTGATATCAGCAGATATTCAACAGACAAATATTTTGACATAGTTTGGGGGTGCCACCCCCCCCCCCCAGGGACCCCCCAAATGGACCCCCAAAAATCAATTTTTGAACAGCTCAAGCTAGGGTGACAGTGTTTTATGATTTCAGGAGATATTTAACTGACAAATCTTTTGACTCCACTTTTCTGGAGGTTCCATAATCAGATATTTTTGAATAATTGCTGATTTTACGGTAGACAAAAAGTACTTTTGAGCGTCACAGCATTAGCTGTGCGTCGGTCGTTCACTGGGTTTGCTGGCAAACTCCCATCTAGTTTTAAGAAGTGGTCTCATCCTCCACGCTGCAGCTGCACCGCACTGCAAAACTACTGGAATTTTTCACGCGACGCGGCGCTGTTGGCTAACCGCGTACGCTGGACGGCTACCATCTCTACTCAAAAGTACTTTTTGTCTACCGTTAAATCAGCAATTATTCAAAAATATCTGATTATGGAACCTCCAGAAAAGTAGAGTCAAAATATTTGTCTGTTAAATCTCTGTTGATATCATAAAACACTAGCACCCATGTTAAGCCGTAGCAAAAATTGATTTTTGGGGGGTCAATTTGGGAAAGTACCTGGGGTGCCACCCCCAAACTATGTCAGAATATTTCTCTGTTGAGTCTCTGCTGATACTAAAACAAACTGGCACTCTAAGTTAAGCCATTCTAAAAATTGATTTTTAGGGGCTCTATTTGGGGGGGTCCCAGGGGGTGGCACCCCCAAACTATTTCAAAGTATTTGTCAGTTAAATATCTACTGATATCAAATAAAACTAGCACTCTAGCTTGAGCTGTTAAAAATATGGTTTTTTTGGGACCCCATTTTAGGGGGGTTCCCAGTGGAGTCATCATCATCATCATCATCATCATATTTATTTATTTACCAAGTGACGTCATATCACAAGAAAAAAAAACTGCAACTTCCTCTAGGTCTATCACCAAAGCATCGAAATATGCAATTCCTTTAAAACCAAACACACAAACTTGCAGAGTCAAAGCGATATTTAGTCACTTGGTGAGGAGACAGCGAAAGACCGAAAGGTCATCTAAGTCTACTGCCACCTCACCAAGTTAAGGTTAAAAAAAAAACAGCTTCTAGATTTTCTCAGTCTGCTACTTTCTATGATAAAAAATTTTACGCAAAATTAAAACAAAGTGTTGCAAAGATGTGTACATTTTGTATAGTGTATACACAAAACTCACAGTCACCATGTAAAGAAAATGCAAGACAACATTAGAATTGTTCTAACTCTAAGCATACTAAAAAATAAAAAAATAAAAATGCTGTAACTACAGATTGGATCGAAATAAAATTAATAAAGTTCATAAATGCTTATTTATGTTTTATAGAATTTAAAGTGGGCAATTGTAGTGGAAAAAAAAACCTCCTTGCTTTGTTTTGTATTGTTTGCCAATTTGTCATTAGTACTGGTACAATTTCTAATACCGGTATATATCAACCTCAGTCAGTTATAGCAAAAATTACTAATAATTCAAGGGCACATCAAAATGAGAGATGACGTATTGTAATAAATGTGTGATAGATGAATGCACCAAAGTCATGCCATTCAAGCAATAGAATAGGTTATTGTTGAACTCAAGCATAAATATGCAACTATGATTCCTGTAATTACTACTGCATTGCTGATAGAAAGCTGTTATTCTAGCTTTTATCGGTTTCATAGTTTGATAAAAAATGAGCTTTAACAGCTTTTTTAAATCTGTAGAATGAAACTTCTTTCATACTGCTTGGAATTTCATTCCAAATTTTAATTCCTGCGAATGATAGAGACTTTTGCCCTAATCTTGTTCTAGTTCTTGGAAGAAAGAAGTTGTTTTTGTAGCTCAATCTTGTCTTATGTGTATAGCAGTTTTTTATTAGGTTAAACTTATCTGTATTTGCAAAAGATAATACATTATTGTGAATTTTGTACATTAGCTTTGCAGTTTCCAGAGAGTAAATATCCTTGAGTTTTAAGCATTTAGCTCGATAGAACAAAGGATTAGTATGCTCACGATATCCACTTCCAGTTAACAATCTGATGCTTCTTTTTTGCAGAATAAAGAGAGGTGCTAGTGTTGATTTTGAAGCAGTCCCCCAACTACTTATGCAGTATTGTAGATGAGAGTATATGAGGCAGTGGTAAACAGATCGTAGTGTTTGCTCATCTACAAAGTGTTTTAATTGATTGAGGGCCCAAGATCCCCTTGCTACCTTTGAACATTGTTCCTTGATTTATTGTTTCCAGTTTAGATTGTCGTCTATGAGAACACCTAGATACTTTATGTGATGTGATTGCTTGATTGGATTATTATCCATTGATACTTTGAGTTCAGGTTTATTTTGTTTTGTTGTCACTACCATAAACTCAGTTTTATTAAAGTTAAAGGCGGTGAATCATCCAGCCAATTCCGGTGGTTTACAATAGCTAAAATTGAACTTTAATTTTTGATATTTTTTGTTTTGATTTTGGGGCTGCGTTTGCAAAGATATTCAACAAATACAAAAAGATGTCCCCCCGAAAAAAGTTTTTGGAAACTCTGAGTTTTGATCTTCCCGCCAAAACCACAGTTCTCTAAACTATTAGGCCTACTGTAGTCTTATTGAACTATTAGGCCTAACTATCTCTAAACTATTAGTTTAGAGATAGTTTGGCCTAATTAGGCCTAAACTATTTAGAAATAAACTATCTCTAAACTATTAGGCTTACCACAGTTCTCTAAACCATTAGGCCTACTGTGGTTTTGGCGGGAAGATCAAAACTCAGAGTTTCCAAAAACTTTTTTCGGGGGGACATCTTTTTGTATTTGTTGAATATCTTTGCAACCGCAGTCCCAAAATTAAAACAAAAAATATAGTTCAATTTTAGCTATTGTAAACCACCGGAATTGGCTGGATGATTCACCGCCTTTAATTGATAATTTATTCACTTTGAACCAATTGCTTACATTGACTAATTCATCATTAATATTTTGTTGCAGTGTTGAAACATTAGAATGGGAGAGAGTAAGGTTTGTATCATCTGCAAAAAGATGAATTGTGGAATTTGAGGCAAGTGGTAGATCATTGATATAAATATTAAATAACAACGGACCTAGAGTTGATCCCTGAGGAATACCGCAAATAACATCTCTTGACTTGGATTTATATTGATTTACAATTGTATATTGTTGACGGTCAGTCAGGTAACTTGCTAGTAACTGTAATGGTAATCCTCTAATTCCATACTTTTCTAGTTTCTTGATCAGTATTGTGTGATCGATGGTATCATATGCTTTTCTTAAATCTAAGAAAATAGAACATGTAATGAGCTTTTTATCCATATTGTCAAGTAGCTTATTGTAAATATCTAAAACAGCTTCATTTGTAAAGCTATTTTTCTTAAAACCATACTGGTTTGGACTAATCAAATTATTGCTAACAAAATAATTGTTTAGTTGATCAAGCAGACACTTTTCAAAAAGTTTGGCAAAAGGATTTAAAATAGAAATAGGGCGATAATTACTGCATAACTCTCTTTCGCCTTTTTTGAAAATTGGAACAACTTCAGCGATTTTTAACACTTTTGGAAAATATCCTGTTGATATGCATGCATTAAAAATTTTAGTTAGAACTGGAGCTATAACAGAGCCTGACATTTTTATATACTTTGCAGGAATTCCATGTCTTCCTGTACTTTTTGATGGATTCATAGCTCTGATGTAATTTACTACTTCTTCTTCAACTATTGGTTCTAGAACAAAC
The DNA here is from genome assembly GCA_963965965.1 of Trididemnum nubilum. NCBI lineage: Eukaryota > Metazoa > Chordata > Ascidiacea > Aplousobranchia > Didemnidae > Trididemnum > Trididemnum nubilum. Next base: position 25,448,508 of record OZ014482.1, on the reverse strand, counting down.
GAATTACAACTACTCTGAATCAAAGATGTGGCATTAAATTTGCCATCAATTATAGCTGGTGTTTTGATTGTAGACGCAAGGTTAACTCCTATCTCTGTGAAATATTTATTGAACAAGTTACTGATGGCCTGTGGACCTTGTGCACTTTCACTTTTGGAAGCATACATTTTATTAGGAATGTTATTTTTCTTCACATTTTTCAAGTGAATAATTTTATTTATAATTTTCCAAAGCGACGAGGTGTCATGCTTATTATCATTCACTAAATTTTTAATGTAAAGTCGTTTTGCATATTCCTTAATATGAGTCAGTTTATTTCTATAGACTTTGTATTGTGCCATTGTATTACTGTCATTTAATTTAAGGGCTCTTTTGTCCAATAAATTTTTTTGCTGGATTGATATAAGGATTCCTTTGGATAACCATGGTGTGTTTTTTAGTTTTGTTTCCTTTCTGCTTTGTTTTCGTAATGGTGCATGTATGTTTAATGTCTTATGAAAAATGTCAATAAACTTTTCAGTGTAGTTGTCAATGCATTCCTCTTTGATATCACCTAATAGCTCCATTCCTTCAGTTAATTTGTCTAGAAATTTTTCTACTTCAAAATTTTTTGTATCACGAATTAGGGTGACAGTTGATTTTTCACTCTTGGGCAGGCTTAAATTAGAACACACCATTACTGGCAGGTGATCACTTACATCTTCCACCAGAATAAAACTTTTGTGTTCACCCACTACATTGTTTGTATAAACATGATCTAAAAGAGTTGAGCTTGTAGTGGTTATTCTTGTCGGGTGTGTAATTAAGGGAATGCAGCCTAAGCTATATGTTAAATTCATGAAATCTTTAATATTGATATCAGAGTTACTTTTCAACAAATCTGCGTTGAAGTCTCCTCCGATATAATACATCAATTTTCTACTATTCAATTTTTCAATCGTTGATTCAAAACTGTTGCAAAACTCTGATAATTTCTGTTTAGGGTGTCTGTAAATTACTCCCACTATACATTTTTTGTTATTCCCTAAATCTAGTTGAATCCACATATCTTCACAGTTAGGAATGTTTAAATCAAACTCCTTGCAAATTGAAATTGATAAAGACTCCTTAATAAACAATCCTACTCCTCCCCATCTTGTAGTTGTGCCTTTGTGGTAAAAATGGTACCCACTTAACTTTGCATTGTATACCTGTAACAATTTAAGTTTGGTTTTACTTATAGCAATGATATCAGGCAAGATATCATAATTTGTTAAAAGTTCATTCAATTTATCAAAATTTGCATTTAGGCTTCTTATATTCACGCAAAGCAAAGAAAATTTACACTTTTTGTTAATAATATTGGCTTCGGCCTGTGAGCAGTATTTTGAGTCAACCAAACCAGAATTTAAATCATTTAGTAAGCTTTTTATCTTGTTGTCTACCTGTAAGCATTTAGCTGGGAAAAACGAATTATTTGTGTGATTAATATCAAAGTTTAGTTTGTCATCATTTCTCATTTCATTTAACAATTGCTTATCATCTAGGGTTTGAAAAGGAAACAATTCACTGTAACAATTTTGGCAGAAGTATGGTTCAGTAGAAGAGCAATGAGTGTGAAATTTAAGGGGATTAATGACTGTGCATTTGAGATGAATCCATCCACCACACATATCACACTGAATAGCACACTGGTTCCTTTTACAAGGTCTTAAACATACTTCACATGGACATTTAACTGGCATTATCAAGCAGTCAAACCAATGAAAGATTCAACACTACTTAGACAAAATAGCAAATTTAGAATCAGCCACAAAATACGCAGAAAAAGTAGTTTTGAATTAAAAATGAAAACAGGTGAAAAGTATCTTTCAATATACTGGTAATTATAAATTTAGACAGAAAGGTACAGAAAAAAAAAAAAAAAAGTCAGATCCAAACTATGTACACTAAAATACAAAAACTACAAATGTCAGATCCTGCTATGTAGGCACAAAACAACAAAAGAGTGCTGAGTGTCAGGTTGAAGTAGCCTTCTTATTCATACACCCAAGAGTTGTTAGCACAGCAATAATTGTTAAGTTCACCTTCTTTAAACCATAAAGCTATTTCTTTCTTTGCTGTTTCCACAGAGTCAGATCCATGACATATGTTTCTCTCAATGTCAATACAATAATCTCCACGAATTGTTCCAGGAAGAGAATCAACAGGGTTAGTCTCTCCAAGCATTTTACGATCAGTTTTAACTGCTCCTTTTCCTTCCCAAACCATTGCCACAACTGGCCCAGACAACATAAATTCAACAAGTTTTGGCAAAAATGGTTTTGAACTGTGATCTACAAAGTGCATTTCTAGCAAATCTTTACTGGCAGTCGTCATTTTCACGGCACAAAGCCTAAAACCTTTCTCCTCAAAACGGCAAATTATTTTGCCAACTAAACCCCGCTGAACACCATCTGGCTTCACTGCAATAAAATCTTCAAGAAAACGTTGGATTTGACCAAAGAGGGGGAAGGCTTGAACCAAAAGTTAAAAGATTCCACCACCAACTATCACTAGGCCTACCACTAGGCCTACCGTTTAACCTCTTTCACCTGTCTTATTCAAATAGAATCAAATTGCCCCAAAACATTTCGGGAGAAAATAAAATTCAAATAGAGTTGCCCCAAAACATTTCGGGAGAAAATAAAATTGCGTTTGCAGCTAAACAACCTTACACAAAAAATAGATTTCGATGTTTTGTGGTTTAGGAGAAGAAGAGCGTACAAAAATTACGAAGAAAAAAAAGGAAAAAAAAGAAACAAAAACTCATCACAGCCAAAAGTGGGTTGGTTGGGATGATAGGGTATCTTAAGATATACAACCCTATGAAATATTTTTTGCCGTACTAAAGCCGTTTTTGACTGAGACCGCTTTTTACGCCAAACTTGCGGCGCGGTTTTCGGGTTCGAAAACCGAAGTCACGTGACCATTGCCTCGAAATTTGGCACAAACATATAACTCATTAATCTCAAACTGCTGTCCAAATTTCATGTAGCTGCTAGACCAAACCGTTCTTGAGTTATAAGCAAAAGTCTGCAATTTCGCACTCGTTAGTTGGAAAATGGCCGAGTAAAAACAAAGAAACACGCGACGCGAGCGTCAACTAATCCTAAGCCCAAACCCTAACCTTAACCTTAATCCTAGCCCTAACCCAAAGCCTAACCTAAACCCTAACCCAAACCTATAAGTAAAATTTCGTGAGAACTTGCCAAATTCTCAAAAGTTTAGGGGACCTACACAAAGTGGTCGCTCACAAAACGGTCAACGATAAATTCTCAGGTTTGTCAAAAATCAGCTCCATATTTTAATGCAATCACAAACACGAAAACAATGTTTATACTGGTACAAATTATAGATTATAGAATTGCGAATGAGCTATCACGACCTGTTTCGGCCTTGCTCTAGGGTCTCATCATGCAAAAAAAACAGCAAAAAAACTATCCAAGTCTCCAAAAAGCAGGTATAAGCACAGCAATGGAAAAATTTAACAAGCGCATAAGTAGTTACATCAAAACCTGCAGTACAACTCCAAATACGGGCAAGTTTGCCAGAGTAAGGGGTTGGGCTAAAAAGCACAGATGCAGCATTGCATGTGACCATGCAACAGGGGAATTAATAACAAGATCAAATTATTTGGAGTTGTACTGCAGGTTTTGATGTAATTACTTATGCGCTTGTAAAATTTTTCCATTGCTGTGCTTACCTGATCTTTTGGAGACTTGCATATTTTTTGTTGTTGTTTTTTTTCGCCTGATGAGACCCTTGAGCAGGGTCGAAACGCGTCGTGATAGTTCATTCGCAGTTCTATAATTTGTACCAGTATAAACATTTTTTCGTGTTTGTTATTGCATTAAAATATGGAGCTGATTTTTGACAAACCTGATAATTTATCGTTCAAACCTATCAGTGTAATAATCAAAATAAAAATTTCCGAAAACAAGTGACGTCACTGGAATCTTCCCAGCAAACATTGCATTGTCGGGCCGATGTTGGCAAGATGCAGTTGCCAACATTTGTTAACCTCGGCCCCACCGCTGCAGCCAATGTTGGGGCGATGCGGTTTTGCACCAAAGTCCAGCGTTCAGCCAACATTGGCATTCTGCAGCGGGCCGACATCGGAACCTGCGTCAGCCAACAATGGTGGAATAATGTTTCCAACGTCGGCCCGGAGTTGGCAAACTGCAGCTAACCAACATCGGAACTGCAGTTAGCCAATATCGGACTGCAAACTGCAGCGAACAACATCGGATCCTGCGTCGCGCCAACAATGGCGGAATAATGTTGCCAACGTTGGCAAAGTCGTCAAACTGCAGGCGGAATACTGTTGCCAACGTTGGCAAAGTCGTCAAACTGCAGCTAGCCTACATTGGAACCTGCGTCGCGCCAACTGTGGCGGAATAATGTTGCCAACGATGGCCCAGAGTCGTGAAACTGCAGCTAGCCAACATCGGAAGCTGCGTGGCCCTATATGTTGTGGAACTGCATCCCACTAGCTGGTAATGCCTGCAAGAATCCAGTACTGGCACATATTGTTACAATGACATTGGTGCGATTGTCTAACTTCATCCATCTTGCGTCGTATAAATAAAGTTTTATTGCAAGGCAAAAAAACTGAAGATGGTAAATAACGCAAGAAAAAGCAAAAGACGTAAAATTTCGCAAACTGAAAAAACACAGGTTCCTTTGGAAATGTTGGTCGCGACTGCCGTTCAAGATTCAGACCGTGGGTTTGTTGAAGATAGGACGGATTAGGAAGTTATAGAAACTGCAACAACAAAAAATAATTCAGTTAAAGCGAATGACATAACTTACGTAACTGTGAATAAATATTCTCCAGTTTTTCTATAATGGGCATGTAATTCATGAAAATGGTGTATATAAACAGTCTCTGGAAAAACTGGTGAAACGCCTCTCCAAGAGTGTTTTTGGTTTCCGACATCCCGCGCGAAAAATTTAACCTTTTGTACATTTGACAGTTTACTTACAAGCTTGTAGTTAACGCCATATAGAGTAAAACGACAAAGCGTAATTGAATTTGAATAAGAGCAATGAGACTATATAACAGGGGTAGGCAACCTTTTCGTCCCAAGGGCCACATCCAGACCCAGCAAGGTTTCAGCGGACCAAAACAAAAGTCTTCGCTTGGACATTAGGCATTTTACAGCCGATTTAATGGCGATGACCAAAGAAAAAAGAAGGTCTTCGACTGAAAATTAGGCATTTTGCACCCGATTCAATGGCAGTGACCAAAGAAAACAGCACTTCGGCGGGGTTGCAGATGAATTTCAATCATAAGAAAAAGATCGCGGGCCGAATGAAATTGCTTGGCGGGCTGGTCTGGCCCGCGGGCCGTAGGTTGCCAACCCTTGCTTTATAAGACAACATGAAGCGTTACTCAACCGGTGTTCGATTCCCACACTGGCAATGCGTCGTTGTGTCCTTGGGAAAGACACTTTACAATGGCCCAGTCTAACAAAAGACTAGAAAAAAGAAACCCAAAAAAAGGCTCTGCAATAGTTCAGTTATGGTTAGACAGACGCAGAGTGTCTGGTTAATATGAAGGAACTAAACCAATAAGATAGCAATGAGCAAGAAAAATAACTTTGCGCGTAAGTTTTGTGTTTTTGACGTCCGGAAGTCGCTAGTGTTTGCCTTTTAACAAACCTATGCAGACTTCACTTAATCAAAGCTAAATATCTTGGATCAATGCTTACAACTATGGACTAATTTCAAGCGAAATTAAGATCGGGCGACACAGTAACTACATTGTGCCGACACTGGATTATTGAGAAAAGATGAAACTACCTGTAGACTGAGCAGAGGGTTCATTCTATCAGGTCACGATCGCGATTACTGAATTCTTTGCCCTGACAGGTCGTCTTTGTAATGAAGTCGAACCTAAATATAATCAAATTCACACTAGGTTCGAAAATGTAACTAAATAGTTCAAAAAGCTTCGTTTAAGAATTTCTTAACTGATTCCACTGAAAGGTATTGTCTAAAGAGCGTAAATTTTAAACAAGCTTTAGTCCCGGTCTACACTGTCCGTGAAATCAGGAGTGTATGAGCTTTTTGCTACTTTATTTTAACCAACTGGCACCTTGAACGTTGATAAGATGATACGACGGACGTAAAGTTTTCTGTTGAAAATAAATACGCTTGTTTGCTCACGATTTTACGCAGTGTAGACCGTGCTTAAGGCATTTGCTTCCGATTTTTGTACACAGAATAAATCACATTGTAGGAAAAATTATCAATTCGGAGCACAATTACACTGAAGCTGTGTTTATCACAGAAAACTGACTTAAAACTACCTTTTGGCTTTGGAAATCGACAGCATAAACGGAGCTAGTTGCAGGCATGGCTTTTGACATAGGATTTAATTTTCAAGAAGCTGGAAAAAAGTTATTTTAAACTTATTATGAAATTTGGCAGTGGATAGCTCCAGGTCTAAAAATTGCTAGAATTAATAAGTGAACTCAATTGATTTAAAGCTTGAAAAAGACTATGGTTCTTCCAAAACTGTTTTGTCAAATCGCTTGTAACTGTGCCCATAACCAACATGCAATACATATTAACTTAGCCTTAGTTAGTTTAAGTCAAATTAAATGGAGAACAATAAGACTAACTGAAATAAATTTTTAAAATTAGTGTTATTTCATTTAGATGTGACACCATCTTTTTTGTCCCAGTCTGTTCCAGAAATAGTGTACTTCTAGAACCAAAAAAAATTTAGGATCTACAAAAACTTAAGCACTATTAAAGGCAGCATTTGTCGTAGTAAATAACAACGCTACTAAACACCAGTTTTTATTGTTTACCAAGTTCTAACTTTTTCGGTCTGAATTGTAATAGAAGCCGAAATGCCGAGACAAAGTAATTGGCGTCAGCTGTGTAGCAGCTGAATTATTTCAGAAATTTTTTTTGAAAAGTTTTGAACTTTGAAAATATCTGAGAAAGATAGGATAAGTTAACCCTAATAGAATTTTAAACTAACGATGCCAAGATACTTCGTTTGCTTATTACCTTTATTGAGTTTGCAAAGCTATCCGTTTCATATCTGCACGATGCTCACGACCACCATGGCGGTCCTTCCAGTTTCTTTAGACAATTTGCAAAGTGCTGTGTTTGTAATCTTTTCTCACTCATCTGAAATAAAAGTTACCTGGTAATTTTTTATCATTTGGGTAAAAAGAATTATAGCGTATGACTTTTGTAAAATTTATCAAAATAAGGTACAGTGTTAAAAAAAAATCCTCAGCTGCCAGGGCAAAAATTGATTGATTACTGTTTTACATCTACCACATAACCGCAGTTTCTCCCAGCTTGGGGCATCCAAGTCAAGTTTTTCATTGTTGACCAAAATGTTGGGAAAAGCCTAAAATATACATTCATAGCAAAATTGAACTTTTAACATCTTCCAATTTTCAACATATTGCAGTTTAAAGTCAACAGTTTTCTTCTTTTTTTAGTGCTGCCGTTTTGTGGCAGAAGATTAACTTTTGAAAAGTTGGCCTACATTTATTTGAAAAATTTCTTAAGGGAAAAAGCCTTTTCAGTGAAAATCTAAATTATCATATCTTGGAATCGGAAGGTAGTAGTAACTTAAATTTGGTGAAGTTGGTTTTCAGATCTGTTAAAGTTTTTTGAGAGAAAACCAAGAAATTTTTTTTCAATCTAAATGACCTTTTACTGCATATCAGTTTGATTTCTTAGCATATGGCCAGCATTTCTTGCTGATTTTTACTTTTACGATGCGCAAGAAAAACAATGACAAAAGTATAAAGCACAATTTTCCGAGTCAGTTCAAAGGCCAGATGCATATTTGTATAATTTGATTACCTGATTTCTGATGTAGGTTTGCCACAAATAAAAAAGTACCCTATTGTTGATACTCTTAAAATCGGTCAACGAATTTTAAGTGCACGGTGTTTAGACGCAGGACGATTATGCGCCGGGACTATTAGGTTCCAGGACTTCAAATCTTATTTAAAAACATCAGAAAAAAATTTTTTTAATTTTAATTTGAATTCGAAAACATGTTTTTGGTCTTGCACGTAAAATTTCTGGGGCCTAGAAGTCCTGGCGATGCATAATCGTCACGATCCGAAATAAAATATGCTTTTTCTAAGATCTTTCCATAGCCATGCATTTCAACTTGTTAGCTGCTACAGTTTTACTTTTAATCAAATGTTTACATGTGTTTTAAATTAAACAATTAATTGATAAGATTTAAATAAAAACTTCATCAAAAAGAAACACGTTCAACTATACCTTAGAACTTGAACACTGAACAGAGAGCTTCGTCAACAACAAAATTTATCTTCAAGTTCATTACATCCAGTTTCTTCATTGTTCAGATCAGATGAAGTAGGAGCATATTATCACTAATGGTGACTGACCATCAATAGATTGCAACAGCTACTTAAAGACTATATCATTAATGTACATTACGTTAAGACAGTTACTAAAAAAAGGTAAATATCTGGAGATTTTTATTTCTTCAGTTAGAGGTCTTCATTTCTAGAAAATGCGTATGCAAATTAGAAAGTTTCCCACCATCCGTGCTCTAATTTAAAAAGGCAATGAAATCGAAAATTTTTTTGCTTGATTTTCTCCCAGCAAATTTTGACAAATCTGAAGACTAACTTTATTCAATTTAAGATTTTTACAACCTTCTATTCCTGAGATATAACAAATTTAATTCCCCCTTAACAAGGCTTTTTCCCTTTGACATTTTGCCATAGTTGCTGATTAGAAAAAAAAGTTCAAAAGTTACCGCATGTTCCTGATTCTCAATAAATGTTTTGCGCCATAGTTGAAAAATGAGCTGCTTTTCAATAACTGTAAGCCAGTTTTCCAAAAGTTAATTTTCCCTCACAATACTGACAAAATGGCAACACTGAACTAAGGGGAAAATTGCTAATTTTGAACCGCATTATTTTGAAAACGAGAAGGCATAATAAAAAGTTCAAATTTGGTGAGAATGCGTTAGAGGCTTATCCTAACATTTTGGCCCAAAGTGATTCCTTTTTTAAGTTGTAGAGGAGGTTTTGTGCTGTGCCAAAAATATTTTTGCATTGTCTATGCCAAATTGGTGAAAAATTTTAATTTTGTGCATTAGACTTCTCTGGCGCAACCCACATGGCATATGGCAAGCACAGTAAATGTATTTAACAGCAATAACATAGAAAAAAACTACAGCCAGGTAGCCACTTTGCAGTTTGCAGACATGCATTTTATTCTTTTGAAGACAAAAATCTAACCTTTACACAGAGCCAAATTATTTTTGTTTATAAATCGCCACTTTTTACGATGATTAGTTGCCTTTAACCATATCGATTTTTCATCAAAAGATTCTGGAAAATCTCTTCTTTCTTGCAAAGGATTGTTTTTTTAGCTTACACTATACAGGTAAAGTCACTTCTTGAAAATAAAGTGCATTCAGATTTGGTTTCTTGTCTTTTCCACAGCGCTATACTGACAGAACATCGTGTCACCATTGGTTGCATTACTTTTTTATAAGCTTGTTGTAAAAAAGATGGTACAGTTGGGTAGCCACTTTGCAAACATGCCAAAAATTAATCATTTTACGACAGGTTGGAAAGTTTAATTACAAAGCGCAAATTTTCGTGCCATCCTTAAATCCATATAATTTTTGCACTGTGCCAATTTACACAAATACAATTTGCCAGAATAATTTCTGCATTCTCTTTGCTCTGCGACTTGACGCGGAGAAGGCCTTGCCAGCTTGTTACACGCCTTAGCGTAACACACTGAGTATAATGAAAGATTTGATTTTTATTTGTTTAAACATCTGTCATAAAACCCTTTATTGGTAAAGTTTTAAAACTTTGATTTTCGGTTGATGTTTTGGACTAGACTGAGATCCAGTACAGATGGCATAGAGTCCCAGTTCAAAAAACAGTGCCAGGTCATAAGGCCTAATTTTTTAAAACACTTTTTCCTGAACCAAAGTTTTTGCAAAAAATGCTTTACTTTGGTACACACTAGATTTTCTGCTTAAAAGGTCTATTGCAGGCCACTGGTATGAAGATAAGGTTACTAATACTTAACTTTGGTACTTACAAAAGTGTTTCCAAAAAAAGAAAAAAATTTGATAAATAGTAACTGGCAAAATACATTCAAAACATAGGGGCCAGCTATAGTGATTCATTTCTATGCCGTCACTTCATATTATCTGATCAAGGTGGCTGTGAACTACATACAAAAACACTGCAGCAAACTCTAAAGATTGCACAGTTTAATAGTGGACACAGTTTTTAAGAAATAAGAAAACTAGGTACTGGAAACAAAAAACAATGGCAATTTATGATTATTTCACAGGTTTTAAAGCTTCAAGGCGACTTTAACAGAACAGTAAAAATTTGTAATCATTCATTTGGTAATGAAAAAGTTAGTTGTGCTCATAAAAAAAAGCAATACAGTTATTATAATTATTTAGCAATAAAAATGCGTTTTGGCAAATAGTTGCAAAAAAGCTGCATTAAGCGGACTTTCAGAATAGGCAACAAAATTTTGAGAAGCCATAAGAAGCACAATCTCCAACTAACTACTGGTTTCATAGCTAAAATACTTACTATATAGAAGCTAAATAATTTCCCTATAATCTCTGAAAGGTGACTTTATGAGTACCAAAATTTTTTCTTTTAGTTGAACACTTGACCCCTCAATAAAAAATTTACCATACTTTAACCCCAAAAAAATGTTTTTCAATTTTATTCAGATAACAACTAAGTTGATACACATACATATTGTTTACAAGTTATTTTGGCACTTTTACTGCAGCTCATTTTTGGAACACTGAGGCTTAGCAGGCAACTTTCTTAAATGTGCCTTTTTACCCCCTATATAAATTGTTATTCATTTACGGTATATAAAGAAATGCCCAAGTCCCTTGAGTACATGAAGAATATTGTACATACCTACCATCTATTATGCAACTTTAGCCAACATATATCAGTGATCAAAATACTTTTCTGATTTTTTTATCAAAGTTACCCCTATACCAAGGATGTAGGACTTTACGGTACACATATGGATGTAGAAAACTGGTAATTTTTATTCATAATAAATTAATTGTGGTGTTTTGAGCTGTTTGTAATTTTTGATTGATACATTCAAATCTAATATTGTTGGCAGAAGTTTTTAGTGTTATGCTACGCAAAATACTGAATAAGAAAATTGCTATTCTAGCCCTAATCCCAACCCTAATGTTAATCCTAACCTACACTTAAAATCTAACCCAAATCCTCCATAACTTTAAATAAGGATGAATGAGCGCTCACTCTGTGCTCTTTCATTCTCTTTATGGGACTTACATAACAACCATAACATAACACTAACCACTCCCAATATTGCTCAATGACAATACTAGGCTAATGCTATGACGTAACAACAGAACTGTGGGTTAGACCTTTTTGGGATAAAAAAATTTTGTGAAAAACTTACAGTCTTTATATTTTAAACAGCCATACCAGTGGGCTAACCAAAAAAGCACATTATCTTCCATTATACTCCAAACAAATAATATTCATATTTGTAGATGAAGTATCTTATCTCAATTTTTTTTCTTTGGTGGATTAAGACTACATTAGCTCTAAGCATTTCATTTTCAGAATGTCTGCTAAGGGGCTACCGGAACCCGACTGAACAGCATCTGAAAGAATTTTTCAATTATTGACAATATGTACTCATAGTTCAAAAAACTCAGCCTGCAATTGGTTAAGCTGATCAGCAATGTACCAGTGAGCTAAATCAAGTTTAAGACAATTTCAATTGAATTAAACTTGAAGTATTATACTCCAAATCCCAAATCTTTGCTGTATGTAAACTACTGTAAAATCTTATTCTTCACGTTAACTCAAATTTAGTGTCTTTGAAATTATTTGGAAACCAGAATATTATTGAAGCCCATGCGAAGCATTTGTTTTGTTTTTTTTAAAGAAAAACAAAGATTTTTGAGGATAATTTGACTTTAGAGCAGATACAGACCTTTTTTTATTTTATTCATCATTTTACTTTTAAAACTTTTAGAGATAGAGTTTTTCTGCATCCGATTATTACGAGTTTTTGCAAAAAAAACAACTTTTGTAAAGTTTTGAGGGATTCCAGCTTCAGGATTTTTATCTAGTTGATCTGGAAACAATAAAGTACCGGTAACTGTAATTACATTTTTAGTTACCAAGTTGCTTTAGCTAAGAGACAGCAAAGGGACATTTTGATCTTCGAGTCAAGCTGCCACTCGCCCATCTGTCTACACAAAGTACAGGCTTCACACTGATCTTTTTTTAACTGAACTTCAAACAAGAACGCTGTAAATACTGAATCTTTATAGTCTTTGTTTTGTTCTGACGAAGAATTAAACCCAAGTCTACAGTTTCAGTAGCAAATGCTCTATCCACTCGACTAATGATCAGTGCAGTAGTTGTAAACTACAATATGTTCGTTAAGATAATTTTGAATGATAAAACATTGTCTATACAAACATAAAAATCATTTCTGATTGTTATCTTGGGATTCTGACTATAAATTTAGCATGTCGTATGAAATGCATGCATCTGATATTTCAAAATCCAAACCACTCAATTTTTTACTTTAAGTTTGCAAAAAAATGCGATACCTATAACTGGGTTGCAGGAATTTAAAAGTTGTCCAAAATCGTTTTGTATAGTACAGAATTGAACAAAGAAGGATTTTAAACAAAAACACATGGTTTCAGCTATACACTTTTTGTTTTTTTATAAGAACCAGTAAATTAAACAAACTTTAATCATGATTGCTGTTAAACAAATCAAAAATGGCAATACCAAAAAGGCCCAGCAAACTCTGCTGATTAAGTCCAAATGCGTTGTACTAGCACGTGTTATTAATATTATTTTTTTCATGCTGAAGCTGGCATTATTCTCAAATTATTCTTAAACCTAAAGCAAAAATATAAATCTCATGTTTCTTTGCAATTCTTTTTACTAAAAAGCATTTTACTGTGTGTTATTGACATGCCAAGTGTTTAACCCTTTGCTGAAAAATTAAAAAATGTTCTCACTTTTTTTCTTAACTTTAACAGCTAGGGAAATTTTTGACTTATTCAATTGAGCTCATATTTCGTGCAAACTGTTTTGAGATAAATGGTGGCTTTTTGTTACCTTTACCTTGATGGAAGTGGCTGGTGTTATGTAACATAATGCCCATGAAGAAAATACGAGAGCAAAAAGTGAGCGCTCATTTACTCTTTTTTGTTTTTTAAATTATCGATATGGTTTGGGTTAGATTTTGAGTTTAGATTAAGACCAATGTTCGCGTTAGAGTTTGGGTTAGGTTTAGAGCTAAAATAGCAATTTTCTTATTCTTACATAACGTAATAGCAGCCTCTACCTATATTTACTAACTGGAAGACCGCAAGGTTACTTAACAGTCTCCTGGTCAATGGCAACTTGGCAAATAAACCTGCATTATAATTACAATATTACTAAAGCGAAAAAAATTACCATTAGCGATCTGGCTTATACTGCACAACCAATGCGATGCTTTTTGTAGAATGATGAGTTTTGAAATATTATGTGCGATGATTTCCAAAATTGAAGTTTGAACACGTGATAAATGAAACTAATTATTACCAGAAAATTACCAACTACAGATCATTGCTGGGAAAAATCTATTTATTTACTGTAGGAAGGTCCCTTCTTAATTTTGACTGGTTTTTTGAAGTTCAATGAAATAAAAATATTTACATAACTTGAAAACTTTTTATTTAATTGTTCAAAAAAAAAATACTGAAAATTCAAAAAATATTTTAGTAGTACACTGTAGAACTGTATGATGCCGCATATACAAATATAGTACATTAACAAAATCAAAATAAGCAGCCCTATTTTTACCAAGGATACTATTCCACAGGTCTAGTTATGAAACGTAAGCCTACTCTGAGTTGTTCCTTTTTGTCTTTAGACCTAATCTTTTTGCCAATTTTGCATGATGATTGAAATTCAGTCATGCCTAAACAATTTGCACAAATCCAGTTCTTTTGTTTTTGCTTGCGGCAGAAATTTTTGTTTCTTTGAGGTACCAGTACGCTAAGCCATAATTTTCTTTGACTTGGCCACCTATCATGATACCAAATCATACATGCATGGCAAAAGACTATGATTGACATTGGCGTTATTTCGACATTTGGAGACAAAATAGTCCTATAGCTATTTTGCCTCCAGCTCCTACATAGCTCAGTAGCCCTAACCCTGAACTGTAACCCTAACCTCACTGCCTCAGACCTTAACCTAGCCGTAACGCTAACCCCAACTCCGAATCCTAACCAAAAGAAAGGAAAATACTATCGGTATTTTGCCTCTTGAGACAAAATAGCTACCGCCACTGAAATTTGATATAAGTACAAGTTACTGTACAAGTTTAAATTTTTTCTATGGTAGTGTCTGCTGCACTGGTCCAGTTCTTGATACAAAAACGCTGCTGCACCAGCAGTCAGTTATATTGCTTTTTTCTCATTAATTCAACTTAAATACAGCACTTTGACGCATCAACTCTGAACTGCGTACTGGTAGCCCCGGTGGTGTAGTGGTAAGGCACTCGCTGGTTAAACTCAACGTTTGAGTTCCATTTGTGCTGAACGCGCTAGGCTCGTCTCGCAATTGAACACAATCATGCTGTGTTATTTTTATTTCTTTTTCTTCAAAATTTTGCATTAGACTTAAGAGTTACAGGTAGGGTTCCCGGTTTGGGCAGCAATGCCAGCTTGAGAGATAGTAACTTGAAGTGCAAACACAAACGATCGGTGCAGCAGCAATTTCATGTTGAAAACTGGACTGGTGCTCTAGACACAGCCTTTTTCTACGGTGCGTGACATATGTAGGCCTATTTCATAATACAGTTGCACAAACTTCTGGGGCACAATTTACCCCAAGATAGGTCTGGGAAAAAGTTCCTCCTAGTTTAAACATGCCTAATGAAATAGGGCTAATTATCGAAACAATAATCAACAATTAAATAAGTGGGCTGTAGCCTACCAGTAATAACTGCAATTTTGCTTTGTTTCATGTCCGAAATTACCCTTATCAGCTTATTGGTTGGGATCGATTTGGGGATAGTTTTAGATTAGGCATTAGTGTTTGGGTTAGATTTGAGTCAGAAATTATACAAAAGTAGGCTAGATAAAAATTTCCGGAGAAATAAAACCTTCTAAATATAGTACCGGTAATAAATAGCGGAAGCCTACTGTAACTTAGTCCAGTAGGCTAGTCTAGAATCCATTTTTACAAGACAATGCTACATCACTCATCACTGAATCATGACATGGTAAAACTAACCCCAGCACTGCAACACAAACTGTTAGAACCATTACCTCCAATCCTAAACTTAAACCACCGGTAACTCTTAACAATTGCTTAAACCTGTAAATTTTTGCCTGAAACTATCCACACAAGCATTAATGCCATATCACAGTACTGTGGCCATATACTGTAAATACTTGAAAACTAGATTTTGTGATGCTGTTCCGCTTCAGTAATTTTGTTTTTTCGTTTTTGAAATTTGTGAAGGGTTTAGCTCAAACATCTTTTGTTTTACAAAGAAAATAGACTAAAATATATAAAAATTACTGATTGGTGTTGCAGATTACTTTGCAAAAAAGTAAGACATAAGTTTTAAGTAAGGTTTGGCCTCACCATAACAAAGTTTTTTCAAGTGCTTGCTCCTGAAAAATCACAAAAATAAACATAGATTTTCGACATAAAAACGTCTAGGCCTTGTTTATAATTCAGCTAATTCTGATCCCTGTACAGCACTTTTGGAATGAACAACTTAAATTAATCACAAAAAATTGTCGGTAGTTAAGAAAAATTTTATCCACCAATGTTGGCCTGGGGCTGGCATCCAACGTTGGACCTGTATTGGCTGAAATGCATAATGCCGATGTTGGCAACCGATGTTCAGCCAATATTCTACCAACGTTGGCTGAATCGTAATAAAAAAAAAGTATTTTTGGCAAATTGGAAAGCTATAAGTAAAAGAAAATGGCCCAGAATCATTACACAATCGTGAAAAAATTCGAGGAAACTTACTACTACAATAATTACGGCGTTTGCAAAGATGTTGGCAAAACATTGGCAACATTGGCAAAGCGTTGGCAAATTTGCCGACGTTTTGCCAACCCTGCCAACTGATGGCCAACATTGGCCCGATCTTGCATGTTTGCTGGGTTTGTATACCATTAAACCGCGCATGTTCCAGTCGCCAAGTCACTTCGAAAGATTTAGGCCAAATATGCGATACCTTTCATCTTTTAAACGTATTTTGCAAAACGACATCGAGTGGATCTTTCTACTTAAACAGTGCTGATGCAACATCACACTAAAACAATTGACTTTTCAATGGCTTAACGCAGTCTTTATCAACCATTTTCTTCTGCGACCCGAATTCGTTTAAACACGCTATCTGCATGAACAGCTGCAAAACAGCTAAGTAGTTACAAAAAAACAGAACACAAAAAAGCACCATTGAAACTAGATGGGAGTTTGCCAGCAAACCCAGTGAACGACCGACGCATAGCTACTGCTGTGACGCTCAAAAGTACTTTTTGTCTACCGTAAAATCAGCAATTATTCAAAAATAAGAACCTCCAGAAAAGTAGAGTCAAAATAATTGTCAGTTAAATATCTCCTGATATCATAAAACACTGGCACCCTAGCTTGAGCCGTTCAAAAAATGATTTTTGGGGGTCTATTTGGGAGGTTCTTGGGGGGGTGGCACCCCCAAACTATGTCAAAATATTTGTTTGTTAAATATCTGCTGATATCAAAACAGACTGGCACCCAAGTTGAGCCATTCAAAAAATTAATTTTTGGGGGTCCATTTGGGGGTCCCCGGGGGGGGTGGCACCCCCAAACTATGTCAAAATATTTGTCTGTTAAATATCTACTGATATCATAAAACACTGGCACTCTAAATTGAGCTATTCAAAAAATTGATTTTTGGGGGATCCATTTGGGGGGATGGCACCCCCAAACTATGTCAAAATATTTGTCTATTAAATATCTGCTGATATCAAAAAAATGTAGAACTCTACCTTGAGCCGTTCAAAAAATTGATTTTTGGAGGGTCCGTTTGGGAGGTCCCTGGGGGGGTGGCACCCCCAAACTATCTCAAAATATTTGTCTGTTAAATATCTCCTGATATCATAAAACACTGGCACTCTAAGTTAAGCTGTTCAAAAAATTGATTTTTGGGGAGTATATTTGGGGGGGTCCCCGGGGGGATGGCACCCCCAAACTATGTCAAAATATTTGTCTGTTAAATATCTACTGATATCAAAAAGAACTAGCACCCTAGCTTGAGCCGTTCAAAAAATGTTTTTTTTGGGGCCCCATTTTGGGGGGGATCCCGGTGGAGTTGCCCCAAAAAACTTCGGGAGAAAAAATTGCATTTGCAGCTCAACAACTTTACACAAAAAATAGATTTCGATGTATTGTGGTTTAGAAGAAGAAGAGCGTACAAAAATTAGGAAGAAAAAAAAGGAAAAAAAAGGAAAAAAAAAAGGAATAAACCTCCTCGCGGCCAAAAGTGGGTTGGTTGGGATGATAGGGTATCTTGAGACATACAACCCTATGAAATATTTTTTGCTGTACTAAAGCCGTTTTTGACTGAGACCGCTTTTTACGCCAAATTTGCGGGGCGGTTTTCGGGTTCGAAAACCGAAGTCACGTGATCTATTGCCTCGAAATTTGGCACAAACATATAACTCATTAATCTCAAACTGCTGTCCAAATTTCATGTAGCTGCTAGACCAAACCGTTCTTGAGTTATAAGCAAAAGTCTGCAATTTCGCACTCGTTAGTTGGAAAATGGCCGAGTAAAAACAGAGGAACACGCGACGCGAGCGTCGGTCGTTCCAAATATGTTTGTAGAGGTTGCGAACGTGAAATTTGTACTGTAGATAAAATCTTGAGATATGGCGAATTATTTCAAAAATTTGTTGTTTTTAGTGGGTACAAGCATTAGCAGTTGAGACAATATTATACTTTGAAACTACTTTCATTACAGAGGATTAATTTGGACTACTTTCACTTAAGTGAATATAATTCGCCGTACTTCTATCTTCGCTTGAAGTGGATTTCAGAGTAAGCAGCAATACTTTTGTTTTTCGGCTACTTTGACCACCTCTGTATCTATCTTTTTTTGTGCTGATTTACTAATTCAACTGGAAACTTCTTTTGGCTTTTTTTGTCGGCTGATCTAGCTTCATGGCTTCAGTTGTAAGCTTGAAATTGCCTAAGTTTTCTTTTGCTTCTGCTTGTACTGTGCATTTGAACTTACCACGACAAACCTTATCGCGTCGAATAATCTACGCGTGGCCAAAAAAACTTCGCAGCGAGAGGAGCCTTTTTCTCTTCAATTCTCTTCGTTTCCTCTTCGCGCGTCAGTTTCTAGTCTACTAATAGAGTTCATGGATTGAATGTCACAGTCGCGCCACGGCGCCACCATGCAGGCATGCAAGATTGCAAGTGCTCTTTTTCGCGCTCATTTAAATCTCCAAGGTAGTGCTGATGTTTTTTGGAAGTGGCTAATTTTGCCTCCATAGTGTTTTTCCTCTGTTTGGGTTAGGGTTAGGGCTAGGGTTGGGATTAGGGTTAGAGTTTGGGTTAGGGTTAGCGCTATTTTGGCACTTGCAGCAAAATACCGGAAGCCTAGGACTATTTTGCCTCCAAAGGCAAAATAACACGCGGCTATCTTGCCTCTGGAGGCTAAATAGCCACTGCCTCATTTTTTCATTCAATGACAGAAACTGAGATTCAAGTGTCCTGTTCAAAACTGCTAGCCTTCGAAGTGGTGATACAGTACACTGTACAGTACTGGCCTACTGAGTAGGCTATGTGGAGTGAAAGACATACCGTGGCCTATACCTACGATAAACTGCTTTTGAGACCAGTAAGCTGTGGACAGGTTGAGTGTGGTACCGGTAACCGCTCTAACCAGCTAACTTAAACTAACAGGGATGAATTTGGCTGTTTAACATGCATTATGAAGTTTTTAAGATTTTCAAAAAAAAAGACTCATTTTCAAGACTAGGCTACTGTACGGTATATATTTTTGTTGGATATTTTGTTTATTACCACATTAAATTAGAAACTTTGTAAGGTAAGCTTAAAGTCATGTAGCTTTTCAACAGCAAAAAAATTAGGCTTGGCTACAATAAAATAATAAGCAGAAAAAGGCAACTGTAAATATGAGTATTTTGCTTTGTAGGGTACCGGTAAGTACCATACAATATTGTATTGTATTGCTAATTTTATTCCAATTTCGTTGTAGCGCATAATTCTGATATTTATTTTCTTGTCACAAGACTTTGTCAGATGCAAATTTTGGACATTCTCAGTGGTGCAAATCTTTGTGGAGCATTGGGGGGATAATTTGCAATTTTACCCCAATTTTACCCTATTTTCAACATTTGGAGGTATGAACCTCGACCAAGACTTGTTTTAGGTGAGCAAATTAAGTGAAGACCAAAAAAAAGTCTTTACCAGAAATGGAACACTTTTTTTTCCCCGAATTCAGGTGAAGACCAAAAAAAAAGTCTTCACCAGAAATGGAACACTTTTTTTTCCCCCGAGCAGCCAAGTACAGACCTGTGCTCAGATGCCCACAAGAGTCAGATTATTGGAGGGGATGCAGATGAAGACCATACTGAAATTGTTGGCGGGGGATATCTGGATATATCCCCACCCCCCTGTAATGATAGCACAACACAACTTCATAACCCTATTCAAGGTTTTAATGAACTAAATGCAAACTAATATCTGAACATAAAAATAGAAATAGTACAGTAGGGTTTAAACTCAGACACTAAAGCATTAAACGATCTGCAGTACTTTACCACAATCTCGCTAAACTGCACTAAACAGTAACACAGTTAAGTATTTGTACAAACTGAAACCAAGTGCTTCACGTGCAGCGTGAAAACGTGTAAGACGGTTTTAAAACGCAAATGTTGAGCGTTCAGAAAAGAGCAAGATTAAGCAAATGAGCAATAAAATCACAACATTCTTCCTCCGTTTAAAAGAAAAACAGTTCATCTAATGGTTTAAAATATTAGAAATACACAACATCTCCGTAACGATCAACTGGTTTACGTACTCGAGAAGATCTTCTTGGTAAAACTTGTTCAGTCTGTGGACTCGTGTCGATGCTTTGAGCAGATTGTGAGTTCGCATCCGAGTTTCGAATAGGTTGTGGGCTTGCATCCATGGTTCGAACAGGAAGAGGACTGTTCGCTTCGCGCTCAGATATGACATCTTCATCACCACTTTGAGAAGAAAACTGCATGGATCGGCCAGGGTCAGCAGGAGACTGGACAGTACCGTTCTCTTGGGTCCCAGGAGTTACAGCAGACTCGGGAGCAGTAGGAGCAACGTCTCTCAACGACACAGTTGTTTCTCGTCCATTAGGAAGACGCACTAAAGCATAATTAGGCGTAGCATGCACTAAATCAACTTTGTCAACAAATGGTTCATTTTTACTTGCACGAGCATGGCGTTTCAAATATACTGGGCCAGGTGAGCTTAGGCGATGTGCCCATAGTCGATCTTCGCTTATAAACAAAGAAGCGCTCGTGAGGTGATTCGTTTGTCGCAGTACACAGCAATGATCTAATAGAATGCAAGGCATCGTCAAGAACACATTCCCACTGGCAAATATCTAATTTACGAGATTTCAATGCAAGTTTAACTGTATTCCAAATAACGCCGTTATAACATTCACATTGGCCATTACCTTGGGCATTGTAAATTGAAGTTTTACTACAAGCAATACCACAATTAGTGAGAAACGATATCAGTTCTTGCGACATAAACGCTGGACCGCGATCGGAGTGCACAAAACCGAGAGTACCAAACAGTGTAAACAATTGTTTTAGGCAAGAAATAACAGTGCTAGCATTGCAATTCGGACATGGAAACGCAAACAGAAAACGAGAAAATTCATCCACTATCGTAAGCAGAAAACGATTTTTCATTGACGAGGGCAAGGGGCCCTTAAAGTCGAGACTGATTCTTTCTAGGGGCTGTGTGGCTTTTACGACATGGGCAGTGGGCGGCCTGTAAAAGCGGGGTTTGAACTCACAGCACACATCGCAATTGTTAACAATTTTACGCACATCGTCAATAGAGTGAGGCAAATTTTTCACACGCACAAAATGATGTAGTCGCATAATTCCGGGATGACATAAGGCAACATGAATCTGATGCAACGTAGTGTCATGAATACTCGCACAGTATGCCCTAGAAAGCACGTCAGGTGCTTTATTCAATTTGCCTGATCGATAAATAATATCAAAGTCAAATTCGCTGAACTCAGTTCGCCATCGCAACACTTTATCGTTTTTTATTTTACCTAGATTTGTTGCGTCGTACATAAATGTCACAGATTTCTGATCAGTTACAATGCTGAAGTGTCGACAGGAAAGAAAACGAGACCACTTTCAGACAGCTTCGACAATAGCTGCTGCTTCTTTTTCAATGCTAGAATGTTTTAATTCATGCTTGTTAAGCATTCTTGAAAAGAATGCAACCGGTCGATTTTGCTGGTTCAAAGTCGCTGAGATTGCATTTTCTGATGCATCGGTTTCAATCACAAACGGCAACTTTTCATCAATGACTTCCAACGTAGCCTTCACTAAATCTTGAAGTTGCTTAAAAGTTGAAACAGCCACAGCGGGTAAAGGAAATCGATCCGCAACGATTAAAGGCTTTAACTTTTCTGAAAACTGTGGTATCCATTGAGCATAGTATGAGAACATCCCTACAATGCGTTGCAATTCTTTAGAAGACTTAGGTAGCAGTAAGTCCAAAACCGGCTTAACCCGGTCTGGATCTGGCTGCAGAATGCCATGTGATACATTGTATCCAAGCAGATTAATTGACTCAGTTGCAAAAACGCATTTGTTTTCATTTAAAGTGAGGTTACAGTCTTTCGCTGCCTTCAAGAAAGCCGTTAAGTTCTGATCGTGTTCCTCACGAGTTTTGCCACAGACCGTAATATCGTCTAAGTAAGCAAATGTAGCTTTGCAATCATGCTGTTGCAAAATTGCGTCAATCACTCTTTGAAAACAAGGCACAGCGTTTTTAAACCGTCTTACACGTTTTCACGCTGCACGTGAAGCGCTTGGTTTCAGTTTGTACAAATACTTAACTGTGTTACTGTTTAGTGCAGTTTAGCGAGATTGTGGTAAAGTACTGCAGATCGTTTAATGCTTTAGTGTCTGAGTTTAAACCTTACTGTACTATTTCTATTTTTATGTTCAGATATTAGTTTGCATTTAGTTCATTAAAACCTTGAATAGGGTTATGAAGTTGTGTTGTGCTATCATTACAATTTAATGAACTAAATGAAGAAATGGATAAGCGGTTAAGACCCCCAATATTTGATGCTGATGCCAGCAACTCAGGCAACTCGGAAAGTTCGAGCAAGTGGAAGCATTGGAAAAAGATATTTGAAAGTTATGTTCGGAGAATCGCAGATATCACTGGTCAAGACAAGCTTGATATGCTTGTAAGTTTACTGGATACTTCGGTGTATGTGCACATCAGCGAAAGCCAAAGTTATGAAGAAGCCATTCATTTGCTAGACGGTGTATATATAAAACCGGTTAACGAAATATATGCTCAACATCGATTAAATACTTTGAAGCAAAAAGGGGGAGACTCATTACAAGATTTTTATCAAAGGTTAAAGAAGTTGAGCGTTCAGAAAAGAGCAGGATTAAGCAAATGAGCAACAAAATCACAACACCCCCCCCGGGTTTCGGCACCCCTGGACGTTCTGTGCAGTTTTTATTGCAATGACTACTTTATGGTTGGAGGAATCCACATCTGCTTAAGAGTTTCCTTAAATCCAATGTTCCTGTAGATTTCTGTAAATTCTTGTCCACTGAATTTGCTGCTTGTTTGAAGCCACCAGTTAAAGATAATTAATCATTATAAGTAAAGCATCTTATTCAAGGATGCCACATTGTGACCAGGGTGCGGGTTGAAACCAGATCATGCGATCAGGATCATCGTAAAACTAAAAACAACGCTTTTACCCTCTTGGCCACGCTGCCAACAATTACTGTACGTCAGGTATGTCTTTTCACTTTTTCTTTTTTTTGTTTGGTGTGGTGTTGCTTATGCTACCAGTTAGTAAACTAAGTGTTAATGTGAGTCAATTCCTGAGCTGCTGAGGAATTTTTTCGAATAATGAAAAATCTTCATAAAATCTTAGTGACCAATAGGCTTTATTGAATATTGATCACCAAGGTTTTTCATTATTCAAAAAATTTCAACTGGCCTAATGTTCGATCCTAAATGTTCAATCTTGATTAATGATAGCTTAGCCATTTACTCATTACTTAAACTGTAAAATTTTGCATGGGGGGATGCTTTTGCAGCCACCAGCCTTGACCAAGAGCATTCAGAATGCGGATGAAATTTAGTGGAAAATATGCTTCAAGTTCAGATGTTGTCCCCAAATTTGATAAAAAAAAAGGTCTTCAACGAAAATTGAAGAGAGTTTGTCGCCTGAATCGAGTGAAGATAAACAAAAGTCTTCATTACAATTTGGTACTATATTCGGCTGGAATTTGGGATTTATTGGTGCTGACAGCCACTTTTTTGTCTAATCATCCAAATGCTTACTCTCAATGGAGAGAATGCTGAAATCTCATTACGGGGGGCACTGAAATCTCAATGGGGGAATGCGACCCCCTGCAATTTAAGTAGGCCTTCTGGGCTTAGTTGATTTAATATACTGGAACTAGGTGTAAATAAGTTACCTTTGCTCTGATTGTTTAGGATTGTATCTGAAGCAGATACAATTGAATTTAATTAAATTATCATAATTCAAATTATGGCTGCAAATGAATTTAAATTAAATCATTGTCCATCCGATGGAATTTCATCTATTAACTTTAGCCCAAGCACGTCACAATTTTTATTGGCTTCTTCATGGGACACTTCAGTTCGTCTGTATGATGTAACAGAAAACTCGCAAAGATTTCGCTATGATCATGCTTCTGCTGTTTTGGACTGTTCCTTTTCAGTAAGTTTTGGTGTAAATAAGTTTGTTTCAGTAGGCTACCTGTATAAGTTGAGATTGGTTACCTGCTTACCAATAGGGGTGTTGTTAAGTATATAAGCTGTCCACTTTTTTCAGAAGCTCTGCCACCCATGTATGGTGTATGAGCACAAGCGCTCTCTCTCCAATTTAAGTTATGGAAGTGGCTAGCGTTACGTTAGGTAACGGCCATAAAGAAAGCAAAGAGTGAGTGCTCATTTGCTCATTTACTCTTTTTATTTTTTAAATTAAGGTTAGGGTTTGGGTTAGATTTTGAGTTTGGGTTAGGATTAACGTTAGTATTAGAGCTAGGGTTAGAGTTTGGGTTAGGTTTAGGGTTGGGGTTAGGGCTAGAATAGCGATTTTCTTATTCTTACGTCATGTAACAGCAGCCTTTGCCTTAAGTTATTCCTCTAAGTATAACCCTAAGCTATTCCCCCAAATATAGCCCTAACCCTAATCTGAAATGAGTATAGAAATGAGAGGAGAGAGCAAAGCTTCCAATAAAAGTGGCGGTTTAAACATAATGACACCCACTGATAGTGCATCTTAATGACTATTCAGTATTTCTACGGATCAAACCCTGGAATTTGCAATATTGATCCCACTCTCAAAATAATGAAAAAAAAAATTATGTGCAGATCAGAAATTTCTAACTTGAGTAACAAGTCTGAACTACAATACCCTAAAACAACTATACTTCGGACACTAGTTCTGACTTTAGACTGTGCCCCTAGCGGCTAGTTTTAAATTTTTCAATTTTCTTTTTTGAAAAGGTTCAACGAGATTCCAAAATACCTTTAAAAGAACAAAAACTCAAAACCGACCACTAGGGGAGCTGCCCGAATTTAGACTGTGTTGTCCAAGGTTTATTTGTTTTACTTTAGTACCTTGCTCATAAAGTAGATGATTTTGAAAATTGGAAGTGATATTTTACGGTATCCAGACACGAGCCCTAAAAACACAAGCCCTAAAAGACACCAGTTGTAAAAACACAATCCCTAATGGACATGAGTCCTAAAGTACACAAGCTCTAACGGACACGAGTTTTAAAAGACACGAGTCCTAAGGAACACAAGCCCTAACGGACACGAGTCCTAACGGGACCAGTCCTAATGAACAGGAGTCCTAATGGACACCAGTCCAAAAGAACACGAGTTCTAACCTACACAAGCCCTAACAGACACGAGCTCTAAAAAACACGAGTCCTAATGGACGACGCGAGTCCTAACAGACGACGCGAGTCCTAAAAGACGCGAGCCCTAAAAGACGCGAGCCCTAAAGGACACGAGTCCTAAAGGACACCAGTCCTAAAACACATTAAAAGTTAAATGCTACATAAAAGTCGGTAAATACTGAAAAAGATTTAATTAGTAAGAATTCAGGGTTTTTGTTTGGTTTTTTCAGTGACATAAATTCGGCTTGCTGTCAAGTAATCCATGAAAACCTTGTAATATACATGGAGGTAGCTAGCTTCGGTTATCACATGCAAGGTTTACTACTGACGGCCCTGAAATAGAACAGTTGCATTTCGTTCATTCGTGACAAATTAACGCATTTTAAAAACTTTTGTAATTTCATAGGTTTATTTTGCATTTGATGTTGTCATTAGTGGCTTACCGCTACGGTTGCTAGGAGTTAAAACGCAGAAGCAGTTGTTTTCATTGAATTATTTTGTAAAGATGTCATTTAAATTTTAAACCAATGATTTAACTGCCCTCAGTGTTATGTTGATCAAGCCTTAATTTACGTCTATTTCGACTTGACCTAGTGGTGTAAATTATTATTCATAAATAGTGCTTAAATTAAACGTTAATCTGCAATGTGGTGTTGCTGTGGGGTAGAATTTTATGTATTTTAGGATATGGCCGAATTTACGGTGGGAAACAAAGTTAAAAACCGGGCAAAATGGACTATATCAGGCAGAGTGGTCGATGAGATTTCACAAAAGGCATAACTTTCCAGACCCGCTGGGTTTTATAAGCTATAAATTGATCCTGGTAACTTTTATATAAGCTATAAATTGATCCTGGTAACTTTTAACTAAGCTATAGGCTATCTACAAAAGTTTTGACTTTACATTCAAATTCTTTAAATACGCCCACTGAAGGAATTAAACATTGATTTACGGTAAGGTTTTGATGCTCTGTAATGGCATTTTGACGTCCAATCGTTTTGGCGCGGAAAAACTATGACGTAGCTGCAATCCATCAATAAAAATTAGAAGGTATTGGTAATTTGAAGTACAGTAGGAACTGCAAACAAGTCGTCGTGGATCTAATTGCAGATTAATGAACTTGTTGGAAAACGGTAGTTCGTGCTCCATGCTCCTTAAAACGATGACATAATGCGCTCTTTGCGGTTTTAGAACGCGAAAATTTCTCTACTTTTTGATGATTCATCGCGATATTAAAGATCATCTGTTGCTGTAGTTTGGCAGTTCATAGTGGATGTCGTTTGTAAATTCTTTACGATATTGGGCTGATAAAAATTTTCTTTCTACGTACAAAATGCTTGGAAAATTTTCTGAATAATGTTTTGATTTATTATGTCATTTTAGTTTTTGTCGCACTCGCAAAAGGATATTATTTATTACAGCGTCATGGGCAAATTTAATTTTCTAATGCATTTTCATTGTTATTGATGTTGATAGCTTGCAAAATAGGTAACAACTAGTTAACGATATTAAATTCTATAACAAAGCTATTTCTCTTTTCTTAAAAAAAAAGAATTTCAATTAACTTGAGATTGTTTTAGTTGTTTCGTATTCTCAAAGTTTTATCTGATAAATAATGCGGTAAACATTAGATTCAGAAAAGTTCACTAACTGCGCAGCACCACTTCACTGCATTACTGATTAACGTTGATAAACACTTATTTGTTATTCAAAGCCGTTTGCAATACTGATGAATAGTTTGTCATGATTTCTCGATGATCTCCCTCAAAAAAGTAATCAAAAATGAGCATACTCGCAATCACCGCATATAGAATTTCTTTGATTATTTGTTTATTTAGTAACAGTACATGAACTTGCCTGGAAAGTAAAATCGTATCGGTCAGTGCATGGCCAGTATTCTAGTTAAGTTGGATTCATGCAGTATCCATTTTTTTATCCGCTTTTGTCGGTTTTTTTTACGCTTTTCTTCATGAAAAAGTAATGTTCTTTTTGGTAAGCATTTTTATACGTATGTCCTTGTCCACACCAACCAGACAGTCACATACTGGACAAAACTTTTTCAAAAAACGTTTTTTACGAAGGGTTAAACAGCCCTATTTTGAAATATCGCTCTCATTGTTTTATCATAGGCGTAGCCAGGATTTTTGATTGGGGGCGGCCCAAACCACAAATCACATAGGTGAACATCAACAAAAAAAAGTCTTTGCAGTCCAACTAAAAGAGTTTTAAGTGGGGGGGAGGAGGGCGAAATTTTGTTGGAGACGGATTTAGGATCGGGAGGGGGGACCAGACCACAACTTAAATAGTGAAGACCAAAACAAAAGAACAAGAACAGGTGTCACGGTCTGAAGAGCTGAATTTTTTTCGAAAAAAAGGTGAAGAGCAAAAAAACGAAAAGGTCTTCACGGTCTCATGTCATGGTGAACACAAACCAAGAAAAAGATGAAAGGATAGCCGTTTTGGTCACAAATTTATCATTGCTGGCATTGCGATTGGGGGGGGAGGCGGGCTCCCTGCCCCCCTCTCCCATGCTACGCCTATATTGTTTATACCCAAAATTTTTGAACAAAATTTTGATCAATATATACAGTAATAACACTCTACATAATGCACTAAAGACTAATAAAAATGCGCACAAAAAAGAGCATACTTTTTCAGGAACAAGCAAAAACCAAAAACAAAATGGACAGAAACGGATTTTGTGTAAATTTGACTTTAGTAAGTAAACATTTTAATTTTGCGACCAAAAATTACGCCATTAAAAAGTTTTCTACTTTAAAAACGATAAATTTATTGTTTAATTGATGTACGGTTTTGAACATCAAAAGATATGGCTTTTTGTATACGGTGGTTTTTTAATTTCTCACCTTAAGTTTTATTTGTATTGTCGCAGAAACGATTAAGCTCAACGACATGTGGAACTTATTAAAATAAATCACTGCGAGCCAGCTAGCAAACGGAGATGATCGCATGAAATCAAAGATCAACGGCTCCGAAATGCAGCAAACTGCTGGTCCTCATGCCCTGCCTTAGAATACTTGCTAACGATTGCCCGTATTATTTATTAAAATACAGATCCTGTTTAAAATCCCTAATTGGACAAAATCGTAAATTTGAATCAATTCCAAAATATGTCAGAGTTCTTAAAAATAGGGCAGCCTGATGGACCTGCACACCAAAGCACTAAATATAGAGTACAATGTTTCCCTGATGTTAGAAATTATAACAATTTATATCAACTTTTCATAAATCTTTTTTAATTTCGTCATTGAATTAACTAACTACAAACCATCCGAGTTCTTTTTGACAAAATTGAACGCGTACAGACTGTCTGAAAATTAAGGTTTGTTTGCAGTCTATGTTCCCTGTAAGCTGTGATGCCGCGCAGATAGCCTTGAACCCCTGCGCAGTACTTCAGTTCTGCCGCGCACTGCATAAATGTTGATAAGACAAGGGTAATATGTGCTTTCAATCGGAAGCAAGACCATAATTTAGATATCATAAAATAAATGCTAGATTTAAACAACAAATTCGAAATTCCGGACTAAAATGGAACCAGAATGCGGCAAAGACCTTTTTCTTATTTTTTTTCAGTCTTCCGAAATTCCAGACTGAAAGAGAACCAGGTTGCAGCAAAGACCTTTTTTAAGAGCTCACACAGCATTTTATTCCGCGCACACCAAGCAAGCTCTGAAAGGGAACGTTGTTTGCAGCAAATCCAATAATGAAAGAAAACTAAAGTTTCTTGGTTTGCTATAAATCCAATAAAGAATATTGTGACTAAAGAAATTTGTTTGGAAGAATTGAAACTGCCAAAGCACAGTAAACTTGAGAAAATTGCATTTTAAAATTTTCAATGGAGCATTGTGATCAGATTTTTTAAATTATTTAATTGTAAGAAATAGAAAGAAAAATTTTTTAATCGTAAGAAATAAAAAATCAAATAAAGAGAGTTCAATATCAGCGCAGAACAATTTTTCTTGAGAAATTTGTAAAAATGCAAACCTAACGTAACTTACACTTTATGCTGAACATTCTGCTCTTTCTTTCATTTTAACAAAGATTAATAGATATTTTTGATATCACCAACTTACATGAAAACGATCTACGGCACAAGAGCGCAAACAAAAAGACAAAGAGAGACGTTATCCTACGATCTCTGCTAACATTTTTGTACTTCGAAAAATCATGCCGCCACTTGATTACATTATCAGAAATTATTACTCTATCTTGCCACAAGCATAAAATATGACATAGTTATAAAACAATTTTTTTAAATTATATTTTGTGTGTTTTGCAGTATCTTATACGCAAATAAGGTATTGCAGAAAATTAAGATCAACGAAAAAAGTAATTTTGCAATCAAAACATAGTGTGTATTGAAAACATTGAAGAAATAGGAGACTAATCCATGATTGAGGGATATGAACTCTACTGCGTTTTCATAAAAATTGTTTGACTTTTTCAGTTCACGTTGACGAAATTATTGGTATTTTTTAAATTTCTGTTATTCGAGGTTTGTTAAAAAGCAAGTTCTTCAGCAAAAATGAAATGTAAAAATCAATCCTAAAACGAATGAATTTTTACTTTTTTATGTAAAATGAATATGAATGATGTAAAACCTTCTACCATACAATGAAAAAAAAACAAAATGCAAATATTTTTTCTTGCGGTTTTAAAATTCATTAATTAGCAAAAACGTTTGAAGCTATTGTGATAAATTGTCTCTAATAAAACATCAGATCGGTTGAATTTTTCAAATTGGAACAAGTAAAAACTTTCAAATACGCTATTTCAAAACAGTGATGGGTGGTTTAAAACTCTGAGAAATGATTATAATTTTAATTTATGTGATGAATAAACCCTTTTGCATCAACAGCACGACAAGAAGCTAATAGTTATTGTTTGATTAACAGATCAAGAGCAAATCGCCTAATGATGATTATGAGTGAAAATAATGTAGCCGACGTGATGGGTGGTTTTTCCTCAAAATGCATCCACAACGTCGTCGCAAGTACAGCGTTATAATAACACTGTGAGAGTGCGAGTCATTGTTTTAGCATATGCATGGTGATTTCAAAACTAAGTTAATCCAAGGATCTATTTTTTACGTAAATAACAGCAATTTTAAACTTTTATCTCGAACAGACGTCTAATTATATTTCTAATTTTTTGACTTTTAAGTACCTACTAATATCAAAAAAAAACGTTATTTTAGCTCAAAATTAAAAATAAAAGATTTGGGGGATCTATTTAGGGGGTTATCGAGGAGGTAGCACCCCCAAACCACGTCAAAGTATTTTGAAACACCTGTTGATATTAAAAACAATTAAGGTTTAATTTGGTGGGATGGCATTCCCAAATTATGTGAAAATATTTTTTCCATGCATTTCTAATATTAAAATTGCAAACGACGTTAAAATGTATTTAACAATTTCGTAGTGACTGAACTTATAAAAACATCTATCTTGGTTAAGTCATTTAAAAGTCAATTATTGGGGGTACACTTGCCCTAAATAATTATTTCACTTCCACATTGATGATTATTGCACTAAACAGTTAGTAACAAACCGTGACCTTACGTCAAAAGTAGAAAACAGTGATCACCATGTTTAAGTTTTTGGGTTTGTCCAGCTGTTGGGAATCGAACCCAAGTCTACCATTGTAGTGGCAGACACTTTCCAATCACAATAAAACTTTCAATAAAAAATTGCAAAATTTTTACTCACGTCCTTATAACATGCTTTGCTAGAGGAAATACTGAACTCTGACCACCAAAACCATCCGAATATTTTGATACGTAGTTGAATTGGTTGGTCCAAAGAAATTGATACTCAGCCGCATCTCCAAACAGATCGCTTTTTTTAGAACTCGTGTAAATAATGACTCGTATGTTTTGTGAGTCATACTCTAGGTCTCGTGTCTTTTAAGACTTGTGTCTTTTAGGACTCGTGTCCTTTAGGGCTCGTGTCTTTTAGGGCTCCTGTCCTTTAGGGTTCATGTCCTTTAGGGCTCGTGTCCTTTAGGGCTTGTGTCCATTAGGGCTCATGTCCGTTAGGGCTCGTGTCCTTTAGGGCTCATGTCCTTTAGGACTCGTGTCCTTTAGTACTCGTGTCCTTTAGGGCTCGTGTCTTTTAGGACTCATGTCCGTTAGGAATCGTGTCTTTTACGGCTCGTGTCCTTCAGGACTGGTGTACATTAGGACTCCTGTCCGTTAGAACTGGTGTATTTAGGACTCGTGTTTTTTAGGGCTCATGTCCGTTACGGCTTGTGTACTTTAGGGCTCTTGTTCTTTAGGACTGGTGTCTTTTAGGACTCGTGTCCATTAGGACACGTGTATTTAGGACTCGTATCTTTTAGGACTCGTGTCTTTTAGGACTCGTGTCCTTTAAGACTCGTGTCCTTTAGAGCTCGAGTCTTTTAGGACTCGTTTCTTTAGGACTCGTGTTTTTAGGGCTCGTGTACGGGATCCATATTTTACAAATACAATAGGCCCAAATAAAAACTAAACAGTATAATATAAAAAAGAGAGAAAATTGTCAAGCTCAAACTTACTGTAGCTGGTATTATGTACGAGACTATTTTGCTAGAAGTTTTTATCTAGTTTTTAATTAATTTTGACGCAAACCTAACCCAAACTTACCGTTACCTTAACCTAGCTTAAACCCTAATCTTAATCCTTAGAACAATGCGCAGAGGAATAGTTCTCATTTTTGTTTCATTTTCTTTAAGGGTTATTCCATTATATTTAAAAAAATTTTTTTCAGCATTTTCATACCCAACTACTGGAAAAGAGCCAGTTAACCATTTTATAGATAGAGCCTGGCGAACTGATTAACCTACAAAATTTTTTTTGAATCGGCCCAGTGGTTGCAGAGATATTGAGAGTCACCACTAGATGACAGGTGCAAGTTTGAAAATTTTTTAATTTAAATTTTACGAGTTTTACTAGATGTATCAACTTGGTATTTGTGTCTAAATACATGTTTTTTGAGGCAAGGAATCAGAATTTCAGGTTATTTTTACAAAAATTTCTTAGCAAAGTCTGTTATTTGAAGTTTTTTTTTTAATTTTGGGGCCTAAGTTGAGGCCCGAAAATGGGAATGAAGGATTGCACAAAATAAATAAAACAAATATGCTTTAAAGTCTTGAGAATAAACATTTTTGATTGCTTTATTTTTTATGTCAATTGTAGTCTTTATCACCTACGTTGCATTTTTTGAAACAAGCTTCCAATAATGCCTACTTTGTTTTTTCACATTTTAAATTTATTGCTTGCTCTGTATGAATACAAATATTGATTGTTTCCAAACAATTACTGTTGTTTCATAATTATACAACACAATATGGCTATCAGAATCAAGAAATTTACCTCATTGAGCTATGATCAGAGATCATTTTCTTTAGTGCTTCATTATGAGTTCAGTTGCCGTAAAGGATTTTTTAATTGTATTTTACTAAATGATATGAATTAGCGATGGTTTGTGCAAATTAGGTAATATAAAGTGCTAACTAAAATTAATCTAAGTTATTTTGATCATTCTCACCAATTTTGCATGCATTATTTTAAGCCTTGCATGCAAAATGTTAAATTTTTTAAAATCATTTTTAAAGCGAAATGTTCCATTTTTTGGACATTCACAAAATCCAGGCAATAATCGTCAAATAACTGAAAAACATTAATAAACCTTGGCTGTTAATAGTATTGATTTAATTAATAAGGTCAATTAAAGTTTGCATTTCAATGTTACAAGGATTAACTTTCAAAATTGTGCTCACTATGAAAAAGATGTGGGCGACAATAAAAAAATTAAAAAATACCATATTCTCAGACATTTGAATTGCTTATTCTCTTAGGTCAATACTCATGTATTAAATAATGTTGAGTGTGCTTAGTTGTGCTGTTTTCTCCCAGGACGTGATAATCTTTTGTGCATGTGATTTTAATTGTCATTTAACTTCATCAAATCAAAATCAAATCTTTCATTATATCGATTGTATTATGCTGAAGCGTGTAGCGAGTATGCGGGACCCATCTCTGCGTCATTGTGCCCGAGCAACACAGCTCCTCTCAAAGAAATGTTGCAGCGGCGGTGAGCTGTTGGCAACACTGTGTCTGATTTGACCAGCCCAAGATTTGAACCTTAGACCTCCCGCTACAGAGACAAAGGCATTACTGCTGGACCAACTGGCCGGTCATTTAACTTTATACCACGTAAAATTGCAAATGTACAAAAATAAATTGGCAATGCTAAGTTTTTATTCTTTCAAATGACATACCGTATAGCAATGATTTGGAGATGAACGTATGTGTATAATATTTTATCGTTTGCATCAACATATTTGCTCATGATATTTTTTGAGCTAAATTAGTTAAAAAGCGTATATAAAGCTTTTGCAATATTAAAATTGTATTTTATAACAGACATGTGCTAAACACCAGTGCAACAACGACACCAATCTTGTGTTTTACTAGCATTTATT
This sequence comes from Trididemnum nubilum, assembly GCA_963965965.1. Classification (NCBI taxonomy): domain Eukaryota; kingdom Metazoa; phylum Chordata; class Ascidiacea; order Aplousobranchia; family Didemnidae; genus Trididemnum; species Trididemnum nubilum. The sequence goes on along the minus strand of OZ014482.1, from coordinate 25,414,712 downwards.
ATAGTTGTCAGCAAGACCAACATAATGCTATGCATAATTATTGGCCAAAACATCCACTAATGTTCATTGCATGTTGCATACAGCTGTTTTGTTATTTGGCATTCATTTTTGTTCAAAAAGATATTCTGCAAAATGAATAAGCATACAAAGTCAAGCAGCAAAATGAAGCAAAAAAGATTACGGAATGATCATTTCTGATGAGAGGTTTCGAAAAGACCATAGGCCATTTCCAGGGAATAGCTTGGGGCTTATTCCAGGAAAGGTGAGGTCGTCGAGCCTGCAATTTGCTCAGCTTCAATGTGTGGTTATACTAAAATACTCAAAATTTATCTTTTTGCATATCTATACCGGTACTTTCATTTCACCTAAATGAAGAAATTTTCATGTGCTGTTTTTGTTGCATATTCTTGGTAGCTGAGTAGTCAGATTGTGATGTAACAGCAAAACAAATTGTTCTGTTTACACACATTGCTAATCAATTGTCATCCTAAATTCTTTATCAAAAAAAAAAGAACAACCTGTATACTAACTAAAAATATTTTTGTCTCAAAATTTTATTCAATCCTTCATTCCCAATTTTTGCCCCCAGTTTACCCCCCAAAAAGCTAAAAAAACTATTGAAACACATTTTTATAGCAAAATTCGCCTTAATTTAATCCTAAATTTAGATTCCCCATCCCCAAAAACATGTATTTTGACACAAAAACCAACTTTTTGCCATTAAGTTTGGGCCTCAAAATTAATTTTTGCATTTTTACATACTCGCATCTGCCATCTAGTGGTGATTCTCGATATCTCATTGATGGACAGTCTGGTTTCAAAAAAAATGTTTATATAGCTTGTGCCATCTTATATAAACGATTTATAAGCATTTTATATAAATTTTCCAATGTAGGGTATTTTGCATTTGTTGAAATATAATGGAACAACCCTTAACTTAAAAATTTTCAGTGAAATAATCACTGTCAATTCTAATTCCTAATCAAATCTTACATTATCCTCGCTTTATTATGCTGAAGCATGTAACGAGTTTTGTGGAGCCCATCTTCACATCATTGCACCGGGCCAACACAGCTCCTTCGAAGAAAGGTTGAAGCGGTGGCAACATCGTGTCTGATTTGACTGGTCCGAAATTTGAACTCAGACTTCGCTCCAGAGACCAGTCGCACCCAGAAATCTACAATGAGGGGCTGTGACGTGACGGGGGTCTAGGACCAAAAAAAAGTTCCTCACCTAAAATTGGATTGGTTTTTGCATCATAATTTTAGTAAAGACCAAAAAAAAAGGTCTTCTAAAAGTGAAACGGTTTTTGCATCAAAATTCTATTGAAGACCAAACAAGGTCTTCACTAGAATTTTGATGCAAAAACCGTTTCACTTTTAGAAGACCTTTTTTTTTGGTCTTCACTAAAATTATGATGCAAAAATCAATCCAATTTTAGGTGAGGAACTAAAGACCAAACAAGGTCTTCACCTAGAATTGGGTTTTTTATGTTTAAATTCTACAAAAGATGGTACAAAAATCAGTTTCAGAAGTGCTTTTCCTTAATCTGCAGTTTGGCCGTGAGGCCAATGGGGGACTATAGCCCCCCCTCATGGTTATGCTACTGCCAGAGACGAACGTGTTACTGCTCAACCAACTGGCCAGTCAGTTTTCTAAACTGCTAGTACCTACTCAATTCCTAATGTTTATTTAGAGCTTTGAGCTAAAAGCTTCCACTCTTTGCTTGCTTAGCCTATTTAGTTTTTGCGGTGATCAATTGCATCAAATTAGCTCTCTTTTTATTTTCTTTTTTATTGTGACAGTTTTAGGGGAACAGCTCAAGGTTGAGCTGTCACACTTCATGTTATTTTATCACTTTTTTTTTGGCTGAATGCAGTTCCAAAAAATGCTATCTAAGCTCCTCAATGTAAGTAATTGTAGAGGTCATTCAATACACTTTTTTGCTTTTGCAAAAAAAAGGAGGTTTTTTTAAGAAGTCTTGCTGAATGCTTGCATAGGCAAACCATCCAAGCTGAAATTTTGGAAAATGGAGAGAGGTTACAGCGTGATGTTTTCAGATTTTTTAATCTCAAGAGCTATGCATTATGCATCCTTATTAATTAACGTAACCCTGTATCCTTTGATTTTTGTAAAAACTTTTTTTTATACATTGTTTCAATCACATTCGCTCAGTCACTCATTAGTCATTACCAAACATTTATGACTGTACGTGGAAATGGGTATAAGGACAAAAGACACTTTTAAACAAAAAGCTTTATCTTTTTTGGCTATAAAGTGCTGCTGAGCTTGCAATACACCACTAGCCTTGCCATTTTGAATATCCAGTCTTTGTCTTTCCATTCATCAGTCTGGAATGGTTGGATACAATCTCAATATACTCAAACTTCTCGACTTCATTCAGGGCTGCTCCAGTCACTTTTCTTGCAAACACAGTTCAGGGTTTTTGGAAAGATGAAGTACTTCCATTGGCATAGGCGATTTTCATTCTGGCAGTGTAGGATGCAGCTGTAAAGCTATTAGATGCTGCCAGATTATCTGAAAGAAAGCAGAACGTGATCATTCACAAATAGGAGGTGATTGATTCTAGAAACCTGACATATACCGGTATCAGTTTGACTGCATTTGTTGCTAAAATTATTTTTTCGCCCAACACTTTGAAATTTGATATTTTTTACGGCCATTTGCAATAGCACTATTTTAGAATTTGTTAGCCAAAACTATGCAAATTTGCAATCATTTTGAATGAAAGGGCTGTATTAACTTTTTTGGTTAGTCTTTCGGTCAATGCCATAACATGATAAAAAATGTACCTTGATGTGTTGATCTCTTTCTTGTAAATAAGGAAAGCAAGAAATGACTACACCCCTTTTGAATGGCTTTGATTGTTTACCCTTTACATGATTGTTTAGCATTAAGGATTTAGTCTTTTCTTAATTCCTGTTACATCTTTTTTTATTCCAGGATTCAGTGCACGCATGGAGTGGAGGATTAGATGGTTCCTTAGCTATGTTTGATTTTAATGTTGGAAAGCAAAATGCCATCGGAACACACAATGATGCTATAAGGTATATTGTGCTAGTTTGTACTGTGTAAATTCATTTGGCTACAGTGCTTCAATAATTTTTTTTAAGAGCTTTTGCATCGAAAATATTTTCAATTGTGAGGGAGTGAAAGCGAATTGTCTAGAGTACGTTATTTTGACATTAATTTTGTTGATTTTCAAAAGTGCAACAGATGAAATTTGTGAAATTAAAACCCTACAAATTTCTTGAATTCTCGACTACTTGTCATTACGATTCAGGATGTTAACATTCAGCTATTTCAGATGCATTGAGTATTGCCCAGAAACGAACATGATTGCCACTGGAAGTTGGGATCAAACCGTAAAATTGTGGGACTCAAGAAGCCAAAATAGTATTGGATCTTACTCACAGCCTGGAAAAGTAAATATTATGCTTGTTATCGAAAAGTGCGTTCACTATTCAGCAAACTAGTTGATTAAAGTTCTAATTTTAGATGTTTTCCAAAATTTCCCAAACTCAGGTTCAACAGAAGAAAAATTTTAATGATGCATGCATTGTCTACTGTCAGTAATATCCAAGAATCTGTAAATTCAATAAAATAATCATAATTTTAAGATCGGACAAAGTTTAAATGATGCTCCTTGTTTTAACTTTTAGCACGCTTACTCGAAGCAATTCCATTTATTTTTCTTAATTATCTTGTTACTTGCTGATTATATCTATGATATGAAATCTTTTGTATCCAGTTTGAAAGAGCTGATTGGTTTAATTAATTACCAGTGCGCATATTTTGAGAATACACACATTTTCAGGTTTACACGATGTCTGTTTGTGGACATCGGCTGATTGTGGGAACTAATGGTAAATGCGTAGTTGTGTGGGACTTAAGAAACATGGGCTACGTTGAACAGAGAAGAGACTCTAGTTTGAAATATCAGACGAGATGCATAAAAAGCTTTCCTAATAAACAGGTAAACATTAAGCAGACAGTAGTAACAATCATCGCATTCTTTAATGTTTACAATATCACGTTATTGCAATGGAATTAAATGGAAGATGTAGTCGATGCTTTGTTCAAAAAATTTAGACGGTTTTTATTTTTTATTATTTTTTTGTTTCTTACGCGTTGGTCATTGATGTGGTTAGTTGATTACTCCAAAACCGAATTATTTGAATTAAAGACAGTACTTCATCCGGTTGGTTTTGAGGCAACGCGTTCTATGGAAAGAGGTCTGAGGTTCAAATCTCGGGTTTGTCAAATGAGATGTAGTGTTGCCAACGGCTGGCTTCCGCTGTGACATTTCTTCGTAAGGAGCTGTGCTGCTTGCAGTTGCAATGATTCAAGGATGGGCCTCACCAGCTCGTTACACGCTTCGGCGTAATGCGAGTGTAACGAACAGATTTGATTTTGATATAAAACAGTATCAGTAAAGCTTCAAAGAATTATTAAAGACATCGCTATTTTCAATTACGCAAATTTCTTTCAAACGTTTTTTCACTGGGTACATTTAGTGCGTCCTCTCCTTTTAAAACCTTCGCTGAAGACAAAATTAGTCACAGAAGTCTTTCACGTTGTTTTAGCTTTGTCTTGCTGATAAGTTTTTGTTTTTTCCAAAAACAAAACAAAAAGACATAAGTTTTAATTTTGTTGAATTTAAGGCAAATATGTCGCAAGTGGGATAGATAGCATCGTAACAAATAAAAACAATGTATCGTGTTATCTGTGTGTTATGTTACAAGTAAAATTGTTGGCAAAAGTAGAATTTAAACCCTTTCAAGTGGTTTTTGCAACTTAGCTGCATTGTTGACAAAATCATAATTTTTTTCCATTAAAATAAAATCAATCTTTATATATTTTGAAGATTTTTCAAGTTTTTAGCGAGAAGATGGTACACTTATAGTCAATATTATGCTTACTGATTAATGTTTGAAATAAATTTCAAACGTATTAGTCAAATAAAGCTTAAATTCATGCTAGTTCACACAAAATTCGTCACTGTTTTTAGCGAGAAGGTGGTACACTTACCGTCAATATTATGCTTACTGATTGATGTTTCAAATAAATTTCAAACGTTATAGTCAAATAAAGTTTAAATTCATGCTAGTTCACACAAATTCGTCATTAGTAGCATTTGTTTTTTGTTTTGTTTTGCCAGCGCATTCAAATCGTCCGTAATAAGATAAAAAAAAACTCGATGGAACGAAAAAGTTGCTTTCTAATGAAAAATTATTGAATTGTCGCATTTAAATTTTATTAGTTTTAAGCTATTTTTATTAGTTAATTTAATCGTAATTTTTATTGGTTGATTTAAAGCATTCATTAGTTGCTGGTTGCGAGCGAGTAGATGCTCAATCTCTCTAGTCCTTGTTTGCGTGCCTCAATTTCGCTATTTTTGTCACCGCAGGGATTTGTATTAAGTTCGATTGAGGGCCGAGTAGCTGTGGAATATTTAGACCCATCACCTGAAGTGCAGAAAAAAAAATATGCATTTAAATGTCATCGAATTAAAGAAGATGGAATGGAATGTGTGTACTCCGTTCATGCGATTGCTTTTCACAATCGCTACAACACGTTTGCTACTGGTATGTGCGATTCGTTTAAAATTATTGTACTCGTGTGATTTAGCCCAGAGTTGTAAACGGGCCGACTAGTTCAGGCCCGAACCCGAAAACTAATCTGAAGCCCAAATCATGCCCGAAAGAAGCCGAAAAGTAAGTTAGGTTTGAAAAACGAGCGTTATTGCCAAGCTATTTTGATTATATTTTTGTGCATCTAAGACAAAAAGCACGTCTCAGGCCCGAAATTTTGTCAACTTTATGCCCGAACCCAACCCGAAAAGCCTGGCCCGACTTACAACTCTGATTTAGCCTATCAGAGGTCGAATGGATGGAGCGTCTGCTACTGAAACGGTAGACTCTAGTTCGATTCTAGGTAGGGTCAAACTAAAGACTATAAAAATTGATATTTACAGCTTCCCTGTTTGTCAGCAATTAAAAGGGACAGTGTGAAGCCTCCACCATTGTGTGGTGGACAGGTGGACACTGGGTAGATGGCAGCTTGACTCAAGGAATACCTCTAGGTCCCTTTGCTGTCTCCTGGCCAAGGCGAGGTGTAATTGCAATAATTACTGTAGAATACACAGGGTTGCCACATCCTGGAAAAGTCCTGGATTTTTTTTGCTGTCCTGGAAAGTCCTTGAAAGTCCTTGAATTTTGTATTTAAGTCCTGGAAAGTCCTGGAAAATGTTTATAAAGTTTTCCCGTGATTTACTAGGACAAAATGTGAAGTTGTTTTTTATAATAACTGGTACCTTGTAGTCTGGTAATTGTACAAAGCCAATTTTGAAATAATTTGCATTGTGAAGTTCGTTCAAAAAGCTTTATTGTATTGTTATAAGACAGAGTTTATTTGTATGTTGGCGCACAAACAAAAAAATCGCTATTTTAGCCCTAACCCAACCCTAAATCTAACCCAAGCTCTAACCCTAGCTCTAACTCTAACGTTAATATGAGCACCCATTCTTCTGCTCTTTGCTCTCTTATTCTTTTTAAGCAGTTCTTGCTAGTGCGCTAGAGTGCGAATGAGAACTTCTTTCTTAAATTAAATCTTTCATTATTCTTGCTATAATATGCTGAAACGTGTAACGAGTCAGTGGGGCCCATCTCCACGTCATTGCACCCAGGCAACATAGCTCCTTTCGAAGGAATGTCGCAGCGGTGGTGAGTCGTTGGCAACACTGTGTCCGATTTGACCGGCCCAAGATTTGAACCTCAAACCTCCAGCTCCAAAGACGAAAGCGTTGCCACTCGACCAACGAAATGCCAAAATTTGCAGTGCAGTATGCATGAATTTTTGAATATTATTAAGAAGGGTAAATTCGTGGATTTAGTAGCAGTAATGTAGCGAGCTGTAGGCCCCCCATTGCCCCGTTGACCAAAATGCACTATAAAAAAAATGCAATTTTTTTCGCACTATACTGTACTTCTGTGGCAGTTTTTTGCAGTAATACGGACACTAAAGTAATTTAAAGCCACTTTTGGAACAGATTTTGGAAAGGGCTAATATTGGTCAGAAATAAAACCAGTAGCAACCAGAGGTGGAGTCGAGGACACAAGGCTCGAGGCCAAGGCCAAGGCCAAGGACATAAAAAAAATCCGAGGCCAAGGCCAAGGCCAAGGACAGCCTTTCCGAGGACAGACACTCTCGAGGCCAAGGACAGGAATGCTCGAGGCCAAGGCCAAGGACCAAGGACACAAAGCGCAAGTGCTCTCCAAAAAAAAAAAAAAAAAAGGTCTTCACAAAAATTTTTCAAGCAATCTCCACGAAAAAACGCTTTCCAAAAAATTTTTCAACCGCTCCACAAAATTTTAACTTTCCAAAAAATAGTGCTGTCCTCGAGCCGAGGACAGGTCAATTTTCGAGGACTTGAGGCCTCGAGGCCAAGGCCAAGGACTTGACCTTCGAGGTCAAGGCCAAGGCCAAGGACTTCAAAATCTGTCCTCGAGGACGTCCTCGAGGCCAAGGACGTCCTCGAGGACTCCACCTCTGGTAGCAACTAACTAAAAATAGCTCAAAATTAAGAATCAGTTCGAACGCTTGATGCAAAATGCTTAACGTAGGCTTTGTAAAAAAGTTGTAAGGAGTCTGTTCAGTATTTAATTCTGTCAATTGCCAATCGATTCTCTTAAATTCTGTTTCATTAGCTCCTCCTCCCAAATTATATCTTTATCTTGCGTTATAAAATACAGACAATTTGGATTAATACTAGTGAGTTTTTTTGAAGGAAGTGCCTATTTACACTTTAGCGTGCAAATGAGCTCTGCTTAGAGAGAATAAGAGAGCAAGAGTGGGTGCTCATTTCCTCAAATACTCTTATTTTTTAAATTATTATCGTTAGTGGTTAGTTGGGGTTTAGATTTTAGGTTTAGGTTTGGATTAACGTTAGGATTAATCAGAGCTAGGGTTACAGTTTATGTTAAGTTTAAGGTTGGGGTTAGGACTAGAATGGCGTTTTTTTTTGTTTGCACGATGGCATGCAAATAAGCTGTGTATTTTTCAAATGATATGGTTTTATGGTTTACCTCTGGAAATAAAGCTAGGACTGAAGTTTTATCATTACCCATTACAAGAGCGCAATGGATATATTGGCCGATATCAGGGCCAAGCCGGTTTATCGTATTGGCTCTGTACTGTCGATAAAATATCGGCTTAGTGCAATTACCTTAAACTGTTTATTTTTTAGAGCAAGCACGAGTGATTTTGGGCTCTATTTGCTGAGTATGAATTATGTTTGCAATAGTCTTTCTTTAGAGGAGGATTACTGAAGCTTTTAGTGTCAAGTTGAGTGAAAAATAGCGACAAAATTTGGTAGTTAGTAAGTTAATATATGAGTATAGGCCTGATAAAGTCATATCAGATGAGCTCTAGCCATCACCCACATACTGTAGCTCGTTTGTGCTACCAGTTTAATCATGTTTTTGCAGTGCTAATTTCAATTCCACATTTTATAAGAAATAATTTTTACCAAGCTAGGCCTAATATTGAGTTATTATTGCAAAAAAATTGCAAAATCTTCGAGGGCTGGGGGCTTCGCCCCCAGACCCCCAATGGTTTCCGGCCGCCAGAGACTCTGCTCTCAACCCAAAAGCACAGCCCTTTCATTTCAAATTTCAGGCTCTGTATCTGGCTAGTAGTCAGTACTGGAAATGCAAATGCGTTACAACAAAATTTTTGTCAATCTCAAGTACAAAAAAGTACATGCATGAAAGAAGTAGCAAAGTAGTCAAAATTGAATTTAAAGACCTGTAAAAAAAAATCGTAAACAGTCCTTGAAAAGTCCTGGAAAATGACCTAAAAAAGTCCTGGAAAGTCCTGGAATTTGATTTTGAAGTTTCTGTGGCAACCCTGAATACAATATAATAAAATGTAATTGTTCTTTCTTGCAGAGTATGTAACTGTGTAAGACAGAGTTATAAGTCGGGCCAGGCTTTTCGGGTCGGGTTTGGGCCTAAAGTTAACAAAAATTTCGGGCTTAATTCGGGCCTGAAACGTTCTTTTTGTCTTTGGTGCACAACAACATAATCAAAATAACTTGGCAACATTGCTAAATGTTTCAGACCTAACTTATCTTTCGTTTTTTTTCGGGCATGGTTTTGGGCTTCAAATTAGTTTTCGGGTTCGGGCCTGAACTTGTCGGCCCGTGTACAATCCTGGTGTAAGATATGTTTTTCTACTTGCCTGTCCAAATGTTGCCTAATTAGGTATTGGAAGTGTAGTTATCCAGGGTTCGAAATTAACGCTTGCCCGAGGCAAGTTATTTTTCGGCTTAACTTGCCCGACATGCAAGCCGACAAAATACAACCTATTAGACAACTTTAAACAAGATTATATAGAGACACATTTTAGGTCCGCTTTTGTTACTATAAAACTAAATCAGTAAGTAGAGAAAACTGTGACTTGCTTTATTTTAGTTAGCACTTTGTAATCATCACAATTAACACTTTGTTTTAGTCGTCAATGGCGTTGCTTAAGATGGTGGCACCCGCGGCGACATTTCGTGGTGGCACCCTTTTCCGTTCCAAAAGTGTGTGAAGACCAAAAAGACAAAGGTCTTCGTTGCAAAATGAGGTTTTCGGTTCAAAAGTATGTGAATAGACGAAAAAAAGGTCTTTGCCGCAAAATCCGTGGGTTTTCAGTCCGAATGAGGATAGGACCAAACAAAGTAAAAAAAGAAAGGTATTCACCACAAATTGGTGGAGTTATGGTTTTACATTATAATCATCATAATATGGTGTCACCCAAGAGCGTCGGCAGAAAATGTTTCAGGGGGGGGGGAGGCAATACGAATAGAGCCACTATTAACTATCGGTACTAAAAATGGAAGAATTTTTGAAATTTGTGAGGTTTTAGAGAGAGTGTGTGAAAATCATGGGGGGGACCATGGCCCCCCCTTGCCGACGCCCATGGCATCACCCGGGGCGGGCCGCCCCTCTAGCGACGCCACTGTTAATCGTACGAACATTAATAATCGCAATTAACACTTCTTAAATCGCAAGCAGATTTTTCGATACTCAGACGCGTTTAGCAACTTTTGGCCCCAAATGCAACGTTGTTTTTTCGTTTTAATTTCCAACGCTTGCCGCGTTGATCGCTGTTTCAGATATCACTAGTACTACACTGCGCTGCGTGAAGACAAAGTCAAGAATTTTTTGTTATGATTACTTTGAAAATATTTTAGCTTTTATGCAAAAAATTTTGGCGTTTTAGCTGGTGTAGTTTCCAAAATGCGTTTGTAACAAACCCGCAACGTAAATCAATATCATTGTAACGTAATAATTGAAATAATTACAATCGAAAAATCAATTTTTACGTAATGCATGATTGGAAAGAGTTACTTATTGCGTCACATTAACATAGCGGCGCCCACCAAAACTTGATTCTCGAAATAGGATACGCGACTACGCATATTTTGCAAATTTACTGCGCGTTTTGCCAGGACGTACATTTAATGAATTTTTTTTCCAATGTTAAACAACCTTAGAACTTATTGCACCCTATGTAATCATTAAGCTAAATTTTATCAGCGAATCAGCGTTTTTATTTGGCACAGGGCGACTCATTTTTGAACTTTTTATTGTTTTGCATAGGAAAATCGCCAATTTGTTGGGCACACTCGCTAAAACCTAAGAAGGAGCGCAGATTGCACTTATTTTTTTTTTAGGGACGAGTTCAAATTTCCTCGGACAAGTAGACATTTAATATCTCTTGCCCGACGGGCAAGTTGTTACAAAAGTTAATTTCGACCCCTGGTTATCTATTGTGGTTGGTGGTATTTGTCTTTTTTCTGTGATGGTGAGCATAGTGCATGGCAGAGTTGTAAGTCTGGTCAGGCTTAAGTTTGACAAAATTTTGGGCTTAAATCGGGCCTCATACGTGCCTTGTGTTTTAGGTAGCTATAAAGCACAATCAAAATTACTTTGCAAGACTAAATAAAGACTTCTGCATCACTTAAAACTGCACTTGCAATCGCAAAAATTACCTGAAGTGTTTTTGAAATGACCCAAAAAATATTCATAAATTCGGACATTTGACTAAATCCTCAAACGAAAAAAAACCCTAGGTTCCCGCTAGTCTTTGGTCGCCTTTTTCAAGTTCCAACGATTTCGCTGTTTTGCTTTAAAGCAACTCGCCGATGTCTCTGTTAAGTGCCGAGGTTTTTTCGTTCATTTTCTTTACAATGAGAACGTCTATCTTTGTGGCTTACTCAACCTTGATTTTCGTGTATTTTGAGACAATTATGGTGAAAACATTACGAAAAAAGCTGAGGTGACGGAAATATGCGAGAATAATGTGTAATGTCAAATTCTTACGCTTACTGCCGTCTGTGAATTTGATTTAACGCCACTACGTTTTCGAAATACTCAGTAAGTGGACAAGGAAGTACCAGAATATGGATGCCAGTTCCGTTCTTGAACTTTTGTGATTTTTTTAAGCTTACTTCTAGCATAAATATTCGTTGTTGGACGTTGGGAAACATACGATAGAAGCATCAGTTACAGCATTAAAGTGTTTTTTACTGTCAGTGTATTTGGAGTTGTCTCGTTGCCAAACAATTTATTGCAGTCATTTTTTTTAAATTGCGATATGTTTACAAATAAAAATTTGCTTTCGGCCCCGGTTTAAAATTCCAGTTCAAGTACATTCCTATGTTTATTTTTAAACAACGCTAATCCCACTTGCAGGTGGAGGTGATGGCTTTGTAAACATGTGGGATGGATTTAATAAAAAAAGACTTTGTCAATTCCACAAGTTTCCGGCTCCTATTTCGTCAATTGCTTTTACTGCCGATGGTACTATGCTTGCCGTTGCTGCCTCGCCAGTGTACAGCCACAAGCCAACTTTCGACAAAGACGATAATGTAGGCGATGCTATTTACATCAGAAATGTTAGCGACGCTGAAACAAAACCAAAGTAAGTTGTCTTCATTAACCTATGGCCGCAATTGTGCTTAGCTGCTGCTGAACGAAAAATTTGAATATTGTAGCCTAGTGAAACTGGTGTTGAGGCAGTAGCGTATTTAGGGGTGGCGATTGTTCCATGCCCCATCCTTTGGGGCGTGGCACAAAAGTAAGACCGTTTTCTTGTTTCTGGTCAAAGTTTTTGCTGCCTTGAAAATTGTGCAAGTAAATAATCTGAGATAGCAGAAAAAGTGCCTTAATGTTAATACTCACTAACGTTTAGGTCGGTGCCATGTCGCGTGTATTTGGGCCATGTCATAAAAGTCTCTCAAAAAAACTTCATTCATAAAGCAGTTTAGGGGAATATTGGGCCATATCGCTCTGTGTTGGGTTGATGGGTTATGGCGTAATACAAAGAGCTTTCTTGGGGACACGTAATTCAGATGCTGTTTTGCGTGCCGCAAATGAATTGTCACTGAGTATAGTTATGAAATCACTTTTCACTCCTTGGCACAGGAAAAGATGGGTATTCTGGTTGCTTTTATGCTCATCTCGTTTTCCGCTGCTGAAAACACGCCTTCTAAACAGAAATTTAAGTATGTTTCAAAATTGAGTTATTTTCGTTAAAAAATGATAAAAATCTCCGATCGACACTCTTGTTCCTGAGGGCGAACCTGGTGATCCATCTTGCCCCCTATCTTTAGAAATTCCTGTCTACGTCATCGTTTAATTATCTAAAGCAAAAAAATAGTCAAAATTTGCTGGACTGAATATGAAACGTCATAGGTCATTGTAACAGAGGCGCAGTACTGGAGTTGTTGATACAAAGAAGTAAAAGAAAAATGCAAGGTCTTGGACAATTTTGGAAATATTTCAAAAAATATGATTTACATACACGAGTATACCTCAGTATACTGTTTAGTATCAATTTAAAAGGTGAAAGTGATTTGAGTTTAGTGGAATTTACAATGATAGAAAACTATGATTTCATTATCTTTAAATTTGCAAGCCAAACGAAAAGCAACTGCAGTTCATACAAGGACAGTAGATTCATTCGTCGACTATTTGACAACTAGGCCAAGGACATTTTTTAGTATTTCACCTTTGCTGAGTTGTCTCATTCATCCAATTTGGATCCGCCATTTTTTTATTCTACTGTAGACTTTTTTCGGATATTTTGTTCCAGGTTAAATATTTTTGAGGGGAATTTACCTATTTTGGATGCCCTGCGTAATGGTGTATATTTCCAGTTTAATGTATTTGTGGCGCATTTTCAAATATCTTCTCTTAATGAAATCAGCAGTTCTCTTTATGCGCGCTGTCCACCTGTGTCGTGTATGGCGATCGTATAGGCAAAGTTGATAACGATGATAATTATAACACTTTTTTTTTTTTCAGAACCATGACATAGCTTTAAATTTTATTTATTGAACAACTTATGACGGTGTCAAAACAATATACCGGTCACGACGTACACGAAGAATTTGAATTATTTTTATATTCTTCTATGAACATTTCCACCGCTCCGACAGTTCTTTGAACTTCTTCAATCATATCTGTACATTGTTTTTCTTGAACCAACTTTCCGTTCGAAAATTGCCCTTGTTTTGAAGCGTTTTTTATCGCCGATGTGTATATACCTAAAATACAATGTTTTTCAACAAAATCTATGAATGCAAACTTATCAACAACATGTTAGCGATACGGCGTTGCTTAGTCAGTAACAAGGGAAACACTCCAAACTTTGCACTCGCCTGACGACAGATTTTGCCCCTGCGTAGTCTGTAATCGTATGAGCAGATATTGTTCACACCAGAAAATCATAAGAGATGAATTCTGAAGCTAGAAATTATCCATGCTCAGCCGTTTCACGTTCTCGCCTTTTCGCTGGAAATTGCTCTCTAATCATTTAATCAATGTAGTTTGTTTCATACAAACAAGTAATCTAACTTACTAATACAGTAGAATTTGCCAATTCAACCTCTAGGGGACTAGAAAAAAGTAACGAATTATGCAAACACGAAAAGCTATCCAACGGCTTGCTTACTTGGTCCTTATTTTGCTGTTAACGCAGTTTGTTACGTATATTGTTAAATATAATGCACGTTTATTGCTGAATATAAAGCGATATAAGGTTACGTACTTAGATCTTTTATTTGACATTGATTTCCTGAAATAAAACGCAGAAAGCGCAATTATACCGTTCACTCTTTTCTGTTCAAACTGTAGTTGCTCTTTTTTTACGTTTAATCTCTTCTAGACCCTCAGCTGGTAGTTAATACTCTGTAGTTAAAACGCGCCTTGCACCTCGTCCTTTTGTGTATCCGACAAGGACGCTTTGTTTGAGATTTTACACGTGCTGAACTAACCACTAAGACTGTGTCAATAAACGGATCGTGACTTTTAGGCGCCGGAAAAAAGTATTTTTTAATTGTTTTTCAAAAAAAGTATTTTTTCCAAAAAAAATTTTTTTGAGTTTAATCTTTACTCCTTTTCAAAAACGAAATTTTTGTTGAAAACAACGTTTTTTTAAAATTTTTTATCAAAAACATTTTTTTCAGCTTTTTCCAAAAAAAAAAATTTTTTTAAACTAAAAAGTTTTACTTTGATTCAATTGTTAGTATTTTCGAAGCTTTTCATCTAACGCTTGTCAAGAAGAATCGTCAGAATAGAGAGCGCAGGAAAAGGAGCGGCTATTAAAAAAAAGCCAAGCAGTGATTGGCGGGAAAAGGATCGATGCGAGAGCGTCATTAGTGTATAACCTTTAAGCTTTCACGAATTCTTTGTCGGCCGAGGGCGGGGTCAGAAGTTTAGATAAAAGTGACTTCATCTTTACACCTTGTTGTAAGTACACTTATAGTAAAAGCAGTGTTAAATTCTTGAAGTCAACTACTTCAAAAAAAAATTTTTTTTTCCACAACTGTGAGGGTGTGAGGCAGCACTTCTCATATATCTGCTTTCCCATTAGGCTAATGTTTTATCAAATCTGCTATGTAACTTCTGGATTCTTCAGAATTGCTTCAAAAACTTTTGAAGTTGCACGGGATTGTAAGCGGCTTCAAATTATTATTTTACTTCGGAATTATTTTTGTATTGTGAGTTGAATTAGAAGTAGCTGCAGACTCGACAGTAGACAACCATTTTCAAGAATTTTTCATACACGTGGTATATAGTTTAAATTCATCACGCTCACTTCATTCCCTGCATTTGAAATTAGTTCTCGTTTTACTCGTGAGTCGTGACAATTGTTCAGCCGAATCCAATTCGTAAGCTGTTAAAGACAACCTTATCCAACACTTGCAAGTAAAACGAACGATTAAGTTATATGTTGATTCGGCTTTTCCCATAATAAATTCTGGATACGTGGACGAGATCAGCCTGAAAATGTAGTTTGTGTTTGACTAAAACTCATTTTATTTGTGCTTCAAAATCGATTGCTTTTGCTAA
The DNA here is from genome assembly GCA_963965965.1 of Trididemnum nubilum. Classification (NCBI taxonomy): domain Eukaryota; kingdom Metazoa; phylum Chordata; class Ascidiacea; order Aplousobranchia; family Didemnidae; genus Trididemnum; species Trididemnum nubilum. The sequence goes on along the minus strand of OZ014482.1, from coordinate 25,399,281 downwards.
TTTGTCGAACAGGACAGATTAACTCAAATTTTGTCCCGGGATAAAGCACGATGACGAGGGTAATTTGTTCACACCCAAGCAGCGACTTTATCATGTTATGTATATTTTTCTACCGAACGTAAGGTACATAGACCAAAAACAATAAAAAAGAAAAGTTTTAGTTGTTCTAATTCCTGCCCGTGCGGCACAAACAACTCGGGCCCGCGCGCTCTAAATTTGAGACCGCCGCAGGCTGGAGATAGCATGCGTCCGGCTTACGTAAGAAAACTTCTTTCTTCATTGCCCGCTTTTCCGTGAGGGTTGCGGGGGCAGCAGCTCGAGATTGAGCTGCCACACCTCACGGTCTTCCATCATCTCCATCATTTCGCTTGGGTGAAGTCCCAAGCGGTTCCATCCAAGATCCTCAATGTAATCGGTCCATCTAGTTCTAGGTCGTCCAACTGGTCTTCTCCCATTTGCTTAGGCAAGTAAAGCTTGTTTGGGGAGACTTTCCTGAGGCATTCTGCTTACATGGCCAAACCATCTAAGCTGAGATCTTTCAATTGGGAGAAGCAACGGCTCGATGTTGAGAGATTTTCGAATCTCAGAGCTACGCACCTTGTTAAACAGTGTAACTCCTTCGATTTTTCGTAAAAACCTCATTTCGGACGCTTGCACTTGTGATCGCACTCTTTTGGTCATTACCCAATACCCAAGATTCATGACCATAAGTGAGAATGGGGACAAAGACTGCTTTGAAAATTGAGAGCTTTGCCTTTTTTGACAATTCTCGTTTCATGACAACCGAGTAGTGCAAAGTTCGCATTACTGCACTAGCCTTGCCTATTCGGGTATCGAGTTCTTCGTCTTGCCTTCCGTCACTCGTAAATGCAACCCCAAGATACTTAAACTTCTCTACCTGCTTCAGTGTCGCTCCATTCACTTGTAATACGCACTGATTAGGGTTTCTTGAAAGATGACGTACCTCAGTTTTGGCCGTACTTATTTTCATTCCGGCGGTGTTGCATGCATCTGAAAAGCTATTTAATGCGCGCTGGAGGCCAGATTCTGTGGAAGAATGCAGAACCAAATCATCAGCGAATAGCAGACGACTGATTTTGCAATTTCCAATCGTGGCACACTCATCAGCTTGGCTGCATTTGTCGATCCAATTCACGTAAACAATGAAAAGGATAGGTGACAAAACGCACCCTTGCCGGAGTCCAACGCCCACATGGAACGGCTTTGATTGCTTGCCATTTACCCGAACACAAACCTGCGGTCGACAGTAGAATGACTTAATGGCGCGCAACAATTGACCATTAACGCCATACTCCTGCAAAACCTTCCAAAGTTTATCCCGAGGAACTCAGTCAAATGCTTTTTCAAGATCGACAAAGCATGCAAACAGATCTTTGCCATACCATACTCCCAAGATTTCTCGAAGATTTGCTTCAGAATGAAGATTTGGTCCGTGGTGATGCGACCCGGACGAAAACCGCACTGACCATCTTCCAGTTTTGATTCCACTATTTCTTGGCATTTCCTTCCAAGGCATTTGGCATATACTTTCCCTGGAAAACTGAGGAGTGATATCCCTCTAGTTTGTACATTGCTTGCGATCTCCTTTCTTGAATATCGGAATAATCACACCTGTTTGCCAATCTCTGGGAGTTTTGCCAAGCTTCCACGCAATTTGACACACTCGCGTTAACCAGAGAATTCCTTCTCCAGTCAGCGCTTTTAACATCTCGGGTCTGATTTCATCTTCACAAGCAGCTTTTCCAGATTTTATCCTTTTAATTGCCGTTGCCACTTCTGCCGCAGTGAAAACTTCCTCTTCCCCTAGATGTGTCACTTAAAAGTTTTGTTTTCCAAAAAAAATTTTTTCAAACACATTTTTTCAAATAAAAGCTTTTTCCAAAAAAGAAACGTTTTTAAGTTTTTCATCTGAAACTGGTCAAGAAGAATCGAATCGTCAGAATAGAGAACGCAGGAAAAAAAGCGGCTATAGAAAAAAGCCGAGCAGTGATTGGCGGGAAAAGGATCACTGAGAGAACGTCATTTCGGTACAATCTTTAAGCTGTACACGAATTCTTTTTGTTGGCAGTGGGCGGGGTTAGAAGTTTTGGTAAAAGTGACTTCAAAAGTAGATTTATCATTAAAAATGTTTCTGGAAAACATTTTTAATTATAAATTGAAAAAAATATAATAAGAAATCAATTTCTTTGTAAAAATTTTTCCATTCTTCCATCTATCTACTTTTAAAGTCACTTTTACCAAAACTTCTAACCCCGCTCACTGCCAACAAAAAGAATTCGTGTACAGCTTAAAGATTGTACAGAAATGACGTTCTCTCAGTGATCCTTTTCCCGCCGATCACTGCTCGGCTTTTTTCTATAGCCGCTTTTCTGACGATTCTTCTTGACCAGTGTCAGATGAAAAACTTAAAAACGTTTTTTTTTTGGAAAAAGCTTTTATTTGAAAAAAAATGTTTTTGAAAACATTTTTTTTTGGAAAACAAAACTTTTTTGGAAAAACTTCTTTGTTTAAAATTAAATGTGGAAAAAAAAAATTTTCACCTCTGGCGCATTAAAGTCCAGGCCCAGTTCTGGCGCGTAATCGGCGGCGCCTCAACGTCTTGCGCACAAAAGTCGTAACCGGTAAATAAACTGTGAATGCAAAAACCAAAAAGTTTCTCGGGGATGTAAAAAAGAGACAAATTAAGTGACTGACGAATTAGACGATGGCTAATTAAACGAACTGGAATGCATGTAAAAGATTAGAATTTTGCCTGTACTAATGAAAATATGACGAATTAAACGGACGAAACCGGTGAACTGACGAATTAGACGAACTCTACAAGAAAGATTACAGTTGGTAACAAAATCGTACGTAAAGCATTTTATAAAAATGTTTGTTCTTAACCAGTCGATCTACGACATAAGGTAATTCTGCAATCTGCGCTAACGTTTTCGTGCTTCGGAAAATAACTATGTAATTAAAGAAACGAAATCGGTCAATTTTTCAAATTGCAACAAGTAAAAATTAAAGAAACAAAGAAAAAAAACGATAGATTTCTCTCAACTCTGGATAATGACTGCTACTAGTACACGTACATTTGGGGTTGTAAGTCGGGCCAGGCTTTTCGGGTCGGGTTCGGGCCTAAAGTTGACAAAAATTTCGGGCTTGAGACGTACTATTTGTCTTAGATGCACAACAATATAATCAAAATAACTTGGCAGCATTGCTAAATTGTTCAGATCTAACTTAACTTTCGGGTTTTTTCGGGCGTGATTTGGGCTTCAACTTAATTTTTGGGTTCGAGCTTATTTTCAGGTTCGGGCCTAAACTAGTCGGCCCGTTTACAACTCTGCGTGCATTTGCTTCGCTGTGTGACAAAAGACTAATTACTGTTGTTTGTTAAACAGATGAAGTGCAACCGTAAAATAATTGCGTGCGAAAACAATCGCTGACCTGTTCGGCGTTTTTTATTTTTTTGAAAGAATGATTTTTGAAACCCAACTAACATTTTAATAAAACTCCAACCTAAATTCGAAAAATGCTCAAAACTTGGCTTTTAAAAATAAAACACTGATTAAAAAGTAATCGAGTTCGTTTGTTTGATTATAAAACTATTTTTCGAAGTACGAAAATTTTTCGAAGTACGAAATTGCCGATTTACGTCCCTGCGCCCTTATGTCGAGTTTCGTAACCAGTACTGTGCAAGCATAAAGATTCAAAATCAACAATTATGCTACTGTTAACAGGACGTGGATTTTCAAACTCTTAATTCCTTGTTACGAAACAGCATGAATAGCAGACATTAAAAATTTTTTTTTGCTTGACTTAAGCATAAGTAAACCGAAAAGCTTTACAATGGCGCATCCAAGTCATTGTAAAAAGATGGTTACTCGCAACCCAACTGGTAGCAGTAGCGTCGCTAAAGATGGTGGCACCCGGGGCGGTATTTCGTGGTGGCACCCTTTTTCGGTCCAAAAATAGGTGAAGACCAAAAGAAAAGGTCTTCTCCGCAAAATGAGTGGATTTTGGTCCAAAAGTAAGTGAAGACCAAAAAAATACATACCGGTATATGTTATATATCTTCGCCGCAAAGTTAGTTGGTTTTCGTCCCAAATGAGGATAGGGACCAAACAAAGTGAAAAAAAGAAAGGTATTCACCACAAATCGGTGGAGTTATGGTTTCACATCGTAATATGGTGTCACCCCAAAATGGTGACACCCTGGGCAGGCCGCCGCCCCCCCCCCCCCCCCCGCCTTCCTAGCGACGCCACTGAGTGGTAAATCTTCATGTACCACAGGTTGAGATTGACAACCACAGATATAAAGTGTACCTTGATCTACAATTTGTACTTTGTTTGATGGTCTTTTGCCGAAAACCATATTGTAATTATATGGTGGTTTCATATTTTCGTTTGAAAATGTACATGATGCACATAGTTAACACCAATTAATTTACAGCTATTACAAATTTTAGTCTGCATGTTGTTTTTCAGAAGTCAAGTGAATACTAAATATATTCTTAAACAAATCCCACTAGTTATTTTTCATTTAACAATTAATTGCACTCTGCAATTTTGAAGGCATTGCGACTTGTTGCAATACAGTACAGATACCATCAGCTCTTGCACAAAACAGAAAAAAGTGTCTTCACACCAACTACCAGTACTGCTGGCAAGTCATCCGTTCAAAATCAAGATAAAGCTGCAGCATAGTATTTAATTCTGTATCACAGTTCCTATGCAGCACAAACATAAAAAAAAAATCTCGTAGTGAGATTCTCGGGAAGAAAAATCATTCTACACAACACCACAGCCCAACAAGCAATCGGATCCTACTAAAACATACAGCACAAGGAATGAAAGGAGAGTAAGAACATCCTGTATGTAAGAACCCTTACGGTTCTATATATTTTAATAGTACTGCACATATTCAAATCAAATTCCCTAATCTTCACCATAATACTACCTGCACTTTAATTACCATCAAGCCATTTGCAGAGAAATTAATCTTTTACCTTCTCCATTCAGTTTTCCATTGGTGAAAGATCCAGCAAGAACATCTCCATTGGGCAAAATAAATCTTCCTATTCCACTAAATCTTCCTTTTGCAAATTCTCCACAGTATTGAGAACCGTTAGCAAATGTTAAAATTCCTAAGCCATTTGCAAGGCCATTCAAAAAATTACCAATGTATGCTGAACCATCAACAAAACTTTGCTTTCCAGTACCGTGACGGAGACCTAGACAACAGAATTTATCAGCAATTTAATAATATTGGCATTTCCTTACAGTTATGTTGTTGAAAAGTAGCAAATTCAATGGACACGAATTAGAACAGAAGAAATCCACAGAAATATTGGATCGCTGGAAACTAAGCAGGTGTTGATTCCTTCTAGTTCTAATATGAAGTCCTTTTGTAATGAAAAGGGTGTAAAATGTACAATTATTAGCATCTGATTCTATACGGTGACACGACGATAAATATACAACAACGCTACACCCCAGACCTCCGAGAAAACTACCAAGTTGAAACTAACTTGCAAGAATGCTCATTTTTCCATAACTCACATTTGTCAAAATAATAATAATATGGTACTTGTTAACCCCTGATAATGCTCGAAAAAGTCTCTGGCATATCTGCTAAAGGGGCACAGAAAAAAAAGCAAAACAATATATACTGGTATTAGAAATGAATAGCAGAAAAGCATTAGGCTGCTGAAGAGCAACAACAAACAAGAATAGCTTAGGCAAGCAAAACATGCTATACAGCACTAGTGAAATTACTAGCCTAGTGTCATTGCAGTGGTAGCATGAACTAAATCACTCTGGAAGAAACGTCTATCACACTGGAAATGTTCAGTGTTAATTTCCCGAAACTACAATTTCTGAAAATTTATTAGCCAAAAATTACTTTAGCTTGGAAGCTCATATTTCCAATTGCCAAAAATAACAATGTCCCCTGCCTCCAAATTTACTCAGCTGAATACCGGTACTTACTACCACCATGTCAGAACACTCAGATGTACTTTCCTAATTATTATGAAACTGATTTTACATACCAGCATAAACAAAACTAACTGTAAAAGTAGCAGCAATCGTTATGTGAGATGCATAGTCCTCCCAATGCCAGCTCCCACCCATTTACCTGCTTGCTCCCACCCATCTCATACTGCCATTTGCCTGCTTTTTTAAAACCATTATGCCTAAATCTGAAATTATTAATTTACCATTCAAAATCGTTCCTTTATAACTTGTACCATCAGAATATGTGCAAGTTGATATCACATAGTAAATGTATTTTTCCATATGACATTTACAAGCACTTCCATGCAATTACCACTGACCAAGTTAAGGCTATTGCAGGATTTTGTAATAAGCCTACCAGTGGATAACAAAATCTAAAATCGTATGTGTATACCGGTATACCTGTATTACATTAATTCGAAGCCTAATAAAGCTGCAACAATAAAAATTGAAGTGGTGCTACTGGTACCAGTATGTAGATTATTACTGTTGTGAGCAGATGTAAGAGCATTATCTTTCAGTTAGACTAGGGATTTCACCTAGAAATTCTATGTAGTTTTTCATTAACTTTGACTTTCAGGGCATTCCGATCAAATCTTTTGCTTGGTTTTCTCTCAAAAAAATTTGACAGATCTGAAAACTAAGTTCCTCTAATTTGAGCTTTCTACGACCTTTCATGCTCAAAATAGGCCTACTGTATAGGCTAACAGTTTAGATTTCCCCGTAAGAAATTTTTACAGGGTTGCCTATAGGAGGGTTTCACTCACGTGATTTTATTGCATTCACGTGACTTTTCAGGTCAATTTTTCGCGCCAAATCTGAGTTGGCTGAATAAAATGCATTGGCTTAAATGGAGGAAAACCTCAAAAATCGGCTTTTCTCAGCCTTTAGGGCGTTTCACATGCTCGTTTGAAAATATGTTTTGAAGAAATAGCGGACGGGCTATATCTAACCAGAAATTCGAAGGAACAATGACTGTAAGAGGCATTTGAGGCAAAAGTTTAAAAAGTAGGCCTATGGCCAATTTGCTATTACATTAAAATTTTTGATGTTGCTCTTCAAAGCGCATAGTTTACATCAGGCAAAAAGTTGGTTTGCAGGTATAAGTAATTGTATTGCCGTTAATATTTTACTGCTAAGAGTTATCTCGCATGCTAGATTGTCAGTCAAATTCTCAAAAAAAAGATTGGTGAATTCAACATTTAAAGTGAAATTTGGTCAAAGCAACCGAAATAGCCAGCCTAGCTACTCAAAAGTCAACACAATGCAAGACTTTTTTCCATAAACAATAAATATTGTAGTTCATCTGTTCAGTGGTATTGTTTAGTAATCGATTGTAGTCAAGCTAGCATGATATGATAGCCTATACCGTATCTTATGTTTTGAAGAAGAGAGCTGAAAAACGAATCTGGATATGTTTCAAAATTTCCCACAATATTATGCAGGTTTGCACTAACTTATTTTTAAAGCAAAGGAGCAAGCAAGGTAAGGGATCATGTAGCAGGCTTGGTGATGCTTTTGTTTACTGTATTTTTTTTCCTATAAAAACTCAAGGCTCATTTTTGCTCCAAATTTAAGAACAATTTAAAACATAGCCAGCGTGGACTTAAAAAGAAACATAAAAAACGCCAGTTAAATGTGTGTTACTGTATGGTACAGAGGGTAGCAAGTAATTTGCAGAGCATTCTTGGCGATTATTGAATTGCCATTTTCAGTTTAATTAAAAACTTTTGACAATTAGGTTATAATCACCAAAAAAGACAACCTAATACTGGTAATACAATAGCCTAAAAGCTGGCCTCAGTGAAAAACTTACTAGTTTTTGTGGCTTAAAGAAGTGTGTAATTAATCAGCCTAATTGTTACCCACAAAATCAATGTTTTCTTAATTTCCCAAGTGAATAGTTTGCTGTAAAATAATTATTTTCATGAATGAGATGAGAAATAATTAATTTTCAGTACATTTATGATTTTGGTTTGCTTTCTTAAGGTTAAGTTTATGATTGGAGTAAGGGCTATTGCTGGAGTTAAAATTTTGTAAATATTTCAACTACAGCATTTTAGTGAATATGAATTAGCCCTAGATGTGAAGCCTGGTCATTGCAAAATGCCAGTACTGAAAATGCTGGTACCGATATTGGAATTTGCTGGTAGGCTACTGGAAAATGTCGGTGCTGAAAATTGCCGGTCCTGAAAATGCCGGTACTAAAAATGCTGGTACTGAAAATGCCGGTACTGAAAACTGAAACAATACTAAAAAAATGCTGAGCAAACTAGTGCAATTGAAGTGAATCACAAGCAATGTTTAGAGTTGAGACGCAAAGTTTTCAGATACTGGTCAATGTTAAAATTTTTAGAACAAAATAGCTATTTTAATGCCACTAAAACTTTGCTAACTTTACAAATATACTTTTGGGAGGATTTACCTAAAGATGAGGTGCATTAAAGTTGATTGCGTACGTCGTAATTCTTTATTGCTGAAGCTACTGTGCAATATCAGTTGGTGGAGCTATTGATTGAGTCTTGCACAGTACTTGCTGAAGTTGACTTGTCTAATTGGTTACATCATAGTTGAAGATACGCATTGCCTTTCATCTGTTAACATATGATTATTTTTGTGTTATTTACTTGCATTTGTCCTAGTGATTCTTTTATGCTGAGAAATCACATATTGATTACCAGTAAATACTACGGAACTTTTTTTTGAATAATATTTCTATTGTTGCACATTATTTAAATTTAGCCTTTGAGGATGTTACTACTGTTTATGCCAGTATTTTGCAGGTTAATTATCATAGACTTAATACCTCTGTTGTTTACTGAGTTCATTTCTGTGAAGCTTTTTTTTAATGTTACTATGTCCTCTTAGTCGAATGCAAACACAGCTGTTGATGTTATCTCTAGGGGGATATAATTTGCATATATTGTTATTATTGCTGTTATTTAGAGCTAAGGGAACAGTTTACCAAAGGACCCAAGTATACATAACACTTTTTGATCGTTTCATGGTATGATTTTTTAGAGACAGGTGTGCAAATACCTGTTTGTTTGAGAAAAAAAATCCATAACTCTTTAATATTGCTTATTAGTGATAACATTAACTTGACTTATTTTGAGATACGTAAAGTAGAGGACACAAAAGAATCTAGACATCGTTATGCCTGGCTTTATGCCGTTATTGTCTGCAATGTAGTCATGGGAAAATTAGGTCCCAGCAAAAATTCTTTTTTTCGGTTTCCAACTACCCCAAAACGATATCCTAGAAATGCCACTTAAAGTACACTAGATTTGATCTTACGTAACACTAGAGTTGATCTTACGTAACTCTTAAAGTACACTGTTGTGCTGATCTTACGATCGACAAATTAAAGTACACTAGAGTTTCTTTGCGTCATTTTGTTTCAGGTGAATCATTTTTAATATTCTACCTACGCTTTTTTTTCGCTACATTGACAATGACATCTTTTGAAGATAACTGACAGTGAAGATACATCGAAAAGAGTATGATCCTGGTTACGGGTGAAACTGTCTAAATGGTTTTTAATTTTAAGTATAGTTGTAAGTGTTACCTATAGTTCACTGTTGCGTCTTTTTTTTTTCAATTTTGAAAATTTTCAACAATAATGATTTTGAGCATTTGACAAAAAGTTCGTATAAATTGTTTTTGCATACCATTCATAGCTAAAGAATGCTATAGCCTTTTTCCAAGCACGTTATTTTTAGTATGTTACTATACGATGCTTCTAAATTGCTTGAGGTTTTCCTAACTAAGCTAATGTTTGAGCCGTGTTTTTTTCGCTTAATTTCGGTATCCAGACTTGTTCACTGCAAACTACTAATGCCAGCGTCTTTTTCTTACATTATTAAAACAATAAATCAAAAAAACCCTCTCAGTTTACCAATATTTAATAAATAATTTTAAAATTTAGGCCATCCATCTCCTCTTGAAGATATTGGAGATCCCGACTAGGCTCCCACTTGGGAATCGAGGCATATGAAGCTTGATCAGTCGGCAGTAGAAACAGGGATTCATCGTTTTGAGCAAAGCACAAAACGAAGTCAGAAAAGTAATGCATTCACAAATGTATTAACCTTTATTGACTGATTCTTATCAATTTACGAAGTTGTTTATGGTAAGCTTTCAAAAGAATCTACACTATTGCATTTGTTCAATTAAAAAATGCGTAAAACACAGATTGATTTAAATGGAAAGTCAAATTCTAGAGTTGCAATACTTCGTTTGGTGGACAAAAGAAATCAATGTATGTTTTTAGGTTCTGCATCTGAGCCAATACTTCCTTAGGCTTCCCATGCTTGCAAACAACAATAATTGCCTGGTATAGCTACAATGCTTTCAGATGGTAATAATTTTGTATATTGATATTTGGAAGCACTAAAAAGTTCGTCACAGTTAATTTTTTTAGTTAATTTTTCTCACAATTTTTACACCGCCGCTTTGCCATTTTTTCTGTGCTTTTTTGTAAAAAGTATGTTATTGGCTTGGTCAATGATCATTATCTAACTGCAAATGAAAAGACGAGTAATGACTTAAAACGTTCAGTAAAATATTTTAAAAAGTTTTCGCTTGTTATATAAAATTGAAAATATTCAGACGTTCCTGTTATTAAGCTTTAAACGTTGCACGTAAACTGAAAAAACTAATGTGTTTTAAGATTCCGAATCTGAGTAAAGAATTTCTCTGTCTTCCTATACCTCCTTTTCCATGTCAAATTCTTCCCAACTCCCATGCCTGTGAACAAGAATTATCTGCATGGTGTAGCTTCAGCGGTTTCAACTGGTAAGCATTTCAAGCATTTTCCTGCACGATTTGAGCAACCTGAAAGTCACTTCACTATTCCAAGACGCCGAATAAATCCATTCCCAAGATTGTATTGCACAGCTCCTAATTTAACGAGAGATTGCATTGCTAGTTATTTCAGTTATTTTTATGCCTTGTAGTTGTTACGGTGAACCGTTTTGCGATTTACTGTGGAATAGGCCACGTTAAGCCATGAAACATAATGCGTTCAGTGACTTAAAAATTGATTTTTTTTTTTGTATTGTATTAACTTCTACTTTTGTGCACAGCTTCGCATAGCGGAAGAAGTTCCAGTATTGCCATTACGACGATATCCATTCCTGGATTTCTATTACCGTATGATTCTAGGGCCGCATGTTGTGCACCGTTGGGTTAACGGCTTGTCAGTTTTTTAAAAAAGTGTAATTACTGCTATTGAGCCTAAGAAAAACGATTTAATGTATTAGAATTACTATCAGAGGTGGAGTCCTCGAGGACGTCCTTGGCCTCGAGGACAGATTTTAAAGTCCTTGGCCTTGGCCTCGAAGCCTCAAGTCCTCGAAAATTGCTCTGTCTTCGGCTCGAGGACAGCACTATTTGTTGAACCGTTGAAATTTTGTTGAAAAACGCCAGAAACTTAGCGAAGATCTTTTTTTGTTTTCCTCAAGTGAAGATCGCCTGAAAAAAAATTTTTGAAGACCTTTTTTTTTGGAGAACACTTGCGCCTGTGTCCTTGGTCCTTGGCCTTGGCCTCGAGAGGGTCTGTCCTTGGCCTTGGCCTCGAAATTTTTTTGTGTCCTTGGCCTTGGCCTCGAGCCTTGTGTCCTCAACTTCACCTCTGATTACTATGCTGCGCCATAAGTAATACATCACCATTTATATTTTATTTGCAGTTATTGGAAAGCTGAATTGGCTGCTAAAATGTTGAATCACTTCGTTTTGATGGGACATTTGCGCTACTTCTTTTTGCTCTCATAGGAAGAAAATGAACGTTAAGCCGATCGAGCTGCCTCCAATTGTCCTGGGCTGGCGTCATAATTTTGAGAATTCTTTGTACTGTAATGATGTCGCGACGGCGTTGCTGAAGATCTTGTATACGTGCATACATGTGTAATTTGTGTATTTGTCTCTCCTTATTTTCTGCGGGAAATTTCGTCTTGTTAGGGCTAACGAACTTTTTTTAGTTTCAAGGAAGTTTCCGCTGTTTGGTTCAGCCTTAGTAATTTATTTCGTAGGCGTAGCTATTGCTTTTTTATCGTGGCCATGTCGCTAGTTTTATTTTCGTAGGCCTAATTTCGTTCAGCCAAGCGTTACTTTGACCTTTGAATCATTTAGGAGGTAGCATTAGATACGATTCCAGTTGGGAGGTAGCATTAGATACAATTCATAGGGCCTCGCCGTTAAAATGCACTACAAGCTTAAATCATAGAAATCTTTAGAATTTTAATGGAGCCTTGGACCTGGCGTATTTACAAAATAATCGATTTTGTTGGTAGTAGATTAAAGTAGTACAGTAGATTTGCGATTGAAATTAGTGCCGATCTTGTGAGCGAGCCCCGCTAGAGTTAGCACCCTACTGTCGTGTGGAGGCTTGGTTGTTTTGAGCAATCGCTTGGGCGCCACCAACCCAGGGTGACCCCTGTTTGAACGGTCGCGGACGAGATACCAGCCTAAGAGTGACCCAAATGTCTACCAGTGGCGTAAAGGGAGGCTATACAAAAGTTCGTGTATTTGTGCACTCGAAGACCAATGCTCTCGTGGGCCCCGCTTGATGGCTTTGTAATTGCTTGGTAGATTTTTACCATCTGTTACCTAAGGGTTTGATCTTTGCTACTATATGATAAATACATTTTTGATTTAATTGTTTTTGTTTTGGTGTGATTTTAATACGCGTGTGCTATTGTATTTGGATAATTGATAGTTGACTTTCGGTCAAGTTCTGGTTAAAGTAACTTTAACTTTATTACAAATAAGAGGCTATGGCATCGGCATTTTACTATCTTTTAAAATTTTAAAGATCGGAAAATTAGAAGGAGGATATATAGTACGATGAACATACACAAGAATAAAGCGTACCGGTACCCAAGTCTATAATTATTATATTGACAGCATTCAGGGCCGCATTTCGAAAGGAGTCCTTGATGTGAAAACAGCAAAAGAATTAATAAAAATCACTTTTTTTAATGTTTCGCGTGCACTTTGCCTCGCGTTCAGGCCCAGCGCCACGGGGGGCATTCCGTGGCCGTTCCCCCCAAATCATTGCTTGTGCCCCCCAAGCGAGGATTGTGCCCCGAAGAAATTAACAGGCTCGGTGCTACTGGAGTACAAATCGAGCCCTGAGACTCCCAAAATACTGCTTATCACCCTAAAATTCGTGAGCAAGAACTGTTTTTTCGTAAATTTTGCAATGAACACCGATTGTTTTTGTGGACTCACCCCAGAAATTATGAAACTTCGCGTATATTTTGGGACGAAGACCTTTATTTTATTTTATTTTTTTGCTTTTCACCTCAGAGTTCGTGGAAATTCGCGCGATTTTTGAGATGGAAAACAGAAGTTGTGAAAATGCGGGCACTTTTTCAAATGAAGACTTTGTTTTTTTTGGTCTTCACCTCAGAATGCGCGGATATTCGCGTTGGACACTTTTTTCGTTTAGTCCACACTCTCAAATTCAAATAAATAAAGTTTTGGTGCCCCCCCAGTCTCGCTATCCTGGCGCCAGGCCTACCCGCATTTTTAGTGAATTGGAAATACTTCTAATTAACTGTTATGTTTTAGAGCGTTAGAAAAGCTATATGGTTAGTAGAGTGGTAGATTTTTTTCTCATTTTTTAATGCAGCGTCAGTTCAAATTAATATTGCAGTTTTTTTCGAATTTTTTTTATTATTGGTTCAGCGATTTCCAAACAATTTCAGATAGCATTGTAACAAAAATAAACCAAAAAATATGCATCTAAATAAATCTGTGCAGACTCGTTGGAAGCAGCACAAAGAATAAAAATCTGAGATTGGGAGCAAAACGCTTTAAAGCGCCTGCGATGTGCAAGAATTTGTCAGTGGGCCAATAATAAAATGCACGATATTTGGCTGGATCCATTATAGGTTTACTCATACCAGATTTGTCGTGCTATTACATTATCAACATTGTTTTGGGTGCCTCTCAAAACATTTGCACCCGGGATCCCCGATGCCTTAAAACGGCCCTGATTGCATTAAATATCGTTTTTCGTCAGTCGCAGTGAGATCTGTGTAGAAGTCAACAAGCCGCTAGGTAGCTACTTATGATAATAAATGAGGTTCAAATTTTGGACCAGTCAAATCAGACACAGTGTTGCCCACGGCTAGCCACTGCTGCGACTTTTTTTCGAATGGAGCTGTGTTGCCCGCAGGTACAATGACGCAGAGATGGGCCCGCAAACTCGTTACACGCTTCGGCGTGGAGCAGCGAGTATAATAAAAGATTTATTTGAAGCAGAAATTAAGTGAATCGCGAAAGATAACATTTTACGATATTTTTAGCTTGCACTTATCAGGTTACCTAACTTGAAAGTAGCACAATCAAAAAAGCGGCCTGAGCCACATTACACGTTTATTTAATTTGAAGGCGAGAGGTCTAATTTCGTCAAATTAGAGTCCGTTTTCAGGTTTAATTAAGTCATTTTGACCGATTCTAGCACAATGAGAAGTTTAACCAAAACTTGCTTCCAAAATGAAAACTTGTGTTTTGTCAATTTCCACTTTCTTCCATAATATTTTGTTTCACGAAATTATGACTTTTATGTTTCACGAGGTAAAAACATTTTTGAATTTGTTGTTTTTTCCTAGCTTTAACTGACGAATTAAAAAAAATCAAGTTCAGCAAACAATTCCAGTTTTCCTCAAATTTGCATTTCTGATTTAACTCAATGTACGGTACTAGGTATACTGTACAGAATGACCTCTTAAAAGAAAGTACTGATTTAACTGAACGCAAGAGGGCGCTCGATCCATCTGATTATGCTATCATTGCAGTTCGTCAGCAGGAAGTGAATTACAGCAAACCAAAAACGAAACACCAATTTCGTGCCAAGGTGTAGTTGTATGCAGAACTCTTAAAGGGAAAAGAAGGGGTATTGAACACCCAAGTTCTGCATTTTTAGGAAGGCTCAAGCTTATTTATGCGTTGAAGTTGGATCTTAACGCAAATATACCGTTTAATGTTGCGGAACAGCGCTACCCGGCGTAACTCAACAACAGTTAGGAGTGAGGACCTTCAAATTCAGAAGAAAAACACGCCCAAACTAAGAGAGGAGCGTTTTTGGTCTTTGCCTTTATTCCGAAGTTCGTTAATTATCTGTTCAGCTGAGAAGCAATTTTTTTCAGTAGTAGTAATAGTAGCGTTTATTTCAAAGTTAAAGCATTTTAAAGTCACAAATTAATGTACCAACGAAGAATAAAATAAATTTTCAAGTAAACAGGCATAGTACCGTATAAGCCAGGGGTCGGCAATTTTTTGAACTAGTGGGCCACATTCAGTCCTAACCAGTACTTAAATTGTAAAATTTTGCATAGGGAGACGCTTTTGCAGCCTTGACCAAACGCATTCGGAATGCGCATGAAATTTAGTGGAAATTATAATTCAAGTTGTACTTCTTTCCCCTAACTCGAGTGAAGACCAAAAAAAAAAAAAAAGGTCTTCGCCAAAAATTGAAGTGTTGTTTCCTCGAAATCAGGTGAAGACCCAAAATCAGAAGGTCTTCACCGCAATTTGGTACTATTTTCGGCCAAAATTGGTAGGATTTATTCATGCTGGCTGGCTCTTTTTCGTCTGATCATCCAACGCTCAAATTTCGATGGGGAGATGCCTAACTCTCGATGGGGGAACGCGTCCCCCTACAATTTAAGTACTGGTCCTAACAACGTTCCAGCGGGCCGCCACCATTCCAGCGGACCAAAAGAGAAAGGTCTTCGCCAGACATTCAAGCCTTTTTTCGGCCGAATTGATGGGAGACCAAAAAAGAAAAAGGCGAATCGGTGGCAAAGACTACAAAAAAAGGTTTTCGCCAGCAGATGAGAATCATTTCGGCGATTTATTGCTGCATATCTATCATTGAAAAAAAAAAAGGTCGCCGGCTAAATGACAATAAAAGGTCTCGGGCCGGATAGAATGCCTTGGCGGGTCGCATTCGGCCCGCAGGCCGTAGGTTACCGACCCCTGGCATAAGCAATGCTGTTGCCCCATACGAAAAGGTGGTAGACTTTGGGTCAAATTCTGGCCAAATAATAGGTGAAAATCGTACTAAATAATCTTTTCCGGAGCGGAAATTTGAGCAGTGTTTCGTCACAAAATAAGTAAAGACCAAAAGCAAAAAAAAGTCTTCATGAAATTTGAAATGGTTTTCGTCCTTCAATTGAGTAAAGTCTTGATGCAAATTCGGCTAAATTTTGATCCTGACCATCACAAATCTATCGAATATGAAGAATCGCGTGGTTTTCAATGGATCCTACTCGAGCCTAACCACTCAAAATTTGCGAGTAGCCAGCAGGCACGGCGCCAGGATAGCGTGACCGGTGGGGGGGGGGCAGAAATAAATTTTGGATGGGCACGAGAAGTTTATTTTGAGTGAATTCGAGAGGGGCACGGGGTCACGAGAAATTTATCCCAGTCTGGATCAAATAAACAAGGTGAGGAGCAAAACGTCAAAGGGATTTTCCGGCCGAAATTGGAAATTCAAGCGGTTTTTCCGGCCGAAATCAGGTGATCTCCAAAAAGAAAAAAAAAGGTCTTCACTGAAATTGCAAGGGGTTTTCCGGCCGAAATCAGAATTTCAAGCGGTTTTTCCGGCCAAAAACACGTGTTCTCCAAAATAAAAAAAAAAGGTCTTCATCCCCAAAACGTCACAAAATCTGGTGTCAGTCCCCAAAAAACACTAATTTGGACCTCGATTTGCGCTCCAGAAGCCACGAGCCTGTTAATTTCTTCGGGGCACAGTCCTTGCTTGGGGGGGGCACAATTTTTGTTTGGGGGCACAAGCAGTCAGTTGGGAGGGCACGGCCGCGGTTTGCCCCCTCGTGGCGCCGGGTCTGGTAGCCAGGAATTTGCAATGAGGGGGGGCTGTTTGGAGGGTCTGGAGGTGAAGCCCCTATTTGCCGGAGGTTGGGGATCTGGGAGCAGATTTCGTTTTTCGGAAAAAGAACTTAATTTTAGGTAATCTTTTTGGCAAAAATAACTTAACTTTAGGTCCATTTTGATAAAAATTAATGCTATTAAAACGTGGCATAGAAATTAGCAATGCAAAACCATGATTATACTAGTTGCAAAAATGGGCTACGTGGGAGGTTACATTTGCTGAAGTTTCAGTTCACTTTGTATTTACAAGCTGATAACTCATAAAATCCTATACAGGTAGTTCAATAAAACTCTCAAGAAATATTCTATTTTGTCTACATTTTATAGAAAAAGATGTAATTAGGGCGGCTAATGGAAGGAAATTAGAGAGAAGTGATTGGTATTACCTAATGCTGAATAGCCCCCCCCCCCCCTTGTTCCTAAGTTTATATATCTTTTGATGTAACTTACGTTAAGCATTTTTCAAATGGCTATTTTTCAAAGGCAATTTTTGGCCATTTTTCAAAGTTTTTTTTCTGGTTTAAGAGTTTTATTTTTGACAAATTAGACCCTCTCCCATTCAATAAACGTTTTAAAATATGCTTCAAATCATTTTTTGAGTCTATGTTCTATTCCAGTGCAAAAAACAGTCGCAAAGAGCTACAAACGTGGTAATTTCCTTACTGCGCATTTTGGTCTGCAGGCCAATAGTCTGCAGGGCTATAGCCCCCCCCCTGCTACGCTACCGGGCCGAGTCTACTCTCGACGGCAGCACTGCCATCTGCGCGTAAAATAATTTCAATAAAAATTTACTGTCAATAAGGATTAAGCAAATGAACAAAATAACCTTTGAGTTTACTTCCATCGACGTAAGATTGAATTTAGGATATCTTGGCCGAAGTAACGTCTTTCGCTAAACAAACGAAATGCAGCAAAAACAAACAAAAAAATCAAACGGTATTTACAACAGAAAGAGGTGCTATTGCATGGCACTACCATTGTATGGTTCGGTATCTGTAAAGATTGGCGCGATCTCCAAATTTTAGTTTAGCGATACCGATACACGATACTCTCAATTTTGCTAAACTCAATACCGATACGCGATACTTTTAATATTCCTCAATTTCGATACGGATATGGATACAGTATTGCTGATACGTTTTAACGATACTCTTTTCGATGCATTTGAATAAGCGTACTGTCAAATCATTCAATATTTTTGTTTTGGCAAGGCACCTACAATTTTTCATGACTTGGTTAAATTTTAATTAAATGTATCACATGTTAGGTGAAAAATACTTTACAGAACTGTGTACACAGAACGATGTACTTTACAGAACGATATAGTGTTCACCAATATTTTAGTGTTTTGGAAATCTTTTAAAACAGAGTCTTGTGTTCGCTTTGGGTTTATATAGATTTCTGCGGTTAAACCGTAGTTTCGCGAATAACGGAATTGTTGAAAAAGGTTTGGGGCAGCTTTCATTACCTCTAGTTCTTATTAGTTCAATAAAACCAATTTCGAGCAGTATCTCTTTAAACTTGATGTGCTACTTCAGGATGTGATGGAGTGTGATACGTTTAAAGGCAGTGGTACATGCTACTTAGCCTGTTCGCTCGAACCAGTTCTTAAATTTGAACTGGACACTTGGTTGCGAGATTGAACCAAGATTTGGCAATATAGCAACCATTCAGCATAATGATAAAAGAATTGAAGATATAGTAATGCATAAAAAAGCGCGATTTAGCATTGTTTGCCATTTTTCGGGAACACCAATGGTTTCAGTCAAGTTGTGCATATCAGCATCTGGATTGTGTACCAGTATGTTGATAATGATAGAAAAGTATTTTTTAGCACTCAATTGTTTGAAACGCGTTGGAACTGATGACTGTCACAAAGCCACACACTACTAAATAGCAAAACAGCAAACTACTCGAAGTTCTAGCATTCTGCATAAACCACTAGGCTATGATGTGATCGGATAAACGACTGTAGTTCATTGTTTTCACTTCACAAGCATATTCACTTCATCG
Organism: Trididemnum nubilum; assembly: GCA_963965965.1. Taxonomy (NCBI): domain Eukaryota; kingdom Metazoa; phylum Chordata; class Ascidiacea; order Aplousobranchia; family Didemnidae; genus Trididemnum; species Trididemnum nubilum. The sequence goes on along the minus strand of OZ014482.1, from coordinate 25,380,337 downwards.
AGAGGAACGAAGGTGAGTAAACAGGCTCAGCAAAGACAGCAATTCATTACTTCAATTGAATCTTCAGTTCAGATACCTGCACATTACAAAAAGTCATAGCAAAAGATTTACAGATATTGCACAGGAAATTTGCAAAATTGCCCTTGCAAAAACTGCTGCCAGTAGAACATAACATGTTGCTCTATTTTGAATCTGCACAAATGCAGTACACAATAGCAGACTAGTAATCACCTAGTGCATCACTTTGTAATTTCTTAATTGCAGGGTGTCGAACCGAACCTGAACCCGAACCGTAAACCCGAATGAACCGTTTCATTTTGGTGAACCCGAACCGAACCTGAACCAGCAAAATTTTACTTCAGTGAACCTGAACCAAACCTGAACCCTCAAAATTGTGCTCAAGTGAACCCAAACCGAACCTGAACCCCTAAAAAAAGTAAGAATATATTTTTCGCTTTCCGGATGCCGCTGGCGCTGGTACACGCACAATAAGAGCAGTGGTGATCATCAACAGGATCAGCAATTTCTCTTTTTTTTCTGGACGAAACGAGTAACGACAGTTAAATTTTAAGTCAATGAACCCGAACCGAACCTGAACCAGTAATATTTTACTTGAGTGAACCTGAACCAAACCTGAACCTCGAAAATGGTGCTCAAGTGAACCCGAACCTAACCTGAACCGCTAAAATATTTTGAGCTGGAGCTAAACCTGAACCCGAACCGTTATTTGAAACGGTTCGACACCCTGCTTAATTGGTTTAGATTTATGAACTAACAATTTTGAACATTTTTCTCTTTCCCGATAATCCGTTAACAAAATTATTTTTTGTTACATCCACACATCTTTATTGTCCAGCAGAGCCTGGCCTCGCAAATGCTGTTTTGGGTTATTAGGGGAAAAGCGTGAGCTGGTTAGTAATTTTTGTAACTGCTGGCCAACCAAAATTGGCTGCATATCAAATCAATAAATAGCTGCTCAAATAAGGTAGATTAAACTTATTTATATGACCCATCACTGAAGTAATGCATAAATTATCAAAATATTTAATGCACCAATGCCATCCTCAATAAAATTCCTCTATTACTCAATCAAACTTTTAGCATTTTCAACATTTAACTAGGCAAACAAACGAAACGGTTCTTCACTTAGTAATTCCTACTAACGGAGCCACATCACTGAAATCAATTTTCAAAGATTCATAAACATGCTACTTTGCTTTAATTACAAATCATTGGAAACCTTCATAATATATTGAGATAAATTTTGAAACATATGCACATTTATTTTTCAGTTCCCTTCTTTAAAAGATAGGGCTAAGTAGCCTATGCACTATAAAATGGCTGCTGACTTCAAGACCTTAAGGTCCCTTCGCAGCCACCCTGTCACAGCAATTGCACACTGATTTTTTCCCTCGATTTAATATCTTACGTTTATTATTGTGATTGCAACAAATAAAATAACTTTAACTTTATTCTAAAAAAGATATTTTTGAATCAATAAACAAAATTTTTATGCACAAAATTACAAATTTCACAAACACTGATTGTCTCTAATATCAGATGATAGAATTTGCCAAGTAGACTACACAAAAAAGCAAACAAAACCCTTAAAAATTAAACAAAATTGCTTGGCAGTCAGGGATTTATGCCTAGCCTCTAGTTCAGGGCTTCATTAAGCCTTAGGCTCTAGCTCAGGCTTTATTGATCTTGATCACAATAAGTGATAGACTGATAGCACACCAGTAGCAGTCTATCTCAATGCGTAGAGTACAAAACTAAGTAAACTATAGTATACAATACAGGATACCGGTACCTGCATACCTATATCACAATCACCACAAATGTAAAAGTAAGGCCTAATTAATTGACCAATTTACCTAAATGACTACTGAAAGAAATAACATTTCATCTTGATACAATTACTTGCTTTGCATTCAAAAGATGCTAGACTGCTTGGTGTTAAGCTTCTGCAAAAATATCATGCACTCAAATCCAATCATATCAGGTATAATCATACAGTACCGGTATCATTTATCGTACTACCGATATAGGCTAGTTTGCACACAACTGATTGCTCTACAATATAATTGAACAGATAAAGTATTTCATTCGCTGCTTATAAAAATAATCTTGCCTTGTTTTGACTTTTGAGAAGCTTCATATTGGTGATTTTGGTTGCTTTGACCAAATTTCACTTCTGATTACCGGTAGGTTTATCTAATCTTGAGAATTTGACAGACAATCTAACAAGCTAGATAACTGAAAATAATAAAATATTAACGGCAAAGCAATTATTTTTTTCCTACAAAATAACTTTTTGGCTAATCTAAATCATGCACTTTAAAAAACAGCTCTGGAAAGTTCAATTTGGTCCGAAGTAGGCCATAGGCCTACTTTTAAACTTTTGCCCCAAACGCCTCTTACAGTCATTGTTCCTTTGAATTTCTGGTTAGATATAGCCTGTCTGCTATTTCTTCAAAACATATTTTCAAACGAACACGTGAAACGCCCTAAAGGCTGAGAAAAGCCGATTTTTGAGGTTTTCCTCCATTTAAGCCAATGCATTTTATTCAGCCAACTCAGATTTGGCTGAGTTTTCGCGCCAAAAATTTGCGTGTGACGTCACATGAAACCCTCCTATTAGAAACAAAATTTTAAAAAGTGACTTAGGTATGTTCCTGATTCTCAATAAATGCTTTGCAGCAGTGTTCTATGCTCTTGCCAAAACAAAGTAGGCTAAATATTTTGAACTGTACAAATACCGGTAGCTGTTCTTGAATCAATGTAATTGTAAGCCAGCTTTCCAAAAATTAATTTTCTGTCACAATACTGACAAAATATGGCAACACTGAAGCAAGAGGAAAACTGTTAAATAATTTTGAACTGCAATATCTTGAAAACGGGATCTTAGATAGAAAATGCAAATTTGGTGCGAATACATTTTAGGTTTAGCTCAAAATTTCAGTCAAGAGTTAAGAAATGTGACTTGAATGACTTTTTCAACCTTTCCCCTAACTCATATCTTTAGGCTACTTTAAAACTAACTGCATATCATACAGTCATATAGGTATTAAACCAAACCCTAATTTGAATCCTAATCTTGACCTAAAAAAAGCAAATTAAAAACGCATGGACAGGTGGATGAAAATGAAACAAAAAACTAAAAAAAGGAAAAACATGCGGATGAATATTATTTCCTAAAAATGAATACTATACATTGGCTTTATTCTTTTTTAAACTTAAAATATCCAGCCGAGATGGAATCGAGAATACAAGACTCAAGGCCAAGGACTGACTTTTCGAGTACAGACCCTCTCCAGGCCAAGGACAAGAATGCTCAAGGTCAAAGACACAGCGCGCAAATGTTCTCCAAAAAAAAGGTCTTCATACATTATCTGCAAGGTCTCAGGCGTGCTCCAAGGCAAAAAAACAAAATGGTCATAATCTTGGGCCATTTTTAACAAGTCAAAAAATAGTGCTGTTCTCGGCCAAGGACAGGGCATTTTCGAGAACTTGTAAGCTTCGAGGCCAAGAACTTGACCTTCGAGGCCAACAACTTCAAAATGTGTTGACTCCACCTCCGATTTTGTAATAAGCCTAGCAGTGGATAACAAAATCTAAAATGGTATATATATACTAGGTGGAGTGAAAAAAATTTTTTTTGGAAATTCAAAAAAGTGTAGTTTGGAAATCCTGGCAAATGGTCTAAAAATAGAAAAAAAATCGACTTGAGCCAGTTGCCACCTACCATGGGCTGGCTACCCCCCCAAAAATTGGTCGCGGGGGTAAAATGGCCATAAAATCATGTTACTTGATAACCGCTAGTCGTAGAGACCTGATTTATAGCTCAAAAGTTGCAGAATCATCATGTTTCTATGAGTGCTAAGAGGACTTTTTTGTCTATTTCAATCATAAAAAAAGTTACAGTCAAGAAACCGGTTTTTCATGCTAAAATTGCATCATAGAGAATTGTGATTCACTACTAGTTGGAACGACCGACGCTCGCGTCGCGTGTTCCTTTGTTTTTACTCGGCCATTTTCTAACTAATGAGTGCGAGATTTCAGACTTTTGCTTATAACTCGAGAACCGTTTGGTCTAACTACATGAAATTTTGACAGCAGTTTGAGATTAATGACTTTTATGTTTGTACCAAATTTCGAGGCAATCGGTCACGTGACTTCGGGTTTATGACCCGAAAACCGCCCCGAAAGTTTGGCGTAAAAAGCGGTCTAAGTCAAAAACGGCTTAAGTACGGCAAAAAATATTTCTCATGGTTATATGTCTTAAGATATCCTTTCATCCCTACCAACCCACTTTCGGCCGCGATGAGGTTTTTTTCTTATTTTTTTCCTTTTTTTTTTCCTTTTTTTTTCCTTTTTTTTCCTTTTTTTTTCCTTTTTTTTCCTTTTTTTTTCCTTTTTTTTTCCTTTTTTTTCTTCCTAAATCTTGTACGCTCGAGTTCTCCTAAACCACAAAACATAGAAATCTAATTTTTGTGTGAAGTTGTTGAGGTACATACGCAATTGTGTCTCCTAAAATTTTTTTGGGGCAACTCCCCCGGGAACCCCCCCAAAATGGGGCCCCAAAAAATCAATTTTTTGAACGGCTCAAGCTAGGGTGCCAGTTTTTTTTGATATCAGTAGATATTTGAGAGACAAATATTTTGACATAATTTGGGGGTACCACCCCTTCGGGGACCCCCCCAAATGGACCCCCCAAAAACAAATTTTTTTAACCATATAACCTAGGATGCCATTTTTCTTTGATATCAGTAGATATTTAAGAGAGAAATATTTAGACATGGTTTGGGGGTACCACCCCCCCGGGGACCCCCCCAAAATGGGGCCCCAAAAAATCAAATTTTTGAACGGCTCAAGCTAGGGTGCCAGTTTTTTTTGATATCAGTAGATATTTGAGAGACAAATATTTTGACATAGTTTGGGGGTACCACCCCTTCGGGGACCCCCCCAAATGGACCCCCCAAAAACAAATTTTTTTAACCATATAACCTAGGGTGCCATTTTTCTTTGATATCAGTAGATATGTAAGAGAGAAATATTTAGACATAATTTGGGGGTACCACCCCCCCGGGGACCCCCCCAAAAGCAAGTTTTTTAACCATTTAACCTAGGGTGCCATTTTTCTTTGATATCAGTAGATATTTAAGAGAAAAATATTTTGACATGATTTGGGGGTACCACCCCCCCGGGGACCCCCCAAAATGGGGCCCCAAAAAATCAAATTTTTGAACGGCTCAAGCTAGGGTGCCAGTTTTTTCTGTTATCAGTATATATTTAAGAGACAAATATTTTACCATAATTTGGGGGTACCACCCCTTCGGGGACCCCCCAAAAATAAATTTTTTTAACGATTTAACCTAGGGTGCCAGTTTTTTTTTGATATCAGTAGATATTTAACAGACAAATATTTTGACATAGTTTGGGGGTGCCACCCCCCCGAGGACCCCCCAAAAATCAATTTTTTGAACGGCTCATCTTAGAGTGCCAGTGTTTTATGATATTAGCAGATATTCAACAGACAAATATTTTGACATAGTTTGGGGGTGCCACCCCCCTGGGGACCCCCCAAATGGACCCCCAAAAATGAATTGTTTGAAAAGCTCAACTTGGGTGCCAGTCTGTTATGATATCAGCAGATATTCAACAGACAAATATTTTGACATAGTTTGGGGGTGCCACCCCCCCCCCCCCCAGGGACCCCCAAATGGACCCCCAAAAATCAATTTTTGAACGGCTCAAGCTAGGGTGACAGTGTTTTATGATTTCAGGAGATATTTAACTGACAAATCTTTTGATTCAACTTTTCTGGAGGTTCCATAATCAGATATTTTTGAATAATTGCTGATTTTACGGTAGACAAAAAGTACTTTTGAGCGTCACAGCATTAGCTGTGCGTCGGTCGTTCACTGGGTTTGCTGGCAAACTCCCATCTAGTTAACATAAACTCTTGCAATTCGTAACTTGCTAAGAAATTTGATTTTAGGGGTATGTCATGCAACATATTACTGTAGTAATGCGAAGTGCACAACAAAAGTGAGTGCGAGGCTGGCAAACATAGATGTGTTGTCAACAGTCAACACAACATAAAAACATTTTACGAAAATTGCATTTTAGTGTCAAACTTTTTTAACAATTTGCGAGATCTAATTTTTTGGCGAATAAGTCCGTCTCTTCTTTCAAATCCAGTGACTTGTGCTGATGCTTCCGTTACCAATTTGACATGTCTTTTGACAGTTTGATTGTGGCATGGATGGTGTAAAATTAAGGGTTTCATTCGACAGTCTTCAATTTCAGAATCGGACAAATGTCTAATAGCTGGAGGTTGTTGCTGACAAATTTCCAAATCAGCCAACTCATAGTATGTGTCTGCTTCCAAGTTTAAAGTAGAAAGGTGAAATAAACGAACTGAGGTGTCGTTCTTGCGAAGTGAAAGAACGTGATTCACGCCCTTGTCTCAAACAGCTTGATTGTCAACTCCTAACATTGCGATCAAAATGCTTTCTGGATGGCCAAAATATCCATTTCTTTGAACAACATTTTGAGCTACTTGTCGAAGATCTTGATTTGTCAGACTGTTAATTCTTTTGATCAAGTTGAAAAAAACTTTAGAACCATGTGTTAGTTGGTTGTATAACTTGATTTCAAACCAAGTGGGAAAATAAACAGTTAAACAAAAGTTAACTAAAATTTCCAAGTTCTGAGGTGGTTCATCAAGTGACACGTAATACCGCAAAATTCTACAATCCAAAGTCAACCATCTTGAATGCACCACTGGGCCAACTTCCAAATATTGTAGATCATCATCACGATTACCAGAACTTTATAATTGCCAAACAGATTTTGTAAGCGTAGTATTGATCTGTACTCAGGTCATCAATGACATGAGGTGGAAGTTTTGGAAAAGAAGAAATAGGGACGAACACTTGCTTAAACTGAGTAACTGGCCAACTTGATACAGGACCCTGTATTTTTTTACCTATTAGTCTGGCAAATGTATCTGGACCACTTGTTGCTCCATCCAAAGCAGCAAACACATGTCGCAAGGGAAGTTCATTTGTGTGTAGTAAACACACAACCCACTGAAGAGGTCTGTGTAATAATTCCTCTAAACTTCGAATGCATCCATTGTGCTTGCCGGTCATAGAAGCAGTACCGTCAGTGCCAACTATTGCAAGCTTGCCTTCCAATTCCGTACCACTGAAAGAATCAAACAACTTTTGGGCAATTGTTCTACCTTTGCCATCTTCAGGAGAAAAGTGAGTAAGGTAATAACTTACTGGCTCACCAACTACTGTATAATGTTCTTCCAGTTGAACAGACCGATAATGCTTCTCATTTGGACCTTGTGCAACAATTTGGGTTGCATCTTTGCGGCCATCCAAATACACTGCGTTCACCAATCCAAAGTTTTGTTGTTCTTCGCTCCGGATTTCGTTTCGGCATCTTTCATGCTCTCTTCGTAGTTTACTACGATCAATGATGCGTGTTTTGTCATCTTCAGTAACTAAACCAACTTCCACTAGGACACTGTTAGCAACTGTAGCAGCTGCTCTATCCGATAGCTAGTAGCGTTCACAAATTCTGGCAAGGTTTGGCCATTTTTTGCGATTTTGAATGGATGGATTTGGCATTTCCGCTAAGAACTGAGAAACTGCAGATGATTGTGATGTGTCTGTGCTTGTGGATGCCAAAGATTCGCAAAATGATGAAAATTCATCATTTTACAACCACATTTGTACAACTGTTTAAGAAGTTAATTTTAGCGACCATATTTGTAAAACTGTTTAGTGTTTAGTCCCAAAGCTTTGTGTGCTTGAGTAAACGTTTTTTACTGCTTTTGCCGCAACTTTTTTTACTGCTTTTGCCGCAAAATTGCTCTATTTTCGACTTGAACGACCGCCAAAAATTTTCTGAGTTACTCGCATAGAGCGCAACAGCATTCTCTCGTAATAGTTGCAATTTTGCTCGCAAATGCTACAAAACCACTGAAATTTATCGTTTTGAATCAGTACAGGATTTAGTTGCTTTTATTAATTTGGATTTTTTTTCTTTTTTGTTTGTTCTTAACTTATTTTTGCTGCTGAGGCTGGAATTTTTTAAAATTTGTTCTTAAATTTTGAGCAAAAATGAGCCTAGTGTTCTTATAAAATTGTTGTAGAAAAGAGCAGCAGTTAAATTGTAGTTTGTGCATCTAGAGTTAGCGTTCCCCCATCGAGATTTAGCGTCCCCCCATCGAGATTTAGCGCTCCCCCATCGAGATTTAGGTGTCCCCTCATCGAGATTTGAGCGCTGGATGATCAGACAAAAAAGAACTAATGCTTCACCTAATTTTGGCAAAAAACCACTTCAATTTCCAGCGAGGTTCTTTTTTTTTTGATCTTCACCTAATTTTGGCGAAAAAACACTTCAATTTTCGGCGAAGACCTTTTTTTTCTTGGTGTTCATTCAATTTCGGCGACGGAATCACACAATCTTCACTAAAGTACTTTTCCATGCCAAGTGCATTTGGTCAGGGCTGCAAAAGCGTCCCCGGTCCCCCCATACAAAATTTTACAATTTAAGTACTGTAAAAGAGTGTATATGATTAGTTAGTTTGGGCGCTTTTGATTTCTTTTTTTTAAGATATGTTATCCAGTGGTGAAGTATCTTTATAAAAAACATTAACTTCTACTTTGGAATGCGGAGTCTTTGCCGCTGAAAAATTTTGCTTTTTTTCTTTACAAAAAAGATTGTTCTTATAATATTTTTGCGTGAAATTTCGGCTGCAAATTTTATTTTGGAGGGTCGCCGCTCAAGAAAAATTTTGCTTTTATCGTTAAGAAAACCGTCCATTTTGAGATATTTTAGTGAAAAAAATTTGAATTCATCAAAATAATTTAGTGAAAAATCACCGGTATGTTTTGAAATCGATGGCAGAGAAACTCCAAACCAGACGCGGTTTTGTCTAATATACAGCGCCACCGTTGTTTCGTGACAGCAGGATAAAGCAAAAATAAATCATCAGCTACAGCATACGATCAAAACTCTAAATGTCGTCAGATGTCTTACTTAAACCCCACTACCTTTGAAGATTCGTATATTTGAACAACTTCTTGCGAAAAAGCGTCAACGCATCTTTTTTTCAGAATTAGTGACTGCAATACGTCCTTGTGTCATTGGGAAAGACACTGGACGCATATTTCCCATTAGGGCCAAGCAGTCTACCCGCAGTGGAGGCCCAGCCAGAGCAAAGACTTGCAAACAGAACCCAAAAAAAGTGCTCGGCGTCTTAGGCGTAGCTAGAATTTTGGATTAGTGGAGCCCAAACCGCAAAGCAATGACGTCACCAGAACTTTTCAAAAGGAATTTTTAATAAAACAAAGCTACCGTAAAATGGAGGATCAGAAGTCTGGGTTACCATGTAACCGGGATTTTGCTAAAGAGGGTCAGGACTTGAACCAAAACTTGAAAACTTTTCAAAAAATTGTAAATTGGGAGAGATGGTGAGTAAACTAGTGTAACTTAAACGAATCACAGACTAGGATTTGGGGGCAAAGCCCCCGCCGCTGGGCGATTTTTTGTAATGTTTTGAAAAAATTGCAATTTTAAGGCGATTTGGATCACATTTTGCACGTTTGTAGATCCATTTAAAATCACTAAATTTTTAAGATTTGAAAGCCAACGGAAAAAATTAAATTGCTCAATCTTCCATTTACTTGCAGGTCAAGTCCTAAACACGTTTAAAATCATGCATTTTTAGGTTAAATTTTGCAAGTGGCTTGGTCCAGGTAGGGTGAAGCAAGATGCAATGCCTCCTGCAATATTTTTAGCAGCTAGTAAATAATGATTCACTCAAAGATTTGCCTTGGAGACAGGGCCTGCGAGAGGGGGGTTCTGGGGGTACATCGTACCCGGGCCCGGGCCTAGGGGGCACGGGCTCAAGGGGCTCGGAAGAGTTCAGGTTTCCGCGTTAAGTTTTGGTATCGCTCCACAACACCGTAGTCAAACTTGCCTACAGCAAAAATATTAATCAGCCTATTCACTACTGGTAATTGATTTCCATTTTTGCTACACAGTCTTTAGGGCGTCCAGTAGTGGCCGATTTGATTAAAAAAAGAGGAAAATGTATCAAAAGCCATACACTTACACCCAAATTAACGTTTTGTTACATTTCTCTGACTTGAGAGCCCTAATTCTACGGTATAACAATGTACGAGGGCCCACATTTCTAGAGATCCGGAAGTATTTCAACCTTAGAGAGCGGAGTCAAAGTGGACATACTATACTACTATCATTAAGTAACTCACTCTATCTGTATGAGTTTAATAGGTATTTGGGTTTGTGAAGTCTATGATTACAGATGACTTCTTAAAACTTTTATCAGAAAAATATTTGGATTTGCAGTGTTAAAGTCATTATATTGTATAATATTGAGTCAATGTCATCATCCCCCTCTTCGCATACTTTCTTTCATGTACCGGTAGGACCTAGGCTCGCTCAATTCAAATTCAATAATTTGTTCAATAAGCATTTTCCCAAACTAATTTTTTTTTCGAAAGTATTTTGGCGCGTTAAAACTGCTGAGATGGAGGTGGATTGTTATTCAAAGTTGGTACAATAGATGGTTACGTGTCATGCATAGGGGGCAAGTTAATGCAAAAAGTTAGCTTCATTAACCACTAGTCCATTAACAAACTTCACACCTCCGTTAACGTTAATCCGTTATTTTCAGCTTTAATTAACGGAAGTTAATTAAGTCCGTTAATTCGTTAATATTTTGCGTGTAATGTACATTTCTTTTTATTCACTTGCTTCTAGAACACGTATTGACGCTGTTGAGCTGGTTGTGAAGAAATATTTATTGCTGTGGTGGTCTTTTTGTGTTTTGTAAGTTACATTTTACAGTCTAATCTAATTTCAAGAGAACAATAAGTTCAAATGCACTAACGAAGCTGCGATCGAAAAATCTTTGGAAATTGTGAACAGCGATAATTAATTAATAGACCTATGAGGCTGCAGCTTATTATTTGCCTCAAAAAAGAGCTCGTTTCTTCGCTCTCTTCTATAAAACTCGTGCTAATACGCAACAAGTGTTACCAGTGCAAATTGGTTTGTATCGGTACAATGAATGAATGGTGCAAGATATTAACGACAAAAACCTTAACGGAAGTTAACAGAACTTAACGGAAGTTATTTTAGTCCCTTAACAGAGCTTAACGGAAGTTAATTTAGTCCGTTAACATGAAAAAAATTTTTAACGGATTAACGAGTTAATGAAAAAGTTAGCTTCGTTATTAACGGATTAACGATTAACGGACTTGTGCCCACCTATGGTGTCATGTTATTGCATTATGTTCACAAAAAGGTTAGATGAGGGACTAGGTTGCAACTTTTACGACAAAAAAGCCTGAGTTTCTTGCGGATAATACATTTACATTGGTTGGATATTAATATTATACTGTTGAACGCAAAAGTGCAAAAATAAACTTAAGCTGAAAAAAGGCTTTGTTGTCATTATTTTTATCATTGGTGGCAATTCAATTTGCCCCCCCCCCACCCGGCTAAGCCTGTGCTAGGCGTTGATGTGGTAAAACAGACGCAAAGTGCCTAGTTCATACGAATGATCGATCGAGTGACCACAGCAAAAGTTCATGACCTATGAAAAATGTTGGTGCGGATGAGTATGACTTCTACTGTTTCGTTCACACCCTTTCAACGATTAAGAACGGACACGATCCTACTCTGAATAGGCTACCAAAGACCTGTAGAATCAGCTCCAATTTTCACGATATCGCTTTCACTCGAATGACATAAACATGAATACAGATTAGTTCACTTCAAACCATCCACCGTTAATTACTTTGCCAGCACATTACTAGAATTTCAACCGATCTTTTTTGAACTGAGCACCAATCGCCAAAACCAGAAGAGTGAGGCCTGCAGCCAAGCGCGACCAAGCAGAGAATAAAATGAACGCATTCGCGCAGTTTCGGATCATCTAGTTTTATGTCATTTGTTAAACATAACAAAAATAAAACCACCTTTTCCTTTGCGTTCCGTAGTCTATTTCTATGTTACGTTTTCGGAACAACTTCAAACACACAGAAAAATTAAAATCGGAAATCATACAAACGTGTTGATTCTGACTGCTTTTCTGTTGATGTTCTAGACTCTTCCACGTTATTCCTAACCAGTGCCGCTGGGGACCAAAAATGGGCCCGGAGCCAGCTCAAATATGACGGATTTCCGGTTTTGTGAAGTCCAAAATAGACGGAGAAAATGCCGCAGTTTTGTCCGAATTATGATGTGATCTCCAAAAAACAAAAAAGGTCTTCACCGAAATTTTAACGTTTTTTCCGGTCGAGATTAGGTAATCTCCCCAAAAAAAGGTCTTCAGGTTTCACATGCTAATTTTTCAGTGTCATTTCGATGGGCCCGCTGAAGCCAACGGCCTTTCTGAAGCCCATGGTCCCCCTAAAGTCCATGGGCCCCGGAGTCATTGTACCCCCTGCCCCCCTCTTGGCGGCCCTGTTCCTAACACAAATTCAAAATGTAACGTACACCCTAACGATAATTCAAAAAATAAAAAGGAGTAAATGAACCCCCCTGTTTGCTCTTTTATTCTCTTTGTAGGCGTAACGTAACGTAACACTAGCCACTTCCAATTTTTTTTTGACATGATTTTTTTGTAATTACATATAAGAGGAGGTACGCTCACTTTCTCCTTTCAGTTTTTTTTGCCCTATTTTTGCTTTTGAAATATTTGTTATCGTAACTTGCGGTGATGGCAAACAGCCGTGTCGGCCATGATTCAGTCAAATTAATGAGTTTTTTTAGCACTCACACGTGAACGGGAGACGTGCCACAGAATATTCGCGTTTGTCGGCTGATTCATAAAGTTGTTTACGAAGAAGCGACTCTGTTTTTCTTTCTCTTGGGTGAAAATTCGTAGTAATGACGTAAGCATAGGCGTAGCCAGAGGGGGGCCCAGGGGGCCCGCCCCCCCAATTGAAATACCACCAATGATAAAAAATTATGACAACATAGCCTAGCGATGTTTAGTTGCTGTTACGGACGACGAGGGAGCCCCGGGGCCCCTAACTAACAACCAAACGGGGGACCCGGGTCCTCTAACTGACAAATCGGATCTCCGTGGCCTCTAACTGTCAAATAGGAGGCCCTGGAGGCCCTAATTAACAACCGGGAGGGGGGGGGCCCGGAGCCCCTAACTGACAACCAGGGGCCCTGGGGCCCCTAACTGATGACCAGGTGGTCCTAGGGCCCCTAACTGATGACCAAGGGTCCAGGGCCAGAGGCCACGCGATTCAATTTTTTAACAATATATTCGCAAAAACCTGTGAAAAATCTAAAAGTTTTGTGCTAAAAGTTGCAATCCTAGACCCTCGTTTCACGTGATTATGAACTTAATGTTATTACACAGGCGGTAATGCAAACAACCAAGAACCAACTGAAATACAACCAATGATAGATATAATGAGAGCATAGCCAGTATGTTGTCCTTGTCCGGAATTGCAGTTTTTTTAATTTAGGATTTTCGCGTACAAACGTAAGTAATAATAATGACGACCACCTGTCCTCGTCATAATAATGTCATGCAATTCCTAGAGGTCTCAAAAAACTGTCAAGTGACTTGACTCGAGTCCTCCACGTTTTAGAAAAAAAGTTTTTCTTTAAATTTTGCTTTAAATGTTTTTTTTATGAAAGAACTTAAGGGCGCGATCTTATCTCAAAATCATAGGCGTAGCCAGGGGGGTGGCCCAGGGGACCCGGGCCCCCTCAATTGAAATGCCACCAATGACAAAAATTTAACAAAAAACCCTGTTTCTTCATTTTCAGTTTCTTTTAGCATCTCTTCGTTCAACCAGTACTTAAATTGTAGGGGGAACGCGGGGGGACGCGTCCCCCATCAAGATTTAGCGTCCCCCATCGAGATTTGAGCGCATGATGATCAGACAAAAAAGAGCTAGCCAGCGCAAATAAATCCTTCAAATTTCGGCCAAACATAGTCCCAAATTGCGGCGAAGATCTTTTTTTTTTGGTCTCCACCTGATTTCGAGAAATACACTTCAATTTCCGGCAAAGACCTTCTTTTTTTGGTCTTCATTCAAATTCGGCGACGGAATTACGTAATTTCCACTGAAGTACTTTCGCAAGCCAAATGCGTTTGGTCAAGGCTGCAAAAGCGTCTCCCATGCAAAATTTTACAATTTAAGTACTGCGTACAACAGTAGGCTGCACGCGTGCAACAGTAATTAACAATAAATAATATTGACGACCAGGGGGCCCTGCGCACCCCCTTAATTCAATTTTTTCCAACCATTTTAAATGTATAACCTCGGTGAAATCAAGCGTTTTTGTCCTAAAAATTGCAACCTCAGGCCCTCATCTAAACTTTTTATGAATGTGACGCAATAACCAGCGCCGTATTTGCCATATGGCACAGCGCCAGGGCCCAGCGCTCAGATGATTGGAGTTTTTTTGGTCTTCACTTATATTTAGCAGGAAGACGTTGCAAAAATCCCCTAAGTGCCAGGGGCCCCGCGCAATGTAAGTCCGGCCCAAGAATAACATGTTTAGTAAGCGTAATCATCTAGTGTAGCGTATTGTACCATTTTTCAATAACGATTCAACTCCACCTCGCCAGTTTTTACGCACAAAATACTTTTAAAAGCATAGCTAGAGAAAATGCTCATTGAACAAATCATTGAATTTCAATTGAGGAGGCCTGGGCCCCCTGGCCGTACATGTAATCCTGTAACTGGTTAACTTCATGACAAAACAAAAATCTTGAAGGAAAATCTTCGAGCGGATTACTAGTTACTGCTAAAATATTGCAGGAGGCAATGTGCCTTAATTACCCTACTTGAACCAAATCACTTACAATTAAAATTTTATGGCACAATGCAAAAATTTAAACGTGTTTTGGACTTTAATTGCAAGTAAAAGGAGAATTGAACACTTAAATTTTTTCGATTGGCTTTCAAATGTTAAAAATCTAGTTCTTTGAAATGGCTTTGAACACGTGCTGAATCCAAACGTGATTCAATGGGATTAAAATCGCTTTGTTTAAAAAACTTACAAAAATCGCCCAGCGGCTGGGGGCTTTGCTCCCAGACCCCCATAGCCACCGGCAGCTGGGGGCTCTGCCCCCAGATTCCTGTCTGTGATACGTTTGAGTACACTCGCTTACTCAACACGTCTCCTAAGTTAGACATTTGCATTTTCTTACGATTAGTTTTCGCTTTCTCCCTTTACCAAAATCCTGTTTAAGTGCCAACAGACTGCAGCTTCAGCTCTTGTATTCTACGATATTTTGCCCCACAAAAAGTTCCTTTTTTGAAAATTTTTGATGATGTCATTGCATGTGATTTGTGGTTTGGCCCCCCCCCCCCAATCAAAAATCCAGGCTACACCTATGGACGTAAGCATATAAATACTGGAACACGTGCTGGAATTGGGCATATCTACGGAGGCTATAACTTCTGAAAGTTAATGATTTGTGCGTTTAAGATTCAGTGATAATTTATTCTGCATTTGGCCGAATTTGCCGTGAGATTTTTAACCCTTCTAAATTTATATTTTTCAGGAATTATGTTAAATTGATTTTACTGCAAGTGTAATCTGCAAGTATTGCGCGTGTAATTTACGAGTGTTATTTGCAAGTGCATTTTAATTTGTCGAGTGTAATTTTGCGCTTCTGCGCTTCTCGAAATCCAAATCAACCAATAGGCCTACACATTACCACGAAAGTTCATTAAGTTGTGCTGATCGTGTAAGCGGCAGAATCACGTAACCCCTCCCTTCACATTCTTATAGAATCGCCTACTTCTTCCTTGGTAGGCCTAACAAGGGGTAAGAATAAAGAGTGCTGGTTTTAGCATTTGCCCAGTAGCGTTATATTTACTAGGGTTTAAATGAGATCTTTAGAACTTTTAGGACAAAATTTCTGGTCAAAATCGTAAGTGCGCTTGATTTTTGTTCGCATCATTCCACCCATGCTAACCTGAGGAGAAGCCTGTAAATATAGCCAGTAGCGTAGCCAGGGGGGGGCGGGGGGGGCTCGAGCCCCCCATTGGCTTGTGAAGTATGCAAAATCGCACGTTTTTGGTGCTTTTGAGGCCGATTTTTTGTGAAAAATTGAAAACAGCCCTCCCATAGGAAAACAGCCCCCCTCAAACGTTTGAATTTCCGAATTTGGCCGAAAAATCAGTCTCAATTTCGGTGAAGACCTTTTTTTTTTTTTTTTTTTTTGGAGATCACCTGTTTTTGGGCGGAAAAAACGTTTGAATTTCTGAGCTTTCCGAGAAATTTCGTTTCAATTTTCGGACAAACCGTGTGAAACTGATTCAAGAACAATGAAAATTCGGGTCAAGGTCGTTTGCACTTTTCTCACTCTTTCAAAAAAGCCCCCCCCCCCTTTTCCAAATCCTGGCTACGCGCCTGAATATAGCGCCATCTAAATAGTAATTCAGCTCTGCAAATACTATTAGTAGGCCTACGTTGTTGAAAGTGAAATAAGACAGAAGCAGCACAACTCTGTTATAAACAATTAAGGTTTATTTCGCTCAATAAATAATAATCAATATTTGCCCATACATGTAGACTTTATCGCAACATTACACGTAAACAAGATATAAATTCGTATAAAACACAAATTCACTTAAATTTTTTACAGAAGCCGTTTTAAACTTTTACAAATTTAAACCTTTACTTTCAACTTAAACCTATTCTAAAACCAAAAATTGTGTTTTTCGCACCAGGCACTAGATTTCATTTGTGACAAAAGATTTTGACCCATTATTTTTGCATTTATGACGAAATGTTGTCGTTGAAAAATAGTGTACGAGAAGTGGTGACTTGCTGTCCGAGAAGTGGTGACTTCAAACATTAATCAGATCTCTTGGAAACCCTGCAAAAAAAAGTAAAAAATATTCATGTACGTTACCAGATTTTCGATGACGTAATTGATACGGTCAACTACTTTCCGCAAAAAAAAGCGAAAAAAAAGGAGCAAAATTGACAAATTTAGGAAAAGGTGGTTTTTGAAGAAAGTTTAGAAACTTAGTGAAACGTTCTATTCAAGAGCTGGTATTTGGCTTGCAGTTGGGTCGATCTTTACAATTTTTTACCCCAATCTGGGCCGAATCAATGCCTTTCTAAATACTACCAAAAAAAGAAAATAAAAAAATCCATTCAATTTTTTGCAATATCGTCTTAACCAAAAGTGTCCAAGGACTGGTGCCGTCCGGGGAGTGGTGACCCTACTAGTGCAGTAGTGAGTAATGCAAGAAGTAGAAGACTTCAAAAAACTGAAAGCACTGGTAGAAATTACTTCAAGAACTGAAAAGTACTGGTAAAACCTGCAGAACTAGAAATTCGATAGGCCTACTATAGGTAGGCTAGCCTACTAACTGTTCTCCCAGTGAAAGGCACACGATTAGCAGAACGCTAATTTATTACCTTGACGTTTCGCTCAGCTGAAAACGCCGAGCATCCTCAGAAGTTGAGTTGGAAGAGTGTTGAGTACTCCTCCAATACTACCACAAACAGTAGGCCTATATACATCTCGCTGATAAGTTACTACAAAATAAATAGGCCTACCGGTATCAAAAGAATCGAGTGAATTAAGTGAGTTATAGATGATTGTAACGTCATAATGATCAACTTGCGAGCTAGGGCTAATTCAACAAAACGTAAAAATTCAATTGCTATACTGTGATGAAACGAGAGAACGTGGCTAAGTCATATATTGTGAAAAAATCGCAGTGGCTGCTGTTACGTTACGTAACACTTCACTCGTAGGATAATACCGGTATTACGTAATTTGTAACATTTTAGCGGTGGGATATCTTTAGGTAAATTTCTACGACCCGTCTTAACAAACCGATATTTTTTTAGGACGCTATCAAAAATCAACTCTAGTTTATATAATTAAACGAAGTGACGTGGCGAATGGAACATTGGCGGTATTTTTCTTCCTTGCAAATGGAGCCATTGCCTTTTTCATACCTTTGGTTTAAATTTGACATTTTGTCAGCGAAGTGTTGCAAGCTGCGTAGCGTGGTGGTTACAGCGCTCGGCTTCCAACCATTAGTGCAAATGTGTGGAATGAAAGATAACGGAGTGTAGAAGCAGGATCGGGGAAGAATATGCACGGAACAATTTTTTTTTGCTTTAAAATCTTGCATTACAGTTAGGGTTGGGGCAGCGATGCCAGCCTGAGAGATACCAATTACGTGCCGCAATTTTTCACAGCGCATGATCCATTCGCAAGGAAAAAAAAATACCGCGAGTGTTCCACATAATATTATCCTACTAGTGTAGTGTTATGTAATGTAACAGCAGCCACTGCCTAAAAAAATAGCAATAAAACAACACTTACTGAGCATTTTTTTTTGGCTAAAGATCGGTACACTGATGGTAATGTCTCACCATCTGAGCGGTTGATAATGTTAGTGTGGGCATTGATAATTTCAGCAAATAACGGTCTACGATAACTATCAACATATTTTAAAACAGTGGATTCTTTCCAATTAATTCGATGGTCAAACACCATTAAATGTTCACATAAAGCGGATTTTTCTGGTTCCTTGTTTTTGACGGCTCTTTGATGTTCTGCAACACGACTTTTTAAATCCTGTTTCGTTTGCCCCACATACACAAACTCACATTCACAATCAGCACAAGGTATCTTATACACTAATCGACTCTTCTTATGCTCTGCAATAGGATCTTTGGGTGAGGTAAGAATGTTACCAATGGTTTTAACCGGCTTTATTCCAACTTTCACACCAGCTTCGTTAAGAATACAATCGATACGTTCTGAAGTACCCTGCACATAAGGTATGGAGGTGAAATGCTTAAGATGCTGTGTTGTGTTCCGTTGTTTGACTTTGGGGATGGGGTAGGAGTACTGGAGAGGGAAACCGTTGAGTTGTAGAACAGACAGAACATGGGTGGTTTCATGTCGTGCATCTGCTGGGATGGTGTTGTGTGTGTTAGCTCTGTCATGTAGTGTCTTGGTAACTGCGAGTTTCTGGTGTTGATGATGATGAGAATCAAAGTGAAGGTATCTGTCTGTATGGGTGGATTTGCAGTAGACTTGTGTGCTAAGAGTTTTGTCATGTCGTACAACTAGAACATCTAAGAAAGTTAAAGAGAGATCCTGCTCTTCTTCCATAGTGAACTGTATATGATGACAAACGAAGTTGATATGTTGGTGAAATTCTGTCATGTGCTCTTTTTTCAATGCACAGAATGTATCATCCACATATCGAAGCCAGAGTTTAGGTGGCGTATGAAATGTTGTGAGTGCGGCTTTCTCTGTATGCTTCATGAAGATGTTAGCCACAATGGGAGAGATGCATGATCCCATGGGTGTACCAAACATTTGTCTATACAAAACGTTTTGAAAAGAAAAAACAGTGGAATTAGAACAGATTTTAAGGCCAGTTTTTATGTCATGAGTATTGAGTTGTGTACGTGTAGGCAAAGAATCATCAACCACGAGTAAATCAAAAATACACTTAATGGCGCAATCAACAGGTACGGAAGTAAACAGGCTCACAACATCAAACGACACCAAAATATCATCGTCTTCAATAACAACATCTTTAATGCGATCTATAAAATCAATTGAATTCTTAGCACTGAAACGATTGGTCATAAGAGGTTTAGTAATTTTAGATGAAAATTTTGAAATATTGTACGTGGGAGAGTTGACAAAAGACACGATTGGACGAAGAGGAACATTTACTTTATGGATCTTCAGTAACTCAAAGAATCGAGACATAGCAGCTTTACTACAGTGCAACCAATAATGTTTGTCTTGTTTAATCATATCATCGAGCAAAATCTGGTACATAAAGTCATTGACATCTATTGTGATATTGTTAAGTGGATTTCGTTTGGTTACCAATTTGTTGTAAATATCGTTATCATTTAACAGTGCGTTAATTTTTTGGTCGTAGTCAGGCCTATCCATTATAACAGTACAGTTACCTTTGTCAGCTTTGAGAATCACGATGTCTTTGTCCTCCTTTAGCTCTTTCAAAGCTTGTTCCTCTTCTTTGTCAATATTTTTTTTGGGGAGTCGTGCAGTCTTCAATACTCCGGCGACTTTTGAACGAGTGGTAGAAACTGCAGCTGCGTCATTTACTTTGCATAAGCGATCTTGAACTCCACAAATGATATCCACCTTCGGTAGGCTTTTGGGGCTTAAAGCACAATTGAAGCCTTTTTCTAGTACACCCGTTTGCGTAGGCGTTAACAATTTTGAACTTAAGTTATGCACCCATTTCTGCTTAATGTGCTGATCATGACAAACTTGTTCTGATTGGTTACTGCTCTGTCCATATCTTAATTTTTTCAATTTTTTGTCGTGTCTTTTCTTGGTTTTGGCTTCAACACTGGTTTTGGACTTATTCACATGCAATAACAGTAGATGGAAAAGTTCAGGGTTAGTTTGCAGCTGTGTTTTTAGTCCAATTCTCAATGTTTTTTCTACTTGCTTCAACTGTTCAATTTTAATGTGACACTCTGTAATTCTTAATTTTAAGAATTTATTGCTGTATTCTCTAGCTAACTTGAAACCACGTTTAGTTCAGATAGGAGAAGAGAACTGTAAACTTTTAGGGATCAAACCCTCAGATTTGCATCGGTGATTAAATTGCTGATCGCAGTATGCTTTGGAAATCTTTACGCTAATCTTTTCAAACTTTCTGCTACACTGTAAGACTGTCTGGCCAAATTCTCTTCTTATAAATTCAAAAACTGAATAAGAGTGGTTTCTCGAACCATCTGGTCTACTGGGCATGTAAATCGATACTATAGGTAGGCTAGCCTACTAACTGTTCTTCTGGTAAAAGGCACACGATTAGCAGAACGCTAATTTATTACCTTGACGTTTCGCTCAGCTGAAAACGCCGAGCATCCTCAGAAGTTGAGTTGGAGGAGTGTCGAGCACTCCTCCAATACTAGCACAAACAGTACATCTCACAGATAAGTTACTACAAAATAAATATCAAAAGAACCAAGTAAATTAAGTGAGTTATAGATGATTGTAACGTCATAATGATCAACTTGCGAGCTAGGGCTAATTCAACAAAACGTAAAAATTCAATTGCTATACTGTGATGAAACGAGAGAACGTGGCTAAGTCATATATAGTAAAAAAATAGCAATAAAACAACATTTACTGAGCATTTTTTTTTGGCTAAAGATCGGTATGCTGATGGTAATGTCTCACCATCCGAGCGGTTGATAACGTTAGTGTATTAGCGTTCTGCTAATTGTTTGCCTTTTACCAGAAGAACAGTTAATAGGCTTGCCTACCTATAGTATCGATTTTCATGCCCGGTAGACCAGATGGTTCTAGAAATTACTCTTATTCAGTTTTAGAACTAGAAATTTTCATTATCAAAATTGCAGCAAATCAGTGTTTGAGTTTTTTGAAATGTTTCAACTCTCAATATCTGATGTGATTGCAATTTTTGACTTACATTGATTACAACAGTTAGCTATCAATCAATCAATCACGTTTATTTGTTCTCAAATCAAATAGCTTAATCAGATTTTAAAATTCAGCGTAGAAAATTAAAGCACCAGGAGATGGTGAAAACGACCGTCTGGTCTTCAAGTCAACCACCGCCTGTCACAAGTCATGTAGCATGAAAGTATGTTTTGAGAAAGTGCATTTACCCAAATAAACAAAAAAAAAGAATAAACAACAAAAAAAACAAAAACAAATCATAGTTCAGATATTTACTTTACATGACTCTGATAATGTCATGTTTATTTTAGCCTAATCAAGAGTATATTTGCTAATGAAATGGAATTTTAGTTTCCGTTTGAATTGACTAAAAGTTAATAATTTGAGTTGGTTAGGTACAATTTGCCATACTTTTGGTCCCATAAAAAAAACAATTTTTTACCAAGATCTGTCCGTTTCCAAGGAATAAAGTAGTTATTCTTTGATGAGAGTCGTGTGTGATGTTTGTGCTTCTGTGTTGCAAGGCAAAAGATTTGGTTATCGTGCAACGTCATTTTGTTCTTGATTTGAAACATATTTTTTGCAATTTCTAAATTACAAATGTCTTGTATTTTTTAGTTTGAAAAAGATTGGAGTAGTGTGTTCAAGATAAGGGCTACTAGTTGTATTTTTGATAATGCGTTTGTGTAATTTTTCAAGAGGATTGAGTGTGTTTGCGTGGGCCAATCCCCATGAGGAGATGCAGTATTGCAAATGCGAATATATTAAGGAGAAATAAACAGTTTTAAGTGTTAGAAGGTCTACATATCGTCTTAATTTTAATATTGTCCATAATCCGGAAGAAAGTTTAGAACAAATCTGTTGAATATGCCGTTTCCTAGTTAATTTGTCATCAAATTTGATTCCTAAATACTTGATTTGAGATACTTGTTCAATTTTGTGCTTGCCTATGGTAATTTTAAAATTAATCAAATCTTCTGAAATTGTTTTTTGTTATCAACATGTATTTAGATTTGTTATAATTCAGTGATAGTTTGTTTAATCTCATCCATTTGTCAATCTTTGTCAATTCCTTATTCACATCATATTGTAAGGTTGTTATGCAAGGGTTGGTCATTGTTAAGACTGTATTCTTGGCAAATAATTTTGTTGTGAAATTAGATATACAAGGCAAATCATTTACATAGATCAGGAACAGTAAAGGGTCTAAAGTAGACCCTTGAGGTACTCCACATTTGACTTTATTTAAATCAGACTTAGTACCATTCACCAATGTATATTGACGTCTATCAGTGAGGTAGCTTTGGATAAGCTGTAATGGAATTCCTCGAAAGCCATAATTTTCTAGTTTCTTTAATAGGATTTCATGGTCAACTGTATCAAATGCTTTGCTCAGGTCTATAAACACTGAGCAAGTGATTTTTTCTTGTCCAGATTTTCCAGAAAATCATCATAAAGTTGACGCTCTTCTTGCGATGTTGCACAGTTTGGTCTAAATCCGAATTGGTTTGGGGTAAGTAATTTAAATTTTTCAAGATATGTATACATTTGTTCATAAATGCATTTTTCAAAAATTTTTGAAAGTGGACTAAGAAGTGTTATGGGTCTATAGTTACAACATTCATTCTTTGGACCTTTTTTGTGTATTGGGACTATTTTACCAATTTTTAAAGAGTCAGGAAATACTCCATTAATTAAACATTTGTTAAATAGATGTTCTAAGACTGGAGCTATGACAGATGCAGGTCAGAAAGTGAGGAAAAAGATATCTAATGCAGCATGTGTAGTTTATTGCGGCATTGGTTATCAGAAATCACTATTGTGCAATCAAATCGGAAATTGTTAATACAGTGTATGTGAGCATTTATAGAAATCTATTTTCTTGTACGCAACCGTATTGCAAATTGTTTCAGTAGCCTAACTGATATCATATATTTGTTATCTGGCATATGGCACACTACTAGTACTAAAACATACAGGATCATAAGTGCAGCTGCACAAAAACTCAAAACCTAACCCAAACCCATGCAGTGCAGGCTCATGTATTTTTAGTACCACTATGTAGGTACAAGGTGTACTGTCAGAAATCGATATTGCGTATTCGACATGTGTTGTATTGCGAAGTGATAGTCTACTGTACTGGTAGGCTATCGCAAACTGCTACAGTACTAGCATATGCGTGAACTGCCAGTGGCAATTGAACTGTATTGAAACTATCACTACTCAAATCTTGATTTGGTAGTGTACAGTATGTTTTCTTCATTACCTTTGATTATATCTGGTACCGGTACCTGTTCGTTGATTTTTCAAAGTAGCTATAACCCCAAACCACATTGAGCCTAGTACAAGCAAAGCTCAATGCGATTCAAAACCACAGCCTACTTTGCATGTGTGTTGTACCAACACTGTGTAAGCACACCAGCTATTTTTTTGGCATCTAATGATCCACTGCTAAGAACGCAAGATCATTCTAACATCATACAATTTCACTTCAGTGATTGTTCAGTGTTGACACATAACAAAATGCAGAGTAACAGATACAACAACTACCAGTAGCCTCTACCTGACTATTATATTTGCAAATACTGTAGATAGGCTTATGAGTTCCCGAAAGTATTCAAAAGTTAAGAGTCTATGCTTTTGGTAGCTAAGCAATCACTGGTTGGTATTTAAATGCATCATAGTCATAATCATGATCAGTATTGGTACAAAGTACTGGTGCACTACAGTCGGAGGTGGACACTTGTGCTGCAATAATTGCTGTGCAACTATTTCACTTGCGATAGCGCTTGCGGCACGATTATTTTTAAACGATTGTGCTGATGCTTGCGCTGCAAGTATTTTCGCAATTTTGAGTGCAATCGCAAGTCAAATTCAATTATGAATGATTGTTTTTCAATCAAGTGTGATTAAAGTTTATAAAAAAACATTGACAAGGTACATAGGAGTTACAGTGTATCGTTTTTGACTGTTTTTTCAAAATCTAGGTGGCTAGTGATAAAAAGTGGCACATGCATGAAAAACGACGTGTGCAAAATTTTAGCAGAATTGGGAGTGCTTTTGATGTTCTGCCGGGGGGGGGGGGGGGTAAAAATTCAAATTTTGGCAAAAAAGGGGCAATGTTCAAAGTTAGTGTATGTAATGAAAACAAAAATATTTTTAACTTGGCTAGAAGCAATATTGCAGTACACTAAGTCTGCAAAACATCATTCTAAAACTTATTTTGTATTGGTATGAAGATTTCAGGTCCCGCTTTGGCAATAGATAAACCCTAAATTTGCAAAATTTAGCATAAAATTGCCTTTTCAGTAGAACATGTTTTCTCATTTTAATAAATGGTAAACTTAGCATTGTCATGTTTGCCTATGGCTGATTTTATAAATAGTTTATAAGATATTTTTTTCAGTTTTACGCTTCAGCTTGGGAATAAAATTCAACTTTCTTAGAACCTAAAAAAAATTTAAGTGGAGCAGCAAGTTTATCACAAAGAATTTAATTTGGCAAGGGAGAAGACAAAAGTGTTATAAAGAATGTCATAGAATCACATTGTTATTCTTGTTCAACGCGTTTTTGCAATCACCGTAGTTGGAGTACAATAAACCATGATTACATAGAAAAATTAATTTGGGTAGTTATATCATGGTACTGTATCGTTTGATGTTAAACGAACTCACATAAATAAATATCATGGCATGAATGAAACTTGGAAAATGAAACATGAAATCAAACACATTAAATAGGGATTGGCTTGAACCGGTAGATGCTGCAAAATGGCCAATGTATTCAGATTGTGGTTCTTTAATAAGTGTTATGTGCTCTTCTACTATCAGTTTGTTCATGCATTCTCCCATTGATCAGTTTTTGAGTGATCATTGGTCTTTTCAAACATCAAAGTATAAGCTTTGCAGGTGTAGAGCTGGTTTGTTCAAAGCCACACTGTTCATTCTACGTTTCTTTCTTGCTCTATAAATTTTGTTTTTGTCAATAACTGATGATGCATCATTTTCCGTGATGACTCCAGCACCCTGCAACATAGATGAAGCAAGAAAAGCTGCTGCACAGTTTGATACACCTTTGCAATCACAAGCTTCAGCAAGAACAGAAATGTCAGGAAGAGGTTGCCTTTGTCTTCTTTTCGAAGTTGCAGAAACATTGTATTTGCTGCTTTCACTGTCATTCATTTCGCTCGCACTTTGGTCTTCACTTAACATCACCGCTTTGCTGGTGTTGCTGGAAGTTTCATTACACAGAAGTAGATGATGAAACTGTTTAGCTCTTTCCAACCTCCGTTTGTTTGTTTTTTTATTTAAAATTGTTGCAGCTTTACCTAACTCGGCAATTACCATGCGACGATCTGATCTTTGGTCACACAAGAAGTCACGCTGAGCAAGGGGAACTCGATTTTTAGTTTGCAAGTACATCATTCGAAGTCCAGGCATTTGCATGCACTTATATCGAATAAATTCGTATGCACTAAATCTTGCAATAGTTGAACCTTTCTTTTATAGTTATCACTGTTTTTAGATTTAGATTTCAAATGGTTGTTTATTTTATGTCGATACTGCTGCAACATACTGGTTATTCTTTTTTGTGAAAGATGTGGAATAGAAGCTTTCTTCCACAATATTTCTAAACGTTGGGCAACAAGACCAGCAGTCGCCTTAAACAATGGATCTTTTCTTTGCTTTATTTGCAGCCTAACATAAATGTAGTACTTCATCACTTCTTCGTGGTTGGTAAGCATCTCTCGCTGATATGTTTTGGAGAGCCGAAAATTGGACATTCAGATGAACGTCTAGTACCACTACTCATGATGTCAATTGACAATATAGCAAAATTAAAAAGTCACTCAAGATGAAACGCTTAGTACTTTTAAATAAACTTCCTGAAAAAAATGAGTGTAATTATTAACATTGCAGTAACCAGTGCCTTCTAAAATGCTTTAACAAGCTAATTACTATTAAACCAAGTGGTATGCAGTAACTAGTTCCTGTAACTACTCCAAATTTTTGCCTCTCGGTCCAAACTTTTGCCCACAAACAGGATCTGTAACTGTAAAAACTGCAACTTTCTAAACTGCAACTGAGTCACTTTTTTGACCAATTCAAAGATAGGTAGCTGATGATCTTGTTTATATCTTTTCATTTTTTGACCAATGGGTTACTTTTAAAAAATAACTTGCCACCACTGAATAAATTTCAGGCTAATCTCAAAATTTCATTATCTGCTATCAGTAGAAAAGGGTATAAAACCAGCTATCTGATGTTCATATTAATGATATTATTATGATGTCCTCACTGTTGCAAATTCAGCACTTTTCAAGCTCAAGTAATCTGGTGATAATAAATCGCACAAATGGCAAAACTCGATACCAACGCCACATTGTTGTAATATCAAAGGAGCAGTGCTGAACAAAGCTGGAAAATTAACTAGCAGTTCATAAACTTTCTATGTGCCAGTCACTTAATTTGAATGTAATTGCAGGCCATAGCCTACTGGTTACTAAAAGCAGAAAAACATTTAAAAACTATTAGTGGCTAAGAAAGTTAAACAACAACAATAAACGCAGTGCTTAATAATGCAAATAGTTACGAATAAGCAGTAGAAAAACCTATTACAAGATACAAATTCCTTAAATTTTAGCAAAGTTAGGGTTTATCTATTGCCAAAGCAGGACCTGAAATTTTCATACCAATACAAAATAGGAGGTGTCTGCTGCGCTGGTCCGGTTTTGGACACCAAATCGCTGCTGCGCAGGCAGCCTGTTATATCGCTTTTTTCTCAATGCTTCGATTTAAATACGGCACTTTGACACATGAAATGCAAAGCCCAGACAGTGCAGTGGCAAGCGCACATGTATGCAAGCCGAGAGTTTGGGTATCGATCCGCGCAGGACGCACTTGGCAGAAATAGGGCTAGAGAGTTAATTCGCAACAAAGTTCTTTTTTTTCTCTAAAATCTTACGATTAGAGTTAGGGTTCGGGCAGCGATGCCAGCTTGAAAGATAGTAAATTGAACAGCAAAATGAAATGACTGGCGCCGCCAGTGCAGCAGCGATTAGATGTCGGAAACCGGGCCAGTGCAGCAGACACTGCCTACAAAATAAGTTTTAGAATGATGTTTTGCAGACTAGTACTGCAATTTTGCTTCTAGCCAGGTTAAAAATATTTGTGTTTTTATTACATACACTAACTTTGAACATTGCCCCTTTTTTGCCAAAATTTGAATTTTTACCCCCCAGGTGGAACCTCAAAAGCACTCCCAATTTCGCTGATATTTTGCACACGTCGTTTTTTCATGCATGTGCCACTTTTTATCACTAGCCATCTATATTTTGAAAAAAAAAGTCAAAAATGATACACCCTAATAGGCATAGGCAGGATTTTTGATTGGGGAAACAGGCCAAACCAGAAATCACACGTAATGACGTCATCAAAATTTTTCGAAAAGATGGACTTTTTACGGGACAAAGATACCGCAGAACAGAGGATCAGAAGCTGATGCCTGGGTTGGCATGTAACCTGGGTTTTGCTAAAAAAAGGACTTGAACTAAGTTAAAAAAATTTCCAAATTCGTCTAAGTTGAGTGACATGGTGAGTAAACTAGTTTAGTCCAGACATATCACAGATGGGGGTCTGGGATTTTTTGAATTTTTTTTGGAAAAAAATAGCTATTTTAATACCATTTGGATCACATTTCGCACGTTTTTAAAGCCATTTAACTTTATTTAAAGCCATTTTTAAAGCCATTTAAATGTTGAAGAATTGAAAGCCAATTGAAACAATCAAATTGGTGAGTCTTCGCTTTACTTACAGATCAAGGTAAAACACATTTAAAATCTTGAATTTGGGGTTAAATTTTGTAAGTGACTTGGCCCAGGTTGGAGAAGCAAAGTGCATTGCCTTCTATAATAATTTTAGCCGTAATTAGTCAATGGAACATTTGCCTTGGGAAAGTTTTGTTTTGTCATGAATGTGGGTTATACATTTAAATTGCATGGCAAAAATTTTATTTGAGGGGGCCCAGGCCACCTGCCTGGTCGTTAATATTAGTCTCTTGTACATGTTACTGTTGTTCGCGAAAATGCCTAAAAAAACTGAAACTGAAAAAAAACATAACGCCTTGTTGTTATTATTTTTATCATTGGTGGCATTTCACTTAGAGGGGGGCTCTTGCCCACCTCACCCCCCTTGGCTACGCCTATGATGAGGAAGGTTCATAAAAGCCTCGTGATGAGAAATTCCATTCATCTACTGCTTGTAATACTTCTATTGAATTTATAGCAGCTGGGGTCTTCTTTTGCTGAAACGTTTCTCTCAAATATTTTTTGCCAATTTTTCAAAAAAAAATCCAATTAAGTAAGGAAAAAAATCGATGTAAAATCAAATTTTAAACAGAAATATTGTTTTTGTAATTGTCTTTTTAGAAATACGCTAGTCGTTTTTAAACAATCTTAAGCGTGCTCTGGGCATTACCGGCGTTGCTTGTGACAGTCCTTTTTTATTGTAATTCAAAAGCAAAAAACAACAAAAACTATTGATTACAACTTTTTTTGCTAGTCTGAAAAAACTTGAAAGATGTTGCAAACAGGAGCGACAGCATTGGTATAGCTCTTATAAGTAATACTTAAGTGGTTCAATTTCTTGAAACAAAAACAGAATGAGTTTTTAGCGTGCTCCACTTGTCAGAAAGTGATGCTAATTGCTTCAGAAGCACAAAATATGTATTGAAGCTTGTAAAGGATTTCCTTGAAGAGCCATTAGAAAAAAACAGTGACTTCAAAGTCGTTCGCTTACCACCACACGCAGGGTTTATTACTGGAATTTTTTAACACCGCAGTTCCTTGAGTGTGAGTGTTAACGGTAATGTTTTTCGTTAGGAATAAAGATGTTCTTCGCTGAAAAAGGTTTAGCGATGTAGATTTTCAAATGCTTGTATTTTTTAAAGGAAATCAATAATTTCTTGTTTACGAATTTGGTAGCGTTCATAAATTGTTTTGAATGTTGTTTTCGTACCGTAACCTAGTGAGGTTTGAGCCATTGATCAATTAAAATTATACATTTCAAAACGTCACACTTGCGCTGGTGCTAGCGGTTGTGCTTGCAGCGCAATTATTTTTTGGGCTTGTGGAAATGCTTGTGGTGCAAGATTTTCAGAGTAGTTGCACGTGCGCTTGCGGCGCAACTTTAATGACTTGCGCTGCCCACCTCTTACTACAGTATATGATCATGACCATTGATGATGCAGCATCCAAAATGGTCAAAAGTGGCCACTTAAAAGACTTAAGAAAGGTCTCTACTATAGAAATTGATTGCTTCCAATAGTTTATAATTTTAGCTTTCATGAGTCATTTAAATTGAAGTTCAAAATTGAACTTTGGCCAATTGTACCAAAACCTGAAACAAGAGCAAGGAAAGCCAAATTGAATTAGTTTTCTCAACTGGCTGCCAGCAACCATCTCAGATTTAACCCGCCTACCCTGTACCAATTAGTTTCAATATCCCATTCTCTCTTCTTTTCCCAAGCAGAGAAAAAAAAGCAATCCAGTCTGAAGTACCACTAGGCTAGCTACCAGCATCACTGGTACTGTACACTACCTATAATACAAAATATCGGTATATGACTAGACCTAACCGACTACATACAGCCCTAAGCACTTAGCATTGTCTGCTGAAAGCTACTTTTCAACTAAAACCAATTATTTTTTCAAGATTTTTAGTTTTTGTGGCTCAAAGTTTGCCCCGAGAAAAGTCAATATTGAAATTTTTTAAAAAGTAAATTGCTAAATAATAATTTTTTGGAGTTATGCATAGTTTACAATACTTTACTTTGCTTTATTTGTTACTCTCGTTTCTGAACAGTCTAGCTAGCAGGCTAGCAATAGTTCAAACAGGTTAATTGATCAAAGGTAGAAAATGTTGTGTGAGAAGCTGCAATGGAAATTGTGATTGCAAATCAAAAGAGAAAGTATTTCGATTGCCTGCTGACAAAGATGAAAGAGCACTTATGGTTAAGTGTAATTCCCAGAGAGCTGGAGTTTTGCATAAGCTGTAAAAAGCATATTGCTAAATGGGCCTACCTTTGCACTTATTTCCAATTATTATTAATAGGCCTATGTTTGTACTTATTTCCAACTCTTTTCCGTAGGCCTGTTTTAGAAAAAGTTTACTAGCAAGCAAGTCAACCTTGCATAAGGTAAAAAGCCTAATTTCAACTCCTCCACTGAATTCAACTAGCGAAACGACAAGCTAACGACAAAGTAGAACCCAATCCTACGTTGTTGTTTGGTCATATCAAGCGAAATCTTTTGTCGGGCGATTGTATGAAACATATGGTTATCGGACACAATTGCTCGGTGTGAATGCCCTGTCGTTTATACGCGTCTGTATCGCATCAGAAGGCTCATTAGATATGATAACGACGCCAGTGTGAATCAGGCTTTAAGGTTAAATTTGGGGTTTAGTTATTGGGTAAGAATTTGACTTAGGTTAGGTTTGAATCAAAATTAGTAAAAAAGTAAATAAAAATTATATTGGTAAAATAGAGCCTTTTTAAGTAGTTGTATTGGACGTAGAATTGTAGTTTGGTATTTTCTTAATTTTTTTATTTTTATTATTGGCCTAAGATACCAGAATACTATATAGCTTAATAATTTGCAAAATGACGTTATCATGGAAACAATTTGTCCCTCCTTGTATTATAATGATGATTATGGTGATGTTTCTTCTCGTGTGCCCATATACCAAAGTAGAAGAAAGCTTTAATATTCAAGCAATGCATGATATGCTTTATCATGCAATGAATCTATCTAGGTATGATCATCATGAATTTCCTGGTGTTGTCCCACGGACGTTTATTGGACCTTTGTTTGTTGCCGGTCTTTCTTTGCCTTCCTCCAGTTTTTTATCAATTTTCAATTTTGGAAAGTTTTTGGATCAGTATATTGTACGCTTTTGGATTGGATGTTCAAGCTTTTTTGGCATGTGTCAATATGCAGCTGTTCTTCAGCGAATGTTTGGACCGCAAGTGAAATTATATTTTGTTTTGATTACAGCAAGCCAATTTCATTATTTATTCTACATCACTCGACCACTGCCTAATACTTTTGCTCATATTATGGCTTTTCCAGCTTTAGCAGCATGGCTGAGGCGTGATATGACAAAATTTATCTGGTTTTCTGCAATTGCTATTATTGTATTTCGATTTGAACTTTCTATTCTGTTGGGAACATGCTTGATCATTTCACTTTTGCAAAATCATGTCACAATAAAACAAGTTTTTGATATTGCCATTCCTGCTGGAATTGGTATCTTTATTGCAACGGTTTCAATAGATTCGCTGATGTGGAAACACTGGCTCTGGCCAGAAGGAGAAGTTGCTTGGTTCAATGTCATTCTAAATAAAAGTGGAGATTGGGGTACATCCCCCTTTTGGTGGTATTTTACATCTGTAATACCTAGAGTTTTATTGACCTCTGCTATATTTCTTCCATGGGGATGGAGATGCGACTCTTATAGGTGCTCTTTTTTCATGGCTCCAGCTCTGGTGTTTGTCTTGGCATTTTCATTTTTGCCCCATAAAGAACTGCGGTTTATATATTATACCATTCCACTATTTAATGCTGTTTCAGCGAGAGCTTATTCTGATTTGCATTTACGATATACCAAACATTTGAAATGGAGATTGTTGTATACTTTTGCTCTTTTTTGCCTTATAGCAAACACAGCTCTATCATTGTTGTTTTTGTATGCTTCTACCCATAATTACCCTGGAGGTGAAATAATGACACTGTTGCATAAAAAAGTGTCCTGCGATGAAAATGCTCATGTTTATATATCAAACTATGCTGCACAGACTGGTGTTACCAGATTTACAGAGGCTTGTAACAGTTGGACTTACAACAAGACAGAAAATTTAAACATCGAAGCATTACGACTAGACTTGTCACTTACTCACTTAATTTTGGAACACAATGACATAGACAAAACATTGTGGACTAAATCACACCAACACATTGATACAACTTATATTTTTTCTGGATTTTCTTTACAAAAATATCCATCTTTCTTCAACTTGCCTTTTTTAACTATAAAAACAGTTCCTGCTCTTGAATTGTGGCAAAGAAGAATATAGATACAGGGGAATGCAGCAATAAAGATTAAGATAATAAATTGTTTTTATAATTTGATATCCTTTACCATACTCAGCCTCAGATCAAATAATTGATGACTGAAATTCACATAGTTAATCCTTGAATTGTACGTCAAATTTATTGCAGTTTGCCAAACAATTTTTCTCAAAGTTTTGTTAATTCGTAACATCAGTACTTAAATTGTAGCGGGGACGCGTCCCCCTATCTAGAGTTACTTTTCCCTTTCAAGATTTAGCATCCCCCCCATTGAAAAAAGTATCCTGGACATTTAGACGAAAAAGTGGCTGATAATTTTAATAAATTCCAAATTCTGGCCGAAGATACTCCCAAATTGCAGTGAAGACCCTTTTTTTGACTTTCACTGGAATTTCGAGCAAAATCTGTACCAATTGAAAAAAATTTTGAATTTTTCCTGAAATTAAGGGCAGAAGTTTTTACCAAATTGCTGCCACATTCCAAGTGCATCTGGTCACGACTGCAAAAGAGTCCCCCCATGCAATATTTTACAGTTTCAGAGATGAAGAAACTTTTGCCGCAACATTGCTGTATATGATATGACAAAGTACATTTGCTGTGTTTTTCAGAGGTGGGCACAAATAACATTTTACGAAAAGTGCTGCGCAACATAGCACAATTTTTTAAACCACTAAAAGCTCAAGATGCACAATTTGATTTATTTTCTGAAGTGCAGCTCAACTTCCGCAACAAACTTTTTGATTTAATTCAAGCTCAAAACAATTCTGCAATTGCAGAATGGGATTTTCGTACTAAGTCAATTGACGATATTACAATTAAAATAAAACAAAATTAACTTTAAAAGCATAAAATTGCACTATTAATCAAAAAAAGAAAGCGCAGCACAATTAATTCGCAACAAATTGTAAAGATATCAGTCTGCAACGCAGCTTCTACAATGTCTCAAAAGAATAATTTTAAGAACAATGCAACTTTCGTAATTGCGGAATGCGTAGGTTGTGCTTAGTGCTTGTAAATTGTGCTGTGCCCAGTGCTCACCTTTGGTATTTTTTGCTTAAGCAAAAATTGCATACTGCTATGCAATTATTTTTATTTATAATACTATGCAGTTTCTGTTTCGACTACAGAATGTATTGCATAATACATTGTTTTAACGGTCAGTTTCAATCAGTGCAATGCTTCCTACATCATATTAAAACATGTTACCACTACTCATTTTTAATCTTTTGACAATTTTCATTATGAACTTGTCTTCTGCTTATAAGTGATACATAAAAAGAAGTATCACCCCCAATTGTAATGACATCTTTGTTCACCAAGCTGCCTTAGCCAAGAGGTGGAGAAGAAATCTTTCTGTTGTAGAATTCAAATTTTACTACACACCATGGAGCCTTCACACTGTGCCTGTTGTAATGCTGGACGTCAAGCACAGAAGCTGTGAATACTAATTTTGATGATTTTTGTGACCCAACCGGGCAGCATAATTGCAAAGCGTACTCATGTTTTTGTACTTCGATTTGCTATCTCTCAGGCTGGCATCGCTGCCCGAACCCTAACTCTAATTCAAGGTTCTGAAGAAAAAGAATAAAAGAGAGCATGGAAAATAAAACTCGAGCACGAGACTTAGCAGACACGTGCCCTAACCACTCCATGACAGAAGCAATGCTGTTCAAGTACCAAAGTGCCGTATTTAACTTAAGTTAATGGGAAAAAAGCAATAGGTCGTAAATATATCTTTAGGTACACTTTGCAAAAATGCAACCAGGCATAGAATATGAGTATACCATTTCAGGGAAAAACACTCTGTTTTTTCAGACACTAATTCACAGTTTTGCTCACTTGCCATAAGATAATTGTAACGTTGGTGATTGTATGAACTATCATTGTTTTGCATCAAAAACCATGCTTGCTGCTTACGATTACGTGATACTTATAATGCTTTGTGTTTGGTATGTTTTCTAGGTCATCCATATGTTTTCTTTGTTGCTTCACAACTAAGGTGCTAGATGTTAACCATCAAAATTTCCTGCAATGCTAGTACGTTTGCAAAATCTCACTAGTTGATACAGTCAATTTCCGTTAATCAGACACTCTTGTCATCAGACACAAATTGCCAAGGAGCAAAATTCATGCAGTGTTAAATCTGACTACCTTGCTAATTGGACATTATTCACTGAAACAAACTATGTCCGATTATTGGGAGTTTACTACATCAGTATTTAATGCTTAAAGGATTTGAAACAAATAGAATGCTTTTCTGTGCAGAACATGTAACTTCATATTAAAAATCTATGTGAACATTTATCATTAGGACTACTCCATAAAATTAATATATAAGTGTTAAAAATTTTTATGTACAATATGTAATGGTTGGATTTATTAGCGATTTTTTTAAAGATAATTGACAAAGTTACTAAATGAGGACTAAAGGCAAAATCAATTGGGGTGTCTAAAGTAAGCCAATCGTATTAGACTAGATTAGGGTTTACTCCATCCGTTTGTACCCATCTGTTGCAGAGATGTTCTACTTCAAACACAACGTTGGTGACTCTAACGTTATAAATTTTAATAATTTTTCTTGGCAACCCTGGCGTTGATAAGCATTAGCATCTTAGCAACGCCTTCCCAGTTCTAACCTAAAGCAACAATTAGACTACTGCATTGAGTCGTTTCGCTATGCACTTATCGGATTGATCTTATCAGCACAACAGATCTGAGCTGGTAAAAAGAGTAGACTTTGGTAGCCTAGTGATTTCAGTAAAAATCAAGCTGGCAGATACATTTCAGTCTAAATCCTAGCCTAGTCTAGCAATAAGGTTTTTGTTACTAGGCTACACGGTACAAACTCAAATCAAATCTTTCATTGTACTTGCTGTATTACGTTGAAACGTGCAATGAGTTTGTGTGGCCCAACTCTGTGTCATTGTGCCTGGGCAACACAGCTCATTTCAAAGAAATGTTGCAGTGGTGGTGAGCCGTTGGCAGCACTGTGTCCGATTTGACCAGCCCAAGATTTGAACCTCAGACCTCCCACTCCAGAGTCGAACGCGTTACCGCTCGACCAACTGGCTGGTCAGTACAAACTCATACCTGATAATAAGACTACTAATACTCGAGTAGACCTATCTACTAGCCTTACTTTTGCTTGTTCTTAGACGTTTGCTGCCTAGGTTATCGTACAGTCTACTCTTTTTTCAGCTCGGATCTATTCTGCTGACAAGATCAAACTGATTAGTGTACAGCGAAACGACCCAGTGCAGAAGCCTAATTGTTGCTTTAGGATAGAACCGGGAAGGTGTTGCTAAGACGCTAATGCTTATCTACGATAGTATTGCCATTAAAAATTCTTAAAATTTATAACATTGGAGTCTCTGACATCGGTTTGAAGTAGAATATCTCTAGAATGGCTGGGTCAAAAAGGATGGAGTCAACGCTAATCTAGTCGAATGCAATTGACCTAACTACCCCCATTGATTTTGCTTTTAATCCTTGTTTAATTGTTATTGCATTTTTCAAACAACTTCTTCCAATTTGTGCATCTTTCTTGGACCAAGTTAAGAGTTACACTGCAGTAGTACACCGGCCTTTATTTTTCATTTATCGTACTTCAATCATCTAAACTTATGTAATAGATTCCATTTGCCTTGATATTTTTTTTATTTCCATTTCTACATCTAATAGCGACCATTAAGTAAATTAAGAATGATCGAGGTTGAGTAAATTAAGTGTATTCTATTTCACCATAGAAAGATTTAGGAGCACAGATCATTAGCATTTAGTGCCTGAACATTTTCCAGCGTGTTGACTTTACTTGGACAATTACTAAAAATTGACTTTCTTCAAAGAATTTGCAAGTCTGAAACCTCCACTAAATAGTTTGTGGATCAGGTTTTTGTGATTAGTGGTTCATTAAGTCGTCCACCACATTTGCTTGATGGGGAAAAGGTAGATTTACTTAGCATAATTCAAAATTATCTCTATAGATTTGTTTTGATAAATTTTTTGGCAGCAAGCAAAATTCATTTTTCATGTGAAACATACCAGCAATCTGACATTAGTTCTATCCATTTTTATAATGGTATTATCGGTACTTTTTTTCTACATGCTGTTGTAGCCATGTTTCACAGAATCTTTCAATCAATTTGTAACCTGCTACATTTTAGTAATTGACACTACCATTGCTATTTTGAACATTACAAACATTGAGTTATGCACTACGTACTATCATTCGTTTACCAGTTTCAAACTAGTGATAGTCTTATGTGAGCAGTATTGGTTTCTAAATTGGGTTGATTTTTTATTGAGACGTCTTCAGGTTTTGTTGATACACTGGAGCATCATTGTAGTTTTTCTCTTTCTAAGTCCCTTTGCATATTGTTTCGGTCTTTTATGATTTTAATGGAATAAACCTATTGTATTTTTGCTTGCACATTTTAGATTATTTTACCAGCTTACTAATTGTTTAAATACTAATAGTTTATATTAGGTAATACAATAAATGGGGAAAGATAAAGGTGGCTTTCTGAGTCCGAAAGCAATAAGCAACCGAATTAAGTCAAAAGGACTGCAGAAATTGCGATGGTACTGCCAAATGTGCCAAAAGCAATGTCGTGATGAGGTAAACTTTAGTATAAGCTGCGATTTGGTCATTTTTGTGTTAGGTTTTTGTAGAATAAACTATTGATTAGTACAGAACATCTTGATTTATACTGTCAATTCTACGCATAATTATACATTGAATAACATGTAAGATGTTCATACTCATTTTCGAAAAAATACTTTTAGGTAACAATGTAATGTAGCTCCAACTCTTGTTGTTGAGCATTTTACAGGAATGCAAACACAAAAACAGAAAGGCAGTTTAGATTTACACTAGTTTCAATTTTCTTTTGATAATGATTAACTGGCACATTCAAATGTTATGGATTACTAAGTATTTTCTTTTTTTTAACGTCTTTTTCTGCATAACAAACTAACGTATGTAATCAGAAATTTTTTTTTCTTAGCTTTATTCTAAAATAATATGCTATGTATACTAACCTCCAAACTAAGCTTTATTTCTGTTTTAGAATGGGTTCAAATGTCATTGCATGTCTGAGTCACATCAACGACAACTATTAATTGCTGGAGAAAATCCACAAAAATTCCAGGACTTTTTCTCAGATGAATTTTTTCGCGATTTTATGGATATTTTGAAAAGAAGGTTTGGAACGAAACGAGTCCATAACAATGTGGTGAGTTTAGTTCAATAAGGTTAAAATTCAGGTCACCTTAAACAATTCTAGTCTTTCTATCAATGTTGTCTTTGTGTTTACAAACATGCGGTGATTTTTTCTGCAGTAGTTGTCATTTTTCTCACTACTTTGTTGTGCAATGAGCATTTAGTTAACCTAGTACTCATTGAAGCATGAACCAAGGTAAATCTGACACATTTAGTGTTTTTTGCAATAGCTTAAGATAAGGGCTTTTTATCAATCAACCTGGTTTCGAGTCTCTCAGTTTGGAATGTTTTGCATGGCAACGCAAATGTTTGCTGACCTACCAGGCTGTCCACTGTCATTTTTTTTTCATTTTTTTAACCTACATCATTTTTTTTTTTTGTTGAACAATTTTCATTTTTTTCAAGCTATTTTCACGGTTTTCAAGTTTTAGTGAAGAACGTTAACTTTATGAATTGAAAACCACTGTTTGTGATTTATTACTTTTGTGCCACTGTGTTTGAATTGAAAACCTTTGTTTGTGATTTATTATTTTTGTTTCTGGGGGGATTAAATCAAAGCTTAGCTTTGAGTGAGGAAAAGGAGAGAAGATCTAAGTAGCAATATCGGTAACTTTTTTTAATTGTCATCATTACTATGTTTTGACAAAGGCAACGCCTCTAAAATTGCCTTTGTTTTCAATGCTGATAAATTTGGTTAAAACTTGTAATTTTTTTATTTTATTGATTTACCCGCTTGTAATAAAAAAGCTGAAGTTATACCAGTAGCCCCCGCCCTCGTAGCCCAATCATGCAGCCAGTTCAATCATATTTTCACCCTGTTAGTTTCAATGTCGCACTTTACAAGCATTAAGTTTCACTAAAATATGCCAAAAATTACCGGTAAGTTAATTTTGCAAAAAAATTGCAAAATCTCCGAGCGCTGGGGGCTACGCCCCCAAACCTCTTGCCTGCAGCGGCTGGCAGCATCTCTGCCCTCAGACCCCAAACTAATAGCCAGTATAGAAAAATTTAGTTTGAAATAATATATGGTGACAGGTTGCACCTAAAGCTATTAAACTGAAAGTGAAAATCATACAAAAATGTTTGCAAAAATATTATACAGATCTTGAACAGACACCTCCTGTGCAAAAATTTCTGGATCTGCCCCTGAACTGTATCTTTTTGCAGTGTCAATTTTCAATGTAAGGTATGATAAGTTACCAGAACGTTTCATCTTCTATTGAAAGTCGCTTTCGAGTTTTTAACGCCAAATTTTATGATGATATTTCTCTCAACAAATCTTTGTATGAGTTTAAACGTTTAACTTGCTAAAAGATGACTACCAAATACTGGTCAGCAAAATGGTTCTATTTAAGGGAGTTCTTTCAACTAAAATTATGATAGAGTTGGTAATATATGAAATATTTTCCTTTGCAGAATGTACAAAAAATACTACAGGCTGCAGAACTACGTTACCTGCTTTGTGTTACAAAAGGCAACTAGAGTTACTTCTACCCTGCTCCAAGAATCGTAAACTTTTGTGCGTAATGTTAGTGCTGGGCACTTCCGCAAATCGGTCCGAAAATCCGCTAATCCGCAAATTGTGGACCCAAGGTTTTGGTTTGCGGATTTGCAAACCGATTTCTTCCCACAAACATTTGCAGATATGCTGTAAAAAAATTGAGATCTACTACAAATCCGCAAATCAACTACATCTCTGGGATCGTTTCTTTGCAATATCCTAAAAAATACGTTTTTATGATTTAATGTATCGACAGATTTGGGCAGATGCATTTATAAAGTACAACACCCCCTTCCCAATTTCTTTTGCTGTGGAACGGTTATTTTCCATGGGTGCTGCTATTTTTGCAGCAAAATGAGTTAGCTTAACGTCAAGAAACTTCTAACGGCTTGTTTTTCTGAAGGGAAACTTAGACTTTTAGAAGTGGCAAAGTGTTGCGCAAGACGACTTTAATGACATGCCCAGCACATCTGGTAAATAAATAAGCTGCAGGCCTACCAACATTATCAATCTTAGTTTTATCTTTTTAGGCTTTTTGTTTTTAGTTTCGTTAATCGTGTTTTTGGAATGCATACTTTATAGAGTTTAAACTACATGCGTTGCCGCTCAAAAAATTTCCAGAGATGTTTGAAAATTAATATTACTGCCCGCTTTGGAATCCTGGAAAAAATTTCTGTATCCTGAATAATTTTGTGATATTTGATGATGTATACATACAGTAATACAACACTATGCATTTTTGGTTTTCTAGCTTGTATCATGCAAATGATGCGGCAAAATGCTTGATTTTTTTATTTGAAAATGGGCATAAATTTCTGAGCAGTTGGCGACGATATTCACAAGCTTATTTAGTCGTGCTGACAAAGTTTTTGGCGGATAAGTTACTACGGCACATTGATCTTGTAGATTTTTGGCACCACTATCAAACTGGCCACTGTCGAAACAAATTTATGATTTTACAGTGACCATTAATATAATCTGCGTTACATACTGATAACCAAGACTTAAAACCCAAATTTTGTTTATCTTTTTTAATTTTTAGGGTCTGAGGGGAAGGCCATGGCACAGTGGCCTTCCCCTCAGTACGCTTGTGTCTGCACCGTAATTACAGTATATTGTAGGGGTAGGGCTTTTAAAAAACTGCTCTTATCTAAAGTTCGACAAGAAGTTCAAGCGTTAGAATTTCAGGTAACCATTAATCAGAACTGTATTGCAGCTGAAATAAAATAAACAAACAAACCTAACTTTTGACTAGTTCTTCTTACACCTAGCACATTTTCATCTTTGCCAAAGTTTGCCTCTATCTATGTGAACACCTTTCAAACAATTAAAAAAAGCTTTTGCACCAGTACAGTAGCAAAAAAAAAGAAAAACAACAAAAAATGTTTTCTGCAATTATCACGTTTGAACTAAGTTATTTTAATTGTGATGTGCAAATTGCCACTCGTGATGAAGGGAGCAGGAAGGGAAATCGACCCCCCCCCCCCCCTATTCCGTCGCTCAAGCAGTAAATAATAGTCTACAAGCCTGTAAAGTATCATTTTCAAGAACGCAAAAACGCAACATAGTGCGTCTAGAGTTTTTACTTTCCGCGATTCATTAAAGATATGTGCATCTCAGCTTTTCCTATATGACAAGTACTTTACAAATATGTAAATCAACTACGGATTTTTAACTCAACAAACACACTGTTATTAGAAGTTAGGGGGGCAAAGCCCCCCAGACGTTGATATGTGTTTTTTGAAATCCTTGCAGATTTTGTTTTACCGGTAAGTCCTTGGTATCTTTGACTTTAATTGGTTTGAAAACGTTATCTTCGTTTATTAGACTTTGTTTGTGTGATAAGCTTAGGTACAAGCCACACTGTTTAAGTAGCATGATTGCAAAATCTCTAATTGCACCCCGAATTAATGAAAAGTTTTGTCATTTTTTCACAATTTTTTTCATTTTTTTTCGCAATTTTTGCCATTTTTTGTCTGTAAATTGCTGTCATTTTTTTGTTCAAAGGTGAGTGGATAGCCTGCTACTAGTCTAATCGTTGTTTCATCCACATAATTTTGCTTTTGAACTTCTTCCATGCCAATACTTTATTGTTTGTGTAAGGTTGGGTTGTGCACGTGAAACAACAATAGTTTTTATTAATGATGTTTTGTTTTCCAGGTTTATAACGAATATATAAGTCTCAAAGAACATATTCACATGAATGCCACAAAGTGGCTTACTCTGACAAGCTTCACAAAATGGCTCGGAAGAGAAGGTTTGCTTACTTATGTTTTTTAAGTAGTTGATATTCACCAGGTGATAGTAAATTGACCTTTCGATTTTTGAAACTGGCTGCCTTCTCTCTTGCCTATTTCTTGTCCAGGTGGAAACTTCATACCAGTTGTCCTTATTAATGCTGGACGCCCAATTACCTGGAAAGCCATACCCACCAGTAAACACTGCAATTAAAATCTTAAGCTTTTCTCTATTATAGATCAAGCCGAATTTTATTGAAGCAGCTGTTGTGCTTTTTATAGTACACTATTATTCAATCGTTTGGTTAATAAAGTATTACATAGTTTTGAGATAGATTTCTGTTGGAAGTCTTACTTGAAAGCGTTTTGCTTCGCCTGCCTCTGTTTAGCGTTTGAGAAACTAGATGGGAGCTTGCTGAGAAGCAATCTCACTGAACGACCGACGCATGTTGAACAATGAGATACTCCAAAAACAACCTTTTACTTTCCTGTTAAGAAATTAGTTAGAAATATCTTCTGGGACACCAAAGAAGGTTTGGAATTTCAAACATTGTCCAAATTATATTTTATCGACAACATAGTGACAGATAAAAAATAAAAAAAACCTATCCAAGTTTAAGCCGTTCAAACTATGTCATAATATTTATCTCTTAACATCTGCTGATATAAAAAGCTAAACCCTAGCTTAAGCCGTTTCAAAAATTGATTTTGGGGGATTCCCAGGGGGTGGTACCCCCGAACTATGTTAAAATATTTGTGTCTTAAATATCTACTGATATCAAAAAAAAACAGGCACCTGAAATTAAGCCGTTCAAAAAATTGATATTTGGGGGGGTAAAACCCTCAAACTATGTCAAAATATTTGTCTGTTAAATGTATCCTGGTATCAAAAAAAAAAAACTAGCGTCCTAGCTTAAGCTGTTAAAAAAAATTGATTTTTTGGGCCCCATTTTGGGAGGGTTCCCGGGGGAGTCGCCAAAAAAAATTTCGGAGACAAAATTGCGTTTGCAACCCAACAACTTAACACAAAAATTAGATTTCGATGTTTTGTGGTTTAGGAGAAGAGCGTACAAGATTTAGGAAGAAAAAAAAGAAGTAAAAAACCTCATCGCGATGAAAGGGTATCTTAAGACATATGACCGTGTGAAATATTTTTTGCCCTACTTAAAGCCGTTTTTGAACGAGACCGCTTTTTACGCCAAACTTGCAATGGGGTTTTCGGATTCTAAAACCAAAGTCACGTGATCTATTGTCTCGAAGTTTGGTGCAAACGTGCAACTTATTAATCTCAAACTGCTGTCAAAATTTTATCTAGCTTGAACCAACTGTTCTAGAATTATAAGCAAAAGTCTGAAACTTCGTACTCGTTAGGTGGAAAATGGCCGAGTAAAAACAAAGCAACACGCGACGCGAGCGTCGGCCGTTCCAATAATGATATTTTTGTGTTTCGTTAGAGATTTTTTCTTCGCCCTTATTGGTGGTGGCAGAAACCAGTTTTAATTGTCCATGCTTAATGCATATGTCTGTTTTAATCTGCTTTAAGCCTGTTTACTGGTGGCAGTGGGATCACGCAAGGCGATTGCACATGGATGAAGGCTTCACAATATTATTTTTAACGCTAGACGTCAGCAAGTTGTGAAGGCTAGCTAAAATTTTTGGATATTAATTTTTGAACACGTTTTGATTGTTTCAGGGCATTGCAAAGTGGACCAGACTGAGAAAGGCTGGTTTATTGAATATATCGATAGGGACCCAAGAGTGTTGCAACGAAAAAAAGAATTGGAGAAACAGAAAGCGAAGGAAAAAGATGATGATGAACGGCAAGAGAGGTAGGTAATGCTCTGGATCTTACAGTGTTAGATTTTATGTCGGCAGCACGAAGTAATAGTTGTTAAATTTAGCTTTTCCAGCCTTGTGCAGTGTTATGGGGTCA
This sequence comes from Trididemnum nubilum, assembly GCA_963965965.1. Lineage (NCBI taxonomy): Eukaryota > Metazoa > Chordata > Ascidiacea > Aplousobranchia > Didemnidae > Trididemnum > Trididemnum nubilum. Next base: position 25,336,806 of record OZ014482.1, on the reverse strand, counting down.
TCATCAGCTTGTCGTCGTATCTTGCAGTAGTAGACTTTTCCTGGATCTTCCTTTCAACCACAACATGCATTACTTGCCTCTACCATTGGTCGCTTTTTCAAAAACATCTAGGCCCAGCGTTTTCAATAAATCAATTTGTCGAAGGAAAACTTTTATCCGCAGTGTTACACACTTGGAGTTCGGTGTTGCTTTGTTTAGGTGTTTGGACAGTTTTGTTCTAAGCTTGCGTTTGTGGTTAAAGGTTAGGGCTGGAGCTAATTTTCTCAGGTGTGATTTTGCTTCAAGTTGTATTAAGTCTTAACCCTGCGTCGAATCGTCTGAAATATAGACGTTATGGGACAGAGTTTATTACTTGAAGAAACGTTTCGACTTTGAACTTTGCGGTGTTTAATCGATGGCGCTTATTCAATTTGCTCTTAGCAGTTTTGTATCCTCTTTTTTGCTTTTTTATGATTGCTTAAGTTAAAAGTCATTAAACTTTTGAATCTTGGCCAACTTAAATGAATTTTTTTGCTCGCTTGGAAGTTGCAAAAAAGTAATTTTGTGATTTCTATTGTCAAATCTCTATTTTTAGCTTTAAAATTGAAATTACTGAAAAATTCAATTAAATCTTCGTTGTAGTCGCTGAATTGCACCGAAGCTTGTATCAAATTAGCCGGGCCTATCTTCGTATTGTAGCTCCTGGAATGCTCAGCTTTTGTTGTTTTTTTTTTGAAAAATGTTTACTGTTGCCAAGATTGAGTATAATTTAAACTGTCCCGACATTAAACTCTAGATCTACCGTTCCAGAGGCTAACACTTTATAAAAATATATTTTACGCTCTACAGGGCTATTCAGGAGATGGTTAAAAGAGGGCAAGAAACCTCCGATCCATCAACAGCAGCCACCTCCGAGTTTACGGAATTAAAACGAGAATCGGATGAGAAAGTCACATTTAATCTTCAAACGGCGAATCTCAAATCAGGTTTGTTTGACTTCTTTGTAGAATAGTTGTGCGGTTGTGGGAGAACTCTCAATAGCTTTTGCAGTTTCCTATCACGTCAGCGTGATCATAGCTTTTAGCTGCACGTTTTGAATCCTCTAATGAAATAAAATAAACAGATTTTCTTCATTTCGTATGACGGTTTTGTATGTAATTTCTTTTTCGTCAGCCAACAATTTTTTTATCATCGATTAGTCACAGAGTCTCTTAATCTTGTAACAATTCGATTTGATTCACAGCTCTGCGGTTCTTCACAGGGTGCGATTGTTGGCACTTTTTGTTTAGTTCGTAGGAAGCGTTTCGTTTTTTTATCTCATCCGCTATCTTCAACAGACGTGCATAAATTATCTTCGGGCATTTCGTTGGTAATTTGAGCATATATCTTTCCCACATTGCTCACTCCATCACCAACAAGGTGTTTTTCCTTTTCTTGACGAATCCTCTGTTTTTCTTGTTCTTTCGTCTTTTTCTATCTTTATACCATTCAGTCATTGTCTTCGCTAAGGTGACGTTTAATAGCGAAGATGGTACAAGAAGCTGTAGGCTCCAATTACCTTCTTTAGCATAACCCAACGGAGAATGGAACCCAAGCCTACCGATTCGGTCGCTTTTTAGCCATTGTCGTGCTGGAGATGCGGGCAGTTTCTTTCAGTTTCATTTGATGACACGTTTAAGCATTTTTTAAATAATATGATTGATAAAGCAGTTTTCTTGAACTTAACTTTTAGCCGGTGTGCTTCGTTGAATGAAGTTGATTTTGTGATGTGTTCTAATTAGTAGGACGTACGTGTGAGTTTGAATGCCCGAATTTTGTACGTATAATGAAACGCATCGTTTTATCGCGGCTCTGTCGTTTTAATTGTTGCATTATAATATTACGCACTGCATGAATTTCGAATCGCCGTTAAAAATGATGTCATTTCCTTTTGCAACAATAGCCCGAAAAGGTGATGCCGCTATTTTTTGTTCAGTTAACGTTTAATGACTTTTTGTTTTGTTTTATACCTAACTTTAGAATATTGTTACTTTTTTAGATAAGCCTTCATCATCAACCGCTTCAAACAAAAACGCTTTTTTAACGAAAAGAAAAGCGCAACCCGTGGCCGTGTACAAAGCTGCAAAAAAGAAAAAATCAGCCCTGGAAGAAATAATGGCGGTAAAGTTTTTTTTGATAAGTAGTTACCTTTTAGAGCTCAGTTGCCATACGTTTTCATTTCCATTTCACAAGCAGTCCCGATTTTGAGGTCTTGTGTCGATGTCGCGAGGCAGTCTCGCCCCCTTAGCAATTTTGTCCCGGAATAAAAGTTTTAAAATTTGCTTTTGCAACTTTTGCTCTTGTTTACATATGCACTATATTCTTCTTCTTCGACATAAAGCAAAGCATTGCTTTCAAAATTGTGGTGAGTTTTTGAAATGTTCGTAGAGCATGAACAAAAGTGAGGAAAAGTGTTTTTGAAATAGTTTATTGAATTGTAAAAAAATTCACGTCACTAATTGGCATTGACGATAGGTTTGATTTTTGATATTTTGAGCAGTACTCTGGAGTTATTACTCGGGTTACTGAATTTATTTTAACATTAAGCATTATGCCGATGGAAAGAGTTTGAATTTAACCGATTCAGAAAAGTGCTCGACAACGTAGGCCAGGGTGAATATCATAACATGACACAGTACACGTCAAAAATTACAACTTAAAACCCTACAGTCTGTTTCACCCGTAATTGAAATCAACAGGGTGTCTTTATTTGAGTTTGGATTTTTTAATTTTGGACGTGGGCTGCGTTATGTTAAGCAACATGCTCATAAGAAAAAGTAAATTTAGAGGTGCGCAGTGGTGCAAGCATGGAGCAGTGAAGAGGAGGCGGATGCCTTTGGAAGCCAAGTCACCTTTAAAGTTTGTCCAGCCAAGCAATGAGCAATAGCTGTGTCTCTGTTGAAATTGTTTTCCTTATTGCCTTGGTCAGAAGCTAAAAAGTTTTGAAACACGCACCAGTGTGCCATTAAGGGTTTGCAATCTACAGTCTACCTAACTAAATTAAACCTAGCCAAAGTTTTGTTGTTAAACGGCTTTAAGACTTTCGCTTAACCCAAGTATGAAAGAGGTCTGGCGATATTGACAATGATACCGGATCCATCTCTCTCTAAGTTCGTAACCCAGTGCTCTTAAGTCTTTACAGCAAGTTCGAAATTATTATGTCGTTTTTGAAAATCATTTTGTTCAGGTTGAAGAATCAAAGAAAAAAGTTTCCAAACGCACGGAAAATTGGTTAACAGAAGGTATTGTCGTAAAAGTGATAACGAATAGACTGGGACAAAAATACCACAAGAAAAAAGGCGTGATCAAAGAGGTCGCTGATAAGTAAGTATTGCAATGATTAATCTGCAGGCACGTGTTTCGTCGTGTCATTGCAGCTAGAATCAGTCTTCAGTACAGCTAGAATTAGTGTTTACAGCGAGAGCGCCTAAAAACACTTCAGAATTTTAGAAAAAAAAATCAATACGAGGCTTTATCGATAAATTTGTAACAAAATATCCAAAAACTGGTGTCAAAATAAACAAAAGATCTTTATTTTATTTTTGAGTTACAATTTTTCGCCATTTCTCGTAGTAGAATTGAATAGACTTTTCGGAGATCCCTTTTTTTGCAAGAGGAGATGTAGGATGCAGACCTTTATTTTGAGATAACCTCTTTTCCTGCCTCTTTTTTTAGACTTGCCCCCTTAATTGCATAATTTACATGAAATTTTTATTAAAAACATCAGATTTGCTCCAAACAATTTACCATCCGATTTTCATAAAAAAACACAACATACATCAGATTGCAAGTCTAAAATACCAGATCTGATGCAATTACGAGCGCATCAACCCTGGAAACCCTAGCTAAAATTTAGGGCCCAGCTTTCAATCGCGGAGCCCTTTCACACTGAAAATGGTTTTCTGTCACGGCGTGACAACAGCAAGGTATTCCAGCTTCCTATTGTATAAAACGACTTAAAAATCACTTTGCTATGAAGCCATTTTCTGGACTAGTTAGTGTCTCGAAGTAGCCAAAAAAAAAGATCGAGCAAATGTCGAAATTGAACTTCTTCTCCACTTGGCTGACGTACCAGGATATTACAACGGCAGCCGCACTTGTTCTTGCTACATCTGTGCGAAGTGATCGTCGTTCTGATGCCCCGGTCCGTCAGCCAAGAACTTCTATTAGCAAACTTGTTGCTGTGGTGTTTGGTGCTTGAAAAATACTTATGTGCAATAAATGGTTGGTAGCATAGTTTGTTTAGCGAGCTAGGAACCATGAATGTAAAAGTAAACGCCGTGGAAGTGGTAAAAGTGTAGCGATTCCACTATGGCAATCCATGTCAAATATTGAGAATTTGATTTGCTTGGAAATTTTCTTGTGAAATACCGTATTTTCCGGCTAATAAGCCGACTCTTCGAATAAGCTGAGACCAACTTTTTGCTCTTAAAATAAGGGTTTTTCCATGTTATCCCCCAATAAGCCGAGGCAGAAAATTTGATCGGCGCAGCGCCAGATTAATCCGGCGCCCGGCATTACAAAATTTTTTGCCAATTTAGAGCAGAAAATGCAAATTTTATCTGTTTTAATCGCCCATGCAAATACGGTACCGATTGTCCAAAGTGCAAAATACGGTAGTGCAAAGTGTAAATAGGTAGTACAAAGTGCAAAATAGTGCAAAGTGCTGTGAATTGACGGGCGGTGACATTTTGATCTCCGGTATTGTCTGGTTCAAGATGTATCTGCCGAATAAACCGACCGCAGAAAATTAGGTTAAAAAAATTAGGTCCAGAAAATTGGCTTATTAGCCGGAAAATACGGTATACAACGAAAAGTTATTACTTTATAGACTAGCATTTGTAAAAAACTTTTTAAGGTTTGTGATTCACAAGCAGCCCCCTCCCCCACACACTAAATTAAAGATGTACCATGCAAAAGTTTTTTTTTTTCTGTACAAGTGCTGTGTGCAAATTTGCTACTATAGTCCTAAATTTTTGCAGATTTTTGTGAAAACCTTGGGGCATCGAAAAGTGTATTGCTTTTAAACGTGATACTATGAGTGCTATGATTTCATGTTTTGTTGCTGTGATGTAGTGATAACCGGAATTTTTTTGCATTAGTTTGTTATTTTGCTGTGCTGCGAATTTACGTTGCCGAGCAGAAATTTGTTGCAAAATCACGTTTTAAACGACTTATTTTTAAGAAAAATTATGCAATAGCTGAGGACTGAGGAGCTTACCCCCCTGGACCATTAAGTAGATAAAGTAAAGTTTGGCACTATACAGCAGAAGCGATTCAGAATATAACTAAAATTCAGAGCGCTTGGGCACCGGCTCCTAGCCCCCCTCCTGAGTAATAATCCCTTTTGTGAATTTTTGGCTAAACTATTAGAAAAATTGGTACTAGCAAAAATGTGGTCGTATCTTCGCTAGTGCTTGTTTGGAATTTGGGCCCTTCAATCCAAATTTCTGGCTATGTCTCTATACTTGGGCCCCTGCGATGACGAACCAATCATTCATATATTATTGGGCAATTTAGTTTTACAGTATATGTTTTTTAAGATGATGATGGCGTAGTTTATTTTGGATATATAGAGAAAAAAATTTCTACCAAAACACTTCAGTTAAAAAAATTCAATTTAAAAAAACTGCTTTTTAGTTGAAAAAGAATTGCCGTTTTCACATCTCTTTTAGGAACATTGTACGGTGTTAGTACAGTATTACTGTATTTCGAACTCGTGTTTTCATGGAACTTCTTTTTCTGTAAAATCATATTTATTCTCAATTTTGTTAAAATGCAACTGACGTGGTCTGGAAATAAGGTAATATTTTCATTTACGTCTGAAAGGAATGTTAAATTTCAGTGTTTTGAGATACTCGTTTATTTCAGAAAACTATGGATTGTGTAGTGATTTTGATGGTGATTTAAGATCTTGGAAAAGATTCGAGGAGTTAGCGCTGAGATAAGAAAGTACACTTTTATGAACTTCACCGCATGTTTTGATAAACTGGAATAATTTTTGTTGTTTTATGTTTGACAGGTTTACCGCTGTTGTTAAAATGTTGGACAGTGGCGAAAAATTGAAACTGGATCAAATGCATTTAGAAACTGTATTACCGGCTTTGGGTATGCAGTTAATTTTAATTTTGTATATTTGGAATTTTCTACCAGTAGCACGTCTAAAATACGCACGGACTAACGATGTTGACGAGGTTTAGGTTTTAGACAAAGGTTTGATCTTTTTGATATCTCAAAGTCGATTTCTTTCACTTAATTATTTAGTTTTTATTTTGGGTATAGTATGTATTGCAATCTAAACTAATGCTGTGGATTTTGACACTGCTTTATATTTTTTCCCGTATGACACCTACGCATGGTAATCACTTCTTTTCAGATTCTATAAATTACAAATCCCACGACGTTATAATATAAGTGGGCCAATATTGCTGTAATTGTTTAGAGGATTGAGGTATAAATTGTTACAAATTATCAGCATTCTGAGTTATTCTGAATGAACTAGAAACTACAGAAAGGCATAATTTTGTGTTCAGTAGCGTAGCCAGGGGGGCGGGGGGGGGGGGGGGGGGGCTCGAGCCCCCCATTGGCTTGAAAAGTATGCAAAATACCACGTTTTTAGTGCTTTTGAGGCCGATTTTTGCTCTAAAAATGAAAATAGCCCTCCCAACGGGATTGGCGAGCAGAAGTTGTGAAGAATTGCTCTGATTTGGACTTCAAAACTGGAGTTTTTGCTTTGGATCTCATCTAAAGTTGGTCAGAAAAAGTCATTGAATTTGGGTGAAGACCTTTTTTTTTATCACTTAATTTTGGCCGGAAAAACCGTTTAAATCCCAATGAAGATCTTTTTTTTGGAGATCTCAATTTGGACGAAAAAGCCGACTCAAACTGATCAAAAATCGATTAAAATCTGGGTCAAGATCGTTTGATGTTTTTTCCAGTATCCAAAACAGCCCCCCCCCCAAAGCAAATTCCTGGCTATGCGCCTGTTTGTGTTTACGGAATTGATTTTTAAAGTATTGAATTTTAGGTAAAAAAGTTCTGATCGTCAATGGGGGTTACAGAGGAAATATCGCAACAATGGAAGCTGTTCATATGGAGAAATTTTGTGCAACTGTTAAGATTGTAGAGGTGCTTATCATGATATTCTGTGATTGTTACACGCTGACTGCATAGAATAATTTTCAAAAAACGAAGCACCAATTCAATAAAGTATCGTAGTCTTTCTGACCTTTATTTTCGATGAAAATCTTTAACGCCTGTTAAAATATCTAAACGTTGAAGCCGAACTAGTCCCATCTTCAGTCGAATATTAAATCGTATTTAAATGAAATTTTTGATAGTTTAAAATAATTGAGAGATAATTATACTAACTTGGTTTCTGTTTGGAGTCGTACAGTCAGAGAAAATATGCTTCACCTTTGCCCGTTGGCTTAAGTTTTTTTGGTGTTTTTCTCCGAAGTACAGGTTTAGTGAATTATTTATGTTAGTATGTTTGGCTTACTTAACTTCATGAAAGAATTTATGTATTCTAATCGTAAAACTCGGCAGTTGACAAAATAAGACAAATTGGTTTGGAAGTTGGAGGAAAATCAAGAGTGGGCGGGGGGGCGCGCTTCTTGTCCGAAGCGAAAGCGTTTGGCTTTCTGCCAAACTTCGTAAATTATCAAGACACTGCACAATTCACAGTGTACACAAAAGCCTTCAAATAGAACGTTGCACTTTTTACGGCTGGTTTACGTGCTTCGAGTTTAACGTTAGGATCATTACGCCCGACTCCAGTCATCGTGTAAACTCGCTTCACTGACTTCATAATTCGTATTTTTAGGGCCCATTGAATGGAAGACTCGTCGAAGATATTAAATATGAAGATATATCAAAGCTGCACTATCAAACTTGATTGATGTACCTACGATATGATGATGGCATATGATGTCTTGACATTATAGTCGACAAAATCAAAGCCACGTAGATGCGTTGAAAGCAAGTTGAAAGGAATGGAAGAAGAGATACACCAATCTGTTTTCAGCAACAAGTAGATTGTTTCGTTCAGGATATTAAAAAGGTTAAATTTGAGCCCGGTATCAACTTCATAATTGCTCACAATCTTCAGTACGAAAAAAGATGTTGTTGAGTGTAATGTTTGCGAATAAAACTCGTTGCAGAAATCGAATTCGGAGGCAAATTTTTAATCATTCAATTCCCCGAAAATCTATTTAAGCAACACAAGACTTTTTGAAGTATTTTTTTTGGTTTGAAAAATTTGGTGTTTAATTTATACCAAACAACTTCATTCAGAGGAGTAACTAATTGCATGCTACAAGATCTATCAGTTTACGAAGCCGAAGTTTGCATGCTGTTGATGTAACGGATATTTTTCTAGGAATGTTCTGTACTTTTGCATTGTTTTGAAATTGGATTAAATCAGAAATACGAACTCGAATCACGTTTGTTTTTTACTTTAGCTGATAGCAGAGCCTCCAACCGAAGGAGACTGGAAGTAAAACTTCTAGCCGTTGAAGACTGTAACAATAACTCGATTCTGAGAGACTACGACTATTTTTGTCCAATTTCTATTTACAAGACGTGTTGTTTAGCAGCGCAAAACAAAAAGCATTACTTCAATTTCGGGGGAATGCGTGATAGGCCTGCGAACTCGATCGATTTTTATTCGAGTTGTCTATTTTGGCAAGTTCGAGTTCTCTAATTTTTTTAGTTCAAGTTCGGCAAAAATATCAAGTTTTTCGTGTTCAGGCTGACAAAAATACTAAGTCTACTAGTTTACTACCGGTTTTCGCCTCCAGGAAATTGCGATTTTTTGCGCTTATGAGATGAGGCCCCGCCGAAAAAGTCCACCTGATAAAGCTACCGTAAAATCAAGTACAAAATTATGGGACAAAAAAGTTAATCGGGCGTGGATCAGGACAAGGCCTCAAAAACAAAATGTATGACAAGTAAGATATTGTTGGGCGATGTTATGTTCCAGTTATTTCTCCATTAAGCTGCTGAGGAACGTCTTCTAAACATCGTTTTTGGTCAGTCTGACATAAAATGTAAAATTTTCGGATCAAAGTCGATGATACCGAACAATTGAACAGTCTGCATGCCGCTTCGGCAACAAAAAGCGGTCTTTTTTTGTGTTTCGCAGCAGATCTTACTGTACACCTACGATTAGCACTTAATACAGACATTGTTGTCGCACTCAAACAACTAGAACATAAGAAATTGCGTTGGTATTCATTCGTAGCAACTAGAAAAACATCATTAATTGCGTTGCAGTAAGTTGCTTAAGTAATTTTGCTAAACAGACCACAAGCAGCTATTGCTACTGTCGCAGCATGCATGAAACAAACCGGACTTTGGTTGATTACTTTACAACAGCGGTTTTCAACCTTTACGTTCAGCGGGCCAATCTTGTTCGGGGGCAGTGGCATTGTTTGGAATGGTGGCACCCGGGGCGCGATTTCGTGGTGTCACCCTTTATCACGTGACGCTTCCGCAGCCGTGACCGACTAATGTTCAAATGCGGATGGAGACGAACAAAAAACGTCTTCACAGCAAATTACTGGAGTTTTCAGTTCAAAATTCTACTGGAGCCCCCTCCCCCAAAAAAGAAAAGGTCTTCACCACAAATTAGTGACACCCTGGGCGGGCCACCTTCCCATAGTGACGCTGCTGCGCGGGGGCGGCGGTCGCAGGCCACACGCAAATAGTTAAAGACGGTGAATCATCCAGCCAATTCCGGTGGTTTACAATAGCTAAAATTGAACTATAATTTTTGATATTTTTTGTTTTAATTTTGGGACTGCGGTTGCAAAGATATTCAAAAAATACAAAAAGATGTCCCCCCGAAAAAAATTTTGGAAACTCTGAGTTTTGTTCTTCCCGTCAAAACCACAGTAGGCCTAATGGTTTAGAGAACTGTGGTAGGCCTAATAGTTTAGAGATAGTTTATTTCTAAATAGTTTAGGCCTAACTATCTCTAAACTATTAGGCCTAATAGTTTAGAGATAGTTAGGCCTAATAGTCAGAGGTGGAGTCGAGAACACAAGGCTCGAGGCCAAGGCCTGGGACACAAAAAAAATCCGAGGCCAAGGCCAAGGACAGCCTTTCCGAGGACAGACACTCTCGAGGCCAAGGACAGGAATGCTCGAGGCCAAGGACACAAGCGCAAGTGCTCTCCAGAAAAAAAAAAGGTTTTCACAAAAATTTTTTAGGCGATCTCCAAAAAAAAAAAGGTCTTCACAAAAATTTTTCAAGCGATCTCCACAAAAAAACGTTTTCCAAAGAATTTTTCAAGCGCTTCACAAAATTTTAACAATTCAAAAAATAGTGCTGTCCTCGAGCCGAGGACAGGCCAATTTTCGAGGACTTCAGGCCTCGAGGCCAAGGACTTGACCTTCGAGGCCAAGGCCAAGGACTTCAAAATGTGTCCTCGAGGCCAAGGACGTCCTCGAGGACTCCACCTCTGCTAATAGTTTAATAAGATTACAGCGATTACAGTAGCCTAATAGTTTAGTGAACTGTGGTTTTGGCGGGAAGAACAAAACTCAGAGTTTCCCAAAACTTTTTGTCGGGGGATATCTTTTTGTATTTGTTGAATATCTTTGCAAACGCAGCCCTAAAATTAAAACAAAAAATATCAAAAATTATGGTTCAATTTTAGCTATTTTAAACCACCGGAATTGGCTGGATGATTCACCGCCTTTAATACTATACGAATTTCTTTACAGAGAAACCTTGTTCGCGCCGATTCGTCGTTCCAAAGCGAGAGATAAATTTTGCACTGAATGACGGTAACTCTGGAAAGGCTGTGACTGGTACGGCCTTCCAAAGTCCATCAAGCTCTACCCTGTGTCCACTACCGATAACTCGTCGTAGAGTGCTTTGAGCGTCGCTGAGTTTTTATGATCGATCAGTTTCTGAAATCCGAAATCCATTTTGTCAGGATCGACTGCAAACGGATTGATAAATAGATTTTCGTTTCTTCACTAGATTTTTTGTGTGCATAACCAGTCCCGTTGCTACGGGGGGCCCGGGGAGGGGGGGTCGTGCCTCCCCTAACGACTGCTTGTGCCTTCCCATTTTCATTTACTCAGAATACGTTTTTGGAACATCACGTAACGATAAGACAAGACACAATAACGGAAAAAGGAATAACAACGTTCAAACGTAATTTTCGTTTGAAATTTTCTCCATTCTTTGCGAAATTGCTGGCCACCACCTGCTGTATATAAATGTGACACAATAATCCGTCTTAAATAAAATTTTTTCGTATTAACAATTTTTTCGTGTTTGTGATTGCATTAAAATATGGAGCTGATTTTTGACAAACCTGATAATTTATCGTTGACTGCCTTGTGAGCGACCACTTTGTGTAGGTCCCCTAAACTTTCAAGAATTTGGCAAGTTCTCACGAAATTTTATAATCCGTCTTACCAACACAACACGCCTTTACGGATTTGTCGCGGATGAGAGATGTACTCGTAAGTCTATGGAATCGTTACCGGTACTTCGTTAGTGATTAGGACCTGAAACAATACGTGAAAACATTTTTAAAAAACTTGCTGTTTTTGTTTTTTTTAGAGCACACTCAAATTTTTTTTTAGGTCGCAGTCACTTGCGCAAGTATGGGGAAGGGGCTAGGGGGGATTCAGCCCACTTTGGACAAGTCATTTAGAAAATTTAACCCCAAAATACGAGCGTTTAAACGTGTTCTGGACTTGACCTTGAGCATATGGGGAGGCTAAAGGGGCAAGGCACTTTAATTCTTTCAATGTCTTTTGAATTTTAGCAATTTACTGTAGCTATTTGTATGGTTTCAGAAACGTGCGAAAAGTGGTTGAAATGGCGTTAAAAATGCTATTATTTGCCGCAAAATCACAAAAATTACCCAGCGGTTGGGAATTCCGCCTCCCAGCCCCCCTCTGTGATATGCTTGAGTTGCATCAGTTTGTTCAGCACGGGGCCTAAATTAGACAATTTTTGAGCGAAAACACTTTACTTTTGCCAGGTTGCGCTTCTGATCGCATTTACTGATGCAGACAGATTTTTCAAGCAATTATATGGGCCGCGTACAAAACGAGCTAAGAAAAGCTGCCGGCCTTATGCGTCTCTTTTTTCAGATACGAATCCAAAATTTTTAAAATCGCGCAAAAGTTGGAGCCGTAAAATGACAGTTTTTATGTGAAAAGTTTAGGCTATTTTAGTGCCCCCACCACTTTCGGCTAGTTCCCCCTTACTTCGTTTTGCTCTGGCGACGGCACTGTGCTTAACCTTGTAGCCTTATAAAACGCTTACGCAGCCCACGGAGGCTGTGGCTTGAAGCACCGTTGTAGGTTCGATACACATCTCAGATGTATGGATATTGGCTTGACATTTCGGGCATGTGAGTTATGAAATTCTTTGCATTTCAGAAAGGGCTCGCGGGCCACAAAAATGTGCCAACATTTCACGAGGTTGATCTCAAGACAGTCGGTACAGATTGTGCAATCACCATCACTTTGCAAAACGTGTTTTAAAATTTGCACAATGTTGGGATCTTATGTGCTCTGAGTAATATTTGTTGAATTTTGTCAAAACGGTGAGAGCCTTCTAACAAAATATAACCTTTATTACAGTTACGTTTACATTCTCTTAAAAAGGTTTGGGATGATTTGTGCAACAATTGTGGCTTTTTAATGAAAATAATAGTAGCATTGTCGCTTTAGCACAGAAAAATATTTGAACATATTTACCAAGAAATGGGAAGCGCAGAAAGAGAGGGCGCTACACGCAATTAAGAACTTGCTAAAAAGTCAAATGATCCTCATAATATTTTGGCACTGCTCTTCTATGGTTCTACCCAGTAATATTTAAGGTGGATTTACACAGTATCTGTTTTTCGTCCGTTTTTTTACGTTTTTGCTTCTCCGTGAAAAAGTATGCGATTTTTCATCCGCATTTGTACAATTGCACATGTCCATATCCGCACTAACCAGACAGTCACAAACTGGACAAAAGTCTTCCGAAAAAAATTTTTTGTAAAGGGGTACAGCTCTATTTTGAAATATCGCTTTTTTCGTTCATACATAAAATTTTTAAACAAAATTTTTGTCTATATATAACAGTCTACTTAGTGCGGTTATGGACTTATAAAAATGCGGATGAAAAAGCGCATACTTTTTCAAGAAGCAAAAACGTAAAAAAACGGTCGAAAACGTAAGAAAAACGGATACTGTGTAAATTCACCTTTAGTGAATATGGCTCAACTCCACTGCAAAACGATCTTCTCCGAAGAATTTTTAATGGGGGCCCAGGTTGTGAAGCCTATTACACTACGCATGGTGCTAAACGAACTTTGCCCAAACTGGAACCAAAGTTTTCTATTAGGGAACTCTGCTGGAACTTTATTGAGATCTTTTGAAAATAACTGTGATCGATTTGCCTCATTTATCACCATCGTTATGCATACGTTAATGACGATCTTACCAATCGTGAAAAGGGCGAAATTGTGAATACTAGTTAATGCACCTTGTTCTTATAAATTTAAGACTCGACTCAATTACAATATCGAGGCCCGTAGTCGTAAGCATTAGCTGTTACCGATACTCTTTCTCAACAGAATAATGAACCTACGGATATGAACCCAAGGGGACCAGCACTTTTGGTGATCATAATGAGCGTGATATCGATGTTTATATGATCAGTTAGGGAACACCTAGTATAGAACAGAACCGATGATAGCATTTTCAGGTGTTTTACAGTAATGGTGCTCTGCTCGTCTGTAAAAGATGAATGTAGAGGAAAATTGCGCAACGCAATGCAACGCACTGTTAGTCAGTGAGAGCACTGTATAGCAGCAGAATAAAACAGTAGGCTGGTAAAGTAAACTCAGTAAATTTTCAGAACTTCACCAACTTCACTATCAGTAACCACTAATTAACAATATAGCCTAATATTATAAAAACAGAAAAAAAATCCGGAAATAAGCTAAAGAGAATAAAAATGCAGTTATTTTTCATTCGTAAATTGATAATGGTTAGAGCAATGACATAAAATTAGCCAAAACATTTGTAAAATAGAAAATGTTGAAAATAGTCTTGGCTATTTTTTCCTTAATTAAAGCAAAAAAATAGTTGGAAGTACCAGCAGTAAAAAATGTTAAAGGAATTAAAAAAGAAAAGCAAATCAAAAATAAAATCAATGCACTATTAAGCTAACTGGTAGGACTTGGTGCTAGGTACTTATTATAAGTGCAAGCGGGTAAGATTAGGATTACAGTTTAAATTGGTTGTCAAACGCAGGGGTGCCGAAAGCCTGAATCCCCCCAATAGTTTGAGTATGGTCTATATCTGCATTTCCCCCAATAATTTGACGCTGGTGTGCATCTGAGCGTAGGTGTCCACTTGAATTCGAGGAAAAAAGTGTTCCTTTTTTGGTGAAGACCTTTTTTTATTTTTTTTGGTCTACACCTGAATTAGGGAAAAAAGTGCTCTAAGTTTGGAGAAGATCCTTTTTTTTTGGTCTTTACTTAATTTGCTCACCTGAACAAAATCGTGGTCGAGGTTCATCCCTCCCAAAGTTAAAAATAGGGCAAAATTGGGGTAAAATTGCAAATTATCCCCCCCAATGCTCAACAAAAATCGGCAACCCTGGTCAAACGTTTTGCCGCGCCTTTGCCTGGGCGTTTCAAGAATTCATGGCCGGAACTTTTTACAGTTTGACCGAGAGATTTGGGTAAAGCTTCCCATGAGATTAGAAGAAATTTGATTTCGTGTGACTGTACAACACCGCATTTACAACTTTAAACCCTACGGTAATTTTTGCAAGGCGATTGACAAATGTTTGCAAGCTCTCAAAATGTAAAAAACTAAAAACATTTAGTCTCAAAGATGTTTCGCCACACATTTTAGATACGATGTTTTGAAAAGGTTAAGAGCGGAAATTTTTTACAAGCGACCCGGCCAAATTTTGCAAAGTTTCCGAAGTTAAAAACAAAATAACAATAACAATTAATTTTTTTGTCTTGTTTTGATGTTTCATAAAATTCCGTTCCTAGCAATGCCATCGGCAATCGAAAAAAAATCGGCATTGAATAGTAGAGGAAGCAAAATTTTTTCATTGGAAATGCGTAAAAAACGTGTCCATTCATTCATCTTTATTTCAGGTATGAAACCCTGTGAATGCATAATTTTAAACAGTCGACAGCTTGGCAGAGAGAAAAAAGTCGTCGTTTTTACAACGACTCTAATAATAATTGCATGACCTGGATTTGACCCGTACCCTAGTCTCGTTGTTGTGTTCTTGGAAACGAAATTGCATACTGCTATGCAATTATTCTTGTTTACTATGCAGTTTCTGTTTTAACTACAGTACCGCTATATAACCTGCTGTATTACTACAGCGTTTCTTCAGTTACCTGTATTTTCAATCAGTGCAGTGCTAGTCATAGTCATAGTCATGTTTATTTAGCACAAAACAACACACAGCACAAAAAAGCAGGGAATTGAGTTGTGACAGGAAGCTGCGAAGGGACCTCTCGGTCATCAAGTCGAGCAGCCACCTATGAACATAGCAATCGTGCAGTGCGAATGTAATTTATTAATTGAGAAGTAGCAGTAAGTTGCTCAATGAGAAGCCCCAGCAAAACCCGCGATGACCACCCCAGCGAACACGCCTCCACCCTCTCGGCCAACCTCGCTCAACCATTGATGAAAAAATTCATAACAAAAAATTCGTAAGGTAAAATGAAGCGAACCCGAACGAAGAGACGCAACCCACCAGCCAGCCTCCAGCATAATCTGCTGACGAATCCCTATGCGGTATAGTTACTGGTCCGATAATAGTCACAGAAGTAGTAGTCGTATCAAAGTTCCGAATAATATAAAACTGAAAGCATCAAGTATAATTTGACAGCAAATGCTTCTTATATTGTATTTTGAATCGATTGAAGGGTAATTGTTTTATTTCTAAAGGTACTGAGTTCCAAATTTTAACACCTTGGAATTTAATATTTCTCTGTAATGTAAGTGTTTTATATCTGGGCAAGTACAAACTATATTGGGATGACGCCAAACGTGTTGATCGTGTGTGTACCGAGGCGATTGAGGTAAAAAAGGAAGAGAAACTAGGAGGCAAATTTTTTCTCGCGTACTTATACATAAATTTAGCAACCTCATAGGTATATAATTCGTTTAACTTAAGAACTTGCAGTTGCAAATAGCAATTCGTGGTATTGTCTCGCCAATGAGCTCCTACCGATAATTTAACTGCTCGATTTTGCAGTGTAGTTAGCCTTTTTAAGTACGTTTTATAAGTGTTTCCCCAAATGATAATTCCATAAAGGAGATGAGGGTGAATTAAAGAGTAATACAAATTTTGTAAAGCTTTTAACGGTAACACATGCCGTAGTTTGGACAATACTCCAATAGATCTTGAGATTTTACCACAAAGTAAATTAATATGGTCATCAAAATTTAGTCTCGAATCGATCGTGACACCTAAGTACTTTACAGAATCTTTAACTTTTAATGGAGATTCATACATATACACTTTGACGATAGGAATTTGATGGGTTCTTTTAGGTGGTATTATTAACACATGTGATTTTTCGGGATTAACAGTAATTTTATTTGCTTTAGTCCACTCATAAACTTTCTGTAACTCAAGATTCATTTTTTCACTGAGAATAATTGGATTAGTTGCGTGGATTACTAAGCATGTATCGTCAGCAAACAGACGGGGGGTCGAGCTTAATGCATTTGGCAAATCGTTTACATAGATCAAAAATAATAACGGGCCTAGAGTACTTCCTTGTGGGACGCCAAAATGATTTAATGATAGTTTAGAACGAAAGTTTTGATAAGCTACATATTGATATCTATTGGATAAAAATGACTTTATTAGTTTGTACGCTATGCCTCTAATACCGCAATGTTCAAGTTTATGTAAAAGCAATGGATGGTAGACCGTATCAAATGCCTTTTTAAAATCTAATAGAATTAAGCCTGTATATAGATTATTGTTGACGTTGTCATAACCGGCCGTTAATACGTCTAATATTGCATGGCTAGTGGACTTATCACTTTGAAATCCGTATTGTGTTTTCGTCAATACAGAATGCTTTCGAAAAAATGTACTTAAACGTCTAAAGATCAGTTTTTCAAAGATTTTAGCAAAACAAGTTAAGATGGATATTGGCCGATAGTTGGTAAAACTTTGAGTATTACCTGATTTAAAAAGTGGAACAATTTTAGCTGTTTTACAACTTTGTGGGAATATACCTAATCGAAAAGCATTATCAATAAAATAACACAAGGCGGGAGCTAGGATAGTGGAAGCTACTTTAAGAAAATAAGGTGATAAATTATCATGACCCACTGATTTATCATATTAAGAGAATTTATCATATTAAGAACCTCATTTACTCTAGGTGGTTCCATATAAATCGAAGAGCTTACACTCTTACTTAAAAATTGTCTATAAGTTTCATTATCAGTTGAATCAAAGTTTTTAGCCAAATTTTTTCCGACATTTGAAAAGAATTCGTTAAACTCCTCTACAATTACGTGCTGGTCTGTTATTTTATTACCATTTAAGTTTACAGATTCAGGTAGAGTTGCGGATTTGGAGTTGTTACCAGGAAGCAAAGTTCGAAGTAGCTCCCAAGTCTTTCTAGGGTTATTTGCATGTTTTTTAAGCTCATTCTCATAATGTAGCTTTTTAGCAGTTGCCTTAATTTTGGTTAGTTTATTAGAGTATATTTTGTATACCTTTTTCATAGCATCATCACCACAAATGTAATGAGATCTGTACATTCTTTGTTTATGACGAATAGAAACGTAGATGCCCTTGGTAATCCACGGTTTGTTCATTAATTTTTTTTGCTTTCGAGAAAGCTTTTTGAGAGGGGAATGATTATCGATCACTTTTAAAACTAACGATATAAAGGAATCAAACGAGGTGTTATAATTAGTTTCAGTTAAATCGTCCAGATCAGCAAGAAATTTATTGACACTCTCATACATTTCATCACAGTAATTTTCTACGTTGAGGTTAGATTTGTCTCTGAATGTGTGATGGTTTACTTTTAAGGGGGAAATAGATAAGCCAGATATGCTACAAAATATAACATAATGGTCAGAAAGTTTATTATCGCGTCGAATCACACCAGGTTTTATAACACGAAATGTGTCATTAGTTATAATATGGTCAATAATGGTTGAAGTGGTATCAGTTACCCGAGTAGGAATAGTTACAATAGGAACCGAACCGAAACTATTTAGAGAATCATTATAAATTGAAGAACCCGGAGTTACTTTTGTGGGGGAAATATCAATGTTTAGGTCCCCGAGTAGGTAAAATACGTCTTTACGCATAGTTATTTTGTTCATGACGTTGCTGAGAGCTTGGGAAAAATCTTCAATGTTCATGGTGCTAGTATTGGGATGCCGGTAGACGGCTCCTATTGTAATCTTTTTTTCTGTATTATTACCGAGGCACACATTTAACCATATGTCTTCACAGCCATTAACGTTTAAATTAAGTTCATGATCTATTGTAAATTGAAATTTAGACGAAACGTAAATGGCAACTCCACCTGCATTGGTTACTGAATCAGAGTGGAGAAAATTATAACCGGGTATTGAAACGTTAATTAAGGGGTCTCCTTTCAATCGCGTTTCGGATACACACACGATGTCTGGAAAAAAGGGTAATGTAGTTAAAAATTCATATAAATTATCAAAATTATCAAGCTTGTTTAAGGATCTTATGTTAATATGAAAAAGCGATAATGTTTTTTGATCGCAGTCAATGAAATCAGGAGTATCGGAAAACGGAAAATCGAAATATTTACATTCGGCAATGTTCTCATGCAAACAATTAAAGGCAGTTTCAGACAAGTCAAAAAAGTTTTCATTATCATCATCAGCCGGTCGACTCGCACCGAGGAGCTCTCGCAACTTCCCGTTGTGATTAACCGCGCTATTGCTTACAGCCATTGCAGTTCTACACTATAGCATCATTGCAGACAATTTGCGTACAATTTCGCACAAATACAAAATATGGTCTACAGTTTTAATTAACTTATTGTTTGCACATATTCAAATCGGCAAGCTTTACACTAAACCATCATCAAATTGATACTTAGTTTTATGACTGCAGTGTTTACACTTAGCAGATTGACAGGTTTGGTATCGATCCCCATTACAACAGATAAAATTTACAAAAGTCCAAGAGCTAGTGTTTGATGATGCAAAGACTTAGTAACTTGGATAATGTATAATCAATAGAAAGACAGTAAGATTAACACGTAACAATTATACTTATTCTTCTCATAAAGCAAACAACTTAAACTACTTTAAAAGTATAGCTGTCATGTAGGTACTTGCTTGCAATGTGCCAAGGCAACCGAAAGCAAGTAAACGTGACTCCATCTTGTCACTAGAGGACCGATAATATCAAAACCAATTTTGAATAATGCGCATAATTAAAGCAGGAGATCAAAGAAAAGATATTACTAAATTGGGTAAGTCTAGTTGGTAAAGTGCCGCCAAAATTTACAGTAAATAAGCGTAAGAAGTCAGGCACATTTGAAAGCAATCAATAGGTGCGTGAAGCCAGAAAAACTATGCAAACAATTTTGATTGATATCGTTTGTGAAACTTGCTACTCATCATGTTGAAACATGTTGAGTACCTAGTATTTTAAATCTTGTGATACCTATTATCAACATTTTCCTGAGATATGCTCTTGACCAGTATGTGGTTGTGCTAATGTGCAATCTTCTGTTTGGAGTACTTGAAGCAAACTGTTATAATTTAAGCTGAACAACTGTTCATATTCGTTGCTGTGCTGTGTACACTGTTCTTGGATATAATGCTGTGATTAAGTACTGGGTTGCACACATCAAAACATATCGCTATTTTGGTACTTTTTGCATAATGATTCACCGTTTCTCATTTTCTGGGTACTTATTGCATTGCATATTATATTACAGTCTAATTATTTGCTATTTCGTTACATCTTGTACATTATTTACCTCATTTTTGGTTACTTTATTTGGTACGACCAGGCGCAGGGAGATGCGACCAAAATTTTGTTCGTGCGACCAAACGTCCGACCACGACCAAGTGTGAAAGGCGCCATTTAAATCAATACAATCACCTGGTCTGACTTCTACTGTCGTACCAAATCGGTCGCCAGTGTGAAATGGGCCTTAGTGAACGAAAATGACGTTACCGAGCTCTTAGATGCACGTGCAAAAATAACATCTTGCCTTTAGCGAGTATTTCGTTCAGTAGTGCCTCATAAAAAATTCTTGTTATTAATGCGAATTAGGAAATTTCTGTCGTGTGGGCCCTGAAGTTTCGTAAATTTCTCCTACTTCGGCTCTACGTTTCTACCTCCCAACCATCTCCTGCACTGATAGACTTGGTACAATACATCATGAGCGTTTATGTTCCTGTTTGGTTCCAGATAAAAAGTAATAGCAACCAGACAAATGGTGCACAGCACTACTTTACTCTCCAAAATTGTTCGCAAAGTAGGACACAAAGAGTTCGAGACGTTGTTAATATGGTTCTGCAGAGAAACGGATTTTTTGCCCACCCTGGAAATATTTTAATATCAATGTTGATGGATAAGCAAGAACATGTTCGAGAACTGGCATGGAGAAGAATTCTGAAATGTCGAAGCAATTCTTCCATGGGAAGACGTAAAGTTGTTGTGCCAAAAGTGCTTTTTGATGCAGAACACTACTATGAAATGATCGATTGGCAAGCTACTACAATCAGCGAAACTCTTGTAACTCATTGTCTTTCAAATGCCACCATTGAAAGCTACGTAAAATCACGAATGCTGCCTTCGGAACTTTTTCCTAAGTTTCCATGTCACACACAAGCAGTTGAAAGAGCTGTAAAGCTTATTACTGAGGCTTCGGCTTGAGTTGAGGACTCTTCTGAAAGAGATTGCTACATCTTTGCAAAACTGCAATCAAGGAAAAAGATCTCATAGTTTAACACAAAGAAAGACTTTGTCGTTTAAGCAGACATCTAATCAGCTTTAAAGACTATTTTTGTATTATGACTTTAAACAAGACGTGTGTGTGTGTCCAGGGCCTCAGAGAGAAAATTTTCCAGGGGGTACGAAGGTCGATATCGGGCCCCCCAAGCCTTATCGGGGGCCCTTGCCGTTAAATCATTTTATGCTCGCTGGGTGTATATCTTCATTTAAAAGTGAGGGATTAACGATATTCGCATACAGTTAGGACCTGCGAAAAATACAACTAGACATAAAATTGGTTTAAATTCAGCTAGGGGGTGTGGGGGAGCGCTGTGAGCTCCCCCAACGGGGTCCGGGGCAGAGCCCCGGAAGCTTTAGCACTTTTTCTGCTTCTCGAGCGTAAAATACAGCATTTGATCAACATCCCAGCACCAAACTTGCTTAAACTGACAAGCAGAAAACGTGATATACATGAAAGAAAGTATGTGAAGTGGGGGATGATGACATTAACACAATATTTTACAATAGGCAGTGGCTGTTGTTACGTTACGTAACACTTCACTCGTAGGATAATATTACGTAATTTGTAACATTTCAGCGGTGAAATATTTTTACATGAATTTTGCCACTTAGCTCTTGCGATGTTTATTGAAGCGACAAGACTGCAAGTGCAAGAGCGTGTTGCATTGTATTGGCTAAGGGAGAAGCCGCAAGCGTAATTATTAAATTAATACTTTTTTTGGACGCATTAGGACTGTAGAAAGCATTACGATCCATCATAACAAACCGATACTTTTTTTAGGACGCTATCAAAAATCAACTTAAATCTAGTTCATTTGATTAAAATTTTTATTGGAATTCAATTAAAATCAACTAAAATCTACTTATGAACAGAAAATTAGATGCAAATTCATGCAGTAATAAGCGCAAGAAGGGTCCATACTAAAACACCTACGCCGTAAAAAAGTTTGAATTTAAGGCAATCAAAAGCTTTTGTTTTTTCACTGGGATTTGCTGTTTTGCAAGGTGGGCATCGCTGCCCGAACCCCGACTCGAATGCAAGGTTCTGAAGTAAAACAAAAGAGATCACTGCAAATCTTCCTAAACGCATAACATGCCACCGCAATCGCAGCGGATCGAACCCGTATATGTAACATTTTAATCAAAGTAAAACTTTTTTGCTGGAAAGTTTTTTTTTTTAAGTTTTTATTTGAAAAAAGACTGTCATCTGAAAAAAATTTTTCTTTGGAAAAAACTTGTTTTTTTGAAAAAAATTTTTTTTCTTGAAAAAAAAAATTTTTTGTCTCTGGTGCTAAAAGTCTCGGTGCATAATCGGCGGCGCCTAAACGTCCGCGCATAAAAGTCGTAGACCGGTTTATTGTACTCCAACTATGGTGATTGCAAAAACGCGTAGAACAAGAATAACAATGTGATTCTATGACATTCTGTATAGCACTTTCGTCTTCTCCCTTGCCCAATTAAATTCTTTGTGATAAACTTGCTGCTACACTTAAATTTTTTTCAGGTTTTACGGAAGTTGAATTTTATCCCCAGGCTGAAGCATAAAACTGGAAAAAAATAGCTTGTAAATTATTTATAACAGGATCAGCCATAGTCAAACATGATAATGCTAAGTTTATCGTTTATTAAAATGAGAGAACATGTTCTACTGAAAAGGCAATTTTATGCTAAGTTTCCTCAATTTTAGCAAATTTAAGGTTTATCTACTGCCAAAGCGGGAACTGAAATCTTCATACCAATACAAAATAAGTTTTAGAATGATGTTCTGGAGACTTAGTACAGTAATTTTGCTTCTAGCCAGGTTAAAAATATTTTTGTTTTCATTACATACATTAACTTTTTGCTTAAATTTGAATTTTTACCCCCTCGGCGGAACCTCAAAAGCACCCCCAATTTCGCTAAAATTTTGCACACGTCATTTTTTCATGCATGTGCCACTTTTTATCACTAGCCATCGAGATTTTGAAAAAAAAAAGTCAAAAACGATACACCTTAATGAGCAGAGTTAAGCTAACTACTGTACGTTTCAAGATTTGTTAATATTTATTTAAAAAGAACTCGATTTCAAAACAAAAAGCACGTGCTTTTTCTGACCATAAAGCGGTACTAATAAAATTATAGCGTATAGCAGATAATATTACATTAAACGCAATATTACGAACGTCGAATCTACAATCCTTAACATCCAAAAGTTTGGAAAGAAAAAGGTGAAAACCAATGCCTTTTGGGGAAAGAAGAGTATGCTCTGTCTAGTGGGTCGCGAGAAAAGGTTCTTTAATGTCGCAATATTCCTTTGTTGAAACATGCTTTCACCCACAGAAAAGAGACGTAACTCATAAATTGTATTAATGATCATCAATCTTCCTTGCAACTAAATAAGACACAAGCATGCACCAAATCGAAATAAAAAAGCATTTAAATAATTGAAAGCACTCTATGCCACGATTTAACCCTATTTTACACGGGGGTAGGGAAAAAAACGCCCACCTTCTCCAGTTTTTTCGTGATAAATCCTTTCCTTAGAAAGTATTTACTTCAAACCAACTGGACTTTGGCTCAGATTTATTCACAAATAACTCCTGAAAATTTGAAGGTGCTAAGGTAAGGAAAAGTTTCCCAATCTTGAGGTTTGTCACTTTCCAAAACCTGAGCATTTTTTCAAAAAAATTGGTCGTGACGACGATAGGATATCGTCATCAACCCTAAAGCAATTTTTCTAAAAAATCTTGATGAACAATCTGCAATCTGCATGCCAAATTTGGTGCTCCCGTAACTTTGGGTTAAGCGTAAGATAAGAGAGCATTTGGCCCCACCCCCCCGTATAAGTAAGTAAAATAGCCCGCGTAAAATAGGTTTAAGAGTTAAGTCAACGTAAAATACTAACAATTTGAACTATTTTGGCAAGAGTCTCCACAGACCTACAAACGGTCGTCATGCAAAAAAGCAATTGTAAGAAACAAAAAGAGCAAGAAAAAGCAAAAGTTTTGAGATGACCAAAAACGTTGGTGTAACATTATATTGCACGCACAACAATAATTTAAAACAAAATATCCCACGATTGAAGAAAGATAATTTAGAATTGAGTATTATAGCAATACTAAAGCGAAAAACAGTTTGTGTAAAAATGAAATAGAGAGGAAGCAATATTGAAATAGTACTAATACTAAATATAAGGTTGTGTAAAGATATTGTACTAAACGTGTGTACTAATAATACGTATCAAATAGCTTGCGTAAAGCGAAACAATTCGTGCAAAAGCGATAGCTCGGAATGACCTCGACGAAACAAAAAGCAAGAATTAAAACTTCTATTGGTGAAGTTTAATTTTTAACAAAAACCTTGTTTTTCGACTTTATTCCGAGCCTACCAAGTTCTTTGAGCAATGGTGCATAAATGTGTTCTTTCAACGGAGTAATGATTCCTTTGTCTTGAACCTTACCTAAAAA
Organism: Trididemnum nubilum; assembly: GCA_963965965.1. Classification (NCBI taxonomy): domain Eukaryota; kingdom Metazoa; phylum Chordata; class Ascidiacea; order Aplousobranchia; family Didemnidae; genus Trididemnum; species Trididemnum nubilum. The sequence goes on along the minus strand of OZ014482.1, from coordinate 25,312,339 downwards.
TGAAAGCATGTTATTATAAATAGGCTTAGGCATCAAAATCGCTGTTGATGTGCAGAACAATTTTAATCCGTGATCAAACCTATCTCAATATCAATGGTCAAGTGGATAGAGCGTCTGCAATTGCAGCGGCAGACTCGGGTTCGATTCCCGGTTGGGTCAAACCAAAGAGTATAAAAATTGGTATTCACAGCTTCCCTGCTTGACGTTCAGCAATTAAAGGGACAGTGTGAAGCTTCCATCGCGCGTGGTAGACAGGTGGCAGCTCGACTCGAAGACCGAAGGTCCCTTCGCTGCCTCCTGACCAAGGCAACTTGGTGAATAAAATGCAATTACAATTGCATTATTTTTGCATACCAAACTTGTCGCTTGCCCGTTTGTCATGCATTCTGCAGTACTGGTAAGAGGCTCAAGAACACAAGATATGTAATGATTATTTAAGACAAGCAAAGGGAGAATCAAGAAACCAGTAAATAGTCTTTATCAACACCAGAGTTGGGCTTTATTCGAGAATCAATGAAATACATCAATTTACTCTAACTGAAAAAAAAAAAAAAATTTAATCGTATCAATGACGTTTCGTTCCAGGAAATGTATGTCAAGTCGAGGAAAGTATAGTTCATAGCATTATCTTTGTAGTACGTGGCCAGTTTTTCAAAAAAGCAAAAACTCACAAACATTGCACTAGAAAATACCATAGGTGGGCACAAGTCCGTTAATCGTTAATCCGTTAATAACGAAGCTAACTTTTTTCATTAACTCGTTAATCCCTTAAAAACTTTTTTCATGTTAACAGACTAAATTAACTTCCGTTAAGTTCTGTTAACTTCCGTTAAGGGTTTTGTCGTTAATATCTTGCACCATTCATTCATTCATCGTACCAGTACAAACCAGTTTGCACTGGTAACATTTGTTGCGTATTAGAACGAGTTTTATAGAAGAAAGCGCAGAAAGGATCTCGTTTTTGTGGCAAATAATAAGCTGCAGCCTCATAGGTCTATTAATTATTGCGGTTCGCTATTTCCAAAGATTTTCAGAGCGCAGCTTCGTTGTGCATTTGAACTTATTAGACTCCAAAACACAAAAAGACCACCATAGCAATAGATATTTCCTTACAATCAGCTCAACAACGTCAATACGTGTTCTAGAAGCAAGTGAATAAATAGAAATGTAAATTACTCGCAAAATATTAACGAATTAACGGACTTCATTCACTTCCGTAAATTAAAGCTGAAAATAACGGATTAACGTTAACGGAGGTGTAAAGTTTGTTAACGGACTAGTGGTTAACGAAGCTAACGTTTTGCATTAACTTGCCCACCTATGGAAAATACCAATATTTCGGTGAAATTTTGTATATTAGTAATCAATCATGTTGCCAAGAATACAGCTCACAATCGATTCAACCTACCTAATAATAACATCCGAGCTGCGATAGCACAAGGATAACCGACTGTTTTTGCCATAGCTGTGTACTGGTCTGGGTTGCCGTACTCGACTAAATCGATGTGATGGGTTTCTTTTTTCCCACTAGGAAAGCTAGCTTCTACTTCGTGTCGCATTATTATCATATCGCGTTCATCGCTCTCTGGAAAAAAGTGCACGCTAAGGTTTAAAGTAGTGTTTTTCAAATAAAAATATAAAAGGACTAAACGTAACGTAAATGGGCTTTCAAACTGTTTTCGCTAATTCTAACAGCATTTGGCTATGCACAACCTAGTAAACCTTCAATAACACTAGGCAACAAAAGTTCTGCTACTTTGAAGTGAAAAAGTGCTTTACAGTACATTTGGGGCGCTGATTTCAAACCTGCCTTTATTTTTGTGCTAGCACGTCAAGCTTTTTAGTTATTTGAGAAAATATAATGAAGTAATGCATTAGGAAACTTTACCACTGCAATATATAAGAAACGTCTTTGATGTATTCGTTAGTGAACAGGTGTCACAACAATTTCGTCTATGGCACTTTGAAAGTTTCTTGAATTTAACCCTTCCCAAAATATTAACCGACTATTGCAGTTATCAGTTAAAAGCACTAAGCACTTTTTGCTGATTTCTCACAATATGCTTAGCACCACTTTTTCGCTGTAGAAACCAGCAGTACATAATCGGCCACCATAGTCTGAGTTATTCTCCCCCATTAGCGATCCTCCACCTGGTAATTTTTTGATGATATCGTTTCCAATGCTAAAAGGGAACAAATCCGAGGTGGAAACGGAGAAAATGAAATTTCAATGATATTCTTGCACAAAGACTTTTGAAGCTGCATAAAAAATCCAAAACAATGCTGACTTATGAAGATTGGTTGCCTAAAAAAATTTGAAAACTAAGCAAAATTGATACATGCTTCTTTTTCTAATGAGTTTAGCCTTTCATCAAATCTTTCTTCATTCATTACCTTCCAAATTTCTCTTCCTGGAAATGTTCCAACAGTAATTTTGAAATCAGATTTGGCGGAAAATCGCTGATGCAGGTACCTATACATCCATTACCATTTCGATCCATTGCTTTAATAAGTTTTTCGAAAGTCCTAACTTGATTTGTTTTGGCGTAAATACCGTCGTGGGATCAAGTAAAGAAACGTGATAAATCTTGCTAAAAAAAACTTTTCAGGTGAGTGCCAATATTTTCAAATGTAGTGCTGTCTATCATCTCGGATGTCCCAACGACACACGAAGCATTGGTGCTTGGTATGACCCTTGTAACCAAGGAGAAGGTCAATTACTTTGAGATCTCCACAACTATTCCAGTTATAGATTGAATACTTGATCAAACGTAAAACCAAGTACATTGTTTCAAAAGTTTCTTTTAATCCAGAGGCATGTGCTGAAGGAGCCAATGGCAAATGATTTCGCTTATGAAGCAGAACAGCATCAAACTTGCTTTGCTTAAATCAATGAACTGTCTCCACTAGTCAGGATTGTGCTCAGATCTAAGACCATGAAGCAAGTCACTGACATTACTGCAATAGCATACACTTATATGTGCCGAGAAGCAATTCTACAGCTAGGTATACCGCGAACAAAAATATATGTACATTTAACAGCCTTGTTGCAGCATGTTCCACTGTTTCTATCTCAAAGTAAGAAGCCCAGATATTTTGGTTGGTACCAAATCTCTAACTAAATTGTTTGGGTCATTTTGGTTCAATAGGTGTATAATTAGGAATGTTTGAGATGAATGTGGTTCTTCCTCCTAAAGTATTGCCACAATGCGTGTAATAGAACTTTTTGATATTCAAGAAGAATTATTTGAATCTCCAGAACTGCAACCACTTTTTCAGTTTAAGAGCTGCTATTGCTTTCCCCATTTACATAGCCAGTTTAAAAGGAACAATAACAAAATCTTTTATCAAAGAGAGAAACCGAACACATGCCAGTGTATTACAAAGATTTGTAACTAATGATTAGGTATCATAATGAAGTTCTTAGAGCATTGATTGACCACGAGAAAACAAAGGACGATCAAAGCAAATGTTTTTGAGCTCATTTAGGCAAACTGCAAATGCAAAAATCGCTGCTGCTACATACTGTAATACGAATAACTAAAAAACTAGACGTCACAGAAAAAAAGTAATAACATTTTGAAATCAGCGTCCCCAAATTAGCCAAGAACAGTTGAAAAACCGTAAAAAGCACGAAAAATTTTTCCTTGCCAAGCGTAACGCATCGTGATCGCAGCAAAAAAAGTAGTCACACAACCGATCAGTGGTCAAATAGGTAGAACGTCTGCTACTAAAACAGTAAACGCAGGTTTGATTCCCGGTCGTGTCATACCACCGACTTCAAAAATTGGTATTCACAGCTTCTCTGCTTGACGTTCAGCTTTGAAAGAGACAGTGCAAAGCCTCAACCGTGTATGGCGGACAAGTGGGGACTGGGCAGGTGGCAGCTTGACTCCAAAACCGAAAAGTCCCTTCACTGTCTTCTGGCCAAGCCAATTTGGTAAAATGCACTCACAATTTGTGCAATTCCTACAAGTACTCACCATAAGCCAGTGTTTGAGACAAATGCTTAGCGAGTGCGGTCATCGAATTCGGTGTTGACGTTTCTACGACTGAATCGCTTAAGAGGCCCAACCTAAAAGCAGAGCGCGAGTTACAGGAGGAAGGATGATTACTTGAATAGTGATTACACTTTTGCTGACAACCTGAACCGTACAATGCGAATTCAAGTCTGAAAAAGGTGGCGTGATTCAACATCAATATTCCGGCTAGACCGATTTTTGTCAGCGAATCAGCGGTTTGGTGTATCAAGGACAAATAGTTCTGGGCAACATGATAATTGATAAACGTAGCTTTAGAAAAGTCAGCAAATTTGTGGAAACATAACTTTTAGTATCCTTTAATACTGGATTGGTGCAAAATTTGGGCAACACAAACTTATTTTTACAGGTTTGTGCACAATTGAGAAAATTTGGGCACCTGCCGGTTAGTAACAAAGTTGGTAGGAAACACTGTATCCGAACCAGTTAGTTCGTTAGACTTGCTCAGTTGATTCACGCAAACGGTGCTACGTTATTTTTTTTTTCAGGATGAGAGAAAAGTAGAGTCAGTTTATCAACAGAGGTGAAATTTTGCTGCGTTATTCACCCTTCAACGGCTTCTAATTTGCATAAATCTTGTCCAACAGTTTCATAAACAAGTTGTTTAAGATTTTCACTTGGTGTGTCTTCATTAACGTTAAGCTGTTTGGCAATGAATTGTTTCTGGAAAAAAATTAAGAAAACAAATTACAAAATAGGAATATTTCAGATTCGAAAGCAACAAAAAAGCACAAATAAGATTATCAGGCAACAACAATTACGAAAATCTGTAGAGCATTGCAACTAAAACACAACAGTATTTATTTAGCAACCCATAAACCGCAAGTTCCAATCATGTGGGATATCAACTTTATCGCATTGCTTGTTTTAAGCAATCGCAGCTCTGGGGGTTTTTCTTTTCCTGGGCTTCCGCACAGGTAGCCTAAAAGCCAAAAAGTAAGTTAACAATTAGTAATAACTGCTCTGGCCCGCAAGTGTCAAAAATATCATAATTTAAAATAATTACCTAAATGTAATTTCTTTACTTTATGCTGCAACAAGACCACTAATTGGGAAATGGAAAACGACGGGTTTTTATAAAATCATATCTTTCATTATACTCGCTGTATTACGCCGAAGCGTGTAACAAGTTAGTGTGGCCCGTTTCCATGTCATTGCGCCAACGCGTCACAGTTTATTTCGAAAAAATGTCGCAGCGGTGGCGAGCCGTTGGCAAGGCCGTTGATTTGACTGGCTCGAGATTTGAACCTCAGACCACCTGCTTTCTAATTTCTGAGTCACAGTCACCATTCCTTAGCCTAACCCCAACTATCATTAGATGTGGATCAATATAGGCGTAAAGTCTGGAATCTGACCGCAGACGAAAGTTAAAATTTCTCACCCATGTAAGTGGGGATGACGATTTCGATAAGATTTCGCTTGTATCGAGACTAACCAGGCCGAGGTCTTGCAAGGCAACCACTGCATCTCTGTAGCCCTGAAACAGAAAGCTTTTAGTTGCTTTAATGCCATAATCATCTATCCTGCATTCACATGTACATTTTCTATTAATTAAGGTGGTATTAATCTATTCAAAACTTCTTTCTTTGTCAACCATTTTAGTGTTTAATTCTTAACGTGTTGTCATTCCTACTATAGTTCGTTTGTTTTACAAGTGAAACGATACTTTTCGCGTAGCCAAATTGCAAGGAATCTTTTAAATCTAAATAGTCTTTGTGATTTCAGAAAAGTCGGCAAGACCAACCTCACCTTCAGTGCCCCAGTTCTTGTGAAAAAATTTTGTGGTTTAATCCCCGTTGGCAACACTTTTCGATTTGAACGGCCTGAAAATTGAACCTCAATCCTTCGCTTCAAAAGTATGCACACAGGTTGCTCGAGTAAATGGTGTCCTTACTACGAGCTGCAGTATCATTTATAGCACTCGCGGACGAAACACAAAAACAATTCTATAGTATTTTTGTATTAAATTTCAAAGCATTTCATCAACTCACAAGTTCGTTTCATACCTTGTAGCGCAGAGTTCCTCTGAGAATGGTGTGCGCTTGGTCGAGGCCGTATTCTTTCTTGTAAATCGTCGAATCACGGTTGGGTAACCCTTCAAGGTTAAACCCGGGCATGAAAGAGATCGGCAACAAACCTTCCCGGTAGTTCTCGCCGCCTTCACATTTTTCCACTAACTGTCCATTCATTATGTACTTGGATGGAGCAAGAGTGACCATAAGCACTCCGACTGGGCTCCAGCTGTATGAAATACAGTTAGTTTGCGTTTATTATCAGGCCTTCAAAAAGTGCTCGATTAACTAGGAGTAAGAGCTTAAGAGGAGATATCACAGCAGATAACAATAGCAACAAAATCCTGAAAATTACAATTTTGTTAAACCTAGACTGTTTCACACACAAATGGGAACATCAAGGGTATATAACATTTAAATAATATTACTGCAATATTTGAATGAGATATACCCTGATGATCCTATTTACATGTGAATCAGACTGTTGGCCTTGTTGGGTTGGGGTTTTAATTTTTAATGGTATAATACTGTGGTAATCTACCTAATAAGTATTGAAATTACACAGTATATATAATGGTTTAATCGTTTGCGTGCAATTTGGCCTAAAGCTACCAGCGCGGAAGCCTAGGATAGAGTCACCAGAACGGCGACTACCTATAGCAAGCAATGCGAAAAAGTTATCCTCCCACAGAATTCAAACCTGCAGCCTTTGGATTACAGGTCGACTGCTCCATCACTTGAGCTAGAGAGGATGTCTCCCGCATGCTTAATTTTGGCTACTTAAACCCAGCAACTTAATACTTGTTCTATGATGTTAATAATAATTTACTCTTCCCTAGGCTTCCGCGCTGGGAGCCTTTAGGCCAGATAGAACGCAAACGATTATATATTGAAAGCTCTGGCCAGCAAACGTCAAAAACATTACAACTAAATTGTTATTAATATATAATGGTTTTAATCGAATAAGGTTTTTTGAAATAGTGATAGTTTCCGACTTAAAAAGTAATAAGTAAAGATGATAATTTCATTTGCAGCCACTTTTTTTGACAATCAGGGACTGATTCACTACGACTACGTGCAGCAGCCATAAAAATGAACTACCTTCTAAAGTTATTTAGACTGAACTTTAATGCACGACCTAACATATATCATTTAGCTGCTTCATACCCCTTTTTTGGCCGATTGTATATTTTGGTGCTTTGCCTTTTTATTTGAAATAAAATTAAAAAAATAAATCAACTAAACGTTTTTTATCTTTGTGTGACATGTTCCTAATGTTGATGTTTAAGTTGTGATTTGTGAATAAATCAACTAGAAATCACGTGATATAGCGTCTAACCTACGTAACCTCGAGCCTACCTAAACTTATACCGCAGAGGATTATCAGCAGCTTCTGGAGCAGGTAATCCTCCACACCAGGACACAAATGAAGTTATCTGAAAACATAACAAAACTGTAATTACATTTTTATTCACCAAGTTGCTTTGGCCAGGAGACATGCGAAGGGACCCTTTTTGCGGTCTTCGAGTCAAGCTGCCACCTGCCGACCAGTCTACCACACACGGTGGAGGCTTCACACTATCTCATTTTAATGCTCAACGTCAAGTTGTGAATATCAATTTTTTTGGTCGTTGGTTTGACCCGACCAGGAATCGAATCCGAGCCTACCGTTTCAGTAGCAGACGCTCTTTCCACTTACCACGGATTGGTTGTTAAAAGTCTATCAATAGCAGTTACTTTGTTTCGAGTACCGCGTATTAAAAATGGATTAGCAATGCGAAATACTGTTAAATTTCCAACTACGAATCTCACCTCCCCTCCTCTGTCCTTTATATCCTTGAAGCACTCCATAGCAAGCATATGGTCGATACCAGGGTCAAGGCCGACCTCCATGATGATAGATATACCGCTGTCAAGAGCTCTTAAAAAAGTAAATGCGCTCATCATCAATTGTAATAACATCTTTATTAACCAAGCTGCCTTGGGTATGAGACAGCAAAAATCGAAGGGTCGTTTCGCTCAGCTGTGGAGTCTTCACAGTTCACTGTTACTTTTTATTGGTGAACATGAAGCAGGAAAGCTGTAAATGCCAATTTTTATAGTCTTTCGTGTGATTCGATCGGTAACCGCACCCAGTCTACTGTAATTATAATTGCAGTAACACGTTCTAAGGTGACTACTATCAAAAACCAACTACCAGTAAATAGTTTATAAAATTACCGCATTACTTTCATTTACACTAATAACAAAATTTACAGCACCCTAGCCGACATCTACAGATTGCCACACTTTTAGTTGTAGCAAATCAGGAAGATTGTGTAACAAAAAAAAAAAAAAAAAAATCATAGACTTGTATTTTTTTTACTTTTGGTGGTAATTTTTCATTGCTTCAGATATGTAGCTTGCAGTGACCAAGTTTTTTTTGTTCTCGACGCACAGTTTTGCAATGCGAGGATGAAGAGTATACGGAAGTAAGCTGAAATAAGTTATAAACTTGTTTAAATATTTTTGAAGCGTATGAGCAGTTTTGCTGCCGAGTGCCTGTATTTAAGACTATATGTTTCGCGATGAAAAATTTCACATGTCCGAGTTTGCGGCGTGACAGATCCAACGAGCCTAAAACTTGTTCGAAATGCTTTTTCCAATGCTCTTTATTCGCATGGTTCTTGGTGCGTTTTTGGAAAAAAAGGGGAACAAAAAAGAAAACAAAGACCAGAAAAACACAGTACATGCAAAACGTTAAATGGATGTAAAAGCGTTTTCCAAAGGAACAAAGATTATTGCCGATTTCAAATCCCAGACAGATAACAAACTTTCAGTCCTAATCCGTAGTTTATTCGGGAAAATTAGTTAAAGTCCCTAATTAGTACTCAGCGGGTCGTAAGAGGTGATGATCAATGGGCAAAGTACCATCAACGGTGGCCACCTTCATCGTGACAGGGTGCCTACTCTTCTGAAAGGTGCGAAATGGTCACTTTTCTCTCCCGGGTTCTCCAGTCCAGACAGTGTTCTACGTAGCGTGACATTTCCGCTGTACTTTACTTCATTCACAAAAAAGAGCCAGGCAGCTTACAACTAAACTAAGCTGCATTTCCTCGATTGTATCTAACGCAAGTTATAGTATGTTTCGTCGATGGACTTTTTTCTGATAAGCAAAAAGCAACCAATTTCTTCTTACCTTATGACCAGGTCATGACCTCGGACCAGTTCTTCAAGGCGTTCTTGCTCGCTGCTGACGTCGAGTATGATTGGACTTGCGCGTTTGTACTTTCCGATCAGACTATCAACTTCGCTTTTGAGCGACGAAACTGGAATTTAATTGAAACTTTCAGGTTAGGAAGCTTTATTTAAAATTTCATGGACTCTACAGACTGTACTCCATAGACTACAGCGCCTTTTGTCACCATCATCGTCACAAAAAAGATTTAACTTTTTTTGAGCAAATGTTATTCTTTTTCGTATATCATCTAACATTTGACATCCAAACTTTAAATACTGATTTAAAATTATGGTTAAAATGTAGGATGGCATTTTCTTTTCATCACCCACGGGCGGTACCAAAAGACGTCTCTCACATAGGTTGGTCTAGCCCACCCATTCATTATTCTCGAGTCTTCATATGCTCTATGCGTCGTTTTGGAATCGCGTAAGTTATAAGTCAACACTGAACATCCAACAAGATATAAACAATAGCTATTTAGACAAAACAGAAACAAACTCATAGAATTAACAAAACCTTTCAAACAAGCCACAGTGAAGTGGAGAAATTGACAACGCATAATTGGCTAGAGAGGTCAAAATGAATTCAAAAAATGATCTGCACGAGGTACACAAAAAAGATGTGTGGGAGAAATGCATTCAATATTTTCTTACCAACAGTAACGGCAGTATCGTTATGCTTGGTGATGTAATCAATGACTGGATACGATACGTAGCCAGCCCCAAGAACAAGAACTTTGTGGTTCTCTGTCGATGTTTGGGACATTGCTCCTTCAATGGCCCTGCGCAACATAGGTGATCAGTTTGTACCGGCGATGCAGTCTTATCTTAGCAAGCGAAGATAAGTTCGAAATACGAACTTGAATCTGCGTAAAATATTCTACAAAATAAATTACTCAACGTTTTGTGCTTTGACAGTATAATATTTTAAACTGAGCCACCTGGACAACATGTACGGCACGTAGTAAAGATCAAAAATTTCAACTTCAAGGTTGGAAGGATAAAAAATTGTTTTTTTTTCTGATTCCACTCACTATTTCTGTGTTCGCTATTATTGTGGAGGTCAAGAATACAAAAAATGAATGAAGACTAGAAAATTTTTGTTGTTAGAAAGAGCTAGCTAGATGAAGAAAAACTCTGCTAGCAAAGGATGACTTTGAAAAAGTAGAAGCCGAAAATTATCGAGTTGAATACAACGAAGTCAAAATAGTCACCTCTTTCTCCGCATTTCTTGAATGTACTGATAATTTGGGGTAAGCTTGCCGTTGGAGGCGATTATCGCCTGTAAACATAAAATATGACGTGGCTATAAAGCGATTCAGTGCATTTTTTGCTTAATATTGTGAAGAGTCTTCCAACAAGTCCCATCTACTGATGAACAACAATGAGTAGAGCACTGTAACTACAGCTCTCTTAAAGAATGAAGCTTATTTGAAGACAACAGCATTATATAACTCCGGAAACATCAAGATAACTAACCCAACGTCCAGCCTCCTAACGAGGTAATACGGACTGTGCCTTCCCACTTTGATGTTATCCAAACGCTGAATATCATTCCTAGAAAACGACTCCTTCTTCAATTCCGATCAGATGAAGACTTAAATTTGAAGACCATTATGCCCTTCGACTCCCTTTGAAGCCTTCTGGCAACAAAAAACTTGGAAAATACTGAAATTGCTATGGGTTAATTACAATTAGTTTATTATATGTTGGGAAGAAGATAAATGCTTTTAGCTATGCAAGTGTTGACTGGTACGCCTTAGCAGCAAAATTTCTCATTTTTTTAACTTACGTTTTTAACAACGGGTGATATGCTGTCATCATCTTCAATTGGAATTTTAGCTATGTTGGAAGCCTGCAAAATAACAAGGGTTACTCGTTTTCAAGCAGTGGCAGACAGTCACAGTTCTCAGATGGAGCCGTTTTCGGGTCCACGACAACTGACCGCAACAAACTGACCGCGAACCAACTGACCGCGAGCAAACTGACCGCGGACAACACCGATTTGCTGAAAAGGGCGATCCTAAATATATTTTTACTATCCCCAGAGCCATCTTGCCCAAACCCTCACTTTGTGACGAAATCACTGCTACGAAATCAGTGACGAAACCACTGTAATGAAATCGTTGCTTCGCGGTCAGTTTGTTGGCGGTCAGTTTGTCGCGGTCAGTTGACTTGGCTCGGCCGTTTTCATTCTCCAAAATCAAATGGAAGCTTTTCTTCAGATCGCAGAGTCCAATCCAAGCTCTATAATTATGGTCTAAGGCAGCAAGCACACGCTTGAAATTAAAAATGAAAACATTTTTCCAGTTCACAGAAATCAAACGGGATGCTAATAACCTTAAGTTGACGAGTTAAAGAAATTAGTAGACTGTGTCCGCAACACTTTCAGTCCAAAACGTATTTATGAATAAACAAATACCAGTTATTAGAGTAGAAAAATAAGCACATCCATTATTTAGCCTAAAAAACAGCTATTGTTGACAGATACGAATTTATAAGTAAAATTTATATTCTTTAAAATGTCTCTAGCCATCTAATTGCCGTTAAGAATACTTTGTTTTTATAAATTCGTAACTAAAACACAGGCAAACACTGAACAATTAAGTTTCGAAGTTCTGCTATTCGTGATTAATAAAACAGATTCCTTCTAGATGGAATAAAAACAAGTTGACAAGAAACTCGCTATGATAGGTTACATTGCATATTAAAAATGATATCATTCTCGGAATCTCATTAAAACAAATATTTATCTGTTAAAATCAAGTTAGGAGAAATTTATCAAAATTGTTTTCTTCTAAAATCGATGACATGTATTTAACAACCTATTTTTTAGCTTTTGATTAACAAATATTTTTTTCACAGTATTATAAGAGAAAAATACTCGAGCAGTTTTGGCTTTGGTAGTCGGATAGCACAGTCATGTGTTTGCTGATCTAAGAGCCTCACAAATAAATCGAAATTGAGCTTTTGTCATTTCGAAGAAAAAAATCTATTTACCAGAGCCAAAAAAGCTCCTACTTTGGTTAGTTTTAATCTACTCTTAACGAAAATCCAAACTGTCCCCCTGCATTCTCAGTTTTAGGAACTGCAACGCAAACCTGGTGGGCCGAGTTCAATAGCGTAGCCAGGGGGGGGGGGGGCTATAGCCCCCCCAATTGGCATGTCGACCAAAATGCAGAATGGGAAAAACACTACGTTTTTAGCACTTTTGAGGCTGTTTTATGCACTGAAGTGGACTAAATAGTAATTTAAAACATCTTTTGAAACATATATTCAGGGGGGAAGCTAATTTTTCAAAAATAAAACTAACAAGTAAATGAAAACTTTGAAAAATGGTCAAAAATAAGCAATTAAATTTGATCGCAAGTGTAAAAATGCTAAACATAGATGTCATCAACAAATATACTATAAACTAAGGAATAGGGGGGAGGGGAGCTATTCAGTATTAGTTAATTACCAATCATTTCTCTCAAATCTCTTTTCATTAGTCCCCCCCGAATTATTTTTCTCTATAAACTGTATACGAAATAGATTCCTCCGCGTGAGTTTTATTGAACTATTCGATTTTATAATTTAACAGCATCTAAACAAGAGAACTAACATTTTACCATTAGCCACCTCCCAAATAGCCCATTTATGCCACCAATTTAATCATGTTTGCACTGCCAATTTCTAAGCCACGTTTTATAAGCATTATTTTTTAATCAAAATAGCCCTAAAATGAAGTTGTTTTTGCAAAAAAATGCAAAATTTTCGAGCGCTGGGGACTCCGTCCCCAGACCCCCCAAACAGCACCCCCATTGCGAATTTCTGGCTTTGCGCCTGTCCCGAGTTACAAGCAGGGATGTGGGAACGGCAATTTCTGAATCACTTCCGCTTCTGAAACTTAATGATGTAATTTTGGCTTTAAATTATTTATCTTGAAATTTTTTTGGCAAAATTTTTTCCACATGTCAAAATTAAATGATCTATGCTATTATCATCTTAAAAACATAATATGGAACCAAAATATGTACTTGGTGTGTCAATGCAAGGGTTTAAGCATAGGTGTAGCCAGAAATTCGGATTGGATTGGCATAGGCCCAAAAACAAAACGAACAAACATATGGTCATAATCTTCAGCTGATACTATAATTTTTCTAACCGTTCAGCTAGAAAATTAAATTAAGGGGCGATTACCTATTGGGGTCTAGGGACGAATTTCTAAGCCCTCGGGATAGTCATGTTTAGATCGCAACGGCTGTAAAGTGTAAATTTTTACTGGAGTAAAATTAGGCACCTAGGGCGAAGTCCCAACAATCTCAAAACTTTTTTAATAAATTCCTTTTATAAGTGGCTTTTCCCAAATTTCTGCGTAGCAAAGTCTATTTTTAAGACTGCAAAACAACAAAGACTGCGAAAATTTTGTGGTAATAGAACGTAGATACCATATTAGAATAATCCTTAATAGCAACGATAGGCCTACTCTGCATTACGACATGCACTATAGCATCAGGTTTAAAAGTTCTACATTATCTTTTGCTTGAGAGATATTATGGTATGATTTTCTTGACCCTGTTTAATTTCTAATTAAGACACTTCGTAATAAAACCTAACCCTAACCCGAACTCTAACTCTAACCCTAATCTTAACACTAACCCTAACCCAAACCTATTAAGTATTATAATGCAAATAAAAATTTCCGAAAACGATTGATGTCACCGGAATCTTTGTTTATTAAACCACACACATTCCGTGTGCCGCGTCACTTCGTTAATTTTTTAAGAATATAATATTGTTACAGTGAGAAAAATTCATCGTTGAAACTGGAAACTTTGTTTATGCTGGTTAATGTTGCGTTATAACAATAAATGCCCCTACTGATTTTTTTAAAAATGAGCGAAGCCCCCGATTTTTAAAGAAAATCTCAGGACTACAACAGCAAACTTTTTAAACACTTTTAGATTAAAAAATGAGTTGGTAGGCTACATGCTTCATCTTTGAATTGACAGGGGTGGGGGGCTGGCGCTGTATGAATCAAAAACTTTAAAATTCTTTGCAAATGCTGGTTAATCGAATAATATTCTTTGTCATTAATTTTACAAAAAAACTGCATCACAGGTAAGTTTTCAGCGTTCGATATGAATGGCCAAAGTGGAAGCGGTACCCTTCTACCGCTTCCAGGTTCCGCTTCCACAAAAATTTACCGCTTGCGCTTCCACATTTCTAGTTACAAGGGTACAAGCTGCCGCTTCAAAAAAAACAAAAAAAAACAAACAAAAAATTAGGGATGCGGCAATACGTCTACGATATTACGCTATTTAAACGTAAATTGCAGCTGAAAGTCACAAAACAGATCAAGATTTGTCAACTTACAATATCTTTTATGTAAGGGAATAACTGATCACCGAAAAACTGAGTAGATTCGCGAGGCAACTGAGCAGGAAGATTGTCAACCGAACAGATTAAAATACCTGGTCCTTTTACCCTAACAAAACACAAAAAGTAAATGTAAAAATCACATTGAGAAAGTAAAACAACAATGCATGCAAAATGAAAAACAGAAACATTCTATCCAAGCAAGAGGCTTTTATAGTCTTCTTATCTTATGCAATATTACCGATAAGATTTTGCTTGACAATGTCAAGTAGAAGTAATGTTACATAGGATGACTTCTTCTCAATGCTTTGTGAACTAAATATTTATGCAATGTGTTCTATTTCATGATGGTTTGGTTAGCACGCATAGCATTGCTGTTGAGTACATTTTGGTTAACTTGTATTCAAATGATCTTAAATTAAAACCTCGTTTATTTTCTAGCAAGAGAGCTGGGGCATAACCAAAGTGTTTTGGGGGACTTTTACCACCACTGAACAGTTTTACCACCAGTTCCTCTTGATTTTCACTGAAGTTGACTTGAACGTGATGACAAAAATTTTGCTGTCAATAATAAGCGTTATAGATGAGCGTCTTAGTAATACAGAATGGTTTTGAGTGGAGGACATTAATTGGTGAACTCAATTGAGAAATTCCACTAATTCCATGCTGCATTAAGTCGTGCATATGCTAAAATATTTTGTTCAACAAAAAAATATATAATGTACGCAAAATCTTCAAGCATGCACGAGACAAATTCCTCTTCCAGTTAAACAATCTTTCTGTAATCACAGTAGACTGCTGTTTAAAGCTACAGTATTTGCATATAATTGATTGGATCGGATACATTTTGCAGTACCTAAACTTAGTTTTCTGACTTACTTCTAGAGCCAGGGGTTCCTTTGAATATTCATGGTATGCTAGGCTAGTTGGTACTTACCCTAACCCAAAGTCTTACCCAAAAACAACCGTAACCTCAAACCCAATGTGAGATAACAAATACACCAGTACTAGGATATGACTGCCATGTCATACTTGACAGAAAACGCTTGCTAGGCTGTTTATCGCCCATAAAAAAAAGGAAATGACAACCATTAGTGAGTTTTGATCATACTTTAAGTTGTACAGTGTACCAATGCAATAAGATCTACACCATTGTGCAGTGGAAAAATCAATTTAGTTAGCAAATTCCGTTACTCTAGCTGGAGGCATGGGATGGTGGCCACCGACAGTGCTACGCCTAATCTGTAGTGCCAAACAGCTAATAAGTCTCTCCAAACCCCACAAGAAAAAACTAGTTCTTACTATTCAGTTAACAGCCGATCACTTTAACCGATTGCATAATCTCTTTTCATAGTATTATGCCTAAAATTTACGGCCCAAGAAAATTAATTCTAACAGCTCAAACGGGAAGTTTAACAAGAGTAAAAAAAAAAAAAAATAACGAGCGCCCCATAAAAATTTTTATCATCACACCACACCATGCAAAAGCAAACTTCATGCGGATTATACCACCCTAACCATGCGGGCTACGTGCGAATTAACGATGATAACTATGTAAACCGTTATTCTCTTATAATTAGTAAGCTAAATGCACAAAGATTCAGCTATCCAAAAAAAGAATCAAGTTTTGGAGCCAGGTCAAATATCATAGGTGTAGAATTATTGTTAAAAGTGAAGAATATTTTAGAAATGTATTAGAACACTTTAATCAACTGCTTAAAAAAGCAGTGAAGATGGAGTTTTTAGTCTAGGACTTGGTAACTGGTTTTTATTGAATGCAAAATTTTGCCAGAAGTAATAGTTTGCAAACTAAAATTTTCCTCTAACCTTTGACGACGTCGAGCTCAGCCCAACCGACGTTCATCAAATCATAGTACCATAAATTTAGAAAAATAGCAATTTCCAAACAAAACAAAACATAACGCGAATTGTCGCAACAATAGATAGGCTGAAGAAGAAAACTGCTTTGACAAAAGACCATCTTCAACAGTGTACATATAAATACAGAACGCCAAAAACCCAAAGACTTTCTAAAAGCGAATCTCACGGAAGTGATTTTTGGTTTTGCTACCATGACTAATTAAAAATAGATTTGTGGTTAGTTAGATTTGTGGGGTTTTAATTCCACGGCGGTCTACACTTGAAACAAAATCGTAAACGTACTAGCATATCGATATTTTAAAGTTTTTTAAAACGAAAACAGAAATTCGGTACAGTATACAACCCGCCAGTTGGTTAAAATAACCGAAAGAAACGATCGTAAGCTAACGATTTTACTTTCGTTCAGTGTAGACCGGGCCTACCTAACCAATAATAAATGCCTTACCGGAATAGTGAGAAAGGGCTTTCACGCTTTCACATTTTCGTAATTTGACTGTGACTTGATTGATACCAAAATTTAAACAGAAGTCAGTGAAAAGACTAAATTATCGCTCCTAGTTTAAAATCTATGTGCATTTGAACTTGTTATGTACTGCTTCTTTACGCTATCACCAAAATTCAGCCAAAAGTAATTAAAAAAATTGTTAGCGACGGTGCTGATGAAAAAAGAGTGATTATTGAGTTGCTAAAACGTTACATTCACTCACGTTGATTGATGGACTTGACCTTGCCTACGCAGAAAGCAACACGAGGTTAGAAACAGCAAACCATAAATGAAACCTGGTTAGCAACAAACAAAAATTGCGACCACTTTTTCTAATTTGAGCAAAAAACACTAACTGTAAGCGGCGGTCAGGCATTTCGTTTAAAACTACTAACTAAAACGAACACAAATTTTTAGAAGAACACTGGGTACGTTATTTACAACATAGGTTATACAGAACTGGCAACGACAGGAGAATACTCAACCCATGGAAGAACAAGTCCAGCTGCTTACCGCTGATTTTACTGCAGTCGAATCCGGTTAATTGCATACTGGATTATCGCATAATCCGCTTTATCGCATAAAGATCGTAAATCCCAAACCATAGCCAACCATTTGTTAAGAAAATAGTTTGGTAAATCGCATAGCGGTTTATTGCATAATCCGCTTAAACGAATAGAAATAAAGGGTTTATTCAATAGCTGTGTAAAACATTTCAAAATATATGCGACAGAAACGGACAGTTTCAAAGTCTTAACGGAAATAAACCATAGCAAAGCGCAAAACAAGCCCGCCGATTGCCAACATCGCAATACGAAAGCCGCCGCCGATTAGAGATCAAAACAAGGCAATGTGCAATGTGACTGATGTTCTTTGAAGACAATTACTGATAAGGAACAATAACACATGGCTGCCATTTCGCAATCACTAACAATCACTAAATTCGGCGACGGCTACAATTTGAAGGGGCCGATATGGACACATTTCTTCGTTTAGAAAGACAAATGCAAGATAGCATGCAGAATAAAATTAAACAAACAACTATCGCGGAATATTTTGCTTGAAATTAATAAACAAATTTGTAATCCTTCATTGGCTTGTTTTTGTTTACTATTTGAGTAAGAATTAGACGATTGCGTTCGTTTTTGAGTAAGAATAAGATGATCGCATCCGTATGCGCTTGTAGGTATGACGTGTGACGTTTTTGTGCGTAACAAGCGTCGCGCATCATGTGAACTTCGCACTTTCGCTTAAACGCATAATTCGGTTAATCGCATAAAAAGGCTTGACAAATTGACTATGCAATTAACCGGATTCGACTGTATTCATGATGCTGTAAAGTGTAGACGAAACAACGTTTTGCAGAAAAAATTTCATCAGAAAGCAATTTTTTTCCATGGTTAGAATCTTGGTAAACTATTTACTAATTTAATTTTTGTTTTTTGCAATTATAAACATTTCAATATTAACTCTGAATTGCAACAAATGTCCGCAAAAAGACTAATCAAAACGGTGGTTTGTCAAGCTGGAATGTAAGTTAACAATTACAGAACATCTTAAATTAATATCAAAATTCACATATGTTCTCTGCCCTCTTATTGAAGACCGACTACTTTTGAAAATAACTTTCGTTACAGGTACGGATCAAGCATAACCTTTAAGTTCCAAAAACGTTCGCAATTTAACCTGAATCACGGTTTTTAGTATTGACGAAAGAGGTTTTTCTGCTAGTTGATTAGTATTTCTAACATTTTTTAATATTAAATTCAAAATGACTGTACGACAAACAATTGTACCTAGCGCACTAGTCCCAGATATGCAAACAGCAGCAAACACAACAAGACAAAAAATAGAAAAAATATAAAACGGCAATTCTGGTAAAAACGTCACTCCTACAACTTAAAAAACAAGAAGTTAATGACAACTAAACCCAAAACACCATCACAAATTGCAAAGCTTACCCGTGCTTCGTTTCAACTTTGGTGGCATCGTACATATCAAAAGGAGCATCTATGCTGGTGCAATCTGTCATGAACTCCAGTGAGCCACCTGGATCAGCGGATACGTCCCCGATTGCTATTAACCTAAACAAGACGGATTTTCAACATTACTGGAACCGAAAATCTCCTACATAGCAAACCAAACATAAGGCTTCTTGGGTATATATAAAAAGCGAAAATAAACTAAAAATATTCCGATTCGCTATTTACCGGACGTGATTATGATTCAACTATAAACTACGTGAGTTAAAATGCAATAAACTAAGCACACCAAAGATAAAACGAATTAACAAAAACATAACTGTTTCACCCAAATGTGCACTTTTCAATAGCATTGAGCATCGTAGCAGCAGCAAACTACTTTGAGAGCTAGCTAAAAGTGTTGAAATTGATATGCACTTAATAAACTTGGCTATCTAAAATTTGTACCTGTGAGGTAGCCTTGGACAGCCTGGAGAATTAAGCGAGGATCTTCGAACAAGAGGAGATATCTTCGGTGAATGTATCGGTTCTTGTAAATTCTCAGCGTCTACAGTCGTCAGTAACCTTGGGTCATTAGGGCGCCAAAAAATTCCGTTAATAATACACGAAGCATAAGGTGCAATCTGAAAAAGACGTAAAATCGTTTTCTGTCGGTTATACACTTATACACATCTAATCTGCAGCGTGATATACGGTGACTGTTGGACTTCATGGCAGAAAGGTCCTTCACAGCTTCGTGAGCGGCTACAGTTCATTTTTTGCATTTGTTTGCGCAAAATAGAAGTCTGTTAACTTATCTATATCATATGCGTCCGGTATCCAAGCTTTCGATAGGCAGTACTATGAGTGTTAGAATACCAGGACAAGACCACTGGCCAACGTGAACGAGAAAATCATGCCTAAAAAAGTGGAGACCAAAAAAGACCTCACATGTTTCCTGGGCTAATTCGATCGTATCGGTAGCAGGGTAAAATTCGATAAAAAAAAAAGACCGGGCACAGGCCGGATACAATTTCAACGCGGGCTGCTTTCCCCCGATCTAAATCCAGGCAGTAGCAATTATAGCTAATAATAAAGCAAAACGCACAATTTCTGATATAAATTTAAAATTTCTACTGGCAGCCCACCTCTTTAGCAAAGACAGATTCATAAAGTTGAGGCTTATCGAAATATTCATGCATGTCAAATCCCCCATCTGACATCCTTCGTAAGTGATGGTGCAAATCAACGACGCAGCCATACACAACACTGGGATCTAAATAGCACATAGCGTAAGTAGAAGACAATTAATTTCCATTTAGTAAAGTACAAATACATACATTCTGGCTTTTGACCAAGCAAATTTAGTGTTAGCTACGAAAGGCTTGATGGATATAAAATTGCTGTCGCTCTGAACAGAAATGTTTAATGCACTAGCCAAAAACTAACCCATGGAGTCATGAACTATTCGACAACAGCAATCTAGAGAAATCATTGGCCAACTTACCACCATGTTGAGCCACGTTTTTTAATTCGTGTGGTTCCACGTAGACGTAAGGCAGTTCTCGGAACACCTCTTGAGCTCCCTTTAAAAATAAAAAGCTTCTATTGAATTGATGATACCGGTATTACACGAAAATGCACATCAATAGTATTTTAGTATCTTACTAACATCTGTTTTGTTTGTTTGGAAAATGCATGCACCTCGAACGGTAAAAACGTGAAAAAGATTTAAATGAATGGGTAGGTAATTGAAACAAAAAGAACGTACTTGTGAAACGTTGCCCGTTCCAGTAAAAACAAACGTCAGTGGACCTATCGACTCTGGCATGCGTCCTAATGAGATCTCGTATCCGGCATCACGTACGGCTTGAAAAGCTTGGCTTGACGTTCGGTAATTGTGGGCAATTCCAATATGCTGAAAATTACGGAAAATAGTTTATGTCTTTTAGTGATTTCGTTGTTTTAAGCCAGTGAAGACTGAAGAACTTTATATTCAGCGTTCAGCAATTATTTAATAACAATAGGAAGAAGTAATTGGCAAATCAAGGTAGCCAAAAATCTTGAGAATCACTGCCTTATGTCTTTTCCCATCTAAAACGATGGCAAATCAGCGAAAGAGGTCAATTATGGCACGCTTATGTTCTCAAGTATACACAACTTGACGAAATAATATCGCTACATAACCCAAGCTGGAGAAGCAAATTTTATACCATAAAGTCAGCATACCACTGAATACTAGCTCGAACAAAAACTGCCCAAAATTTCAAACTCAAACTACGGGACAGCAAACATAACGCACAACAAAAAACACAAACTGAACTGACTTACCATGAAAGGTGTGTGGTGACCAATAGCCAGGAGTCTTAAGCCCATTCCATGCAATATATTGATCATCCCAGCATAGCCAGCGTAGCGACCAAACGCAACAACTCTTAAACCGTTTGCTTGCTCCATCTTTTCATAGTCAATTAAACGAATATTCTGAAATTACAAACAACTCATAAATTTTTAAAAACAAATTATCCACTTTGTGAAGAAGAGAACAAAAAGCAAATTTTAATGGAGTGCAAACTGCAACTTAGATTTTCATGAGTCATAGTTAAATTTCACAAACTAGAGGACCGTTTCAGAGCGAGAAGCATTCAAACTTGCAACATCAAAAATACGAGTATAATTATGTTTTTAAAATGTTTTATGCCCACTCAACTACAAATAGCAAAACAATACTACGAAAACTTCGAGAAAACAATTTTCAACATATAAGAGAAGCAGAATGTGGTAGTAATCTAGTTCCTTTATTTTTGCATGTACTACATATTTAAAATATATAAAAAGTCATTGGTTCATGAAAACTACAATAAATTTCTCCTAGGCACATCTGCTATCATCTCTGTGTTGTAAACACAAAACAAAAATAAGAGCTACAGAAAATAAAATAACGGTTTGAAAGCAAAGCTAACAATGAACTAGGGTACCGGAAATCGATGACCCAAAATAAAGAAGTAAGTTATGAATCATTTTCGATACTGATTGCACAGCAGTTTTATTTAATTTGATTAAAAAACAGTAAAGCCTTATTTAAAACAGTAAAATTTTCAAAACGTTTCGGATTTAGCTATGTCCATCATCAGTAAAAAGTGAAACCTAAAACAGTAAAAAATTTAAAGAACAAGTCTCGAATGAAAGTAGCCACATTTCAGTACGAGCCAAGTCAACTGACTGCGACAAACTGACCGCGAACCAACGGTTTCGTTACAGTGATTTCGTCTCTGATTTTGTCGTAGTAATTTCGTCACAAAGTGAGGGTTGGGGCAAGATGGCTTTGGGGATAGTAAAAATATATTTAGGATCGCCCTTTTTAGCCAATCGGTGTTGTTCGCGGTTAGTTTGTCCGCAGTCAGTTTGTTGCGGTCAGTTGTCGTGGACCCATTTCAGTACAAGTTGTAACATTTAGTGCACAGCGCTAGTATTACAGGAATACTTAGTGTGTTTAACAGTGGAACAGCAGCTTGTTTACATCAGCAGGTTTTACTCAATTGTAGCGCTATGTTACAACTTGTACTGAAATGTGGCTACTTTCATTCGAAACTTGTTCTTTACATTTTTTACTGTTTTAGATTTTACTTTTTACTGATGATGGACATAGCTAGGTCCGATACGTTTAACAATTTTACTATTTTAAATAAGGCTTTACTGTTTTTTTATCAAATGAATCATTTATTCCTTCATTTTGGCATCTTTCTTAAAAATGTACAACGATAAACTTGGAAAATTAACGAGACTCGAAGATGATAAATTGCATTCTTAAGCTTTGGTAAAACTAGTTCATTTTGGGCTTAGAATAGTCTTCTATGTTTGGTTATTTTTTCAGCAAAAATCCAAGCATTAATTTGACTAACTTTTTCCAAAATGGCATCAAGCATTGCCATGTTTTCTGCTTGTGCTTTGATGGTGTGTGAAAAGAAAACATAAGTTTTATTTGGAAGTAAGCTGTCAATTGGAACTTGCTTCACACCAAGAATCACAGACGCTTCATTTAAATTTTCATCCACCTCAGCTCCACTAGATATATATTCCTGCAACCAAATTTTCAGAAAATTATCAGTTTAGAGCTATCAGATTTTAAAGTTGAGTGCAATACAAAACTTTGAAAGAAAGGCAAAGCATTTGAAAAATCTTAGGGAAGGTTTTATCACTGTGATAGTTGTCATTTCAATCTTGCTGGCGGCTAACTGACGATCTTTGAAATACAGCGAAAAAAAAAAGACAAACTTAGCAGCTTGGCATGACCAATTTTTGGGTAGGTGCTTGACTCGGTAACTGTGAGGTCCTTTGCAGCTTCCTGTTCTATTTATTTGATGTTGTAGAGCATATTTATCCTCTTGTCACCGCACAGCATCAGACGCTAACTATTGGACAATCCACACACTTCTCATTGCAACGACAACTTCATGATTGGAGGAATCTGCAACAGCTTAGGAGTTTCCAGTGATCCAATGTTGCGATAGATTTTGTTGAATTCTTTGGCAACCAAATTTGCTGCTTGTGTGAAGTCACCAAGCAGAGATAATCACTCTTAAGTGTCTTATCCAAGGACACAACAATGTAACCATGGTGTGGGTTGAACTCAAATCTAGCAATCAGGGTTGTTGTAAAAACAACGCCTTTACCCTCTCGGCCACGCTGCCAGCAGACAAAACAACTGTCTTGTCTCAGACATGCAAATAGAAATTATCGCCCAATTAATTGACCTCAATTTTTCCAAGTAATTCTCGTTATGTTTGTACATCATTGAGTATGGTAATCAATATGCAATTAAAAGAAATTTCCTCTTCTAACATTTTAAAAATGTTACATGTCACCAACACTTAATAGTGCTGTGATGCATCACTTCATCAAAATTCCAATATCATGTAGCATTAGTCCCTAAAGCATACTAGTAAAATCACACTTTAAGAGTACAAGCAGGGCTTTGTCAAAATCTTTTTCATGTAGGTCTTTGTTCAGACTCAAGCACTGTATTAACTTTGAACTTATCTAATCAATCAATTGACTGTGTGGCTGAGAGGGTAAAGGCATTGTTTTTATGACAAAACCTAATCATATGATCTGGGTTCAATCTGCACCTAGGCCACGTTTTTGCGTCATCAGATAAGACATTTTTTTGATGACTGTAAGTGTTTGGTGGCTTCAAACGAGCAGCAAATTCAATAGACAAGAATTCAAAGAAATCCAAAGGAAAACCAGACCACCAGAAACTCCTAAGCTCTAGATTCATCCAAGCACATAGCATCATCAAAATGAACAGTTAAACAGTGCAGAGATTATCTAATAGTTAGCATCAGCACTCTACCCTATATTGCAAAAACACAATGTAGCTAAATTTTTGTTTTTATTATATTAACGTGATCTAATAAGTAACTTTTTTCAATAATGCAATATTATATCAAAAATAGTTTTTATTGCAATAATTTCTGTTGTAGAATCAACAAAGATCCACATTTGTCTTTTGACAGCAAACGCATTTCCAACTGCAAATATCTTGGAAATTACACCAACTAGAAGCAGCTAAAATTGATATAAAAAATCAGAAATTTTTCAACAATGCCTTACCGCAACGCAAGGTCGCACTGTGCAACTATGACAATTAATTAAGCAACAAACAAGCACTTTTGCAAGAAATATACATTTAGTAGTACCATGCAGTGTTCCCTCGAAGTTTTTACCTTCTGAGTAAGTGTCAGAAGAAGTATGAAAATATGCTACTGTCTTAGCGAAAATGCTGTACCTTAGGTTTTGTAAAACTGCCAGTCCACCAAAAAACACACACAAAAAAAACAAAACTTAAAGCAGTTTATTAATTATTAATTGTAGCAATATATGTTAGTTCCAGATATGGCCATGAGGTGGGATGTACTGCTTAGTAGTTTTAAATTGTTAAATCACTGAAGCACCTAACTGCTAAATGAGGTTTTAGATCCTTTCCAATTTTGAAATAATTATTTTCACAATAAATAACAACTTCAAAACACGGAACTCCTCTTTTTCACATGTAAAAAACCTAGGTGCAAAAATACTAAATAATATTTTGCATTTTGAAATTTTTTTTGTGCTTATATGAAAGACAAATACTGGTAGCATACATCATCAACTAACATGACATGATGCCCAAAATTTGCAGTACATGCATTAGTCTAACTTTTAAATAATATACGATACATAAAAGCAAAAAAAAACCAAAGATTTTGTAACCACTATGTGAACCTAAGCTGTTGCTATCAGTGAACCACGTACCTCCTTGG
The DNA here is from genome assembly GCA_963965965.1 of Trididemnum nubilum. Classification (NCBI taxonomy): domain Eukaryota; kingdom Metazoa; phylum Chordata; class Ascidiacea; order Aplousobranchia; family Didemnidae; genus Trididemnum; species Trididemnum nubilum. The sequence goes on along the minus strand of OZ014482.1, from coordinate 25,287,076 downwards.
ATCACATGGATAACATTGGGCTGGTATCGCTTGACCAGATATTTCACATGGGCGACATACTATTTTTTTGTGCTTTGACATATAAGTACAGCTTTTGCTAATCAAATATCACAACTAACTCACAGAAAAGAAATTACTGTTTAACATGCCAGTCAGGAAGACTGAAAAATCATTACTTGGAATGTGTGCTTCCACAATTTAAATTACAAAAATCTGAAAGTTCATTTCTTTAACAGTCTTATACATGCAAAACAATAAGCTACCTGGACAGGAAAAGCTCGTTTGTTAGCAGGTTGAACAATAACTCTGAAACCATCTTGCACTAACTTGCGTACATGGCTGGGGGCAAGGGGTGCTCTTCTTTCCCAAACCTAAACCAAAGCAAAAGACAAAATCTTAGTAATATCATAATTATTAATCAGGACACAACCACCTAGCTGCAAGACACCTGCCTGCATATTTGATGAAATGAGATGCTCAAACAATTAACCAAACCATTGCATTTTTATATCACATTGTATTTATAACATCACTGAAAAAATAGCTATTTTAAGAAATCATTGATTTTACAACACAATAACTTCTTACATTGAGAATAGTCCCTTATTTCATGAATATAAATTAAACAAGACAGTACATAATCTTTAAAATTTTTAAATATTAGAGCTGTATGCTTTCACTGATGAATATTAATTAATATACCTCTTGTAAACACAAATACAGTAGGCTACTCAACAACTGTAATAAATTTGATTTGAATTCAATTTCATTGGTATACAGCAAGTCAATCAATTACATTGATACTACTGTCTAATTGTTGCAAACAATGACCCCATCAGCTAAACATAAATGCTTGGTGTTTACACTTACCACATTGTCTTCACGTCTTATTGCAATAACTGGCTTTGACTGATTATGCACTTGTGCTCTACTTGCACATAGATTGGTTCCAACATTTCTTAGTCTCTTCATATGAGCACCAGAACCTCTCCAAACTGATAGCCTTAACATGACAGAGTACTAATCGAAGCACCTATGAAAATGATAGTATTGCTACTGAAGATTCTACAAACAATTGAAAGTAAACGTTAGATAGCAAACGATTATTGACTAGGCTCTCCTTAGTTTAAATGTGTGCCATACAGTGGATACACCAACTACAGATATTAAAATATAGGCCTATTTAAAATTCTTTTTTCCATATAGCCTATAACCAGAAATCTAATGGGACAATAGTGTAGAATAGAGTCTTTTCTGAAGTTGGCTTCAATATTAACAGACTATTATACCGATATTTAAGTTCAGTGCATTATAAAGAATGAAGTAACTTAGCACACAGAATGTGCACGATTAAATGAACAAAAATTCAGGTGACATCACTCATTCTCACAAATTGTTATTTGGTTTAATACAATATCTAGGTTTGGATTACAGGGGTCGAAATTTACTTTTTCAACAACTTGCCTGCGGGCAAGTGATGGCAAATAATTACTTGCCTGGAAAATTCTTAACTTGCCCGAAGCAAATAGGCACAGTGAAATTTGATGTTATTTTGAAGACATGCGTAAGAACATCGAATTTGCATAATATCATAATTGAAGAAAATCCAATCTTGTATGCAAATTTTAAATCAGATTGACATAATATATTCTTTTTTTAATCATTCAATCAGCAAAAAATGATTTTTGGATTGTAATCATTTCAAATGTTACATCAACAATAGTTCACATTGCTTTTTTTTGCTGCAAACATATTTTCAGCCAAAAATATCTACAAAACTGTACCAGTTAAACTGTTAAAAAGCTGATTTTTTTGTAAAGATAAAAGAGTTAAACATTTTTAAAAAACTAAAATAAGAAATTGCCAAATTTTCTACCTTGCTTTCTTAGTCTTACAGAACAATAGTAGGCCTAGCACTTGTTTTGTTGTAGCAAAAGCAGCAATTTTCATTTCTAAATAATCTTAGTCTGTAGTTGATATTGCTTACCTCATCCGCTTTATTTTATTAACTTGACCGTCAGGCAAGTAAAGCCAAAAAATAACTTGCCATAGGCAACTTTAGCTTGCCTCAGACAAGTAATAATTTCAAATCGTGGATTAAGGTTTGGTTTTATTACAAAGTGTCTCAGGTCTGCAATCTGCGCACATGAAACATGCACCAAGACTTTTCCAATAAAGAAATCTCTGCAAGACAAAACAAACAGCATTCTGGTAAAGTTTTCGAGTGCCGCTAAGTATGAGACGTCGCTTTTTTTCTGAAGCTCTGCGACTTATGTTTGAGTGCACGTGCGCTTTCTTCTTCTTTCCAATCAAAGCTATTCCCCAAACCTAGCCATAACCCTAATGAGTGCATGCATGAGAGAAGCGAGAGCACGCGCACGCTCATAAACGAGTTGCAGAGATTCCGAAAAAAAGCGGATGGCTTATACTTAATGACGTTCCATTTTTCTTGGACTGTTAAAAAAGCTGGGCATACATTCCATGCATGCAGACACTTTGGCTATAAGACCTAACCCTAACCATTGTAACCCTAACCTCAGACTCATAACTGTAATAAATTTCCAAAAATGAGTGACATCACCAGAATCTTAACCAGTATTTGTTTAAAGAAAGTGAAACGGCAATGCGCATATTCCACGCGCCAAATCACTTCAATTTTTCGATAGTCTTTTAAGCAAAAAATTAGCAACAATATATTAGGCTACACTGCACAGTTTTGAGTTTAGCCATGGATCCTACAATTAACAGTATAACAGTAAATTACCCATAACCAGGTAACACCATGGGTAACAACTGACATTCAGTGGTGGGCAAGTTACTTTGTAAAAGTAACTCAGTTACAGCTACATGGCAAAAAAGTAACTAAGTTACAGTTACCATTTTGAAAAAGTAACTAGTTAGAGTTACAGTTACTTTTAATAAGCCTTATCATTGGTATGAATTAAGTATGGAAAATGTTGATTTTGTACTTTGGCACCGGTATTAACTGATTTCATTCTCTATTCATTTTCTAATTTTCATGTGGTGCCTCTGCACAAGCTGCTTATGCGTACTGTTGCTGTTGTTATAACAAAAATACACAACATAACACATTGATGCACTTTATTTAATTGCCTTTCAAGAAAGCAAGCATCTCAAAATGTTCATCGCTGAGACCAGAACGTTTGGGTTTTCAAATGTTTTTGCCCATGCTGAAAAGCACTGCTGGGCACTTCTGCAAACCTGTCTGCAAATTGCAGACTCAAGATTTAGGTTTGTGGATTTGCAAACCGATTTCGTACCGCAAACATTTGCAGATTTGCGGTAAAAAATTAAAATCTGCCGCAAATCTGCAAATCAACAGCATCACCGGGATCATTTCTGCAATTTCCAAAAAATACGTTTTTACGATTTAATGTACCGACAGATTTGGGTGGATGTATTTCTAAAGTGCAACACCCTCTCACTCAGTTCCTCTGTTGAGGAACGATTACTTCCCAGAGGTGCTGTTATTCTAACAGAAAATGAGTTGGCTTAAGGTCAAAAAACTTCAAACGGCTTGTTTTTGTGAAGAAAAACTTCCGACTTTTTGAAGTGGCAAAGGGTTTCACAAGACGACTTTGATATAACGCCCAGCACGTTTAGTAAATAAATAGGCTGCAGGCCTACCAACATTTTATATCTTAGTTTTTTCTTTTCAGTTTATTTATTTCGTTGATCGTCTTTTTGGAAGACATGCTTTAGACTATATGCATTGCCGCTCAAGAAATTTCCAAAGATTTTTGGAAATTAATATTACTACCTGCTTTAGAATCCTGAAAAAATTTCTGTATCCTGAATAATTTTGTGATATTTCGTGATGTATACATTATAAAACATTTTGCCTTTTTGATTTTCCAAAGCTTGTGTATTGTGCAAATGATGCGTCAAAATGCTTAGCATATTTTTTATTTAAGAAATGCCTGAAAATTTCTGAGCAGTTGGCAGCGTTACTCCAAAATTTACGAGCAAAGTTAATCATATTGACAAACTTTTTGTCAAGTAAATTACTATGGAACATTGATCTTGTAGATGTTTGGCACCACCAACAAACTGGCCATTGTCAAAAAAATTTCTTGATTTAACAGTGGCCATTAATTCAACCTATGTTACATACCGCTAACCAAGACTTAAAACTCAAATTTTCTTCTTTTGCAATAACCTTAGGTGCTGAGTGCTGACTGCTCAGCTCTCAAGAGAAGCATAAAATTTTAAGTGAAAGAGAGTTTGAAACAAAATTGACACCTGCACCAAGTGGCGTACACAAAAAGTTTCCATGGGGGGCCTAAAGTTTTGTTGCACTGTGATGCCACAAATTAATATTATGAAGAGTGCCGAAGGCAAGACCATTGTAGGGTAGTCTGGGGGGCACGCTCTGAAAAAAATTTGCAAAATTACACCAAAAATACGTGTTTTCATGCATTCTGGAAGCAAGTTTTAGTATAATGCTTTTACAAGACTTACTGGAAGAATAAAATCAATAAATGAAAATGCTTCAAAAATATTACGGAATTAAAAACCTAGGTCATTTGTGAAGGAAGAAAACAAACCAAAATAAAGATCGATTTATTTCTGCATTTATGCAGTAATAACGTACATCCTCTTAGACCTGCTTGGTTTTGCTTTATGGTGTTTCATTTTTAGGGTCTGAGGGGAAGGCCATGGCACAGGTACGCTAATGTCTGCACCGTAATTATATTGTATGCAATTTGAAAGCTTTTAAAAGACTGCTCTTGTCCAAAGTTTGACTAGAAGTTCAAGCGCTAGAATTTCATGTAGCCCTTAATCAGGACTGTATTTAGTGTATTGCAACTGAAATAAAATAAACAAAGGAACTTAACTGTTGGCTTGTTCTTTTTACACCTAGCACATTTTCATCTTGGCAAAAGTTTGCCTTTATATGAACACCTTTCAAAACAATTTAAAAAATTTTGCCCCAGTACAGAAGCAAAAAAAACAAATTGCTAACTGCAATTATCACATTTGAAACTAAGTTATTTTAATTGTGATCTGCAAATTGCCATGCCTAATGAAGGGAGCAGGAAGTGACATCAACAACACCCCCCATCCATTCCATCACTCACGCAGTAAATAATAGCCTGTATGCCTGCAAAGTATCATTTTCAAGAACGCAAAAACACAAGTTCGTGCATCTTGAGGTTTTACTTTTCTGCAACTCAATAAAGCTTTGTGCATCTCTGTTTGTCCTATTGTACCGTACAAGTATGTACATCAAATAAGGATTTTCAACTCAACGAAGAAACTGTAGTTAAAAGTTAGAACGAGCGACAAAAGTGACTGGGAGGTGAGGTTACTCTCTTCTAAGTGTCTATTCCAACCAGCAGAGTTGCAGCCGTAATCTAACTCTGGTAGCAGTTTTGTTTAAACAAACTTGCATACATTTCCACTCGGCCCTGCTGCTGACATGTAGGCTACATTACAACTTACGAAAACAGAATATTAAATAAACTGAAAAAAACTTATGGGTCAATCCATGCTTAATTTGACAGGCTGTCAACCCATGTTCCAGAGTAAAAAAACCTGTTTGCAAAAAATTTTACCTTTCTAGCACAAGCTGTTCCTGAGATATGGCCTTTTCAAAATTGGGCAAAAAAGTGAATTTTGAGGATACGCATGAGTGATTTTGACCTCTAACGCTCAAAGTTGAGATAGGAGGATGCAGTAAATTGCTAGCCCCCCATTTTTGACCATGCCAAATCCAATAAAACAGTTATTTTTAAGCTAAAACAATTGCTTTTTGAGTTATTTAATAATTGAGGTGTTTGTTTTTGGTCCTCGATTATGGGGGGCTCTGACTTTTTTTTTTCCTAAAAAATGTTTTAACCCCATCTTGAATGACTACTTTTTATGGCTAGTATGAAACCAAGCTTTGTCAAACTGAATTAACATGTATTATTAGGTATCAAATGATAGCTAGGGTATTGTTTAGAGCTTTTTTTTCATTTGCCATATTCAATATGTATAGGCTTCTTTAAACATATTTAAATATCCTGAAACACCTTCACATTATTTTTATCACCCAATATCAGCGAATCAAATTGGATGCATATACATTTGCTCAGACTTAAACTTTTCCGCAACATTTGATTTTTCACCAGCAGTGTACCAAAAGGTTAGGAGCATGGATTTCGTGGCATGCTGGTATAACTTTTGTTGCATATGGGTGGGTCTGATTTTAAGTGTAAATGAACCACAACTGGATGTCGATGTTAAATTTTTGTGCCCACAGCCCCACATGGCCCATCAACGTCATTTTATTAGCCTGAACAAGATGGCATTTGTGCTGTTCCTTACAACCAAATTGTTTGTGCAATTGACTCTCCTTCTACTTCACCCAGTGGACGAATCTACAAACTTTCTAGACTAAGTCTGAAAACAATTGAAAATAGTAACAACTAAGTCTAACTAGATGGGAGTTTGCCAGCAAACCCAGTGAACGACCGACGCGTAGCTAATGCTGTGACGCTCAAAAGTACTTTTAGTCTACCGTAAAATCAGCAATTATTCAAAAATATCTGATTATGGAACCTCCGGAAAAGTGGAGTCAAATATTTGTCTGTTAAATATCTGCTGATATCAAAACAAACTGGCACCGAAGTTGAGCCGTTCAGAAAATTGATTTTTGGGGGGTCCATTTGGGGGGGGTCCCCGGGGGATGGCACCCCCAAACTATATCAAAATATTTGTCTGTTAAATATCTGCTGATATCATAAAACACTGGCACCCTAGCTCGAGCCGTTCAAAAAATTGATTTTTTGGGGGTCCATTTGGGGAGATCCCTGGGGTGGTGGCACCCCCAAACTATGTCAAAATATTTGTCTGTTAAATATCTACTGATATCAAAACAAAGTAGAACTCTAGCTTGAGCCATTCAAAAAATTGATGTTTGGGGGTCCATTTGGGGGCATCCCCGGGGGGTGGCACTCCCAAACTATGTCAAAATATTTGTCTGTTAAATATCTGCTGATATCAAAACAAAGTAGAACTCTAGCTTGAGCCATTCAAAAAATTGATTTTTGGGGGTCCATTTGGGGAGATCCCCGCGGGGGTGGCACCCCCAAACTATGTCAAAATATTTGTCTGTTAAATATCTACTGATATCAAAAAAAACTGGCACCCTAGCTTGAGCCATTCAAAAAATGGATTTTTTGGGGCCCCATTTTGGGGGGGTTCCCAATGGAGTTGCCCAAAAAACTTCGGGAGACAAAATTGCATTTGCAGCTCAACAACTTTACACAAAAATCAGATTTCGATGTGTTGTGGTTTAGGAGAAGAAGAGCGTACAAAATTTTGGGAGAAAAAAAAAGAAAAAAAAAAAGAAATAAACCTCATCGCAGCCAAAAGTGGGTTGGTTGGGATGAAAGGGTATCTTGAGACATATAATCATACGAAATATTTTTTGTCGTACTTAAGCCGTTTTTGACTGAGACCGCTTTTTACACCAAACTTGCGGGGCGGTTTTCAGGTTCTAAAACCGAAGTCCCGTGACCTATTGCCTCGAAATTGTGTATGAACATACAACTCATTAATCTCAAACTGCTGTCAAAATTTCTTGTAGCTAGACCCAACCGTTCTCGAGTTATAAGCAAAAGTTTGAAATTTCGCACTCGTTAGTTGGAAAATGGCCGAGTAAAAACAGAGAAACAAGCGACGCGAGCGTCGGTCGTTCCAATATCCGAACTCATTTTTGGACGTAAATTCGTTTTTTTTCCTGCTTGGTTTTGACTTTAGATCACTTCTCTGGTTCGGGCTTGTACTTTACAACTCTGGTGCGATTTTTTCAACCTTTGTCGCGGAAGCCGAAGTTTGGTCAGACTTCAATAATAATCATTACAGTAAATTTTGTAAGAGCAGAAATTTTGTAAATATTCAGCTAAATTTTCTAAGTACATGCAAAAAAAAAGATCAGCCTTTACGTTTGGTCTACACTGAAAGTAAAATTGTGAGTGTGCGAGCGTATAACATTTATAGTACGGTATTTATATCAGAATCAAATCTTTCATTTTACTCACTGCATTACGCCGAAGCGTGTAACGAGTTTGTAGGGCCCATCTCCGCATCATTGCGCCCGAGCAACACGCTTCATTTTGAAAAAATGTCGCAGTGGTGGCGAGCCGTTGGCAACACTTCGTCCGATTTGACCAGCCCGAGATTTGAACCACAGACCTCTCGCACCAGAGAAGAACGCGTTATACCACTTGACCACCTGGACGTAGCAAAAGTTTATTTTTGCCTCGCCTTGAATTAAAGGTGTCAATTTGTTTGAGGTCAAGTTAGAAAAACAAATCTAAGCATGCTTAAACTTAGAAAACAATTTTTTACATAGATTTTTGACAGTTTTTGGTTTAGAGCAGGGGGAACTGAATTTCGGAATATTATTAGCCTGCTGCATTTTACCACAAAGCAACAATGAATAATATTTCATAATTTTGTTACAGTGTAACACCAAACTCCTACCTAGGCAAAAAAAAAGTAAAGCCAAAATCTTCATACCAACACTAAGTAGTAAGTCGGGCCGGGCTATGCGGATCGGGCTCGGAATCGAGCTTAAGATTTACAAAATTTCGGGCTTAATTTTGGCCTGATACGTGCCTCATGTTTCAGGTCGCTGTAGAAACATACCGGTAATACAAAAAACTTTGCAACACTGAATGAAGATTTTATTGAAGCTTCAATGGATTATTATTATGTCTAATATCCTAATTTGCCAATGTTATTGCGTCACAATTCATCAATAATTTGCTCTATTTAGCAGGGACAAGTGGTCAGGGGAGGCAGGTGAGGCTGTGCCTCACCTGTAGAATTGTGCAAAAAAAAAAGAAACTAAAGTATATAATTAAAATAAAATGGTTTCATACAAATCAAAATATTTATCAAAAGCTTTATTAATTTTTGTCATATTTACTTTTTTTGTGCAGCCTATTTACTGCTTTTATGTTATGTCTTTCGCATTAAAACGCCCAAACTATTCGGTGTATTATTGCTATCACTACGGCGTGCATTGAACATCGCTTCAAATATGCGAAGTGAGGCATTGTCAATTGTGCCTCACTTCAGCTAAGCAAATTTTAATAAACAAACTAAAAGTATGCCTTTTTTCTCAAACAAATTGCGGACAACACATAATGCTTTTAAATCTGATTTTGCGGCGCGCCTCACCTGTGACATCATAGAATGAGAAAAAGTTTAAGCAGTTTTTTTGTAGTCTTTTGTTCATTGCGAAATTGAACAAGTTATTTTTCTGGCCAAATAAAAACAATTTAATACGAGAAGATGAACTAAAATGAAAGAAAATTTAGTCTCTCAAAGCTGAGAGACTTTCTAAACTAAGTTTTTCATCTGAACTTGAAGTTATAGAAATTGCTAAATTTATGCACTCTTATTATCACTCCAGGTAACCTGAAAATTTCGACAATTATTTCAAATATGCTAGCAAACTTCATGATTATAAAACGAGATCGATTACTGCAGACAATTTTTATTTGGAACGAGCTAAAATTCGAAACGGGCAACGATCTTGCTCGTGCATTGGAGTAAAAATATGGAATAATATTTCACCAACTTTTGAAGAATTACCAAAATACTCATTTAGCAAACAAATAAAATTGTCCATGCTAAGTAATTACTGAAGTACTTACAATCTTGATAAACTCGAGATAAGCCTTAGTGTGCTCTTTTCTTACGCTAACTGCTATTTTTGGTTGAATCCTTACTTTTGTTTCTTGTTTGTTTTCAAAATGGTTAAAAAAAGCTACCCCCTCAAAAAAACTTTTAAATAATTACAATAATAAATTAGTTATAAGGGCAGCTTGACTCGATGACCAGAAACAGGTCTTTCGCTGTCCTGTTTGCTTGATAGTAAGTGATTCAAACTACAGTACTGGTAAACTTTGCAATTGCCTATTAATTTCTACACCTTCATCAACAATTACTTCTGTTAAGCGTTACACTAAATTAGCCCACATTTATTTCCTTTATTGGCATTAATAATCATTCTATTTGTGCAAATGAATATATTTTTTCATTGGTGTTAAGTTTCTGGAAATTGAACTCAAGTGAACAAATAATCTGAATTGAATACAGCTAAAAGAAAACCAATTTAAAAGATTTGCTCGAGACATCATTACGAAAGAACCCCTCAATTCAAAAAGAGTAGAACCGTACTCAAGAAAGACTGGTTGCGCTATAAAAATCTTCATGTGTGCTTTCATGTTTTAGCAAATAATAATGTTGGGACTGAAATCGAGTTTTTGTGACTAAGAGAATTTGCCAAGAAGACTTAGCAAGCACGAAAACTTCAATTATGTCCACATTCAAAGCCAAATAATAGGCTAGGCTACCTTCATGGATTTTCGAAACTTCAAGAATTGATTTGGCTTTAAGTGAACAGTAAAAATTAAACCAATAATTAATTATAAAAAATTTGGTTTTTGTTTAATGGTTACAGTGCCGCCGGAGACCAAAAATGGGCCCGGCCCAAAAAAAGCTCAAATATGATGGATTTCCGGTCAGTTTGGTCCGAAAAATGATGTGATGTCCAAAAAAACAAAAAAGGTTTTTACTGAAATTCTAACGGTTTTTACAGTCGAAATTAGGTGTTCTCCAAAAAAAAAAAAAAGGTCATCAGGCTTCACATGCTGATTTCTCAGTGTCATTTCGATGGGTCCCCTCTCGAGCTCATGGGCCCGCTGAACCCAACGGCCTTCCTAAAGCCCATGGGCCCCCTAAAGTCCATGGGCCCCGGGGTCATTCTACCCCTGCCCCCCCCTCTCGGCGGCCCTGAAAAGCTATAAAAACAATTATTTGCTTGTCATTTATTGTCTAGTGAAAAAAAATTGTGCCTCACCAACCAAAAGCCTCACCGCACGTCACTGCTATTTAGTCACCGCAAAGAGTCAAAAAAGAAAAAAACAATTATATTATCCGTATACGTTTTTCAAACCTAATTTCACGTCCGGGCTTCTTTGGGCCTGCTTTGAGGTTCAAACCATTTTTTGGGTTTGGGCCTGAACTTGTCAGCCTGTTTAAAACTTTGAAATAACAGCAACGATAATTAGATTACAAGAACATCACACAAAACAAAAGTAAGGTTTCTTGTGAAGTTTGTAATTTGATAACCAAAAATTCCATTGCGAAGCAGCATAAGTCGTACAATAGCATGAACACATTAAAGTGCTAATTTGTTAATTAATCACAATAATCAAATGCTTTGGCATCTGTCATTGAGCCTTTATCAGAACCAATATCGTACGTCACGGCGTTTTATGTTATAAATTCACGCTATGCTTGCTCAGAAACAGAAATTAAAACCAAACTTGTAATGATTAGTAACTTCGTCAGAGGGCCCCACTGCCAGTCGAGTTCTGACCAAAATGCATAATGAAAAAATGCCACGTTTTTTGCCCTTTTGATGCAGTCTTTTGCAGAGGTATGTACTCTAAAATTGTTTAAAGCCACGTTTGAAAAATTGCTTTTGGAAATGGGGCTAATATTTGTCAAAAATTCGGCTTACAAAGTAGTACAAACTTTTAAACCATGGCTAAAAAACGGCAAGGAATCAAAGTTTAAATGGTTGATGGAAAATGTTTACCATGTAGATTTCATAAAAAAAACTATGAGTATAAGGAGGAAATTAATTTCGATAACTTAAACCATTCTTTTTTCAAATCTCATTCCATTATTTTCTTTTCCCAATTCTTTCTCTAGACTATAAAATGCACAAGAATTAGAGGATTTTTCGAATGTAATAAATGGCGTGTAATATATTTATGCCATGTAATGAAATGATTGAAGTTTTACCATTATACTACTGCCTACCTATCACCCTATTTTCGTAACCAGTTTAATCATGTATTACAGTGCTATTTTATATCCCAAAATTTTTCGTCGTAAAATTTCATAAATTTTTCGTCGTTATGGCTTTTGTAATTTTCGTAATGTAATTTTAACTTAGCAAAAAAAATCCATTCAGCACTAAACCTGTTGTTTACGAAAAAAAAGAATAACCACTTGTCAAATTTGTACTTGTTAAACCAAAAGCCGTGTCATGACGTCGAGCGCAAATAAAATTAATGTCTCCAGCAGTGACGGCGTCTGAGTCAATGAACTTTTTACGAAAGATGTTAGCTGTCAGCACATAGAACCAGTTTTGACTTTTGAGTTAACAGTTCTCAGTAAACTTTTTTTGACCCCATAAGTTTTACTACGACTGTTCAAAGACAAAATTTGTACACGCCTAACTTGAAAAGCAAACGTTATTGAAAACCGCGATTTAACAAACTTTTTCGATTCTAACTTTTTTATTTGTTTACCAAAAACCTTGAAATTTCAATGAAAAAAGGGTGAAATCAGGTACATCATACCTGTCAAAGTTATTTTTCATTAACATGTTAAACTTGACCGCAAAGTTTGTTTGAGAGTTTTAAAATTTCAAACGCGATTTTCTCAAAAAGAAATGCGACTTAGTATCTTCTGCCAAAGCGTGCTTCATTTGGGGGGGGGTCCCCGGGGTGGTGGCACCCCCAAACTATGTCAAAATATTTGTCTGTTAAATATCTGCTGATATCAAAACAAACTGGCACCGAAGTTGAGCCGTTCAGAAAATTGATTTTTGGGGGGTCCATTTGGGGGGGTCCCCGGGGGATGGCACCCCCAAACTATATCAAAATATTTGTCTGTTAAATATCTGCTGATATCATAAAACACTGGCACCCTAGCTCGAGCCGTTCAAAAAATTGATTTTTTGGGGGTCCATTTGGGGAGATCCCTGGGGTGGTGGCACCCCCAAACTATGTCAAAATATTTGTCTGTTAAATATCTACTGATATCAAAACAAAGTAGAACTCTAGCTTGAGCCATTCAAAAAATTGATGTTTGGGGGTCCATTTGGGGGCATCCCCGGGGGGGTGGCACCCCCAAACTATGTCAAAATATTTGTCTGTTAAATATTTGCTGATATCAAAACAAAGTAGAACTCTAGCTTGAGCCATTCAAAAAATTGATTTTTGGGGGGTCCATTTGGGGGGATCCCTGGGGGGGTGGCACCCCCAAACTATGTCAAAATATTTGTCTGCTAAATATCTACTGATATCAAAAAAAACTGGCACCCTAGCTTGAGCCGTTCAAAAAATGGATTTTTTGGGGCCCCATTTTGGGGGGGTTCCCAATGGAGTTGCCCAAAAAAACTTTGGGAGACAAAATTGCATTTGTAGCTCAACAACTTTACACAAAAATCAGATTTCGATGTGTTGTGGTTTAGGAGAAGAAGAGCGTACAAAATTTTGGGAGAAAAAAAAAAGAAAAAAAAAAAAGAAATAAACCTCATCGCAGCCAAAAGTGGGTTGGTTGGGATGAAAGGGTATCTTGAGACATATAACCATACGAAATATTTTTTGTCGTACTTAAGCCGTTTTTGACTGAGACCGCTTTTTACACCAAACTTGTGGGGCGGTTTTCAGGTTCTAAAACCGAAGTCCCGTGACCTATTGCCTTGAAATTGTGTATGAACATACAACTCATTAATCTCAAACTGCTGTCAAAATTTCTTGTAGCTAGACCCAACTGTTCTCGAGTTATAAGCAAAAGTTTGAAATTTCGCACTCGTTAGTTGGAAAATGGCCAAGTAAAAACAGAGGAACACGCGACGCAAGCGTCGGTCGTTCCAATTAACTTCAAACTTTATTGTTTACATTGGTGTAAATCCATTGCACAATCAATTCAACATTATTAATTTCTTTTATCACCATTTTAAACTTTCGAACTACATCCCAATGCATCTTCCTAAGTTCAAGTTCAATTTATTATTTGTTGCTTTAAGATGCAATAAATGACGCACTACTTAAAAAATAGTTTACGAAAGCAAAACAAAAAATAACTTTTTTCACGACCAGAGACTGGAAGGGACCTGTTACGGTCATCTAGCCAAACAGCCTTCGACTATGCACCGTCTTGCTCATAAGAGCGTCAGGTCTATTTGAAGTTATTGCTTTAAGAGAGATGAGATGAGACAATTTTAGTAAAAATTCTAGTTAGATATTGTTTAAAAGAACTGCTAAGAATCAGATTTAGGCATAGGGAAGAAGGAAATTTTGGTGATGTGGGGAATAGAGTTCCAGGTTTTAACACCCTGGTATAAAAAAGATTGTTGCAGTCTCAAACTTTTCATAAATGAGATAGTAAGCATGAGAGAAGTGGAACTGCGTTTAGGGCAGGAATGTCTGACATTGGACAGTGTGAAGTATTGGTTTAGGTTACATGGATGTTGCTCATGGTATAAATTATACATCATTTTACCAGCTTCATCTTGGTAAAGTTTGTTAAGTTTTATGACCTTTAGGTTGGTATATGAAGGGTTTGCCCGGGAATTCCATTTTATCAAGGCAACCGATCCTAACAGCTTTGTTTTGGAAAATTGAAATTTTGTGGAGATAAGATTTGTAGGGACAACCCCATATGGGAATTACATAGAAAAGATGAGGATAAATTAAAGTATGATAGAGCTGCAAAAGAGTTTTCTTGGAGAACTAGCATTTCAATTTATTGAGTATACCCACTGCGGAGACGATTTCACATTCAACAAATTTGAGGTGAATGTCAAAGTTAAGGTTTTCGTAATCCATAGTCCCTAGTACTTCAAATTACTATTTACAGCTATTGGACGACCATCACATAAGATAGTTGGTTTTTTTATGGCAGTTTTGGCAGCTTGAGTTATATATAACTAATGCACTAGATTTAGCAGCGTTAATTGTGAGCTTATTAGGTTTCATTCAAAGACTAGCTATTTCTTATGTCTAATTGAATTCTCAAATGGTGGGTTAAAAAGACATAAAAATCAGGATAATGACTTAAGTGCTTTTGATTACTGATACACTATTTCTGACATTGTGTTTAAGTTTTATACGGTGATCTTCAACCGATATTGTGTCTAACAGAGATAACACGTTTTGTATGACCAGAGATGGGCAAGATCACCATCTTTAGGTGATCTTGAAGATCACGATCAGATTACTATTTTGATCTTCAAGATCAGATCATGATTGTGGCCGTGTCTGCGTACTGCTTCATACCTGTACTGTCTGTACCACGGCAGATGCGGATTACTTTCTCCAGTCTATACTGAATTCATGTCGGAGCCAAAAAATAGCTTCAAAATATCACATAACCTGGCTTCAGAGATGCTTACCCTATGCGACATTTAAAAATGAAAGTGATCTTGATCTTCAAGATCAAGATCACACAAAAAATGTGATCTTCAAGATCAAGATCAGAGCATCAAAATAATTTGATCTTAAAGAACAGGATCAGATCACGATCTTGATCTTCAAGATCAGATCGTGCCCATGTCTGAGTATTATCATGTACAGCTTGCAAAATATCAAGCTAATTTTGATAAATAGTAAAGACTTGCCTTTCAGGCATGCGATAAACAAAGAAATGTTACTATTAAAAAGTAATAGAGTTATATTAAAAAAAAAAGCATTGGAAAAGTTTGTTATCGTGTGTGACACGTTTCTAAAATGAAAAACTGAAAAATGCATGGTTCATTAATTTTGATGCTTTATAATACATGTTAATTCAGCTTGACAAAGCTTGATTTCATATTAGCCATAAAAAGTAGTCATTCAAGATGGGGTTAAAACATTTTTTAGGAAAAAAAAAAGTCAGAGCACCCCATAATCGAGGCCCAAAGACAAACACTGTAATTATTAAATAACTCAAAAAGCAATTGTTTTAGCTTAAAAATAACTGTTTTATTGGATTTGGCATGGTCAAAAATGGGGGGCTAGCAATTTACTGCATCCTCCTATCTCAACTTTGAGCGTTAGAGGTCAAAATCACTCATGCGTATCCTCAAAATTCACTTTTTTGCCCAATTTTGAAAAGGCCATATCTCAGGAACAGCTTGTGCTAGAAAGGTGAAATTTTTTGCAAACAGGTTTTTTACTCTGTTCTACCCCCATGCCAAGTTTGGAGAAAACTCTAGAACATGGGTTGACATTTCACAAAAATCGTATTGATTAAGCATGGATTGACCCCCAACTGATGTTTATCATAGGTCTGCAGCCGATACAGAAAATATCAAGCATTATCATATTGCTATAGGTCTCCTCTATTTACCAAACTAGGAAAAAATAACAGCAAAGTTTGCAGTTCAAGTTTGCAGAAGTAAAAAGTCATTTGCGGTTGCGGAAGTACAAAAAAATTACCACAAATGTACCGCAAACTTGAGGATTTGCAGCAGCGGACCACCTATTGTTATTTTGCAGAATAGAGTTTAAATTGGCAGTGTCCAGCACTGCTGAAAAGACTATCAACTGCAGTGCTAGAGGACAAAGAAGCATTGTACAGGACAAACAGTTTCTTTAGCTCTGCATCAACAAAGGAATTACCGGTATCATCTATCTTTTTCACAAGTATTGCTGATAGAAACTTCTATTCGCGTTGCAGCAGCATCTTTTTTTGGTTTAGATTGGTTGAACAAACAACCAAAAAATTCATCGTTATGAATGGACTTATCATCATTGTTGTTTTCACCGCCAAGCCTGTCTGCCTGTTAGCCCCATTAGTGTACAATAGCACCTGTTAGCACGTCCCACAATAGATCGTCCACTTAGTGCACAATCAAAAATGCATAATCCGTAGCCTGGTAGCGCCAGCAGGTATTACGTACCATAGAAATGTTTCATTTCACCAAAATCTAACAATTAAAGAATCTTTTTTAACAGGACCAAAACTGAAAGTAACTGTAACTAGAAGCTTTTTAATGTCTCCAAATAGTGACTGGTTCCCACTTTCATTACTTTTTTGAAAATCATCATGATCATATTTATTTATTTTACCAAGTGACGTCATATCACAAGAAAAAAACTGCAACTTCCTCTAGGTCTATCACCAAAGCATCAAAACATGCAATTCCTTCAAAACCAACACACAAACTTGCAGAGTCAAGACGATATTTAGTTACTTGGTGAGAAGACAGCGAAGGATCGAAAAGTCATCTAAGTCTACTGCCACCTCACCAAGTTAAGGTTAAAAAGCAGCTTTCAGATTTTCTCAGTCAGCTACTTTCTATGAAAAAAATTTTTATGTAAAATTAAAACAAAATTTGCCAAAGATATGTACACTTTGCAGAGTATATACACAAAACTCACAGTCAACTTGTAAAGAAAATGCAAGGCAACATTAGAATCATACCAACTCTAAGCATACTAAAAAAATAAAATAAAAATAATACTGTAGCTACACATTGGATAGAAAATAAAGTCAATAAAGTTTATAATGCTTCTTTATGTTTTATATAGGATTTAAAGTGGGCAATTGTACTGGAAAAATATTCCTTGCTTTGTTTTGTATCATTTGCCAAAATGTCATCAGTACCGGTACAATTTCCAATACCAGTATATATCAGCCTCAGTCAGTTACTGCAAAAATACTTGTAATTGAGAGGCACATCAAAATGAGAGATGACGTATTGTATAAATGTGTGATAGATGAATGCACCAGCTCCGCAATTCAATCAATAGAATAGGTTATTGTTGAACTCAAGCATAAATATGCAACCATGTTTACTGTAATTACTACTGCATTGCTGATAAAAAGTTGTTATTCTAGCTTTTATCAGTTTCATAGGTTGATAAAAAATGAGCTTTAACAGCTTTTTTAAATCTGTAGAATGAAACTTCTTTTATTTTAATTCCTGCGAATGATAGAGACTTTTGCCCTAATCTTGTTCTAGTTCTAGGAAGAAAAAAGTTGTTTTTGTGGCTCAATCTTGTCTTATGTGTATAACAGTTTTTTATTAGATTAAACTTATCTAAATTTGCAAAAGATAATACATTATTGTGAATTTTGTACATTAGCTTTGCAGTTTCAAGAGTGTAAATATCCTTGAGTTTTAAGCATTTAGTTCGATAGAACAAAGGATTAGTATTCTCTTGATATCCACTTCCAGTTAACATTCTAATGCTTCTTTTTTTGCAGAATGCAGAGAGGTGCTAATGTTGATTTTGAAGCAGTCCCCCAACTACTTATGCAATATTGTAGATGAGAGTATATGAGGCAGTGGTAAACAGATCGTAGTGTTTGCTCATCTACAAAGTGTTTTAATTGATTTAGGGCCAAAGATCCCCTTGCTACCTTTAAACATTGTTCCTTGATTTGTTGTTTCCAGTTTAGATTGTCGTCTATGAGAACATCTAGATACTTTATGTGATGTGATTGCTTGCTTGGATTATTATCTATTGATACTTTGAGTTTAGGTTTATTTTGTTTTGTTGTCAATACCATAAACTCAGTTTTATTAAAGTTAATTGATAATTTATTCAACTTGAACCAATTGCTTACATTGACTCATTCATTATTAATATTTTGTTGCAGTGTTGAAACATTGGAATGGGAGAGAGTAAGGTTTGTATCATCTGCAAAAAGATGAATTGTGGAATGTGACGCAAGTGGAAGATCATTGATATAGGTAAATATTAAATAACAACGGACCTAAGGTTGAGCCCTGAGGAATACCGCAAATAACATCTCTTGACTTGGATTTATATTGCTTTACAATTGTCGGTCCGCAACATCCTGACGCGAGACAACTCACCCCGGGAATCCTGACGCCAAAAGCTCTTTTTGCTTTTCCGCGCTACGCCACAGCTACGCTTTTAACGATTAACGTTCGATTATTGTGACGTAAGTATAATATTTTCCGTTAATTGCAAACTTCATACGAATCTCTGTTTTGCAGAAACAACTCAAAAGCGAGTTGTATTTTAGCGACAAAAATCGTGATGAAATCAAAGTCAAGTTAGCGAGTATGTAAAAAATGCTGGTGTTAAGTTTCAAACGATGACCCAACGCCGTGATTGAAAGTTACATATGTTTTGCTGTTATTTAACGACCACGTAGATATTTCATGAACAATAATATGTGTGGTTAATTTTCGAAGAAAAATGCTCTGGAAGGAATTGTATGTTAAAAGAAAATAGTGAAAATATGATTTAAAGTCAAGTACCGCAAATCGAAATTAATTAATGCAGCAATTAAAATTTATTATTTTTGCCTATTATTATTGGATGACCACATAGCAATTTTACATACACGCATTTTCATAAAAAAAAATTGTTAGTTTTCGGTTAGCAATAATTTGTCGATAGACAACGATTGAAAGTAAAGTTGAAATTACGGCCAAGAATGAAAATATATTAAAAATATTGTGCAATAGTTTGTAATTATCCAACTAATTACTTTCCCAATGGGTGGTTTATTTGGTTTTAACCTCGATAAATGGAGCCATTAGTTTTTGCAATCGCAGTTTTTAACTTTGAATGACTTTGAAAGAACAAAACAACACGGTCACACGCTTCACTTCAGCATGCCAAATTATCGTAATTTCTCCGCTTGCAAAATCAAAGCATTTAAACAATAACAAGTTGCTAATTTGGATAAGCTCCAAAATTTTCAGTTCATTCAAGAGTAAGATCACAAAAATGACAACAAGCTGCTAATCGAAATGCTATCGACAAATTATTGCTAACCAAAAACTAACAATTTTATTTATGAAAATGCGTGTAAAATTGCTACGTGGTCATCCAATAATAATAGGCAAAAATAATAAATTTTAATCGCTGCATTAATTAATTTCGATTTGTGGTACTTGACTTTGAATTATATTTTTACTATTTTCTTTTAACATACAATTCCTTTCAGAGCATTTTTCTTTGTTAATTAACCACACATATTATTGTTCATGAAATATCTACGTGGTCGTTTAATAACAGCAAAACATAAATAACTTTCAATCGCAGCATTCGGTCATCGTTTGAAACTTAACGCCAGCATTTTTTACATACTCGCTAACTTGACTTTGATTTCATCATGATTTTTGTCGCTAAAATACAACTCGCTTTTGAGTTGTTTCTGCAAAACAGAGATTCGTATGAAGTTTGCAATTAACGGAAAATATTATACTTACGTCATAATAATCGAACGTTAATCGTTAAAAGCGTAGCTGTGGCATAGCGCGGAAAAGCAAAAAGAAGAAAAAGAAAAAAAAAAACAGAGAGCAAAAGTTTGGAGCTTTTGGCGTCAGGATGTCCCTGGCGTCAGGATTCCTGGGGTGAGCTGTCTCGCGTCAGGATGTCCTGCTTCGTACAATTGTATACTGTTGCCAGTCAGTCAGGTAACTTGCTAGTAACTGTAATGGTAATCCTCTAATTCCATACTTTTCCAGTTTTTTGATCAGTATTGTGTGATTGATGGTATCATAAGCTTTTCTTAAATCTAAGAAAATAGAACATGTAATGAGCTTTTTATCCATATTGTCAAGTAGCTTATTGTAAATATCTAAAATGGCTTCATTTGTTGAGCAATTTTTCTTAAAACCATACTGGTTTGGACTAATCAAATTATTTCTCACAAAATAATTATTTAGTTGATCAAGCAGACACTTTTCAAATAGTTTGGCAAAAGGATTTAAAATAAAAATAGCGCAATAATTATATACTGCATAATTCTCTTTCGCCTTTTTTGAAAATTGGAACAACTTCAGCAGTTTTTATCACTTTCGCAAAATATCCTATTGATATGCATGCATTAAAAATTTTAGTTAGAACTGGAGCTATAACTGATAATAGAGCCTGACAGTTTTATATACTTTGCAGGAATTCCATTTCTTCCTGTAACTTTTGATGGATTCATAACTCTGATGTAATTTACTACTTCTTCTTCAACTATTGGTTCTAGAAAAAACGAATTGCAACTACTCTGAATCAAAGATGTGGCATTAAATTTGCCATCAATTATAGTTGGTGTTTCAATTGTTGAAGCAAGGTTGAATCCTATCTCTGTGAAATATTTATTGAACAAGTTACTGATGGCTTGTGGACCTTGTGCACTTTCACTTTTGGAAGCATACATTTTATTAGGAATGTTATTTTTCTTCACATTTTTCAAGTGAATAATTTTATTTATAATTTTCCCAAGCAACAAGGTGTCATGCTTATTTTCATTCACTAAATTTTTAATGTAAAGTGGTTTTGCATATTCCTTAATATGAGTCAGTTTATTTCTATAGACTTTGTATTAGAACACACCATTTCTGGCAGGTGATCACTCACACTATCACCAGAATAAAACTTTTGTGTTCACCCAGTACATTGTTTGTATAAACATGATCTAAAAGAGTTGAGCTTGTAGTGGTTATTCTTGTTGGGTGTGTGATTAAGGGAATGCAGCCTAAGCTATATGTTAAATTCACAAAATCTTTTATATTGGTATCAGAGTTACTTTTCAACAAATCTGCATTGAAGTCTCCTTCGATATAATACAATAATTTTCTACTATTTAATTTTTCAATGGTTGATTCAAAACTGTTGCAAAACTCCGATAATTTCTGTTTAGGGTGTCTGTAAATTACTCCCACTATACATTTTTTGTTATTCCCTAAATCTAGTTGAATCCACATATCTTCACAATTAGGAATGTTTAAATCAAACTCCTTACAAATTGAAATGGACAAAGACTCCTTAATAAAAAATCCTACTCCTTCCCAACTTGAGGTTGTGCCTTTGTGGTAAAAGTGGTACCCACTTAACTTTGCATTATAAACCTGCAACAATTTAAGTTTGGTTTCACTCATAGCAATGATACCAGGTAAGATAACATAATTTCTTAAAAGTTCGTTCAATTTATCAAAATTTGCATTTAAGCTTCTTATATTCATGCAAAGCAAAGAAAGTTTACACTTTTTGTTAATAATATTGGCTTCGGCCTGTGAGCAGTATTGTGAGTGATCCAAACCACCATCTAAATCAGTTAGTAAGCTTTTTATCTTGTTATCTACCTGTAAGCATTTAGCTGGGAAAAACGAATTATTTGTGTGATTAATATCAAAGTTTAGTTTGTCATCACTTCTCATTTCATTTAACAATTGCTTATCATCTAGGGTTTGAAAAAGAAACAATTCACTGTAACAATTTTGGCAGAGGTATGATTCAGTCGAAGAACAAAGAGTGTGAAATTTAAGGGGACTAATGACTGTGCATTTGTGGTGAATCCATCCATCACACTGAATAGCACACTAGTTCCTTTTACAAAGTCTTGAACATATTTCACATGGACATTTAACTGGCATTATCAAGCAGTCAAACAAATAAAAGATATTACACTAGTTAGACAAAACAGCATAATTTAGAATCAGCCAGAAAAATATGCAAAAAAAGTAGTTTTGAAATTAAAATGAAAACAGCTAAAAGGTATTTTTCAATATACTGGTAATTGTAAATTTATACACAGACGTACCGGTATAGAAAAAATGTCAGATCCTACTATGAACACAAATTACAAAACTACAAAACTGAATGGGTTGTACACTAGGCTACTCTAGCCTATAGACAGCTCAAAAATAAAAATCTTTACTTCAAGGAAAAATAAGTTCACTCTAATGGACTATTGACTATATAAAAAGACGGTAGAGGGACATTATTGACTATACGCTCAGACGGCATAGTGTCAGGTTTGTGACTGAAAGATTGCTAATTCCTACTTTAATTTTTGAAAGATTAGCAAACAGTACCAAAAAAGTACTTTGCTTTGTGCTGGTGTGAAAGACAGATCCTAAGTGACTAGTTTGTACCATTGACGAATGAATTGAAAACTGTTTATTTGCAATGCCGCTGCCACACTGCTGGTAACAAAAAGTGACCAGTTTACTTTCTTGACTGTTAATTACGGTAGGCCTATTGTGCAAGGGTGCCAAGTGCGCCAATAAAGATTTTCTGCTAAGAATTTGTTGGAGTATAACTTGAAACTCCAATAGCATTCTTCCTGTTATTGAAGGTTTGAATGGCAACTTCTGACTTAACATTTCAATTAAAATTAGTCTCACGTTGTACAGCTCTTAGTCTCATGTTGTACAACTCTTAGTCTTAGTCTTACATTGTACAACTCCTAGTCCTAGTCTCATAAATTGGAATATTCGAATTGTACTGATTGCAGAGCAGCAAATTGCAATAAACAAAATAAATTGTTGTTAAGCTTGATTCAGTGACCAG
Source organism: Trididemnum nubilum (assembly GCA_963965965.1). Lineage (NCBI taxonomy): Eukaryota > Metazoa > Chordata > Ascidiacea > Aplousobranchia > Didemnidae > Trididemnum > Trididemnum nubilum. The sequence continues at coordinate 25,263,989 of OZ014482.1, read as the reverse complement.
TTCTGAGTTTAACAAAAGGTGAAATAAGTCACAGAGAGCTTCATTAACATACCGGTAGTTGCTACTGATAGCAGAAATTGCAATTATTGGGCTCAAAGGTAGTAGCGATAGCAATAGATAGGCTACCAGTAAGAGATCTAACAAGCCGCTTTTCGAATAGGCTGACTGTTTCTATAGGCTAGCCTTCAGAGTAGGCCTATCTAGGCTAGTAATTTTTATCAATTGGTTTTCAGCAACCCATTTTCAGTTTTTCTAACTGGTTTTCAGTTTTTGATTTCTTATCTATCTATCTCAGATCTAGGCTAGTAATTTTTATATCATTATCAACCGGTTTTCAGCAACAGTTTTTCAGCAGCAGTTTTTCTGTATTGCCAACATGTAAGTCTTATTCAAATAGAATGAAACTAAGTTGCAGTTACTAAAAAAAGTAACTAGTTACTATAACTAGGTACTGCCCACCTCTGCTTACACTAAACAATTTGATATTGACAATAGGCAGATGAGATAGCCTACGCTACTCCTAAAAAACTTTTTATGTCCCAAGACTCTAGTAATAGTGTGATTCTATAACTCGAATCTTCCGCGTCAATAAACAATCTTGCTCTCGACACGCTCTCACTCTCACTAATGCCACTGAAACTCATCTATGAGTGAAACTTCTGCAGCTGATTAGGCTAATACAACACTACTGTATTACTGATGATTTACCCAAAAAATTTGGAAAGTGGAAATACGCTAATATCACGCTAATATATGATATTTATACCATAGACTACTATATATATGGACTGGCAACTGATGACGTCACGGTTTTATTAATTGGCGATTACTCGGTAACGAGAATAAGTTTTGTTTTCAAATTTGAAACATTAGTTTTTTGAATTTTTTAACATTTTTTAGTATTTTTTTCTCGACAAATATAGACTTTAATAAGATGGATACAAATACTCATTTCAAAACATGCATTAAGACACGTTACGCTTGACTGCACGTAGTAGATTTTCAGTTCGTGTTGAAGTTGTCTGCCTAAAGTTGCATAGTGTGTTTACATTTTCGGCTGATAAGGCTAGTTAAAACGTCCTGTAGAGCTCTGGGTGTGTTAATTTTTTAAAGATATTGAGTTTTTTAACACTTCTGTGAAGCGTAGACTTTTTGTGTTGAAAGAAGTATAGGTACAAGTGTAGGCTGTAGGGCTAATAATGTCAGGGTCAAATTGCTGTATTCCTGGGTGCTCTTATACCCGCAAAATTAAGGATATTAGGAAGCGCTCGTTATTCACAATAAGAAATCCAGGATTAGCCAGAAGCAATAAAGAAAAAGATCACAGAACAGCTTTTATTCTGTCACTTCGGGACTCCTCCAAAGGTGACAGAATCAAAGAGTTGCTTCTCAAAGAAGTGTAAGTACCACAAGAACTTTTCTGTGAGTAGGGCAGATTATTTTCGGATGTGGTTTTATTAAATTAGAAATAGACCTATGCCTGTTTTAGTAACTAGCCTACTGTGCTGTAGCTTCTACCAGAACAGTTTGCTGTTTTTCAGTAGCCTAGTTCTATCGGACAGAATTTTAGCATAGATCATTGTCGTGAATCGTTTGTTGACAGTAGTCTGGTGCTGATAATGTCGTAATCTAATCCTGAAAAAGCTTTTTGTGTGTTTAGAGAGATATAGAGTTTATTTGGTCAAACTGGTTGAAAAATAATAATGATAACTGCATACTGCTATGGGAAGAAGAAAAAATAGCAATTTTAGTGTTGCATATAGACTTACTGGTACAAAATACGGTACCGTATATATGTAGTTTTCACAATGCAATAGCAAGTTAATTAAACACATTAGCACACAAAAGAAAATGGAAAGTTAAGGTGAATACAGGAATTAATGGTTTGGTTAATTTTAATTGTTGTAGCCTACTGTTTGTGGCCAGGGAGTATCAAAGAACCTGAAGGTTTTTTGAACTTACCGCTAGTCAACTAGTCATGATAGGCTATAACTGTCAACAAAGTTATATAAGTTATAGATGTGTTTCTTTGCAAAGTAATGGATAAGATGTAGCCTATTTTTATAAAAATGACTTTTTAGACTAACTTTTAATTGTTTCATGCTCCAGTAGGCTATTTATAGATAATGCATTGTTGCAAAACCGCTCTGTGACCTAGTGGATAGAGCGTTTGTCTTTGGAGCGATAAATTCGACGTTCGATTATGAGTTGGGTCGAATCTAGGACTTGTAAATTGGTATTTGCAGCTTCCCTGCCTGACGTTCAGCATTAAAGGGACAGTGTGAAGAACAAGCAGGCAAGTTTACTTGTTATGCTGTTAGGAAGGGCATTTAGTGGGATTTCCCCATCTTTAAAATGGTAGACAGATGGCTGAAAACTTCTAACCGAGCTCGTTACAGTGGCTCTTTCTCTTTTCTTTCTCTATAGTGTCGCTTTCTTGCAAAGAAGGATAAAAATATGACTAAATAAAAAATAAAAAGAAATTTTGCCTTTTTTGAAGTTGGGGATTTAGCCTAGGCTCAGGGGCACGCGCAGGGGGGCACTTGCCCCCTCCCTGGAAATTAAAATGACAAGCAGTTTTTTATGTTTAAAATTGCAAAATTAGTCTAAATATATCTAAATATCTTTATAAACTAAGAAAACAACTCTTTGTGGAGTAGCTTTACCTTTTTTGCTTAGGTGCAGAGGGCGGGGGCAAGAAAAACAGGATTGCCCATTTTATGTGAATTATCATACAGCAGTATCTTAAAGCGAGCGTTAGCAATACTCTAGGATAAAGTGTTTAATTGTTTGATTGAATAATCATTATCAAATGCTTATTTATAGTTATTTCTAGAAGTACATGGTTTAGGCTCAGGGGTGCCAAAACCCGGGGGGGATGGGGGGATATACCTCCCCCAATAGTTTGAGAATGGTCCACATCTGCATCCCCTCAAGATTTTTAATGGGTTTACATCAGAGCGAAAATTGGGAAAAAAAGTGCTCTATTTTTGATGAAGACCTTTTTTTTTGTTTGGTCTTCACCTGAATTTGGGAAGAAAAAGTGGTCTGTTTTTGACAAAGACCTTTTTTTTTGTTTATTTTTATTTTTTATTTGGTGTTCACCTGAATTTGAGAAGAAAAAGTGTTCTATTTTTGACAAAGACCTTTTTTTTTTTTTTTTTTTTTTTTGACTTCACCTGAATTTGGGGAGACAGAGTGTTCCATTTGCATTTTTTTCTTTGGTCTTCACTAAATTTCCACTCCTGAGCAAAATTGTGGTTGAGGTTTATCCCCCCCAATGTTGAAAATAGGGCTAAATTGGGGTAAAATTGCAAATTATCCCCCCCAATGCTCAACAAAGATCGGCACCACTGTTTAGGCTATCAAACATTTTAGCATATATGATCTGTCATTGAGCTCTTATCATCAGGATCTAAATACAAAACAGCATTTAATATTTCAAATTTACGCTGTTCTTATCCAAACACTGAAATAATAATTACTCCGCCATTAACTTAATTTTGCTGAGAAAACGAAATCAAACCAAACTTGTAATCAATAGCTTAGCCACTAGCCAGAGGGGCTGAGCCACCTGCATTGGCCAGCAGACTAAAGTGCACGATAAGAAAAATGCCACAATTTTGCCCTTCTGAGGCCTCTAAAGTGATTCAAAGCCACTTTTAATGGCCTTTCAAGTGGTTCAAAGCAACTTTTAAAATATGGAAGTGGCTTGTATTATGTTAGGTAACGCCCATAAAGAGAATAAGAGAGCAAAGAGTGGGTGCTCATTTTCTCTTTTTTGTTTTTTCAATTATTGTTAGGATTTGGGTTTGATTTTGAGTTTGGGTTAGGATTAACGTTAGGGTTAGAGTTGGGGTTAGGTTTAGGGTTGGGGTTAGATGTAGAATAGCGATTTTCTTATTCTTAAGTAACATAAGAGCAGCCTCTGCCTAAAAATATTTATATTTATTCTTCGTTTTTTGTAGGTGGTAGGGTATTAACTTATTTGTCAAAAATACAGCTTCAAATTAATCAATATAAACTTCATAACATGGGTCATAATAAGCAGTCAAGATTGATTGCTTAATGCAAAATGCTTAAGGTAAGCTTTATAGAAAAAGAATACAGAGGGGGGAGCTATTCAGTATTTAATTCATTTAATTGCAACGAGTTTTTGGACTTGATCTGTTAATAACGTGGGGTTTGAAGGGGGTGAGCTATTTAATTCTTTCAAATGGCTTTCAAATTGTAACTGGTTAGTTTTTTAGATGGCTCAAAAAAGATGTAATTTGATTCGAATAGCATTAAAATGGCAATTTTTTTCTGAAATATTACTAAATTGTTCTGCAGCTGGGGTTTTGCTCACAGACCCCAGTTTGTGATATGCTTTAGTTGCATCTGTTTGCTCAACACGTTGCCCAATTGAGGCATTTTGCAAAAAAATTCAATCTTTAGGTTTATCAATCCCCCTCACCCCCCTTAACAAAATTCGAGTTGCTCTCAGTGGTACAACCAAAGAGGCTAACAGAGCTTAGCTTCCCCTTCTCCAAGTCGCTTTTGGAAAACTTAACTCACATACAGTAGTATAACCAAAGGGGCGAGTGCTATAGCCCCCCATGGCCTGTTGACCAAAATGCAGAATAAGAAAAATACTACGTTTTTAGCGCTTTTGAGATTGTTTTTTTCCCTGGAATGGACTAAAAAGTGGTTTAAAGCATCTTTTAAAACATGTATTTGGGGGGGTAATTTGTCAAAAAAGAACTCAAAACTTTGGAAAATGCCCAGTATTAAGCACTCAGATTTGATAGCTAGTGTAAAATCGTTGAACAGAGGTTTCATCAACCAATACTATTTGGTATTAGTTATTACCAATCACTTCTCTCAAATATCTTTTGATTAGCCCCCCCCCCCCCCCCGAATTATTTTTTTCTATAAAATATAGACGAAATAGATAACTCCGAGTGAGTTTTATTGAACCATATGATTTAATGATTAACTAGCAGGTAAAAAGTAAACTAAAATTTTACCATTAGCCACCTCCCACTTAGCCCATTTATGCAACCAGTTTAATCCTGTTTGCACTGCAAATTTTCTATTTCTATTTTTTCAAAATTGTTCTATTTTTGCAGACAGCGCGAAATGCGCTTTACAGTTCTAAACCTAGCGGGACGAAGTACTTGCATTTCAACGTCATCGACATACTTTGGACCCATATTCCGCAATTGCGTGATGTGGAAAGAACAAGTCAACTGCATAAAACACGATTGACGAACACTCATGTTGAGTTGAATTCTTACAGCAAGGTTTGCTTTGTAACGGTTATGTAAAGATTTGCGACTATTCAGTCTTCCACATTGTGATGCCAAAGCATTGTTGGCCATAGCCAGTACTTTAATTGTAAAATTTTGCATGGGGGGACACTTTTGCAGCCTTGACTAAACCTTATTAAAGATTACGTAATTCCGTTGACGAAATTGAATAAAGACCAACAAAGATAAAAGTCTTCGCCGATAGTCTAAGTGTTTTTCCGCCGGAAATTAGGTAAAGACCAAAAAAAGGTCTTTGCCGGAATTTGAAGTGTTCTTTTGCCGGAAATTAGGTGAAGATCAAAAAAAAGGTCTTCGCCGACGGTTGAACTGTTTTTTCTTTTGAATCACTATTCCCGCGGAATTTGGTGCTATATTCGACCGTATTTTGTTGGTCATTTTCCTCTGATTATCCAGCGCTGAAATTGCGATGGGGGGACGCGTCCCCTCTACAATTTAAGTGCTGGCCATAGCTGCATAACCTTATTGCTAACATTACTTGCTTTAAAAGTGAAATGTTGCTCTCAACGTACAATGCTGAAGTTTTTGAACTGTTATCTTAGTAATCCATTTATTATAAGTCATTGACTCTTGCTATACCATAATTCAGAAAGTTTTCTAATAGACGCACGTTTCGCTTGCTCGTGACACCTTAAGTTGGGAGGTTTCCACTACCTTGAGGCAGGACGTTGCGGAATCCGAAGGAACGGCGGATTATATTCTCTATATGAGTAGGTAAGAGCGTGAATATTTCGCTGTAGCTAATTGCAGTGTCAGCAGTTCCGTAAATTCCTTAATTTATTTTGTTTATACTGGGGCAAAGATAATTTGCTACAGTAGTGCTACACATTATAACAACCTAGTTTTACCATAGAAGGTAGGATACATTATTTCAATCTGCAGTTTACGCAAATATCGCTTATGGTTGTTCCCACTGTCATTAGCCATAAAGTTTTAATTTTGTATCAAAGGTGGTTTGAAATCGTGACTTGTGGAGTGCGGAATCCCATACGTTCATGCGATGATGAACGTTTGCATTGGCTTGAAAAGGACTTCGTTGTGTATTTTGTAAAGTGGCGGCTGAGTCTGAGAAATACTGTACTAAAAAGTTAGTTTGGGAAAACATTTTTGCAAAGAAAACGCAAGTAACGTCACCGGCAGGCTTAAGTTTTCGAAAGATAATAAAAGGTTATTCAGTGATTGTTTTGCATCCTACCTATAAAATCTAAAGCAACTTACGCTTATTGACCGTCGATGCGCCAGTTACGCATTTATTCGCTAACCTCACTATTGATTTACGTCAATGCATGCCAATTTAACCCTATGACTATCAAACTTCACTAATTTAGGCTATGTCGTCCTTGTAAAACTGTACCGGAGTAGGATATGTACATCTCACTTTAATTATACATCACAAAATAACTTGCAAAGACCCTAGTTGAACTTGATACCATTTGTACAGTTTATTCTAACACCTCAGTACTCATATTATTTTTAGAATGAAGTGGATACATGTCATAAAGGTGAAGAAAAAGCGAATAATTGCTAAGCCGACACTGGAGGGACTTATTTTCACTTCTATAAATCTTGTTTCGTTGACTAGACGTATGTTACGTGAGATAATGAGATACGTTTGCCTACGTACAATAACCCACGATGTACTGGAGGCATTATTTCGGAACCTGGTAAGTTTTTCGCTACTAGAAATGCATACTTATCTGCTGTTTAACTTTTTATTTTGTGCAGATGTCTCTGGGCCATCGTTGCTCAAACCCAGATGTAAAAGCTGTTTCTTACGGTGTAACTGCGATCAGCCATAGAAAGATAATTAAACAAATCAAGGGTGGCAGCACTACATTCGGACAGAAAAGCCCTTGGACTACTGTCTCCAAAAAACCGATTCTAAAATGACTGGCTACTGAAGCTAAGGTGAGAACAAAAACTCTGAAATGTAGTACGTAATTACTAATTCAAATGATAGCTTGGCAGGCCCGGCGCCAGGATAGCGTGACTTGGGGGAGGGGGGGCAGAAATAAATTTTGGGGGGGAACAAGAAGTTTATTTATGTGAATTCGAGAGGGGCACGAGAAATTTATCCCAGTCTGGATAAAATAAACAAGGTGAAGACCAAAGATTCAAAGGGATTTTCTGGCCGAAATCGGAAATTCAAGCGGTTTTTCCGGCCAAAAACAGGTGATCTCCGGAAAGAACAAGGTCTTCTCCGATTTTGCGGGGGATTTTCCGGCCGAAGACATGTGAACTCCAAAAAAAAAAGGCCTTCATCCCAAAAACGTCTTGAAATCCGATGTCAGTCCAAAAAAAACACCAATCTGGGCCTCGATTTGCACTCCAGTAGCCCCGAGCCTTTAAATTTCTTCGGGGCACAGTCCTCGCTTGGTGGGGCACAATTTTTGTTCGGGGGGCACGGCCCCGGTATGCCCCTCCGTGGCGCCTGGTTTGTAGCTTGGCTAAGGGCTTCATTGCAACCGAAATTCATCAAAAGCTAAATGTACCCGACCTTGCGCACGCGTGTAAAACTTTTAATGAAAACCGTAGCTGTAATTCTATTGCTAGAGACCAAGGATCCGCAAACTTCAAATCAACGCAACACGAACCAACAGCTACATTTGCATGAACAAAAATGTATTCAAACTTAGCATTTAACAAGTATGTGTTTTTAGGTCACCTCTCAAGCCTTTGGAGTATTTGGTTGATTTTTTCTGAATTTGTTGGAGTCGCTACTTGGCATAGTTATGAGATAAAATTTTTAATAGAAGAGTCATCATGTAGTGACACACTTCCAAGATGATATCGTCGCTGTCATCACTTTCACTCTCTACGAAGTCGACAAAATTCTGAAAGCGCCAAATTGTAGCAACATCCAGAATAAGCTTTTTGAAGTCAATTTCTTGCGCTTGTTTGCTGGTTTCATGATTGTGCTGCATGTAAACGCTGGTAAAATATTCCTGAAGTTTTGGTACTGGGTGGTAAAGTCGATTTGGTATTTTTGCCATTTTATTGCGAATTCACTTTCTGGTTGGTCCATGCGCAAAACTTTGATTGTGTGCTCGGCTTCAGCGTATTTTTGTGCCGTCTTCTTTAGAATATATCTATCAATATACTCCAGGATCTCTGTAAACATGCTGTTTAACAGAGGTGGAGTCCTCGAGGACACATTTTATAGTCCTTGGCCTCGAGGCCTCAAGTCCTCGAAAATTGGCCTGTCCTCGGCCCGAGGACAGCACTATTTTTTGAATTTTTAAAATTTTGTGGAGCGCTTGAAAAAATTTTTTGGAGGCGTTTTCTTGTGGAGATCGCTTGAAAAATTTTTGTGAAGACCTTTTTTTTTGGAGAGCACTTGCGCTTGTGTCCTTGGTCTCGAACATTCCTATCCTTGGCCTCGAGAGTGTCTGTCCTCGGAAAGGCTGTCCTTGGCCTCGGATTTTTTTTGTGTTCTTGGCCTTGGCCTGGAGCCTTGTGTCCTCGACTCCACCTCTGCTGTTTAAATTATGAAATTGTCTCGCTTTTGCTGCGTATTTGTGAAACTTAACTTATAGCCTAATAATAAAAGGCCTCTATAGTAATTGAAACTCTGATTATAACGTATTTGTATTTCGCCAACTTTACTGTAGAATCTAGATGGTGCACACAGTGGCATTGCAAGGGGTGCGGGCGGCTTTTTGGTTGACTGTTTTTCTAGAACTTAAATACCACTAACATTGATATATATATATATATATATACGGACGGTCAACCGACATGAAACATGAGCTGGAAAATTTAAATTCTGTGGTATAAATGTAGGACCCATGAGGAGGTATGCACGGTCAATCAGTATCAATTAGTGTTTCTAGCGCTGTTGGTGAAGCTGCTGAATTTTGTTTTACCATTGCCTCGCAGTTTTTTCGCACTATTATAACAAATTTACTTGAACTTTAAGTGGGAATCTGAGTCGAGAGAACAAAGAGCAGAAAACTTAACTATTGTATTTTAACAGCTCAGATGGCCGAGTGGATAGAGCGTCAGCTTCTGGAGCTGTAGACTCGGGTTTGTTTCCGAGTCGGGTCAAACCAATAACTTGAAAATTGGTATTCAAGCTTCCCTGTTTGACGCTCAGCATTAAAGGGATAGTGTGGAGAACAAACCGGCAAGTTCGCTTGTTGTGCCGTTGGGAAGGGCACTTAACGGGACTTTTCATCTTTAAGTGGTAGACAGGTGGTAGCTTGACTCGAAGACCGCAAGGTCACTTTGCTGTCTCCTGGCCGAAATAACTCGGCAAATAAAATAAATAAACTGTAATGTGTGGCCTACTGCAGCAGCTATAGGCCTAGTACGTGCAAAAGCAGCTGCCTCAGCCGCCATCGCGAAAATTATTTTGCTCTTTCCGTCATCAGAAAATCTGCGGTGTTGCTCAACTCGTGTTGAGAGTGGGAGTTGGCTAGTCCGGCGAAGTACCGGTACCGGTAATTCTCGATTATGGTGGTAGCTCAAACATAGTAATTGAAAGAGTGCAAAAGAAATAGCTTAAGAAGCCAAGTAGTTGGCCGTTTATTTTTTGTTTCACAAGCAGTTAACAAAGGCCTACCGGATTCTCGTTCGTTCAGCCCCGCAACATTGACTTCGAATTGCATCGTAGAGTTTGCTCTGCCCACGGCATCCATAACTTTTATGAGCACCACAGCAGCATCTTGCTGAGATAGATTGAATATACGATAAGCTTCTTCACACATGGATGAGTATTTACTGTAGAAAGTACTCGAGAATCCGGTTTCCTTCTATACAACAGAATTAATTCGCTGAGTGATTTTGAGTTGTCTTCCAAAAATTTTTTCGGCAGTTCAATTCCAATTTATTCCAAAAATTCGCGAGTCAATTTCACGATTGATTGCAAGTCTTCCGGGGTGATACTGATTTGGTGATTGATACTCTGTTGCTCCTTTTCGCGCGACTTCAGCTTCTTAGCAGACGTGAAAGTCTCATCGCAATGCGAGATGAAATCCAAAATTTCAAGGTCTGCTGCAATCCAGTCATCGTCCATCTCTTCTCGAAGAAACTTTTTTCTTAAATCTACGTATATGTATCTAAAACCTACCTATATAGGCTGCAAAAGCTTGTGCTCAGTAGCCTATTGCATGCAAAACTTTCCGAATCTACTACGTGCATTGAAGCGTATCGTGTCTGATTACGTCATAATGAGTTGCCGGTCCATATATATAGTAGTCTATGTTTATACTGCGCTAATATGCAGGCATGCTTTGCTAATAAATTGACGAAGTAAAGGTTGCCGTTGACAAAAACGGAGTAGACTATCCGTATGCGCATCCTCCTATCGACACTAGCGAGATTTGATCTAATACCAGATTTTGTTTTTATTTTGTTTATCTGACATCGAGCCTAGAATTGTCTCCTTTTTTTTGCGTGATAAGTTTTTTTTTTCGATACTTGATATCGACCAAAACAATTTCGTGAAAGAACTTTGGAAAAACATAAACCAAAACTTTTCTGAAAACTAAGTTACGAAATTTCGCTGGCAACTCTCATAGTTGCTAAGAAAACAATGCTATATTTTTCAGATTTAATTTACTAAGCCAGTTTGCAGAAAATGACAAGTAGGCAATAGTATCGAAAATGACAGACCATGCCAGATCAAAAACAGAATTGATACAGGCCATTGTTTTCACACATGTTAAATATACATTTCTGTAAAATTAAAGGCAATTTATGGAGAGCTGACATTAAAGTTTTTTTTTTTTTTTTAAGTTTTGTAGTGTACCTACATTTTGAGCTGACAGTTGGAAGCTTTTTTTTTGTTTCTGTTTTTTTCTCAGTTTTGTTATGGCTGCAGACCTTGGTGACTGTGCTTAATCTTTTTGCATGCCAAAATAAAATGAAAGTCATTAATGTCTGACAGTGACAATGTGAGAACATAGAGTTTTAGCAGTGGTTGTTCTGATGTGAAATGTTCAATATCTGATGTGTTCACAAAAGTTTCCAAGGGGAGCCCAAAGCTTCGTTCCACTGTAACGTCAAACATCAACTTTATGGAGAATGCAGAAGGGAAGACCATTCTTGGTGGTCTGAAGTAATCCGGTATTCCCCTTTCCAAAATTACGCTAAAAATAGCCTACGCGTTTTCGTGCATTCTGGAAACCAGTTTTAGTATAATGCTTTTGAAAGACTTATTAGAAGAATGAAATTGTAAAATGAAAATGCTTCAAAAACATTTTGGAACTAAAAGGTTAGGTCATTTGTAAAGGAAGAAGACAAACCAAAACAATGATTGATTTACTTTTGAATTTTCGCTGTAATAACTTCCATCCTCCATCTGCTTGGTTTTGGTTTATCTTTTTTCATTTTTAAGGTCTGAGGGGAAGGCCATAGCACAGTGGCCTCCCCCTTGGTAAGATAGTGTCTGCATCGTAACTATATTCTATGCAAGTTGAAAGATTTTAAAAGACTGCTCTGATCTAATGTTCGACTAGAAGTTTAAGCATGAGAATTTCATGTCACCATTAATCAGGACTGTATTACAACTAAAATAAAATAAACCGAACTTTTGACTTGTTCTTCCTAGACCTAGCACATTTTCATTTTTGAAAAAGTTTGCATGTACATGAACACCTTTCAAAACAATTTAAAAAATTTTGCACCAGTGCAGTAGCAAAAAACAACAACAACAAAAACGTTAACTGCAATTATCACGTTTGAACTAAGTTATTTTAATTGTGATCTGCAAATTGCTATACATAATGAAGGGAGCAAGAAGTGACATGGACAACGAACTGCTCCCCCCCCATTTCGTCACTCAAGCAGTAAATAGTAACCTATAAGCTTGTAAAATATGATTTTCAAGAACACAAAAACATTTTCATTCGGCCATGCTGCTGACATCTATATTATAACTTACCAAAGCAGGATGTTGAATAAATCAAAGAAAACTTACTGGTGTTTACTACAGGTCTATAGCCTACATGGAAAATATGAAGCATTATTATACTGCTATAGGCCTTCTCTACTTATCAAACCAGGAAAAAATAACAGCAAAGTTTCCAGTTCAAGTTTGCGGAAGTAAAAAGTAATTTTTGGTTGCGGAAGTGCAAAAACTTATCGTAAACTTGTGGATTTGAGTTTGCAAACCACCCATTGCTATCTTTCGGAATTTGCAGTAGCAGAATAGAGTATAAAATTGCAGTGCCTAGCACTAGTTTGTGGTATGTACTCATTTTTTGTTCAGAGTTTAAGATAAGTTGTTATGCATATGGGTTTTTATTTTCAATTAATTTTTTCTTTTGCTCAAAGTTTTTGGTCAATTATTCAAATTTTTAAATATAAACATGAAAAACAAAAAGAATTGTGTTAGAATATGATCACTAAACAATAATCTAACATAAGTTAACAGTGATGCAAAGAAGAAACAGAATCAACTTGTGGTTGAAAAAATATGAGTATGTAGCACTAACTAAGGAATACAATAACAATCCAAAATGCCGGTGCCATAAAACCAGATAATTATTTCAAGTGTAAAATTTTGCACAAATACAAAATCAAAAATAGGAAAAATAAATAATATTGTAGAAAAAAAACATTTAAACACAGAATACATTACTACTAGACGCATTTTAATTAATATCCAACAGCAGAATCACATTTTGTCTTGTCAAGTACCTAATACTGTAAGGTGCAGTACCTTATCAATAACCTTCTTGTCAAAGCAACCTGGCTGAAAAATGCAGAAAAGTATATATGTAAACTGCTTTATGCTGATATATACATTTTGAGTTATCACAGCAGATTACCACAGATATGAAATATTAAAAACTAAAATCTGAGAAAACCAACGGTCTGTTTCACCAATAAATAGGATGATTAAGGGCATATCGTGTTCGAATTGAATAATATTTCGAATAGAATAAGAGTTCTATTCAAATAAGATATGCTCCTGATGATCCTATTTATGGGTGAAACACACTGTTGGGTTTTATTACAGATTAGATATTAGTGTTAAATGTTTTAGAACTGTGATAATCTGCTGTGATATTTGCTCTAACTCTTTGTCATAGGGCACTTTTTGAAACCGTGATATCAACCACAGATTATATTGTGGATTTGGAAGATTGTTTTTTAGATTTAAAATTTTACTCATTTTACCTAATATAAACTTTGATGGTCATGAAAAGGAAAAGAAAAAATTTCATTTTTGCTTTTTTTGGCTCTGGATTTTTCGTTTATTTTTGTATGACTGCATTAAATTTTCAGTATGTTTGTGATTTTCAAGAAAGAGCTATTAACGATTTGTCACTGCAGTCAAAGAAATCTTCAAAAAGTTCTGCTGGAACTAGCTTTTGCCTGCAACTATATGCAACATTATATACTTTTTGCAAAGAAGAAAATATGAGCCTAACTCAAAGTCTAATTTCAAATCTTTCAAGCACTTTTGATATACCAAGGAAACAATTACATTTGGATAATATGATGTTAATATCTGAATTACCATTATTTTGTTGTAATTTACATGATTACTATTATTTTATAATAATACAGAAAATTATTTTTGTAATAGCTGTTTATGCTGATATAATCTGTATTGTGAGTTATCACAGCACATTACCACAGTCATAAAACATTAAAACTAAAATCAAAGAAAACTAACAGACTGTTTCACCAAATTAGGATAATTAAGGGTATATCATATTCAAATTGAATAATATTTTGAATAGAACAAGAGTTCTATTCGAATAAGATATGCCTTGATGTTCCCATTTATGGGTAAAACAGACTATTGGGTTTCATTACAGATTAGATATTAGTTTTTAATGTTTTAGAACTGTGGTAATCTGCTGTGATATTTGCTCTAACTCTTTTTTTGAAACCCTGATATCAACCACAGATTGTATAGTAAATTAGAAAGTTTGTTTTTTATATTTAAAATTTTACTCATTGTAGCTAATGTGAAATTTTGTAGTCATGAAAAGGAGAAGAAAAGTTTTTATTTCTGCCTTTCTTGTTGCTGGCTTTTTGATTTATTTTTGTATGGTTGCAATAAATTTTCAGTATGTTTGTGATTTTCAAGAAAGAGCTATTAACGATTTGTCACTGCAGTCAAAGAAATCTTCAAAAAGTTCTGCTGGAACTAGCTTTTGCCTGCAACTATATGCAACATTATATACTTTTTGCAAAGAAGAAAATATGAGCCTAACTCAAAGTCTAATTTCAAATCTTTCAAGCACTTTTGATATACCAAGGAAACAATTACACTTTGATAAGATGATGTTGACATCTGGATTACCATTATTTTATTGTAAATTGTATGAAGGTAAAAACTGTTCCAACTCAATTTCACCAATAAGTGGAGACCACCAATACATTTTCCAACAATTTCCTCCTAATATTTTTGTAATAGCTGCTTTAGCGCATTGCAATGATTTTGACAATAAAGACACTGATATTTCAAATGAAGTTGAAGGCAGTGCTCTAAGTTGGCCTATTTTGCAATTAAGACGCTGTGATGATCTACCCCATGATGATATTTTGCACTTAATTCGTTCATATCATCATGTTTTTTCTGTACAAAAATTTAATCTTCTATGCCAATCACTGCATATTGTAACAATTACAATAAAATCAGATCTTGTTGGGTACTTGAAAAATAACATTCCTGTTAATTTACATCCTCAAAATGGTTCATACTTAGCCCAAATAAAACGTTCTCGATGGAAACGTGCAATTTCTAAGCCATCTCCTGGTATTGCTCCTCCTCCATTGGCTACCCCCATCATACCAACCAGAGCATCTCTTTACCCCCCTCATGTGGAATCAACACCTCTTTTTGTTTCTGTATCACCAAAAACTCTGAAAAGTACTATAACCAAATTAGCCACTTTTAACAATAACGAAAAAATTTCAGGTGAGAAATCTAGTACATTAGAAAAATATAGTTAAGCACATTGTGCTGTATGCTAATTGCAATCTTTAACTTTTATCCTGCAATTCTTCAAATTAAATCTTTTGTTATACTTGCTGTTCTATGCAGAAGCATGTAACGAGCTTGTGTGGCCCATCTCTGCATTGTTGCGCGCAGGCAGCACACCTCTTTTTGAAGAAATGTCATAGCGGTGGTAAGCCGTAAGCAACTCTGTGTCTGATTTGGCTGGCCGGAGATTTGAACCGTTCGTTCCGGAGATGAATGCATTACCCCTCGACCATTGGACGTTTTTTCCTGCAATTCTTGCTTTTTTAATTTAAAAATTGCATTACATCCATTTTATATCTTTCTGAAATGGTCGCTCTTTTGTTGGGTTCAGATAAACACATTTTGTTTTGTACTATGATATTGCTTGCATCATTGTATATGAGCTACGTACTTTTACTGTAGTTTTGTAAATGATTTATAAATATGTATTTTAGACGAAAGGGTCAAAACACCAGTGGTTGAGCATAACTCAAATGTGGTTGTTGCAAATCGTCACAATAACACTAGCCAAAAAACTGAGCTAGTAGAGGAATCAGGTAGCTACTTGGAAAATGATGAATCCGGAAGTGGATCAACATCTTTAGCTTCTGTAGAAAGTAGTGCTAACATTTCTCATCCTAACGCATCATTATCATCTTATATGCAATCCTATTTTGCTCAAATGCTTGTCACTGAAATAACACTACCAAACATTACCGTTCAGCCATTTTTGACTTTGACCAAAACTGCACAACGAAGTACTTCTCAGCTTATTTATTCAGTCAAGCAAACGTCCAGTACCAGTTCTGCAAGTACAACTTTCCCTCTTGTTTCTCACCAAACTCACGCGGTAAGATCCTTAAAGCCTACTACAAAATCGATTTTGTCATCTGAACTTTCATCAGAAACTATTTTTGTTCCTATGACAGGATTTGCTAATAATATTTCAACTCCAGCTAAAAGTGACGCCAACCTTCATCGGCACACAACTCCATCAAGTAATGATGAGTTAGATTCAATAAAATCTCCTGGTATAAGTTTCATTGTTGAACGTTGTGGGCTGACTAAATGTTGATCACTGTTGAATTGCCAGTTTTCCGCTCTTTAACTTTTTTTATTTGATTCTTCCTTAAGCTTTTCTGCCAAACAGCTTTACCAATTCCATCAATGTGTAGTGTCGTACTTTAATTACGCAATATTTTTCCAAGCTTAATTTAGTAGCTTTCTACATAGCCATGTATTCAGCTTAGTCATTTGGCATAGCTTATTTGCATAGTTTAACTTGCATATGTTTTTATAATTGTCATAACCAATTTGTAGTTTTGATGTTGTGTTGGAGATGTAAGCCAGAATTTTTGCTTACAGAATGCATGTGCAATTGTACAGCAATTTTTTTGCATAGTGTTACGTAAGGGTTGAAGGGGCAATACGGAGTTAATTCGAAATTTATTGCGTTTTTTTGTAAGTTAAATTTTCTTAATTTAAATTATTGTATCTTCATTTTACGTGAAATCAATGATAAGCTTTTAATGAAATTAAGCTTTTAATGAAAAACTGAAAAAAAAAAGTTTCAAACAGATGTCATACTTGAAATTTTTAAAACAGCGAACTTTTAAATATTAAGTGACTGGGTTTTATTAAAATGGTATCGTAGATTTTTACATACAATACCGTAATTTTTTTACGTACAATAGTTACTGCTACGTACGATCAGTTGTCCTATCTTGAATATGATAAAATATCTCTAAGCATTTGTTTAGCTAGTATAACCTTGCTCGGCTGTAATTGGAGTAAAACTTAACTTCAAAGATGTAACGTTTTTCATTTCTTTTAGATCCAATTTCATTCGAATTGACAGCAACAGTTGGAAAAATATTTGTGGTTGACGTTCCAAAGAGTTGGAAAACATTTCTGAATGAGCCAAATCCTAGGATGAATTTTTCGTCTTCAGTTGAAAATTGGCTTTTTTATGAGGCACAGTTAAAGCAAATAGTTGGTGTACCACTTGGTGAAGATGACAAACCCTTTGCAATATTTATGAGCGTTGATGCTAGTAAAAGACTGCCTAATTTGTCATTAAAAATTAAAGTGCACTCTAAAGCAATATTGGCTAATCCTTCGTATATTGTTGAAACGAACTTTTCTGTCAGCTCAGAACAGCGCCGGATCAACCAAGCGTCAGCATCACAAACCTCTGTGTTGAGTTACTACAGTGCAATTTTTATTCTGAAACTGTCAAAATTTTTGACTCATGTTAATCCTGACGATATATCAATAGTCAGCGTTAAGAAAAACATTGTGAATTCTGACCATCTCTTATTTCCGTTACAAACAATAAGTGTACGTTGGTTTGTGGAAAAATTTACACCCAAAACTTTCTTAAAACATTATAAGCCCATGTTGATCAACCCTGAAAATGGCGATGTGACAAGGGACTTCTTTTTTGCCCTACTACCTCAATTTACACTCGATTCCGTAAAAATAGTTATCCAACCTTCTGAAATTGAAGGATTAAGTTTGGATACTCCTACAAGAGCGAATCCTGGGCAAATTCACTTATCTGTTGCAATCCCAATTATTGTCGTGCTTGTTTTTATCTTGGTTGCCACTTTGATACTCTTATGGCGATACCGACGAAGGAAAGGGCGATTTGGAAGAGATATTCTTGTAGACAAAACTTACGCAAAACGCAGGTACGGTAAAAAACAAATTCATGCTTTGCAAATAACGTTTGTTTCGTGTTTGGTTCTTTGCAAGAAAGAGAACGCTGTTGTCTGGTTTAAACTGTATCATTTCTATTTTGCAATTTCTTCATGCGTGTGAACATTGAGAAAGCTGGCACAGCGCCTGTCGAACACACCGAAGCAAACTAGTGAAACATGCTGTTTTGATTCTGTATGCAAGGTTTTCGGCAAACACGGGTTGTCTGCTTGACACAATAGAAAAGTGTCTGTCCCGTTTGTCCCAAAGGCTTAAACGCAAAATTTAAATTATTTTACGGTAAAGAAGACGTACTCAAATGATTAGTCAGGATTTCAAATTCTTGCTTGCTAGGAATGGGAATATTTTTTAGTGAATATTCAAAACTTTTAATTAAGTTCTATTTGAGTAAGATTTTCCCCTGATGATCCCATTTACGGGTAAAACAGACTGGGGGTTTTGTGAAGTTTTAGTGTTTTATTGCTGTGGTAATCTGCTGCTTGCTAAAATAAAAACATTAGTTTAACTTTGACTTTTTCTTCTATTCGATCACGTTGTAGTTTTGCTATTTTTAACTTTGAGGGAATTTGACTTCTGTATAATGTTGATTTTGAACCAGCATTACGTTCTTACTGAAAATCTATTATGTTTGGTATCTTGTTGTACTTTTGCTAAAATTGCGGTATCTTGTTTTATTTTTACTAAATTTGTTCTACAAATTTTTGCTTCGTGCGGTAGTAAAACATACTATTTCTCAATTGAGTATTTGGTTGTTGCTACTCAGCAACTGCATTGCTTCAGAGTGTCAAAAGGCATTCAACAAAACAAAATAATTCAGATTTTTGTCCTGCATTTTTCAGAAAACCAGTGTGTCTACAAAACGAATTAGAAATGTACGATTTTCGCCCATCTAAACCCAAAGTATTCGCTGAAGATTTTGAAATCGAAACCGAGCCTAGAAATTGGAATGAAACGATCTTTAGCGCCACCGGTGACGCTCGACGGCCTGAATCAAGTAGCGATGCGACAAGCAGTGACCGGTTTGAAATGGAGTTTGACGAATTCGGTAACCGAAGTAGCGGTTCGTACTCGTTTGTTAATGCTTGTTTCGTACCCAATGATGATTGTAATAGCTTGGCGAGTGTCACGTACGATAGTGAAATTTCTTCAAAAAAAAGTGATTGATTTGTGGTCAGATTTATCGATTAATGCCAGTGTATAGAGTGTCTGTTATTGAAACCGTAGACTCGATTTTGATTCCCGATCGGGTCAAACCAACAACTATAGAAATTGGCATTCACAGCTTCCCTGCTTGACGTTTTCAGCATTAAAAAGAGACAGCATGAAGCCTCCACCGTGTGTGGTAGATGCAGGGCCGGATTTATGGTATGGGCAAGGCTGTGCCAGGGACCCCGCGCTCTAGAGCCCGGCGTCTGGTTGGTAATTGCAACGAAAATCCAGCGAAGACCTTTTTTTGGCAGGATAATGCAAGGAAAATCTGTTGAAGGCCTTTTTTGGCTTCGGAGATTTCATTTCTCCAAAAGTCAAAAGTGCCAAGGGCCCAGCGCAATGTAAAGCCGGCCCTGGTTAGGTGGCAGCTGGACTCAAAGACCGTGGAGGTCTCTATCTCTTGGCCAAACTTGGTGAATAGAGATGTAAAATCACAGGCCAGAATTGCTATTTTTCACAATATTTTAAAACAGTTGAATTTTTCAAAACAGTATATAACCGGCCAGTTGGTCGAGCGGTAACGCATTTGTCTCTTAAGCGGGAGGTTTAAGGTTCAAATCTCGGGTTCGTCAAATCGGACACAGTGTTTCCAACGGCTCGCCACCACAGCAACGTTTCTTCGAAAGGAGCTGTGTTGTCTGCAGACGCAATGGTGCTGAGATGGGCCCCGCAAACTCGTTACACGCATTGGCGTAATACAGCAAGCACAATGAAAGATTAGATTTTTTTTTGAATTTTTATATTGTCCCATTAATTAGCGCATAACAAGGCTAATTCCATTCAGTTTGTTGAATTTATTTTTGCACGCGTTTCATTAAAAATCAGTTGTAAATCTGAATCATTAAAATTTCATTCAATGATTGTCAACCTAAAACTATAAGTTTTCGTGTTTCGACCAGTAACTTAGGCCATCTTCACGGCTAGCATTTAAAAACATAAGTTATTCATCTTTACTATTCATTACCGTAATATACAGTGCGATTGAGCTATCGCGACGCGTTTCGACCTTGCCCTAGGGTCTCACCAGGCGAAAAGAACAACACATACTTAAACATGCAATGATATAAAACTGCAATTAAAATTTGGAAACAAAAATTAGCAGCAATTTTAAAATCATTGAAATTCTAAACATGTACTGAGATAAATCTGCAATTACCGAATTAGGAAATAAAAATTGCATCGATAAACACATCTGCTTTGTCTATGCAAATTTTGTAATGACGTCAAACAACTTATGAAATGTTCATATAAAAATCACAGGGAGAGCACGAGCTAAAAGTTGTAAATCTCTTTTAAGCTTTTATGCTGTTTATTTAATTTGGATTTATACGCTCCATTATTTTTTTGTGTGCGTGATATCACTCTTTGCTCGTTTGCAGCCGTAATCATAGCTTTTTTTGGCTTAACTGCACTGCCGTAGTATCACTTTTTGCACAGTTGATCAACTGCCTATTATGTATTAATTTTAATCAAGTGTGCCGCTGAGTTCTTGGCCATGGTGCTTTAAATTTGGACTTTTTGCGGAATATTTAGAGCGCATTTATTAATTGTGCCACACAGGCCCAGGCGCCAGGATATCGTGACTGGGGGGGGGGAGGCATAAAGAAATTTTGGGGATAACGAGAACTTTATTTGAGTGAATTTGATAGCGTGGATCAAACGAAAAAAGCGAAGACCAAAAAAAAAGGTGTACAGTTCAAAAAATTTCACAAATTCTGGTGTTAATCCCAAAAACCGTTCGATTTTCCACGAATTCTGAAGCGATGAGCACTATTTTGCGAGTCTCAGGCCTCGATTTGCACTCCGGTAGCCCCGAGCCTATTAATTTCTTCGGGACACAGTCCTCGCTTTAGGGGGGCACAACTTTCGTTTGGTGGGGCACGGCCCCGGAATGCCCCCCTGTGGCGCCGGGCCTTATGCCACAATATCTTGCTCCTCTAAGAGAGGGCGGCGTTGGGGCAATTCTGTGGAAGAATTAACACGTTTATGTATTGATCATGTTTCTAATTTTCCTTCACAATTTTGACTTTTTCTCAATTAATTTTGCTTCATGGTGGAAGCTACCAAGCAAAGATAGTTCCCGCAAAACTTCTTATCTGAAGACCCAACTACGTGACCAGTGTGTCACAATGAATTTGGTCCAGATCGTAGGATCAAGGTCTACGCAAAAACAATCACTCTCTCGGGCCTCGGCGACTATGTTGCCAACTTAATAACTGTTGCTGTGCGCTGCAAGCAAAACAACTTATTTTCAAAATATTTTGCTTTTCCCTTTTCGTTAAGTGCTTTTCAAGATTTTAACTGTGTTATCGTGGCAATCATTGTATGTTTTGTAGTTTACCTCAAGTTTTGAATTTTTCAGCGTTGATATGTTTAAATTTTTCAAAAAATATGGATTTACCTACAGTAGTTGAGTCATTCTAGCACATTTTCGATGGCGCACAAATTTAATGCCATAATTTTCACAAATATGTGTTAATTGAACCGCATAATTCTGATGTTTTTTTACTGCTTTTGCGTAGAAGTGTGTTCAGCAAAGCTTTCAACTTAAGTATTGTTTTATACACTCCTTGATGTTTTATACGCAATAATAGATAGTTTTTGCATTTAAGGATGTTTTTTTGAAAATGTGTTTTGTGGTTATGGAAAGGCTGTGATAATTGACTGCTGTAGTTTTCTCCGATGAAGGAAATAGCATGTGTTTTTTTCTACGAGTTCATTGGAGTCACCAAACTGCAAAATCTGTTTTTGTGAATAAAAAGTTTGCAAATTAGCCTTGTTAGTCCGGTTTGAGCAGGTTATGCATTACTATTATTTTCAGCTTCCCTTCGAGGTTTGGCATCAAACCTTTGGGCAAGGTGGATTGTAGAATCTACACCCAATTATAGTGGCACAACTGGTAGCTATTTCTCTCAAGGATCACAAGATTTTGTTGCTAGCTTCTGATCGAAGATGATATGGTGAAACATTTCAAATACCAATACTGTACTTGCTATTGCTTAATGTTTGTCCAAACAGATTCTAGATTCAAACTCATTCACCTGTAGCAGGGGTCCGCAACGTTTTACATTTAAAGAGCCATTTTAACCGATTTTCGATAAAAAAAAACAAAAAAACCTTAGAGCCGCAAAGCTGTTTTCACAATATTAGAAAAACCAGCTGTTCATTTTTTTATTTTTTGTTTAAAATAAGAAAAAAAACTGTCATCTGTCGCATTTATAAAAGTAGTTAATGCAATCAGACTTAATGTGATTTTTGCTCTTACATCTTAGTTCTAAGCATGTGCACGCACACGAGGGGCTGTAGACTGTCATCTTCACACATACATGATTGTAAGCTGCCATCGGTGAGACGAATGCGATATCTGTTCTTAATGTAGTTTATGTTTGGGAAAAGTTGACCACATACGTACGTGGAATGGTGGATCGATAGCTCGACTGGTTTTCAAGTGCGTGCTTTTTCATGTTATCGTATAAGTTTAGAGGAGAGCAATTCATGTTTCGAAAATCAATTGGGTCGGTTTTGAGATGTTTTCAATTTTACTCCAATTGTAACCCTGAGAAAGATCGGCCTTTTAACGGGCTTACTCTTCAAGGTGAAACATGAACTAATACAGCAGAATCAGCCGCTCAACCAGAATTTTGCTAAGTGGGGGTGGGAGAGGGGGCTTGAACCAGCAGTTAGAGTATCTTTGTTCGAAAAACATCTCATTTGAGCGGAGTGCTGAGTAAATTGGTGCAACTCAAACATATCATATACAGGGGTTAGGGGGCAAAGGCCCCAGCCGCTGGGCAATTTTGTGATTTTTCAACAAAAACATAGCCATTTTAGCTCCATTTGGATGACATTTTGCACGATTGTAGAGCCATTTGAAAGCGCTGAATTGCTAAACTTGAATATCATATGAAAAAATAAATTGTCCAGCCCCTTTAGCCTCTCCTTACCTACAGGTCAAGTCCGAAACATCTTTAAACGCTTGTATTTGTAGATAAATATTTCAAGTGACTTGGCTAAGGGGGGGGGGGGGGGGGGGGCAAAAGCCCTCTTAGCCCCTATGGTTGCGCCACTTAGCAGAATGAAAAAATCTCAAACTTAATTAAGAGCTCGCTACAGTAGCAATTAAATTTTAATAGTTTTATGTTTCAAAGTAGATTATCTTTCATTTTCTAATAGTCACAAAGAGCCGCATGCGGTTCCGAAACCGCAGGTTGCGGTCCCCTGACCTATATTGTATTACCTCTAGACCCCATTACAGATCAGCATCTGATGCGTTATATGGTGTTTTAACGCAGAGGCTTCCTCTATTTAAATTAAAAATAATATCGTCACTCAATGGGTTTTACCATAACCTTGCTCCAATCTTACCCAAACCCACCGTTAGTTTAAAAACAATTGAGAGCGCACTTTTTGCTCACCTATTTTCGTTAGGGCTAATCACGCAAAAAAAACATTGCGTAATTATTAAACCATTGCGCGTTTAACTTGAATAGGTTGTTAATGCCAATATGTTTAGTGTTATTACATTATCATGAACGAATGTTTTCGTCGTGACGCGTTTTTAATCAACAACAACATACTTCAGGTTATAAATTAATAATGACTTTCGATTAAGTTTTAATTTTTAGAGAGAAATACGGAGCCTTTAACAAGCACTGAATTGGTATATCAGCTTTGTTGATTATAGGCTGAAACGTAATTAATTGGCTTGTGCTGATTTTGTGGTCTCTTTTTATCATCCAAGACTTGATTTTATTACTATATGAAGCTATTACAGTTTATGAAAGCAATAAATTGTTATTTTTATGATCATCATGCACATGATTCAAGGTAACGTGATGTAATGTTGTTGCGAGTTTTGCAAGATTAATCATTAACTTGTTCGCTAATAAAAGGAAAAAAAAAACTCGACCTTGGTATTGTGTTGCAAAACGATATTTTTTTAGTGTTTTTGCTCCGTCATGAAACATCTGTAGAGCACTTACTTACTTTGCTTGAAGGTAGATATTGTAGGTTGCTGTAATTCGAACTATTGTAGATTTAAAAAATGGAAAAGAGTACTGGTCTTTTGCAAATTAGTCAAAAGTTTACTTACAACTTCAACCAATTCAGTTTGTATCATCAGTCTACAATAAAATTTAAAACGATCAAGAAGATTTGCGGAGTAGTGGTAAGAACGTATGTTTTGAAAGCTGACGGACTAGATTCAATTCTTTGTCCTGTCGCGCCAAACGTACTGTAATTAAAATACGTTAGCAAAAGGAATGCAAGGTTATTGCTTAGCGGCACTGGTCCATCAGCATTAACAAGAGGCAGATAATGAACTAGCTTTTATACGGTACTGTATCTGCTATTTTAACAAACTTTGTGCGAGTGCTCGTTGAAGCTTGAAAAAAATTTTTTTTCAAACTCTCGATGGGCTAATTTACAACTGATCTGAAATTACTCTTAACCATAGCTAGTGCAGTAGCGTAGCCAGGGGGGGGGCGGGGGGGGCTATAGCCCCCCCCATTGGCCTGCCGACCAAAATGCAGAATAAGGAAAATACCACGTTTTTAGCACTTCTAAGACTCTCTTTTGCACCGGATTAGACTGAAAAATGATTTAAAGCGTAGTTTGAAACGTTTATTTGGGGCGGGGGCTAATGGACTGCCGACCAAATGCAGAATAAGAAAAATATCACGTTTTTAGCACTTCTAAGACTGTCTTTTGCACTGGATTAGACTAAAAATGATTTAAAGCATAGTTTGAAAGCTTTATTTAAGGGGGGGAGGGGGGGGCTAATGAACTGCCGACCAAAATGCAGAATAAGGAAAATACCACGCTTTTAGCATTTTTAAGACTGTCTTTTGCCCTGAATTAGACTAAAAAATGCTTTAAAGCGTAGTTTGAAACGTTTATTTAGGGGGGGGCTAATAAACTGCCGATCAAAATGCAGAATTAGAAAAATACCACGTTTTTAGCCAGTAGCGTAGCCAGGGGGGCCGGGGGGGCTATAGCCCCCCCCCCCCCATTGACATGTCGACCAAAATGCAGAATGGGAAAAACACTACATTTTTAGCACTTTGAGACTGTTTTATGCACTGGAGTGGACTAAATAGTGATTTAAAACATCTTTTGAAACATATGTTCAGGGGGGGGGGCTAATTTGCCAAACATAAAACCAAGTAATAAACCTTTGATAAATGGTAAGAAATAAGCAATCAAATTTGATCGCAAGTGTAAAAATACTGAACATAGGTGTCATCAACAAACATACTATAAACTAAGGAATAGGGGGGGGGCTATTCAGTATTTGTTAATTACCAATCATTTCTTTCAAATCTCTTTTCATTATCCCCCCCCCCAATTATATTTCTCTATAAACTGTATACGAAATAGATTACTCCGTGTGAATTTTATTGCACTATTCGATTTTATAATGTAACTGCATCTAAACAAGAGAACTACATTTTACCATTAGCCACCTCCCAAATAGCCCATTTATGCCACCAGTTTAATCTTGTTTGCACTGCCAATTTCTAAGCCACGTTTTAAAATCACTGTTGTTTAATCAAAATAGCCCTAAAATGAAGTTATTTTTGCAAAAAAATGCAAAATTTTCGAGTGCTGGGGGCTCCGCCCCCAGACCCCCGTGCCTCCGGCGGCTGGGGGCTTTGCCCCCAAACCCCCAGCCTCCGGCAGCTGGGGGCTTTGCCCCCAGACCCCCATTGGCCTCCGGCGGCTGGGGGCTCCGCCCCCAGACCCCCCAAAAAGCCCCCCCCATTGCGAATTTCTGGCTACGCGCCTGAGCTAGTGTACCGGTTTTCAAAACGACTCGATCAAAGGATGCCAAGCCCTTAACTTCGCGATATTTAAGATTATGCATTAAACGTACTAATTTTAATTGATTGTCAAGTAGTCAAGAGTTGCTGTTCAGTAGTGTAGGCTAAATCATCATAAACTGCTAACGAAATTGAAATATTTTATTGATCATGCCAATGAAAACAACAAGAAAGTAGAGATTTTTACAAGACAAAATGACTAATTTTTCTTCAACTGCTCCAGAAGAACAGTATTTTGAAGACGATGCTTTCACAAGGACCTATTACGATCCCGATGTTTCAAACGGAGTCGCCAATATTCCAAACGGAGTCACTCTTGATCAACCTAAAAATTCAACCGATACTCCAGAACACGCTGTACACTCAGACGATGCAGATGACGGTTCTTTGTTACAGGACCGAGAGATTGTGATAAGAAACGAAAACCGCGATCGGGTATTGGACTTTAACAAGAGATTGAAGCGTAGTGCCATTGGTTTGTCGATATTATCAGTGATATTAATATCCATGTTAGTCGTTTGCATAATTTTTATAGTGAAACTGAAAACAGCAATTGACCAGCTGGAGAAACAATGCCACAATATTACACTTTCTGACCAGTTTGGTACCGGAACATAACTTTGTTAGTACAGATTCCAGAAGGGAACAAGCGAACTTGTGTTTGCTCGCTTCTGAAAAAGCTTTTTCAACGTAGAGCATCTGTATTTTACAATTTGTCCAAAATGTATGTTGGTTTTTCTTCAAAACAAGTTAACTTTGTAGACCCTAAAAAAATCTGTTCGAGGTTTAACATTACTCAAATGGAATGATATCCTTACTTTTCCCAACGAAAATCAAATGTAGATGAAGGAGTAACTCTACGCATTATGCCAATATTCATTATTACTCAATCGTAACATCGCAACCATGGGGCCTGGGGCAAAGTCTTAATGGATGAGGTAAAAGCTTTTCGGTACTGTCATTTTTTCGCGTATAAAGCATTATGTTTGCTTTCAAATGCTTTCATGAACAGTGTCACAGTATTAGCTTTACATCGTCTTACTGCAAAAACTTCGTAAATGTGCCGATATTTCATTAAACTTATTATTTTTTTCGATAGATATCTTTGTTTTAAGAGGGTGAAGCATCCAGTTACGATTAAAAAACGTCTCAAAGCATATCTTCACCAAATTCCAACTTTCTACGACATAATAATTTAGTTGTGATGTTTTGACGTTTGCAGGCAAGAGTTTTAACATTTAATCGTTTTTCGTGCTTCTGGCCTAAAGACTACCAGCGCGAAAGCGTAAGGAAGAGCCACCAGAACGGCGACTACTTAAAAACAAGCAATGCAAAAAAATTATCTTTTCACAGGATTCGAACATGTAGCCTTTGAACTACTGGCCCACTGCTCTACCACATGAGCTAGAAAGGATATCTTTGCGTATGTTAAATTTTTGCTATTTAAACCCAGTACTATGATGTTGATAATAATGTAATTGCGATATTTTGACGTTTGCAGGCCAAAGTTTTAACATATCATCGTTTTGCATGCTTCTGGCTTGAATGCTACCAGCACGGAAGCTTAGGAGTAGCCACCAGAACGGCGACTACTTAAAAACAAGCAATTCGAAGAAGTTGGAGCAGTTGCTCAAGTGGCATCCTCAGTAGCTCAAGTACGAAAAACAATTATGTTAAAACTCTGGCCTTCACACGTCAAAGCATCACAATTTAAATATCATCAATGCATAGTGCTGGATTTAAATAGCCAAAATCAAACATGCGGAAACACATCCTCACTAGCACGAGGAGCTAATCGTTCAAAACTTACGCCGGGAGCCTCACTCAAGCGTAACGGTACGTCGCTTTCGTAAGCAAAAAAGCTGCTGCCACGTAATTGCTATCCCTCAGGCTGGCATCGCTGCCCCAACCCTAACTGTAATGCAAGGTTTTGAAGCTAAAAAAGATTGCTCCGTGCATTTACTTCCCCGTTCCTGCATACTGCTTCCATAGTCCGTTTTCTTCCATTCCACGCATTCGCAACCCAAGCTCGAATTATCGAACCAGGGTGCCGTGGTTGGAAGCTGAGCACGATACTCACTACACCACGCAGCTTGCAACAATGCCATGACAAAATGTCGTATTTAAAGGCGGTGAATCATCCAGCCAATTCCAGTGATTTACAATAGCTAAAATTGAACAATAATTTTTGATTTTTTTTGTTTTAATTTTGGGACTGCGGTTGCAAAGATATTCAACAAATACAAATAGATGTCCCCCCAAAAAAAGTTTTTAGAAACTTTGAGTTTTGTTCTTCCCGCCAAAACCACAGTAGACCTAATGGTTTAGAGAACTGTGGTAGGCCTAATAGTTCAGAGATAGTTTATTTCTAAATAGTTTAGGCCTAACTATCTATAAACTATTAGGCCTAAGAGTTTAGAGATAGTTAGGCCTAATAGTTTAATAAGATTACAGTAGGCCTAATAGTTTAGAGAACTGTGGTTTTGGCGGGAAGATCAAAACTCAGAGTTTCCAAAAACCTTTTTCAGGGGATATCTTTTTGTATTTGTTGAATATCTTTGCGAACGCAGCCCCAAAATCAAAACAAAAAATATAGTTCAGTTTTAGCTATTGTAAACCACCGGAATTGGCTGGATGATTCACCGCCTTTAAACCAAATGTATGAGAAAAAGGCAATGGCTCCGTGCGTGACTTTTGCATGACTAGCTTCTACTCTCTCTAGCTCAAGCGGTAAAATAGTGGGCTGGTAAGCCAAAGGTTGCAGGTTTGAATCCTGCGGGAGGATAACTTTTTTGCATTGCTTGTTTTTCAATAGTCGCCGTTCTGGAGGCTCTTCCCTATGCTTCCACGCTGGTAGCCTTTAGGCCACAAGCGCGCAAAACGATTTAATTTCTTTGACTTATCGTTTCAGAGCTCATTTCAAAGTTTTAACGAGTTTTCCCAACTCTGTTGCCAGGTAAAATACCTATCTAACTTGCAACAGTATGTTGCAACACTAATCTATCCTGAAACCTTGTAATCAGGTGCTTTTAAATTAGTTGTGAAAGATACCTTAAATATTGTTTAAAGGATAAAATTTTACTGTTGAGAGATCGAAATTGTAAATTTAAATATTTTAGAAACAACAAGTTGTAGAAAGCTAGAATTCCTAAAAAATATGTTTCAGATTATCATTATTTTTTATCTTTTGCGCATACCCCAGCAGGATGCTTCACTTGTTTCAGGTGTGCGATATCAAGTGTAAATAAACTCTAAACAGCTAGTGCTGTTAAGTAACTTCCGGTGCCGGTATAAGACAAAGCATTCCTCGGTAATACAGCTGCAATTGATTTTGCTGTGGTAAATATTACTACTCGAACAGTTTTGTATTTCAACGTTTTATTCTCGGTTTAAAATGATTGAAAAAAATCACATGCAATAACCGTCAAAAAGCAGCAAAAAATTTAAGCAAAAATACGACGGAAGGATTTTCAAAGTTAAACTTGGCTCTTTTTCGCCGAGTTTTAAGGAGGACCAGGTTTTGGGGTCCAGTTCGGGCTTGAAGTTGACAAAATGTCGGGGTTAATAACATATCTTCTTACTTGCCTTGTGTTTTCGCTTTTTGGTGCAACAAAAGCGTAATTCAAATAACATAGCAACCCTGAATGAAGACTTTGTTTAAACATCACACAATTATTACCACACAATCATTATTATTGCGTCATAATTGGGCAGCAGTAAGCAGTTCTATTTTAACCGCATACGAGCAATAACCGTACTTATTTTTTTAGACATAACATTCGGGCTTTTTCGGACCTGATTTTGGCTTCAAATCACTTTTTCGAGAAAAATTCTACAGCTTTCCCACTCAATGCTACCTTAAATTAGTTCGCTGTACAGTAATGGTCACTAAACAGTAAACATTTACCTCGCGTAATAATTTTGGTTTTCTTATGATCTTGCATAAACTAGTATCGAGTCTTGAAGACTATTTAACACTCTTTCGTGCATCATTAAGTGATAGCAATGCGATAACATACTGGAATACCAGTAGAGTGGGTAATTGCTCAAACTCGCTTACCGCTTCTTAGTGAACCCCCATTCGATTACAAACAAAAGAAGTCTAGGATTGTAGTTTTGGTGCGTACAATATTTTCAAGTTAAGCACCTTAATGCGACAACGTACAGTCGAAGTGTTTATAAACAAATTGGACAAAATGGACACCCAGCTAGCAACATTCCAGTTCTTTTTGAAACCCAGCAAACCAAGATTGCTTCAGTATAAAAAACAAAAACAAACAACGTACGAACAGTAAAGAATATAGTCAGACAGGCGCACACCAAATATTTTCACTTATAAAAGAGCCATAAAAGCATCTTAAATTGTAGACACGAACAGGCAAAGAATATAAGTTTATTTGTTGAGTTGTGTGCCTTTTAAATTCTGTTCTGCGTTATCACCAAAAATTACAGTAATAGATTGTTGGTGTAACTACTATATGATCTAAATGCAAATTGACATACTGTCACAAAACACATCACATAACAAGCAGGATCATAGCAGGAATAACTGCAGTATAGTCACATGGTGTTCGCAACTCCAAGTTGGCCTTTTCATTAATTCATGCGGGGCTGCTAACGTAATACAAGGGGGTTACATTCTTACTGTAGCATTATTTGGCATTAATTTTTCAACAAAAACTAATTTTTAAAACTTTCTACGCTTCGAAAAGCGAAAAAAAAATTGGGCACACTCAACTACTTCGTATTTAACAATCAGCAATACAAAAACTAAAAACAAAAAAATAAAACTAACAAGGTTTGATGTCACACAAAATTTTAACTAAAAACTAAAATTATTATGCACTCTCAAAACGAGAAAAAAGACAAGCTAAACATAAGTAAATTCCTGGCCATTGTGTACGTTGCTTTTGTTGCGAATTTCAATGTCTACTTGGTAATTGTTCTTTGTTATTACGTCAATATCGTCTCTTATTCTCGTCTCCTGGAGGCGATTTTTATGCTTCGGAGTCCGAAAAGAACTACGCAGTCGTTGAAGCGGAGACCGTGGAGTATTTGATGCTGCTGCCGCAGCGGCTGCTAAAAATCTTTCCATCACTTCCGCATCCGCATTTCCGTAACCTGCGCAGCTTGTTTCGGGAAAAACAAAATGTTCGTCTGTTGTAGGGGATGCAAATTTACCTTTTTCTTTTTTCTGATCTTTCGAATTGTTCTTGTTTGAGCTTTTTTCCTTCGTTTTTGATTCGGTTTTGTGTTTCTTTGACTTTCCTTCTTTAGTTTTCAGTTTTAAAGGCCTTGCTTCGAAAACGAATTCGTCGTTAACTTTCAGTTTATCGCCCACCGACGAGGAACGAACTTTTTGTCCGCTAACTGCTAAGTCACGCCTTCCATCTTTTGTTGCACTTCGGGGCGTTTTGTCACGTTTGCCGAGTAAACTTGCTCGAATCATCGCAATGGTTGATTTGTGGCTCCGAGGTTTTGCACTGTCATCAGCTAACATATCTTTGCTGCCATGCTTGCGGTTCTTAAGCTTGTTCGAAGAATGATCCTGCAAAAGCATTAACAAATGTGACTGTTTCGTACAGTTTTTCATTCTTACTGCAAGTATTAATTTCTTAAAACCACTAAAAAGTGATTCTAGAAAAGTGATCTATCAATTAAATAAGATTCTAGACAAAGATTTATGATCTTTCTGCATTCCTTTTTTTTCGAAAACCTTGTGAGATTTTACGCAGCAACGGAAAAGTTTGAAATACTGTAATTGTGAAATTATACTGCTATACTACACGATAGACAATACACATTGTGGTGAATTTTTGTGGATATTTTTTCACGTCTGGAATTTTTTGAGGTAATCGATTCACAGGTCTCTTTTCTCATACACCTTCGAAGAGATATGCTCGAGATCAGTTTTATTGAAGAAATAAGAATTGTACTTAAGGTGATAAAGAGGTGTCCTAAACCTTGTTCCACTATGCCCTTTATCCACGAAAATAGATTTAATCCGTTTGACTCCGTACCAATAGCATCCCTGCGTTTCATACTTTTGAGACATCAGAAAAGGATGACTTGGCAAAATTTCTTGCAGAGTAAGGAACACGATGTTCGATAATCGAACGAATTAAATTTATTTTTGTGGATAAGGGGGAGAATGGAGCGCGGTTCAGGGCATCTCTTTAATAACTCAGGTGGTTCTCGCTTACTTAATGAAAACCGATCTCGAGCAGCATCTCCTTAAGCAAAATAGCACTGTGATTACGACTATAAAAATAATCTTACTCGAACATCGTCCATGAGTTTCACCGTTTCATACTGGTGGAGGGAGGTTGAAGACCGAGCCTTGTAGCAAGTTTGAATGTGGCCTTTTGCTTCCGTCGGTTGATGTATCCTAAAAAAGCTGAACATGAACTCTAGAAACAAAGTAATTTGTCCAATAACTATGTGCAATATTGATCGCTAGATGTGAGCAATTTATTTCTATTTTTTAAATAGAGTACTGTCTTGCAGTCTTGCACAGTAGTTTTCAGGTGAAACCGTTATAAACTGAAGATTAACGGCTTCTCCGCGCCGTTGGTGGTGAAACAAAACGAATAAAAACTTCCGCAAGAAAAAGTTTTAAGTAATAATCTTTGCAATATATTTCATTGAACTTGGTACTGGCGCAACGGTACAGAGTCACATTCTAATCCACAGGGTTAGGGTTCAATTCTCCTTCTGGTGCTAAATCTATAAGAGCATGAAAAAACTTGTTTCACTTTAAAAGCAATTAATTGTCCCTGGGTGTCACTTTTTTATGTTCGTTCTCTTTAATTACAACTAAACCTCACGAATTAAGTACCCCACAATCAATTGAATTTTAAACAAAGCATAAAAAAACAAAAATATAATAAATACTGTATGTTAATACCGGATCAAGTTTAATTCATTGAACTGAAACAAATCCAAAGCTTTTTGCTAGCCCCCAACCCTAATTCTGACTTAACCGTAAGTTAATAGTTGGCGCTCAGAGTTATTTCACCTATTTGGCGGAGAGTCGAAAAACAGTCCCGCTTACAAATAGAAAATACAATCATTGAAATATTCGAGTGTGAGACAGGTGGTGTTTTCGAAAAATTTTCGACTTGCAATAAAGTACTTTGCAAAGGTTTTAGGTTAATTTCTACCTTCCACTGTGAGGAGCAGGTGCTGAATTGCTGTTGTCTTCTTTTAGTAATTTCTTGTTCTTTCCAACAGAAGAAGATTGAGGTATCTAAAACCAGAACAAACAAACAAATTCAGTAAGCTCCCACTTTAAGTTTTTAACTATAAATACCCGTAAAATAACTTTAATTTTTGTTACATAGGCTAATGAATAGAAATTAACCGTTACAATGTAAAAGAATAATAACGCTCTATTATATTCCTACAAATTTTCAATGAACACAAAAACCTACCTTTGAGTAGCTTTGCGCAAGGTCAGTGGAGCGTAAATAGCCAGCTGTTTTAAGAGCGCCAATAACATCAGTTATTTTGTCCGACTTGTCAAAACGTATTGGTTGGTTTTCCAAGTTGGTATGGTGGTTAGATGACGTTTTCAACTTGCTACCCGAAGCGTGACGTCTTCGTTTGTCATTATGGCGGGAAGACGGATCATTTTTGGGCAATTCGCAAAACAAAGGCTCTGTAGTAGCGAAACCAGCGCTGGTGCCTGCAGATATAGTAGCTGGTTCTTTCTTGTCAGGTTGGTCAACTGGATGATTGTTATTGTTGCTGATTGCAGGAATTCTTTCAGCAGAAACAAGCGGTTGCAAAAGATCGGGATTTCGGCGAGGTTTTCGCCAGGACGAATGACGCTGGAAGGCGGTCACTGGTTCCGGTTCGTTTCGAGGTTGTGGCTCGTTGTTGTAGCGGTTTGCAGCATCAGGCATGAACTCGTTCAAAAACCTCTGCTTATTAGAAAGAGCTGTTGGCGGCAACGATAGCCGACGTTGTGGCTCTGCTGGAATAGACTCATGGCTTTGAAGGGGGACTTGTGCTGGCATATTACCGCTAGATGCAGCTTGAATTGAATTATCTTGCGTGCTTATAGTGGCCACTGGTTTGAAAGCAGACCTGCTATTCGGAGATAGCTTTAGTCCTTTAAAATTTGCGCTCCGTGCGGAGTGATCTTCAGAAATAGGACTTGGATGCGAAGCATTTGGGCGGATCAGTGGTGCAATAAACACTGGCTGTTTCGTTCGAATTTCGGCATCTTTCAAACTTCTGTCTGCGCTGGAGATTGGATTTCTGTCGGATGCGGTGAAGGAGCAAGGAATAGATACGCCATCTTCCATATCGGACGGAGTTCGAGGAGGAGAAGGAGGTGGAGGAGGCAAGGGCTCTCCAGCATACATGGCTGGCCCATCTTTTTTGAGATTTTGAACTGAAGATTTTGTGTTCATTTTGGAGGTGCTTGGTTTATCGCTTTCGGTCTCAAAAACTTGTTTCGACATCCGAGCAGCAGATGGCGACATAGAGTACGTATTGCTTGGCCTTTCTTGCTGTTTAATGGTTATGTTGTTCGAAGAGGGCTTTTGTTTTTGTTTCTGCATCGCGATCATTCGACCACCGTGTCTACGATGGGCAGCTGATTTTGAGCTTTTGGCCGCGTTGTCACCATCTTTGGAATCACATATCTGAAATTCGGTCATCATGCGCATGGATCGGCGTCGAACCATCGACCATTCGCTCTCCTGGGCCGGTTCTTCGGTCTTTGATTTGATCGCAGCTGCTGCATTTGACGATCGCTCTACTTCAGCTGCATATTTTTCTCTCAGCATTTGCTTGGTATTTGCGGTTTTTTGCATGCGCGAGTTCGCGTCATTTGCTTGTTGCGTCATCGGAGACGGCGGACAATAAAAACTAGGCCCATCCCGCTTTTCATTACTAGGAGTAAGTTGTTTGATAGCACTTACCCCTAACTTGACCCGGCTTTGAAATGGTGATCCAGTGTCAACAGGGGTTTGAACAGGGCTGGGCTTTATGAAGGTAAGACATTGAGACGGAAATGACCTATTTGATAATGGCGTGTCACTGTTGTTTTTAGTAGCGTTAGCTTCGCTGTTGCTCAATTTAGAATTACAAGAGTTTGTGTTGTTTTCAGCTTCTAAATTAGTTGATTTTAGTGTCGGAATATTTAAGTCTTTAGGCCTTGCTGCTGGTGTAGAAAAAGTGGTTTCGTTCTGTACTGTTGCAAAAACAGTACGTTGTTTTGGCACGGGACGGGAAGTTGGAATCACAACACCACTTGTACTTGACACATGAGAAGGAGAGGAAAGTGTTTCGTTTTGATTGAAGTTTCTATTGTCAATAAAACAATGATTTTCTTCAATACATTTCAGTTTGGCCGGATGTGTAGGCGGAATGGCGCCTCCGTTTTCGTACATTTTGTCTTTATTTGGTATTGCGGGGTGATAAAGATCGTTGCTGGGGTTGAGTAAACGTTGCACAACAGCAACTTTTGCATGTTCAATCATCTTTGATGAATCATTATTTGTGCATGGGTCAGTGCCGTCATTTTGGCGTGTTGAGAGATTGCTCTTTCCAAGCCGATTAGTCGCGACTTTAGTCGTCACTGAAACTAGCGGCAAGTCACTGTATAACGCTGGAGAGACAACTTGGGAACCATGATCACGGCCTAGCTTATCCTTGGGTGAAGTGATGTAGGACCCCTGATAGCCCGAATCAATACTACATTCACTGATATGAAGACTTGAGTTGGGTTTGCTTATAGCTGCAAAAGCCCGCAGTTGTTCGATTTTATCCCTCGCTTTTTTGGATTCTGTTTCAAGAGAAGAATTCGCCGATTTTACGGAGTATTTTTGTGTGGTTTTTGGATGGCAGGGATCGGAGTAAATATCCTCCTGTTGTCCGGCGCAAGTTACAAATGGGTCAGAATAGGGACGTTCACACATTTTCCCTTTGCGCATTGGGCTACTTTCCTGTTGTGGTACAACCGGCTTAGTGTTCGGAGATAGTCTGGCTTCTACGACATCTTCGTACGAAGGTAGCAATGCATGACTGGATAGAGGGTCACGACCAGATATCGCAGTCGAAGCGGCGGCATGCAATTCGTCGTATGCAAGCTTGTTTCTAATTTCATGCTCTGTTTGGTCGTAATCTTGTAAGTGATCCCTAAAATTAAAAACGTGAGAGTGTTTCGCTTGCACAGTAAGTGCAAGCATTATTGGTCTCATTTGATCATTACAAAAAGGAGTTTATTACCGGTAACATTAATAACGAATCATTGAGCAGGGTTTTAAACCAAATCGCACTACCGTGATAATTGGTTTAATTAAGTTTAACGTTGTATGCGAACAACACTGTGATGATCATTGCACTTCATTCACACAGGAAATAAAACCTGCCAACTAGCACTAAATGTATAGTACTTCCATCTATTTTCAGAATTATTATGTTCAATCAAACCCATTGTTTTGCCTAAATCTATCGAATTCAACCGAGTCCGCCACTAATTCATGACCGCAAAAACAAACTGGCAAGATTCCCACAAAATTTTAAATTGAGTAAAACGAAAACGAGGAATACTCACCCGTGCATTTCTAATTTTGCTTTTATAAGGATCAAGATTAAGGTTGGATTTGGGATTAGTTTTAGAGTAGAGGATTTGAGTTGGGGTTAATTTGAATGAGAATCAGTAAAAAAGTACATAAAAATTTCCAACGAAATAGAGCCCTCCGAAGTTTATATTCGCGTTAACTTTTTATTACCTCAAAACGTAACTTAAAATCGCTCATGAAATTTTGCTTTATAACTTCTTTCATCCAAAAATGCACTTGAAAAAATATTTTTTTCACCTCTTTTTTTCTAAAACCATGAAAGACAAATTCTTACCTGTTTGCAGAAGAGCGTTGTCCGAACTGGGATCTGCTGACGCAAAATTGTTGATCTGTGGCTAATCTCAGCAAAGCCGAATCTTCCTCATACGGTGCTGCACTGTTATCGTGCATAACGGCAATCGTTCTTAATTCGTCGAACAACCTTTCCATGTACTGCTTGTACGACAGCGTCGTGGTGCGTAAGGCAAGCTAAGTAAAACAACAATTTTCGTCATTATGTTTATATCACACGCTTTGATAAATAAACAAGCAATCATAGCAAATATGACCATCTAAAATTTATATAGGCATTGATTGTACAACATTGCAATCAAAACTTAAATTTGCATTGCACGAAATTTTCGAAATTATGCAATACTTAGTAGTGTTGGAAAAAAGCTAACAGCCATATTTTTGAAACGTATTTAAGAATGCTGTACTGGCTAAGGTTTACAGTTTTGCGCGTGCTATTTGAATGCTTCTCATTAACTCGAGTTAAATACGACACTTTGACGAATCGACATCTTCGCCTCTGTGGTGTAGTAGTTAAGGCGCGCTTGACAACTCTCGCGTACGATTCGCGCTGCGCTCTTTCATTCGTTTTCTTCGGAACCTTGCATTAGAGCTAGGGTTTGAGAGGTATCCGGACACGAGTCCTAAAAACACGAGCCCTAAAAACACAATCCCTAATGGACATGAGTCCTAAAGTACACTAGCCAAACAGACACGAGTTCTAAAGGACACGAGTCCTAATGAACACAAGCCCTAACGGACACGAGTCCGAAAAAACACGATTCCTTTAGACACGAGTCCTAACGGACACCAGTCCTAATGAACAGGAGTCCTAATGGACACTAGACCAAAAGAACACGAATTCTAACTTACACAAGCCCTAACGGACACGAGTCCTAAAAAACACAAGTCCTAATGGACGACGCGAGTCCTAACGGACGACGCGAGTCCTAAAAGACGCGAGCCCGAGCCCTAAAGGACACGAGTCCTAAAGGACACCAGTCCTAAAACACATTAAAAGTTAAATGCTACATAAAAGTCGGTAAATACTGAAAAAGATTTAATTAGTAAGAATTCAGGGTTTTTGTTTGGTTTTTTCAGTGACATAAATTCGGCTTGCTGTCAAGTAATCCATGAAAACCTTGTAATATACATGGAGGTAGCTAGCTTCGGTTATCACATGCAAGGTTTACTACTGACGGCCCTGAAATAGAACAGTTGCATTTCGTTCATTCGTGACAAATTAACGCATTTTAAAAACTTTTGTAATTTCATAGGTTTATTTTGCATTTGATGTTGTCATTAGCGGCTTACCGCTACGGTTGCTAGGAGTTAAAACGAAGAAGCAGTTGTTTTCATTGAAGTATTTTTTAGAGATGTCATTTAAATTTTAAACCAATGATTTAACTGCCCTCAGTGTTATGTTGATCGAGCCTTAATTTACATCTATTTTGACTTGAACTAGTGGTGTGAATTATTATTCATAAATAGTGCTTAAATTAAACGTTAATTTGCCATGTGGTATTGCTGTGGCGTAGAATTTTATGAATTTTAGGATATGGCCGAATTTACGGTGTGAAACAAAGTTAAAAACCGGGCAAAGTGGACAATAGCAGGCACAGTGGATGATGAGATTTCCCAAAAGGCATAACTTTCTAGACCCGCTTAGTTATATACGCTGCTTAAATTGATCCGGTTTGAAATAGTAAATCATAGTCCAAAAAGGTGAATTATGCGACCGAGCCTAAGAGTCGAAATTTCCAGCCGTTGGGTGATTTATGTAATTTTTTGAAAAAAAAACGAGCCACTTGAACGCCACTTAAACGACATTTTGCTCGTTTGCAAGGCCATTTGAAAGAACCAAATTGATAATATTTGGACAACTTTGGCAGAATTAAAGTACTTAGCCCCTTCAGCTCCCCTTACTTCATTTTAGAGTTCAAAACATGTTTAAAAGCATGTATATTTGGGCTAAATTTGTTAATTGACTTGGGTAAGGAGGTGGGGTTAGCCCTCCTAGACCCCTGGTTGTAAGTAAGTTTTGTAGCAATAAACAAACTTTTCTGCTCTGCTAACCGCTTCTCAAATTTTTCCAACTTCACTTGACAATGCAATATTTCTCTTTCTTAGATGCGCATGACAAAATTCATGATAAAGTAAGAGAACTTCATTTTCTAGGGAAATAATATCGTCTCTAAATTCTGAATCAAAACAGCTTTAAAATCATACTCTGCGAAGGACTCGAAAAAACTTTTTGACTTTCTCAAGAAAACATTTGTTTTATTTTTCCGTCACCAAAACTATCGTTTCAAAACCAAGGTCCAACGCTTTATGAAAGTCATTGACCATTAAAAAGCAAACATTCTTGACAAACCCAAAAATGAGCAAAACTCGAAGATCAATCGATAAAAGATAAACTTACTCAAAAAAAGGGAAACCGACATAGTAATTGACTGCAACTTCAAAACGGATTCGGTGTTTGGACAATGGAAGGCTTTATTTCACCGAAAATTTTTATCTACTTTTTTGTTAATTCTGACTCAAATCTAACCCAAACACAAATGGTTTCTCTAAACCTATTCCTAAATCGAACCCTAACTCAAACCCTAACCTAAACCTTAATCTTAACCCCTAAAAAAGCGAATGAAAAAAGCGCGGATGAATATTTCTCATTTTCGTTTTATTCTCTTTAACTTGAAAATTTTTGGTGAAATAGTCACTACCTTTGACAATTGCATAGCAATTTAACGTAACTCAAACAGTCTTAGAAAGTTGCTCCGATAGGCAAGCGAGAAATGGCGAAAATTGGAAACGTTTTTATAGCCGATCTTTTAACCAGATCGTAATCATCAGCATAAAATTTAAACTAAAGAGATTAAGTTTGACAAATTGCCTTAAATGATTCCATTTTGAGAACAAAACCAATACCAGCCCAGATACTCGATTAAATAAATAAAAATGGTGAAATTGTGAATAGCAAGACAGCCAGGCCGCCGTATGCTGTCGAACTGATAACATCAACCCTATACACCCATTCAATTATTTAAAAATTTTAGTGCGTTTGACAAAGACGCGTGGGAAATGTTTGGTGGATACCACAACAAACCGCTTTCCCAGAAGAAAATGTTTCCATTGACATTGGATCAACAAAAACCATATCGATTCTGACAGAACATGACGTAACGAAGCAGAACCCTAGCAAAGAAGCCGGAATAGACCCACTGGCCAATTTCGATAACAGTTTAATCGCTAACCTACACGCCATTACAAGAACTTTTCCTCGTGGGACATTTTAAACTATTTACATGCTTAGTCTTCTTGTAAACATTTCCTTAATAAGTCTATAGACCGCCGTAAATTGACCACGAACCATCTGACCAAAATTTCTTCGTCAGCAATTTCAAACTCCAGTATGCTAGAGACAAAATTTTCGAAACATCCGATTTCAGGCGGAAAATGGCCGGCATTGTCCTGTTTATTTTTTCACAGTCGCCTTTGTAAATAAGTGGAGAGAATACCATACTCTCTTTTAATACTTCATTCAACAGACAAACTGCGATTTAAGTTTGTCAGATCATTTACGACTGTAACTTTAACGTAGGCGCAAAACTAGCGTTCCGCAGCTGCTGTTTGAACGCAAATCGATCTCGCAAAAAGTTGCGTGAGAAAAGCAATATTGATTAATTAAAAAGCCAATAACGTTGCGACCGCGAACCAGAGCTGCAGTAGTTTTACCGAGAGCATTAAAATTAATAAAGTTTAACCTTATTAACTCTCGATGAACTTTTCCATCACCCTGAACCTCAGTTTTCCAGTTGAAAAGCCAGTACGTGGCACACAGGATTGCCTATTACGCCACATTTTTACGACTTTTTTTGCGACATTCGTTTCCATAATGTTAGAAAGCATTTGGTTTGATTTCAATGCACATACTGTAACTCTACCATTACAAGAAGTGCCACCAGAACTCTAGACTTTGCAATATTTGAAAACAACATAAAAATGTAAATTTGGCTGTATTCTAATAATTCAAACCTTGAACGCTGAAAAGGGTGTGAAACTAAATAACCTAAAGGATTCTAAGCTAATTGGATACAATCAATGCTATGAAAAGCGGCATAAAAGTAGATAAGACATTAGAAGCAGATTTATGCAATCACGAAACAGATGTTGTGGCTAGTGGAAGTCACAACAGATTAAACTGTTGATCCGATAACCTAAAGCAGCATATTTTAGCTTAAAAAGGTATGCGGTGATATCTGTTATTACGCATGAGCAGTTTACACGATTTGTCGAGAGAATGTAACCAAAGACAAGCTCAACAACTTCAATATACAAACACATCAAAAATAGGAAACAAGCAAAAAATTAACCCGATTATGGGATTTGGTGGTGGTTAACGCCTTTGTCAAGTTTCTCACACGCCGTTTCACAAAAACACTAATTACTTTCGACGTTGCTAATGCCAAAAAAGGTTTAATCTATTTCAGCAGAATTTTTTTTTGCTACTCTAAATATTGCAACAGTTGACCACTGACCACTAACAGAACGGATTTGTGAAATTTGACGTTGGCATTCTGCGCTGATAGTTTGACATCATTGGTGAAGAAGCAATTAACAATCCACTCGCACGTTAAGCAAGCTAATGTTATGTTCCGGTTGTTTTTATCCTTTAAAACCAGCAAATACGTTTGGAAGAAGCAGAAAATTGACCTGCATACTCCGCATGCTAACTTGTACTAGCTTTCTCTCGTATCTACTTTTACAAAGTAATCTGGATTTTTTGGAACCTGTCAAACCAAGGAAAGATTCCAACTGGAAAAAAGACACATTACCGTTTGGCTACAAAAAATGTTCGTTTTGGACGATCAAAATTTTGTAAAATTGTAAAAAGTTGAAAACAGTGTGAAAACTTGTGAAAAATTGGAGAAAGGTAGATCAACAATTAAGATATATTTTTGCAAAGCCATGATTAAATTTCATGGCATGTGCACAAATCAAATGAAATCTTTTATATAAGCTGTTGGCCAAATACGATTTGGCTGCGGACCTGCAGCAAAAAAACTATTCTGCATCTAGAAACAAACATCGAAGGGTCAGCTACTGTTTATTAAAAGACTGAACGATTTCTAATAAAATTCCATCTTTCAGCAAATTCGACTACAACAAATCTTTACGTTTTCCTTATAAGTTCATTGAGACAAAGTCGACTCCGAACTTGATGCCATCAAACACGGGCGTCGGCAGAAATTTTTTCAGGGGAGGGCTAATAAGAATAGAGCCAGTATTAACAACTAAAAATGGAAGAGTTTTTGAAATATGGGAGGTTTTAGAGAGAGTGCGCGAAAATCCAGGGGGGGGGGGCATGGCCCTCCCCTGCCCCCCTTTGCTGACGTCCATGCCATCAAATCAGAAACATCCATCAGATACAGTATCGATAATCTATCATAGAGTCTATTCATGGACAAAAACTTTGCATTCTCGCCGAATGCCACCGGGTATATTTCACACGACACAATATAGAAAACGTGTTGGAAGTAAACAAAAACGCTTCTCGTGTTTTCAATGTTGGCTTATGAACAAATTTTGTTAGAAATAGATAAAGCAAAGGGAGAAAAGACTTAATAACTTCGTACAATTTATTAGTTCGAGTGGACGATGCAACTTGATACAACAAAACACAAGCATTGACGTCATAGATGTAGAGTACTTCAGTAGCCAAACAAAGCTGAATTGAACCAAACCGCATTTCCTACTGTATAACATTTAATAGTAACTCGCCGCAGTTCTCATTTCGCATTCGACAACATGCTGTTCTAAACTGGCACAGAAGAGTTAGCGCTACTTAAACGGCTGGCGCTGGCATACTATGAACCCTTTAACAACTATCCATTGTCCAACTTGCCAAATTAACTGTACAGCAAAACCATTATTCGGTTTTTAGTCGAACAGAACAAAACTTGAAACAGACTGTAAATTTAGCTCATTTGAGTCATTTACAATCTTTAAACAAAATTTGGGAAAAATAAGCAACGATTTGAGGGATCCTACCAGTATCAAACATGTTGGTATGCATCAAATCAAAATAGCTACTGTACATCTTAAAAATAAAATTTTGTGTATTCCAGAATACTGTAATATCAGCAGGGCATGGTATGAAATGGAATGGAACGGAAATTTCGGTATGGAATATGGAAGATGCCAGAATGGAATGGAAGACAATCTTGCATACTTCCACACAAATTCCAAACTAAATTTTGCTCATGGCATTTACAGAAAAAAATATACGGATAATGATAACCAAAATATGCGGAAGCGTATAGCAGCTAATCATCTGTCGACAAATTATTAGGGTAATTCGGTCATGGACGTTGCGCAGGTAGTGTAGGCATTGCATCATCAGATCATAGAATATGTTCGTTGCAATTTGAAGCTACATTGATGCTGACTGGCTTAATTTTTGTTTTGAGAATGACAGTTTGCCTAAGGTCTTCGCCAAAGCAAACGAAGTGAGGGGACAATAAAATACGCTGAACTTTTTCATATTACAACTGTCTTGTACGGCTGCAAATTATGCGCAATTTCAAAATTCTGTATTAATGTGTAAAAAAAGAGACATGTAAGTCCATCTGTAGCAGTGATTGTGACCTAAACAACCTTGAGTGTGCTCTAAAAAAACAAAAACAGCTGGTCTTTTTAAAAACGAAATAAACAATTTTGTTGGTCTACTTTTCTACTCTCAGACACACCCATAATCAGGCGTGCGACGAAAATTTCGCTAAAGAAGAGGGCTTAAAAGTTAAAATTTTTTGTTTGAAAAATGCCTCAATTGGGTTATCAGAGCAAAATGATGCAACTCAATCATATCATGTACTCGAGGGTCTGGGGGCGAAGCCCATGTCGCTGGGCGATTTTTTGATTTTTCGAGAAAAATAACTAGCCTATTATTTCAACGCCATTTCGATCACATTTTGCACGTTTTCAAAGCTATTTGAAAGAATTAAATTGCTAAGACGTAGAAGCCAGTAAAAAATCAAAGTGCCGAGGCCATTACAGGTAAATTCAAAAAACATTTAAACGCTTGCATTTTAGGGTTAAATTTTTCAAGTGACTTGGCTAGGGGGGGGGGGGCTGAAGCCCCCTTGCCCTCATAGTTGCGCCATTATATCGTAAACGCTTAGTGGCCTGTTGTGCATCCCGACTTATAAGTTTGCAAAACACAGGCTTAGAATATTTTGAATTGAGTACGATGCAAACGTTCATGGTTTTGAAATTGATTTGACAAGCCTAATTACTTGATGACCTATAAGGTGTAGAGGTGTAAGCTTTGGATGTCAAGTCTGGGGTTTGAAACTTTGACCACTAAACTTTTGGTATTTAAAAACTTCAGTATACTGCTAAAGTAGGTAACTTTAGCCAAGTAGATAGGATGGAATTCAGTATTCCTTTTTGCA
This sequence comes from Trididemnum nubilum, assembly GCA_963965965.1. NCBI lineage: Eukaryota > Metazoa > Chordata > Ascidiacea > Aplousobranchia > Didemnidae > Trididemnum > Trididemnum nubilum. Next base: position 25,219,679 of record OZ014482.1, on the reverse strand, counting down.
TGATTTTCGGTTTTCTTGTCGTTGCAGAATGTTCCAAAAAAGGTATTTTTTGCAAACCAAAACGGGGAGCAAGGTCCCCCTGGCCCCCGTAGCGACGGCACCAAATTTGCCAAGTGAAAAAACTTTTTCTTCTATCGTAACAAAGATTTGTGTTTACTTTTCGATCCTAGATTGAGCTTAATTCTCTGTTTTTTTTTTGCGTTTAAACTTTTTTTTCGGTAGTTTTGTAAAATGTTTTTGGCAGTTCGGCTATGCCAAATTTAATAGTTGGAGTGATTACAAACTTGCAATCATTAAACCCAGTGCATACCAGTCAACCTATTGTCTGTTGATTAAGTGGTTAATATTTTCATGCTAAGTGAATTTATGGTAGCTCATTGCGACAGAGTTTCAAATATGGAATGGGATGTATCGTACCAAACTGCTTACCTTTGCGAGCGACTACTTGCAAAGGTACGCTTAACGTTGCAAAAGTACAATAGAAATTACGCGTTGCTTTCGGTATAAACTTACCTTGGTATGGAAGTATGGAATGGAATATGGAAGAAAATTTTAGCATGGAATGGAAGATTTTCAGTATGGAATGGAAATGGAATGGAAGAAAATTGCCAGTACGGAATATGGAAAAATCGTCTTCCATTCCATTCCATACCATGCCCTGAATATCAGAAGAAAACAATTCTTTGAACCGAATGAAATTTCAAAATAGGCGCCGTATGACGTCATGCATTACGTGATCTGACGCGACAAAAACCGATGCAACAAAAGATGACCTCACATTATTTTTAAATGCGAAATAACTAATCAGGAAACCAGTAAAATTGATCAAAGTGGTTTCGAATTAAGAGGAAAATCGTCAGAAATACCACAAGTTCTAATATAGCAGCAGGAAATTGCGGTCAAGTACTTTCGCTTTCAGTCGTTACAACTTCATGCCAGCGCTACTTCAACACTATATTTTTAGGGTGATAATAGCCACATTTGGACTATTGGCAACAGTTAAAGTGGCTATTTAGACTATCTTAATCTTTCAAAAGAAAACATCACCTTTGCACAAAATATTCCTTGAAAATTGTGCGGCAATTTTAACACACAAGTCTTGGATCATGAGCCCACACGAAATAGGAGTTCTCAAAAACAAAAAGCATGCTTTGTAGATCACTGGCAACAATGCTTGGACAAAACGAATGGAAATAACTGATATTGTTTGAATCAGAATGACTGAAAGATTGGGGAAGGCTTGGGGTGTAAATAGACTGGAGGTACCGCGACTGCGGATAAACAAACACTTGTTTGATAACTACGGTTTGGGGGGAAGTAGGTGGACGCAGAAAAGGGCTCCTCCCTTCGCTACGCCTATGCATGATGGTGGGAGCTAAACGATCGAGATGAATCTGACCTTCAAATCGCAATAAACAAACAAAGAAGACAAATTCAAGCCGAAACAAAAACTTTTTACATGACTAATTGAATGAAGATTGTTGCCGAGGCAAACACTCAATTAATTAGTCATCAAATTGGGTCAAAGAATAATTTCTTTCTCGTAATCTAAAATCTTTAAGCACCTGCATGAAAATTCTTGATACACCATAAATATGAAGTCAGTTAGTTTGCGGTTAAAGAGCTTGAAATGATCGCGTTATGTTGGACATTAATAAGGCATGCATATACGATTACGTAAGCAGCAGATTAAATATTGCTCTGTGCAAACTAATAATTTAGTCCCTTCGTTCAATCTGATTGAAATATCTGATTGAAATATCTCACTTGAGAATGACAAGATCAAAACAAAATTTTACCTTTCAATGAAAAACAATGCTTGTTGCATACTTATGCTCTTAGTATGCATTGCTGCAAATAAGTTCTGTCATAGCTCAATCGTTTTGGTCAAGCTGTAGTTCTACTGAAATTAGCGAGTTTGAAACGAGAGAATTGGAGCTTTGCATACTATTTTGCTCGTCGTTCGTTATGTGTGCATCTCAAAACTGAGAAAGTTTATCGAGGTTGAAATTTTCCTTATTATTAAGATTATAAAACTAAATATTGAAGTATCAGAAAATTTTGACAGTTTTGGTTCCTACACTTTCTAACCATTAAAAATTTAACCTTATTTTGTAAGGTATTGAAACATACAAAAATTTCTGCGAGGTAAAAAATGTTCTAATACAACCAATCCAAATTCCAAACTACGAGTCACACAACCAAGCTGAACAAATATTCGGAGCAACCACACTGTTACAGTTAATGCATCTCGAAGATAGGCGACTTAAATTCCACTGTGTAATGATTAGCTTTTGAGCCACTTAAAATTCAATCAAATTGTGTTCGAAGCAATTAAGAGGTCTGTCATCACTCACTATTAAATTTTCAAGATTTCGGAGGTATGAAAGTTACGAGCGAAACTAAATCGACGCAAGACAAACTTCACGAAAAGGTTGAACGAGGCTACCAGTCTTATTTGTTCGTACAAGTTAGCGCTACTTTTTGTCTACTTTTAAAAACTTACTCAACGGCTAGCTATTCCGTATTATCAGATTATCACAAAAAACTGAAGCAAACAACCTAATCAATTTGGCGTCTCATGACGTCACTTACAGACAATAATTCAAGTCAGGTGCTTTGAAGCCGCAAGGGATTACAAGAACATTGTAAGTCAATTTATTTGTAATTATCAGCTGCACATAACCGTGTTGAAAAGATTAGTAATCTAACAGACTATTCAAACTTGATCGTAATGTTATTAAGCATTAGTGCAAGCGCCTGTGACACCTCCTTGTAAATGTTAAGAGCTTTGCGTTTACACCATCACCATAAAACCATTATACAGTACAGTACGTCCTGGTGCGTGCGAAACGCCCCGCGACTAATCGTCCGCGCTCTCAAAGTACCAATTGAGACTTTAACAAGAGTTTGGGTATGTTATGTGGGAAATCCTATAATATGCGTTGGGCATATGGGTTCACTACTAGTACAATTACTTTCAACACAACCTTGAACAGTTATTTTTAGAGATAAAACAACAGTGCTGGTCTACGGTATTGACATGACAGAGCCATATCCCACCCAAAGCGAAACAATCTATTCCCTGCTTACTGAGCAACTTTAAATATAAAGATGCCACACAACATGAATGCACCTTCCTTATAATAGCCATGCGGCTGCTCGCTGATCTTCGTAAGGGCAATTTTGAGATTGTCCATTGTACAAACGCAAACTGTCAGAAAAAGTCGCGATTTGGGATTACTTGGTGTGTTGTAATTTGATGATAACCAGTAAACAAATATCCAGCGAAAAAGCAACATAATTCTTGTTCATAGCCATGTAATTGCATTAGATAGGTTACACCTAAAGTTTGCCCAATTACAATTTTTGAAAAAAGGTAAAATATAGCATTATTTCAAACATGACGAAGAAATTTGTTATTCGATATTGTAAACATGAAAAAGTAAAAAATTTAAATCTTGACAAATCAAGAAATAGAAAATAAAAAACTACACGCTGGATCAGACGCCGCTTGTTACAAAAAATGACTACGGATGAGATTCGAAATTTGAATCCATGCCCGCAACAACCAGAGACATGCACTGGCTTCGAAGTCGCAGCAGTCCTTCAACGAACGACAGGCGATTCCCCACTCTGCCACTGTAGATGAGTGTTGAAACGAGAATGCCGACAAACTGTATTGTATATCACGGATACTGTTCAAAGCCATTGACCTACATTCTACTCGGAAACCTTGACAAAGTATTGGCAAGACGAATTTGTCAAGCTTCTCTATTTAAACTAATGGCGGATATTTCTTGTTTAAACGCTTTCTTGGCATTCTATTTTGCTTTTCTATTTTGAAACCGCAATTGGTAATCTGGCAATTTAGATTATCTATGATCTACAAAAACTGAAGCGAATAGCACAATACAGAATTGTTTAATAAGCAGTCAAGATTTCAAAAATATAATTGTTTACCGAAGTGATTTAGCTTTCTAATGACAGCTGTGAAAAGCCACTTCATCAAAACCTTCTTTGGTTCTCTTCTAAGTCTCTCAACAAATCGGAGCGCTTTTTACAGCGAGTAGGCACAAAATATCAGCCCGGTTAGACTAGTATCATTTCGGGTCACTGAGTCTTAAAGTCAATTAACGAAACAAGTCAACTGGTAATTAATAGGTCCTTGTTCTATTTTAAGACCATTACATAACGCATTTGAAAGCTAAAAACTAAAAAAAATTGAAAAAAAAGGTTTATTTTGTCCAAATCAAATGCCGCTGACCGTTGAGATAAAGGTATTTACCGTAGAGATAGATATATAGCGTGCAAAGCTAAGTAAAGAATTTTTCAAATAGCAATTAAATTAATTTAAAATGAAACTTAGTTGTAAACTCATCATTAAACAACCGAACAACAAATAACCTCACCAAACGCTTCATTTTTCGAGCCAAAATGGTACCATGACGAAGTGCAGCACTTAATAAAATCAATGGCCTTGAAAGAGAAACAACTTTCTATGTATTATAAAACATTGATATCCCTGTCATCAACGAATGTCTATCAAAACATGCCTTTTGCAAAATGCTGATATTGTGTTGAAGCCGTGATGTCATACTTTACTTTAACCAAGTTTTTATCAAAATAGCTTCAATATTTTTTACAAGTCTGTCCAAAAAATTAGAGGTCATGAAAAAGAACCGCAGATTTCATACAAAAATTACTTTCAAGCGAAAATTAATTATGCTTCGGCCACTTACGGAGAAGTGCAGCAGTAGATTATGAAATCGGAGTCGAATTATAATTATAAAATCGAAGCGTAAAACCGTTTGTGTTTCGATATCCATCAGCTCTTAGATTTTGGTTTTGTACATTTGACGCTGGTTTAATTGTTTGTAGGATATTTTTATATCTAGAAATCATTGTTGTATATTGAGCTGTACAACTGCTAATGGCAAAAAAGTCATGTTTTAAACTAACTACGGTTAAGCAAAAAAAACAAAACTGAACATTATTAAGCATTTAATTTCAGCTGCACAGAATGTATGAAATCTTTTGAAAATAACTGAAAGTTGAAAGAAAAACATTTACTTAGTTGGTTGGTTTGTTCTAAGCAGAATAAAAATTGAGCTCTTATTTAAGATATCAGTAAAAAGTATAATCTATATGGATAAATTTCAAGATCAAACTTTTCGCTAAAAATAGAATTAAAATGGTTAGCATATCATAAATCGGCCTAACATTTCTCCACTACTAAAGTTATTTAATTTTGCAGCGTACGCAATTTGACTACATTACAACTTAAAAACACTTTCATAGAGTAAGCATGTTCAAGAAGCTTTGCGCTACGTTCCACGAGTATTAAAATTTCGACTTTGACTTGCTTTGCAATTAATGAAATCACTAAAGCGATTAAGAAATTGACTCATTTTTTTGAATCAATCCAGAAATTCTATTTAATTGGTCCGATAAATTTCAACACTAGGGGTCGTATGCACCAACGTGGATTAACTTTGATCCACGGATTAACAAAATTTTGGGGGAAAATTTGGACAAACGGCCTGAAAAATTGCTAAAATGGTTATGTGAACAACTTTTCTGAACTAGTAAATTCAGCTGTTTATTTTACTGTAACAAGTTCAATGGCGTAAAAGATAGGAAACTGATGATCCACGGACCAAAGTTAATATACGCTGATGCATGCAACCCTGGGACTCATGTACCGTGAGTGAGACGTGGACAGCCATTCCAAAAGCACAAAAAGCAAACCAAGTCACTCAAAAAGATGACGTCATCCAACACAATAAATGTTAGACTGGATATATGCTAAATTACGAACAGACATTAGCAAAACATTGAAATCTAACCACAAGAGTAGAGGAGAAACGTCCTTCAAAATAAAAAACGTCATCTTGTAGATGTGTTAAGTGACCAAATACGAACTAAGATTATCAGTTTTCATATCGTTTTTGTAAACATTGAATTTCGGAAAAGAATTTTCGCAACAGAGTAGCGCTAACAGTTAATCTTCTGTACGGAACTCATCAGTAAGGATGCTTTTTTCAACAGATCATATATTTGAGGGTTTGTCCGAGCGTTCTGGCTCGAATCGAACCAAAATGTAGTTTGGTTTTGATGCTCAATCAGAAATTTGATGTTTTTAGTTATTCTCGACAATGTTTGTGATTTTTGTCAACTGACAAAAGAACCTTTAAAATGTTCGCGAGTTTAGCATGTTTTCAGCAAATATTTTGTTTTCTTGGCATCTAATACTGACAGGCATTTTGTAATCGGCAATTTTGAATACTTTGATCAAACTTCAAAGAACTTTGCATGAAATTTGCATAAACAAAAAACGCAAGACTTTAGTTTTCAAAGATGACATTATTTACAAAATAAAACACCCCGACTGAATATTTTTCCTTAAAATCGTTGGCAAGCTATTAACCAAAAATAAATAAAAAGTTTTATCAATGAAATACAACCACGGATTAAATAAACCCAAATCCTTTCGATGCCTACACCCGCGCAGTATGATTCAATTTAAAAATACAGCAGCAAGGCAAACCATATACAATTGTAGCACCCAAATTAGAGTCCAACATCGAATTACTGAATATCTTCAAACATCACATAAAGTTTGATTGTGAAGTTTTGAAAACCGCGCAAGACAGCGTGGGGAGATGATTTTTCTCGAGCAACCAATGAGAAAGCTATTCAGTTATTTTATTATTCATTTTCTCAGATAATAATTAAAAATAATAGGACCAACCTAACAAACAGCATCACTTTAGACTTATGAATTATTTACAATTGCAGAGGTGGATAATGTAATTTTGTTTTTCAAAATAATTTTCTTGTTTTTTCAAAATTCGGACGTGTGGTGTTAGGGATTATTAAACCATTATGCGTTAAAGGTTATAAGATTAAAAGTCCCAAATTCTAATTTGTAGACTCCGCTAATGCCTTTTTCTTCTGCTACCAAGTCAGGAATTTACAAGCATAATAGCTACACATTATTCGTAACTAACGGTAAATAACTACCACTTACCATATCATCTCTTAGCTTCTGAATTTGTGTGTTGAGTTTGTCGACGGATGGAGATTTCGTGTACACTTCTGGATCGCTGGACACACTACACAAAGCTTGACGGCGCAAATGAGCGTCTCCCAATGCGCTAACCAAGGGAGTGTTACCAAGGTGGCAATTTGGTGCATTGTTCACGTTTAATAGTCTATTTGAAAGTACTAAGTCACTTGGCATATCGCGACAGCCGCCTTTGTCGTAGAAATGTTGATTTCCGCAATTTGAAATCCGCTCAAAATTGTATTGGGCCGCCAGAGCTGGGTCTTGGAAGTAGCTTGTGTTTGTATTCCGCAGTTTGGAAGGCAAACTCGGTTTGCTACCTTCTGATTCTACTTGCTGCTGGTGAAAATTTTCATATTCTTTCTGCTTAATTCCGTCAACAACAGCTGGTATAAGCTGTTCGCTGTGATCGTTTAATTGCAACTGAAGAAACAACTGCGAAGCGACTGCCAACGTTTGTCTATCGCCCACGGCAGAGTTTATTGAAACACTTGCTCTGCTGCAAGCTTCCAACGCGCAACTGCTGGACGAATCTTCTTTTGACGACAAACAAAAGGTGTCACTTCCAACTCCAATTTCAGCTCTGACGTCACACGCTGTTTTAATCCAGCCATTTTTGTTTTGGTCTTCGTAAGGTCGACTTTTCACTAGAATTTTTGAATCCTTGCCAACGATATTTCCACCTTCAATATTGCTTTGCTGCAGAAATCGGTCGGAATAAATATTTGGGCAAAATTCTCTTGAATCAAACTTATCTAACTGTTCAGTACAGTTCAGCAATGACATAGTTTATCCCTGGTTTATCTTTGCGGATAAAGTTTAAACAGTAAACTACTGCAATGCAAAATACACTGCCTTAGTCTAAATTTTAAAGTACATAACAAATTTACGCGGAAATATCAACAACTTATGCTGAAAAAAATGTAAATGTACTTAAACAATTTGTGGGATACATTTCATCATTTTACCCATAAAGTTTTTGGTATTTAGAACTATTAGGCCCGGTCTGCGCTAGGCGTAAAATCGTGAGCAGTGAGCTTACAATACAAACGCATTTTTAGCTTTTATTGAACAGAAATTTGGAACGCCCAGTGTACCGCTTTAGCGGCATACAAGCTGCCAGTTGGTTAAAATAAACTAATAATACGTTCACGATTTTACGCCCAATGTAGACAGGGCCCATGGATACCTTATCTAGGTATCCCTGCCAAGTGCCGGACCTCTTTGCGCGAATTGTAATTTCAGACCAGCACTACTATCAAACTACCAGCAAGAGGCAGATATTCACAAAACATAACTTGACGGAAATGCTTCGTAGAAATACTTCTCGGTGTTCACACTTCTCATACTGTCAAAAATATTGAATCTGTTTCGTTTTGTCATACCAGATGGAGTAGACGACTGTGTAATCAACACTACCTGTAGAAAATGCTGAAGTCTCAAGTGAACAGCTAAGTTACTTTTGGCTTCATAACGACACTCTTAACTTTAGTTGTCGTCATGATTCTTCTATTCTTAAGCAGATTCTAAATCCTGATCCTGTCGTTCCAAAATTTCAAAACTGAAGTACCTTCCATTAGCATTACGTCGATCTCAATTCGACCAAACCACTCCACTTCTCAGCTATCAGTATCTTAGCGATCTTTGGCCCAATTGCTAAGTTAGATGATTTTGCGGTGGGCTTAGATGAGGTACAAATACGCTTGAATGTACAAATTGTACATCTTTCAAACTTACCAAAGCGACAACCCATAGCAAAAATGCTTTAAGTCCAATGCTACTACTGCACGAGGTCCATTATTTCAATAACCAAAATCTTTACTTTTGTTCAAATAATTGCACTTCTACCACCTTGAACCTCTTGCAGATGTCATAGCGATTCTGTGTTAAAAGTTCATTGTCAGTGAATGTATCGTTAGCATATTGATGCTTTGTTCAAACTAAAGCACTTGAAAACAGAGAAAAAATGCCCCAATACTGGATACGAAACTTTTTTGCTTTTGAAGCCTTCTTCCAACGCTTGACAACAAAACAGAAATTTGTTTTCGTGCAACAACACTAGCGGAACTGTGCACTTACTTTTTAGATTAATTTCCTTTTTGCTCCAAATTTAAGAACAATGCCAACCTCGCTATGAACAAAATAATAACAAGCGCCAATCAAAAATCGCTGTCTGTTACGCAGTTACCGTATCGTAACGAAATAACCAGATTTTTGCTATCATAGCCAATGGACTACTATTAATTTTTGTTCTTTGCAGCTTTGGTAATCGACAAAACTTTTACCAAGCAAGAATTTGCGTTGCTGTAATCTCCAAGAAGATTTAAGAACAAATTAAGAGCAATGGAGGCTGAGAATTCGTGGAAATTAAAAAATAGCTAGCCTCAACCTAAAATTTACAGGCTCTTATATCAAACAAAGTGTATTGATTTTGCTTGCAATGTAAATTTTTTGCTTCTTCCTGAATTTATTTCACATTATTTGTTTGTTCTCTTACGATATGCAAAACATAACATCAATTTATATGACATTAGCTGATTGATTTTCAAAGTTGTGATATGTAGCTTATACAAGGTGAATTCAAAATAACATCAACTGTATTTTTCTGTATTCACTATTCGTTACAAGACTGGTTGAGTGGCCCCCTCCACCTTTTCGGAAATAAATAAATTGATTGAAAAAGATAAGTCGATATCATTATAATATTTTCGTGAATTCACCAAACGTTTTTATTGAGTAAATTTTAAAGTAAATAAATACAGCTCAAAATAAAGGTAATTTCTGGATTGCGTCATAAAAGAAAATCAGACGAACGGTAATAGTTCACAAACATTATCATTATTTTACTTCAGAAATTGTTTGGCTTTCAAGATCAAAGTGTTAATTTTCAATTTACTAATGGATTGCTTTTATGAGCACGATTTTTGATTTACCGTTGTAAACTTTCAAATTCAAAACCGGACATGTCAATGTATTTTAATCCAATTGATTTGGTTAAAAAATCTGAGCATATAATAGCAAGACAGAAGAATAATTTGAGTTTTTATTCTAGAAAATAGGCTTATTTCAATTGAATTTCATCAAACAAAATGAAAAAGATTGATTTACAACACAAAAGCGCCACCTAAGGACTGGGCAAAACATAGATAGGTTTAGAAAATTTAACCTATAAATACAGCATCATCAACTCAACATCAAAAAATGACACGCTCAGCAGCTTGACATGACTAAATGATCTGTGACTGCTTGACTCGTTGGCCGAAATATCCTTCGTACGTTTCTGTTCAAGTACCGGCAGTACTTAAATTGTAGGGGAGACGCGGGGGCTGCGTCCCCCATTGGGGCTTAGCTTTCCCTCATCGAGGTTTAGCCTCCTCCACGGCGAAAGAAAGCTTCCTGGACATTTAGACGAAAAAGTGGCCATTATTCTAATAAATCCAAAATTCTGGCCGAAATCAGTACTAAATTGGGGCAATTTCTTTTTTGGACTTCACCTGAATTTGGGGCCAAGCAAATTCCCGACGTAGATTGAAACAGTTTGCTGCGAAGACCTTTTTTTTGGTCTTCACGCGGATATGAGGAAATTTGCTTTTGATTGCTGTCGCACTCCGATTGCGCCTGTTTGCATGGACACGAATGCTAAAGCGTCCCCAATGCAATATTTTACAGTTTAAGTACTGCGTTCCGGTACTTTACGTTAATGTATGCACTTTAAAGTTTTCTTTGTTATTGTGTTATTTACCGGCCAGCTGGTCGAGCGATAACGCGTTGGCCTCTGGAGCGGGAAGACTGAGGTTCGAATCTCGGGCCGGTCAAATCAGACACAGTGTTGCCAACGGCTCATCATCGCTGCAACATTTCTTCGAAAGGAGCTGTGTTGCCCGGGCGCAATGACGCGGAAATGGTTCCTCGCAAACTCGTTACACACCTCGGCGTAATATATAGCGAAAATAATGAAACATAGATTTGATTTTGTTATTTGTTGAATACGATCAAGATAAATTGAAATTGATTTATAATTTCAATTGGTTTTCCTTTATCGCGTTCATCTGTGACCGGATTTGCCGCTCTATTCAAGTGACACGTTATCCTTCAAACCTAACGACACTTAAACGAGGACTGAAGACCAAACCAATGCGGTACCTAACATTAGGGCAGTCGTAGTAGATTAGATCGGCGTTGACCTCATCTTTGTTGATCCAGCCGTTCCAGAGATATTGTGCTTCAAGCACAACGTAAGGGCCTCCCTAGTTATAATTTTTATTGGCAACTCTGACGTTTCAATGTAGTAGCCTAGCCCAAAGTCACTTTAAATAAAATAATGTTAATTAATATATGCTATGTTGCCAGTAGCGTAGCCAGGGGGGGGGGGCGGGGGGCTCGAGCCCCCCAATTGGCTTGTGAAGTATGCAAAATCGCACGTTTTTGGTGCTTTTGAGGCCGATTTTTTGTGAAAAATTGAAAATAGCCCCCCCATAGGAAAACAGCCCCCCTCAAACGTTTGAATTTCCGATTTCGGCCGAAAAATCAGTCTCAATTTCGGTGAAGACCTTTTTTTTTTTTTTGGAGACCACCTGATTTTGGGCGGAAAAAAACCTTTGAATTTCTGAGCTTTGCGAGAAATTTCGTCTCAATTTTCGGACAAACCGTGTGAAACTGATTCAAGAACAATGAAAATTCGGGTCAAAGTCGTTTGCACTTTTCTCACTCTTTCAAAAAAGCTCCCCCCTTTTCCAAATCCTGGCTACGCGCCTGTATGTTGCTAAGCCTAATTGCGGCGTTGCCTTAGAGTAGAAACAAAATGAGTCGCTTATGTTATTTACGTTAGAGTCGCCAATAAAAATTGTGATTAGGGATACCCCTACGTTGCGTTTAAATTAAAATATCTTTAAAGAGGCTGGGTCGAGAAAGATGGAGTCAACGCCAATCTAATCCAATACGATTGCCCTAACTTTAGATACCCACTGATTAATTTTGCCCTTAGTCCTCGTCAATGCCGTTGCCAAAGCAAACGAAGTGAGGGGGCACTAGACGAAAGTGGGGAGGGGGGCAGTGAAATAGACTGAACTTTTCCACATAAAAGCTGATATTTTACAGCTCCAAATTGTTGCAGATTTAAGTCTTGCGTTTAAAGCTAGTATCGGAGTTCTAATTCAGAGGGAGCCTAAGGATTTTCACTGTTTTGCTGTCCTTAACACTCAATTTTCAATCCAAAAAGTATGTAGACGACGCGAAATCTCTTCTGTCTGCCGTGTCTGACGCCTCTACACGCGTTAACTTATCTTCTTATATTGTCAACGGTTTCTGTAGAAAGTACGCCAATTAGCAATTTCGGAATCAAAAACGAACGTAAATATTACTGCGCAGCACCAAATAACTCCCACAATTTGAACACATACAGTACGCCAAATATCCAAACAGAAAGTAACAACTACGGTATAATTACGATTTAAGAATCAGACTGAGAATACTGATCAGAATAATTGCAATAAAAACCCAAACTCACCGATGGTTTCGTCTTCAGGCAGACAGTAAGCTTTAACTCCAATCGAAGTCTTCAAAGAACGCAGTCTCTGAAGTGGGCCCCCGGGAAACGGTACGGAAACACTTGATAAGAGAGGACAATAGTCCAGTAAAATAATTATTCTCAAACTTGAGCAACAGCTCAGGGGACAAAAGGTCCAAATATAAATAAGATGGGACCCACCCAGGACAAGTTTAAGACCTCGAGGAAGGACTGCAATTCTGAAACTCCAAAGCTTGCTAAATTTCTGAAACAATCTGATACTTAATAATTTCAAATTTAAAGATTCTTGGTAATTCTGAGTGTAAAAATTTAACGTCCTTCCTCGACTACAACCAAATTTGACTGACCCAGAACAAAGGAGTTATAGCGCGAAAATTCAAGAAAACAGTTTCAAAAGTTGTGCAATAGGTAATTTGCATACAGTAGAAAAGGCGCGGTAAAACGCTTAATCGGTGACATCACGTGCGTTGTGTAGCATTACATCATTGGAAATCCTTAGCAGCCAAATATATACGAAAAGCTAAATGCAGTAGAGCGAGTGTTCGAAACCAGGTATAAACAAGAAAACATAATCGACGTTACACTCCCCCTAAAAATGGGTACTCTAGACATTTTTATAACACTAAGTCGCGAAAGTCATGTTCGAAGAACACACAAAGACAAAATTTAAACAGAGCAAATCTAACGTATAACATGTAGCACAACAATAAGCAGGTTATTCAAAATCAGTCGTGCGTAACAACAGGGCATAACTTAGCTATAGGCCGTTTAACAACACTTGTTTGAGTCTTGACCAGAACAGTCCTAACTAAGCCATGTTTATCAGGATAAGTTTCAAGGATTCTACCCAAAACCCATTTGGAACGCTGCTGAGTATCTTCCACAAGAAGTACAACATCATTGACTTGAAATTTCCGTTTCACTTCAAACCATTTTTGTCGTTGTAACAAATTAGGAACGAACTCATCCATTCAACGTTTCCAAAATTGATTGGCAAGATACTGTATTTGTGCCCATCTTCTTTTGACATAACAATCGTTTTTTGAAAATAGACCATGAGGCAGATTCGGATTGCTTCGCAGTAATATCAAATGGTTTGGAGTAAGAGGTTCCTGGGAAGTGTCAGAGACTGAAACTGGAACCAAGGGTCGAGAATTGATTATACCCTCAACTTCAGCCATCAAGGTGAGACAACTTTCGTCATTCAAGGATTGCCTTTCTAAGATGCTTTGCAAGATTCTACGAGTAGAGCGGATCATACGCTCCCAGGCACCAGCACCACCCATATGACTTGCCGTGGGAGGGTTAAAATTCCAGGTAATATTCCTTTGCAAACAGTACTCTTGCACCCTATTTGAGTTCAATTCTTGCAAAGATTCTCGCAACGTTTTAAAAGCGCCAACAAAATTAGTCCCGTTATCGCTAAAGATTTGCTGCGGGGCCCCTCTACGGGCAATAAATCTGCGCAACGCATTAATGAAGGAGTCTGCATCCAGAGAATGAACAATTTCAATATGAACTGCACGCATGGTTAAACATGTGAATATGCAGCCGTACCTCTTGACAGTGCTGCGCCCTTGCTTGACTGATAAGGGTCCAAAATAGTCTACGCCTACATTAAAGAATGCAGGTTGGTCGAACTGGAGCCTGCATGATGGAATATCAGCCATCAATTGCTTCCCAACGGCAGAATTCCTTCGCTTGCACCAATAGCAATTTCCAATCGATTTTCTCACTGCGGCTCCCCCCTTTATTATCCAAAACTTGCGGCGGAGAGAAGCCCAGGTGTGGCTGGAACCAGAATGGCCAACCTCAGCGTGATGTTGACGAATAACAAGTTCTGTGAAGTGCGAAGTTTGAGGTAAGATAATGGGATGTTTCACATCTAATTCAAATGGGGCTTGTGTTAATCGACCTCCTACCCTCAGAACACCATCAATTACAACGGGTTGCAGTTTTTGAAGATGCCGGGGTAAAGATTTTATCGGTTCTTGTTCTTGATTACTTGAAGTAAAGCAGTATGGAAAATGTTGGCGTTGCAAATGCTTAATCAACATCTGCTCTGCAATTTGTAATTCTTGTACAGAAAGAGGTTCATTACAGTTAAGTAGGTTTCCAAATCTTCGTTGTTGTAAGAATGTAATGAATCGCCATAGCCAAGCAGTTTTTCTTTTAAGCTTGCACAAACTTGAGCAATGACTTGTAAGTTTGTCGATGGCATCCAGCTCTCGATCCACTTTGATGGTCGCTTGTATGATTTGCGTTTCAGCACCAAGAAACCGCAAACTTTACCGCAAACTTTTCTATTGTTTTAGACTACCGGTAGTACAACTATCTGTCAGTGCTTGTTTACACAGCCCATGCATCCCATGCTCCCAACAACTAAAAATTGATTTAACAGTTAAATATCTGAAGCTGGTGATAGTGTTGCCTAATAAAAAACTTTCTCTCATTGGTAGCAATTGGTGTTGAGAGCCGAATCGAGTCCTCAAAGCCAAGGACCAGTAAAAAAATGTAACTGAAGAGGCGACCTCGCGTTCGTCAAATCGAATAAGATTGAGTGGTAGATGATGCGTAGTCGGCCGAAGGTGGGGGCCGGTTTTTTGTGGGATTAATTTTTTATGGTGGATTTGGTTTCGGGGCGTCGTCGGCTATCGTGTCTTATTCAAGTAGACTATCATATCTATTTGAGTGAGATACGATGGATGGCGATGGTTTGGGGTCGGTTTTGTCGTGGGTGGGTTAATTTTGCAGAGGGTTGGCTTTTGTTTCGGCTGGCTGAGCGTTATTTGCCATTCAATCTTATTCTCTCATTGGTGTAACAAAAAATTTGCAGTTTTATTGTTATTAGTGCTAACATTTTTCTATTTATGTATATTTCCTTCTTTTACAACTTTTCTCCTTAAATTGCTTGTAGTTTTAAAGTGTATCTTTCATAATAATCGGTAGATTATAATAATTATTTATTTATTTATTTTTTATTTTTTGCATACCACTGAGCACTACACACATTCCAGAAATAAAATTTTGGCGTCTAAGATTTTTTTTTTTAAAAAGTACTGTACCCCAAACAAGTCTTATTAATTTTGAATTTACAACTTCAAGTCGGCAGCACTGTCTAGTGTTTTTTTTTTGTTTCCTTTATGTGTTGTGTTATTTATTTTCATTTTTTCAAATTAAGTTTACCGCCATAAGTGTAGAAGTATTGCCATAAAGGAGCAGTTGACCTAGATGACCTGGTGGTCTTTTCGCTGTGTCCTTCCTGCGTATTTTTGCGTATGGTTAAATAAATAAACTTGACTTGAAACTCGGAAGGTGGCTCATCTACAGTTTGCTCCGAATTGGGCCACTCAGAATGGGGTTGTGACAAAAAAGACGGTCCCTTTAACCAGTTCTCCGAAATCAGTTTGCTCGCTTCCACCCCTCTAGAAGCAATGTCAGCTGGATTCTGCTTTGATGGCACGTGATGCCATTGTTCAACACTGGTGTGATTTTCGATAATAGCCAAGCGATTGGCTACAAACACAGGAAATCTTTTGGTGCTGTTCTTTATACAGTATAGAACCGCAGTAGAATCAATCCAAAAATAAGAAGAACCCACCGGTAGATCAATTTCCTTCCTAACTAGCACATCGAGCCTAACAGCCAACACAGCAGCGGTCAATTCCAGGCGTGGTATTGATACAGATTTTATTGGCGCTAGTCTTGACTTGCCAATGATGAACGACAAACAAACTGAGCCAAATTCGTCCTCCAACCTCAAGTAAGAGCAAGTTCCATAGCCGTAAGAAGATGCATCGGCGAAGTGGTGTATTTGCACAGTCACAACCTTTCCGAATTCTGAGGGTTTGAAACACCTTGGAACCTTAACTGCGTTCAAGTCATGAAGAGCTTCGATCCAATCTTTCCATTGTTCGAGTTTGGGTTCACCAATGGGATCATCCCAACCTAAATTTTGCTTGCAGAGTACTTGTAAAAGTCGTTTGGCCTTCAAAAGTACGGGAGCAACAAAGCCAAGTGGGTCATAAAGACTTGCAACTGTAGAGAGGATTCCTCTTCTCGTAGATGGCTTGTGCGTAAGTTTTACATCGAATGTGAATTGATCGCCATTCACATTCCATTGAATGCCCAAAACTCTGTCATCAGTTGGACCTCCGACAAGATATTGCTGAGCCCTTTTCGATCTTTCACACTCCGGAATTTCATTCAACACCTCTTCATGATTTGCAATCCATTTGGTTAAGTGGAAACCTCTACGAGCCAGGATACTTGTCAAGCTATTGTAAACGTAGATAGCATCTTCAACAGAAGGAAGAGAGACGAGGCAATCATCAACGTAAAAATTGTTGTTGATGATAGACGAAATAACAGGCTTGTACAAATGTCCAAACTCAATAGCAGTTTGACGCAAACTAAAGTTGGCACAACTTGGAGACGATGTCGCTCCAAAGAGATGGACCAGCATCTGACATACAATGGGTTCATTGTTCAAATCTCCATCTTTCCACCATAGAAATCGCAAGGCATTCGTGTGTGAAGGCTCCACTCTGACTTGGTGAAACATAGCTTCCACGTCAGCAACTAGGGCAATTTGTTCTTTTGAAAACGAATCAGTACTCCAACTACAGTAGATTGTTCATAAAGGTTGGGCCCTTCATCAACGTATCATTCAAAGACAATCCGTGGTATTTAGCTGCACAGTCAAATACAACTCTCACCTTTTCTGGCTTGTGAACATTAGTTACCGGATGATGAGGTAGATACCAAATCGGGTCATTTGATTCAGTCAGGTAAGCTTGCTGCACCTCGCGAGCGTAGCCTTTAAGCCGCATTTACACGGGCGACTTTTTTGCAACGCGATTCGACGATTTTTTATGCGTGAAAATCTCTCTCGCAAAGCGGTTACTCACACGAGGCGAGACTCGCTTGCCGCGATCGCGTTTGGCAAGAATCGCTGCCGTGTAAGTAACACCTGCGATTTGCGATGCCGATTATATTTTTGCGCGACTCGATGCAACAATCGTTCTCGCCCATGATCACTTACACGAGGTCGATTTCAGCGTCTCGAGAGTCACAAGACGAAGTCGCGCTCGTGTAAACAGCAAATCGTATGCAATTTACGAGTCGCCTAGGCATTGCGCAATGCACAAATGCTTTGCGAGTCCCTGGCTGCGATTATCTAAGTTTACTTCATAAAATATTGTGTTCATGGTACAAAATTGTCTGTAGTGCTTTTACCGTAATTAATTGTGATTGTGATATTAAATTTACTTCATATTAGTTTGAAACGAAGAAGAAATAATTTTCTTGCTGATGCTGGCACTGGTCTACTGTAGATACGGCTGTCATGAGCTGATTGCTGATAACTGTGAAGCCAATCAAGCAGGGCTTTAACCCTTAATAAAATGTACGATAAATTAACCACAGGAAACGGTACCTTAATTGTATTTTGTTTTTATAATACCGTTAGTACACTGTTTGCATCAGAACCAGTAAATTTTGAGTTGAGGCTGACTGTTCTTAATTTTTTTGCCAATGTTGAGCATCAGTTGCTCTTAATTGGTTCTTAAATTTTGAGATCATTGATGTCAATTATAGCGACAATGCTTGTTAATACCTAATGGTCTGTCTGCTTGTAAACGCCTTTTTAGCTGCTTTTGCAGCATCGTAAAATTGCGGAAAGCAAAAAAGCAAGCTCTAATTTTTGTTTGAACGAGAGCCAAAAAGTTTTTTTGTTACCTGCCCAATGCGCAATAACACTCTATACTCTCGAAGTTATTCAAGCTCTTTTGTTTTGAATCAGTACAGAATTTAGTTTCTTTTTTGATTTGGCATTTCTTCTTTTTCGGTTGTTCTTAACCCTAGAATAGCTAAGACAATGAATTCACAGTAATAGCATTTGGACAATATATTTTGGAAATGGAGGTGCTTGTTACAGAAGCCCTTCGTTACAATATGAAGCCTTCACCGTGTCCGTCTGGGCAAGCCACAATTGAAATTCTTCAACTTGAACTGCATTGTACAGACAAAATGCATAATTTGGAACAGTAAGACATGGCAAAATATATCTGAAATTTAGCCTGAAAATAATGAACTTATAAAAGAGTGCCATACCAGCGGTCTTGAAAATGAAATACGTCTGTTTGCCAGTTGCTTGAATGAAAAGGAATGCCAGAACAGAGGTAACTCGGCCAAACACAAAGGCGTGCAGGAATTACCAAAAAGCGCGTAATTTTTAAAGCGTTGGCTGCAGGAACTAAAGTGAGGCGCACGAACTGAGCAAACTAAAAGGAAAAAGCGGCCGCATCAAAACTAGAGCGGGGCAACACAAAAAAGGTCAATCGGTGCTGTGACAGTGCTGGCAGAGTAGGCTGATAGGCTCACATCTATGCTCACTCGTTGGGTCCAGCACTTTGTATACAAGTCCCATCCACTGGTTTTTGTCGGTTAAAAACGTGTTAGCGTTTGCTTTCTTTTCTGACCCGAGATTGCTAGAGCCTACCGGCAATTCTTACGGTTAAAATAACCACAGTTAAGTGAAGAAGCACAACACCTACTGCCCCGCATATTGTGATAAAACATTAATTTCATGAAAATGATGTTTATAATGAAATCATGTTCTCAATTTCGAGTGGTTTTATGGGGCTTTTTCATTTGAATAACGCCAGGAATGAGTTTTGACATGAAGTCACTGGCGTATTTTTGTTCAGTTCATGATAATTCATCCTCCGCAGTCCGCACTATACTTACTGTAATTACCTAGCGTTTAGCAAATGCATGCGCTGCTTGTTTTATTATTGTGGATATTGGTGCTTTGTAACAGCTGTGGTTTAGTAGCTCCATAAAAAAATTACAAGAAAACACGTATTATATGAATACTATCGTGGATTTTTTGAATGTTGGTTTAATTGAAAAAGAGCCAGTACTTCTGTAGTGACAAAAGGCGCCTGGTATCACTGCAGAAGAACTCAAAAAGTAAACTTCTAAAAACAAAAATAAAATTTAACCATTAGCATTTCGAATAGTATATGACAGCACAAGATCTCCTATAAAATACTAAAATACTTGTGCACTATTAAGCAAATAAACAATATGAATTTGTCAGTTACACATGCTTGGAGAAAAAGTAATGTCAAAAGTGTTTTTAGAATTAACTGCACAAAAATATTGATAAATTTTATTGTTTTACCAAACATTATGCATAACCAAACAAGACACACAGTCAGAGATGGGTTGCTGTAGAGAAAAACCAATATCTAAAGGGTAAATGACAGAATTTTATAATAAATTATGAGCATTAATGCCCGCTTGACTTTGCTCCATCCAAGCCAACTCAAAATAGCATTTACGTATCACACATTCGGCTCGAGCAGCACGCCGCCGTTGCTGCTTCATCTTTCACCTTGCATTTTTATTGCAAGTTTTGACATTAGCTGCTTAATAGTATTCTTCGTATTTCGTTTTACGCTTGCGTTGGCTTCATTCATTTTCTTTTCAAAATTCCAAAGCGTGATTGCTTCAAATGCAAAAGCTGACAAGCGGCGCATTTGAAGTGCTTTTGCAGCAGTTCGCTTTTGCAAATTCAAAACCAGCAAGCAGCGCTTTGAAACTATCTCGCACCGTGTAAGTGAACCAGTGCGATAGCGACTCTTCCGCCGACTCGATTTTGCGAGAATCACTGGCACGCAGTCTCAACGTGTAAGTGACTTCTGCGAGTTGCAATGGTATGCGAGCGCCGCGTTAAAATCTCTCCCGTGTGAGTGACTGCTACGATTTGATTTTTCGGTGGGCGTGTCTGGCGATATCGCGCAGACAAAATCACACTTGAATCTTGCACCGTGTAAGTGACCTACGCGATTTGAGAAAGAAAAAAGGCAAAATGTCGATTCTCGCAGCTAAAAGTCGCCCGTGTAAATGCGGCTTTAGAAAGATAAGACTCGACAACTTCGGCATACTTCACTCTCAAATTATCATCACGTTGAAGTCGTCTTTTCAAGCTAGTGAGTCTACGTTGAGCTAAGGGTAGACTATTGGAAAGCTGATTCTTATAAGGTTCCTTCCATAGCACAGGGAGTTGGTAGTGGCCATCAATAGTACAGATTTCTGATTGCATCAAGGTGTGTGCTAAACGATCTTCTTTAGAAAAGGAATCGTCAAATATCGAAGTTCCTGGTTCAAATTCAGTTTCCCACATTCTTGCTACCATCTCTGTTGCGTCTTTCTTGACGATAAAATTTACAGTGCAATTACTTCCTTGGGAAGGCGATAAAGACGGCCCTAGAAGCGACCATCCAAGTGGAGTCTCAATTGCACAAGGCGTGCCTCGAGGTCCTCTCCTAGCGCTGTAAATGCATAAGAACTCTGGGACATCAGCTCCAATTAAGAGATTGACAGAAGCGTGAGGGAGTGACTTCAAATTTATATCCTGTAAGTGCGGTAACTTACATACTTCCGCATCAACCGAAACGTTGTTAGGCTGGACAGGTATGTTTTCGACGGAATGTACATTGGATAATGAAAAAGAACTGTCGCTATCCAAGTCAGATACAACCAGATTGCAAGAAACAGAATCCATGTCATTAGTAGTTCCAGTAATAGTTTTGAGTTGTAACCTTTCCCGAGTGCCAGAAGCCTTTAACTCTTGCAATAAAGATCGTTTGCAGAATGAGTGAGTTGATCCCTGATCCAAAAAGGCGTAGGTAGAAACAACATTTTCACCGAAGGACACTCTAACAGGAACGATACAAAGGTAAACGTGGGAATTGTCCGAAATACTGCAAGACTCTGACTTGGTAAATCCGCAAGTCACTGGCACAACCGCCTTATCCTCTGAAGACGTCTTTGGAGGGTGCTCCTTTGTCGTAGCAAATTTATGCAACAGAGTGTGATGATATAACCCTTTGCATCCAGTCACTGAGCAAAGCTTACTCCTCTTGCACTCTCGTGTTTTGTGCTTCGAGCTTAAACACTTATGACACAACTTGGATTCCTTGACAAAGGAGATACGATCCTCAACAGGTATTTGCTTAAAGTCCTTGCAGTCAAAGAGTATGTGGGAAGTGTTCTTACAATACCAACAAGAACCAAACTGAGTAACATATCTGGAACCAGAGATAGAAGACTTGGAGTTGACATTTGCAGATGTCTTGGACATGACCGATCCGAATGAAGAAGCCTTTGTTTTCGTGGATGTAGTCTTAGGATGGAGAGAGCGAAGACCAAAGAGAGAGTTTACTTCGTCTGATTCCTTGCGAACAAAATCCACAAAATGTAAGAAATTGGCAAGATGTCCAAGGTAGTTCTGGATTTGAACAGACTTGCTGACCCAACGTTTTTTAAGATCGTAAGGCAATTTGTTCACCAATTCTGTCAGCATATCTAAAGAGTCTAGACTGGTATATTGTCGTATGTCCTTTACAATTACGCCAGTTTTTTCGAGAAGTTCTGCAAAACGTCTTAATTGCTTTCCATCGCCAGATCTTACTGAAGGAAATTTTTTCAATCGCTGCTCGCACGCATCAGATATAACCCATGGTGAACCGTATTCTTTGTTTAGCCTTTGCTTAGCCACAGTATAAGGTTGAACTTCACTAGTAGCAAAGTGTTCTATACGATCCTTAACATCCTTTGAGCAATGTTGCAAGAGCAGGCAAATCAAAGTCTTCTCGTCACGCACTCTCGGTTCAATGTGCGTTTCAAAATTGTTCATAAAGGCTTTGTATTCCAGAGGATCGCCAGAAAACTTTGGAAACTCCGGACGAGGAAGAAACAAGCTGTCGTAATTCACGGAGTTTTGATTGTACACACCAGGATAAAGTAGTGGTGAAACGTGGTTATAGATTGGTGAATCTGCACTACTGGGCGGCGGACCCAAAGGGTTAGAAGCAGGAAGTCTGTTGAAGTTATAAGAGTGAGCAACTGAAGGAGCCACTTGCATATGAGATGATCCAGCGGAAAAATCAGGATGTGTAGGCAGGGGACCGTGAACATATGAGGAGCTCCAGACTTGACAGGTGGAAGAGGATGATTGGATGGGTAAAGGACCCAGGACTGGACCAGCAGACATAGAAGACTGGATGGGTGGAAGACCCAGGACCGGACCAGTAGACATGGAAGACTGGACAGGCAAAAGATCAAGGACCGGACCAGTAGACATGGAAGACTGGACAGGCGGAAGACCCAGGACTGGACCAGCAGACATAGAAGACTGGATGGGTGGGACACCCAGGACTGAACCAGTAGACATGGTAGACCGGACAGGCGGAAGACCCAGGACCGGACCAGTGGACATGGAAGACTGGACAGGCGGAAGACCCAGGACTGGACCAGCAGACATAGAAGACTGGATGGGTGGGACGCCCAGGACTGGACCAGTAGACATGGAAGACTGGACAGGCGGAAGACCCAGGACTGGACCAGTAGACATGGTAGACTTGGCGGGCGGAAGACCCCCCAAAGACAAGGTGTTACTTGCAGAAAGATTGTTGGAAAGGAGCGAAGATGATCGAGCAAAGGTTTGTTCAGAACAGGTTTTTAGAACGACAGTTTCAACAGTGCTTTCGTTGTCACTACTCAAGATTGTGGTGACGTCATCACTCAGTCGTGTAGTTTCGGCTGCAAATTCATTGTAGATCTCATACTCCGCCCTTGCCAAGGCGATTTCACGATCAGCCTCTCTTTGTTCAATTTTCTTTTTAAGACGAAGCCGTTGCGCTTCTTCATTAGCTCGCTCTTCAATATGCACAAGCTTTAACTGAGCAATCTTTAACTTAGCTGTCGCCTCTAAGTGTCTAGCACTTATTCGTGAAGAGGAGCTACTAGACAACTTAGAAGAACTCCTGGAAGAAGAATGCCGGGAAGAGCTGGGAGACACAAAACTTGACGGCCTGGGAGCAATGGTAAATGGTTCGGGAACAGCAGCAGTGGAAGATGATGGGTTATCCAAAGTTGAAAACCATTCTTTCTTTCGTAGATTAAATTCGTGTTGATTTTGCGTTACTGCTACAATGGCCTCAGTATCTTTACGTGCGGATGCCATAGCCCCAACTAATTCGTCATAAGATTTGTCAATTTTAGCCAAAATAGCCTTAAGTTCGCTGGTATTAGGGGTACGTAATGCCATAATTTTTTTAGCAGCTAAATAATTTTCATTTAGAACGCCTTGCAATTGATTAATGGCACGCTCTACATCCGTAAGATTGGTTTCGGATGCCAAAATAAACGTATAAAAACACTACACTAACACACGCTCTAATGTAAAGTATATAAGCACAAAATAGCACAAGATAGTATAATCCAGGAATGGATTCAACAAACTCCGTACTTATTGTTACAATTAGCAGTCGAAGTCTATCGGTTCAAATTTGGATATGGTAACCACGAATAACCGACAGTTAAATACGATCAGCGGGTCGATTGCAACAGCGCTGTTCGGAATAATATCAGTACAATTTAATAAACCGAAATACCGTAATTGTTGTTGGAAATGTTCATGTGATGAATTTGAAGATGTGAACGAAGAAATCTCTTGAAAGACTGTTGTCCAAGTTGAAATTAGTATCATCAAACTTTGTAGCCAACAAGAGAAGAGACATCGAAACTTTGTAGACGACGCGAAATCTCTTCTGTCTGCCGTGTCTGACGCCTCTACACGCGTTAACTTATCTTCTTATATTGTCAACGGTTTCTGTAGAAAGTACGCCAATTAGCAATTTCGGAATCAAAAACGAACGTAAATATTACTGCGCAGCACCAAATAACTCCCACAATTTGAACACATACAGTACGCCAAATATCCAAACAGAAAGTAACAACTACGGTATAATTACGATTTAAGAATCAGACTGAGAATACTGATCAGAATAATTGCAATAAAAAACCAAACTCACCGATGGTTTCGTCTTCAGGCAGACAGTAAGCTTTAACTCCAATCGAAGTCTTCAAAGAACGCAGTCTCTGAAGTGGGCCCCCGGGAAACGGTACGGAAACACTTGATAAGAGAGGACAATAGTCCAGTAAAATAATTATTCTCAAACTTGAGCAACAGCTCAGGGGACAAAAGGTCCAAATATAAATAAGATGGGACCCACCCAGGACAAGTTTAAGACCTCGAGGAAGGACTGCAATTCTGAAACTCCAAAGCTTGCTAAATTTCTGAAACAATCTGATACTTAATAATCTCAAATTTAAAGATTCTTGGTAATTCTGAGTGTAAAAATTTAACGTCCTTCCTCGACTACAACCAAATTTGACTGACCCAGAACAAAGGAGTTATAGCGCGAAAATTCAAGAAAACAGTTTCAAAAGTTGCGCAATAGGTAATTTGCATACAGTAGAAAAGGCGCGGTAAAACGCTTAATCGGTGACATCACGTGCGTTGTGTAGCATTACATCATTGGAAATCCTTAGCAGCCAAATATACACGAAAAGCTAAATGCAGTAGAGCGAGTGTTCGAAACCAGGTATAAACAAGAAAACATAATCGACGTTACAAGTATATTGTTGTTCTTGATAATTTAACTGAAATCGATCAGGTCTCAGATAAAATAAATCAAGCAGAAAGAAAGGTAACAGCAAGAACGTAGCATAACAGTAGCAGAACAGTAACAAACAGTAAATTAACTTTTGTTGACTACAATCTCTTAACTTAATAAACTCAAAACTTGTCAAAAATTAAAAATGGCCTGCTAGCAGATACGCCGAGAAACTAAGAATTATTATTATTATTATTATTGTGAATAGTGGCGCTTTATAACAGCGGTGGTTTATCAGCACCATAACAAAATTGACTAAAAAACACCAATAGATATATGAAATGCTGTGGATTTCTAAACCTGTGGTTGAAATTAAAAAAAAAGAAGCCAGTACTTCTGAAGTGACAGCAGGCGCCTGGTATCACTACAGAAGCGCTCTAAAAGTAACCTTTTAAAGAAACACACAAAAAAAATTAGCATTTCATATAACCGCACAGATCTACCTGAGTAATTTACTATAAAATACGAAACACTTTTAGTATAAGAAGTAGGTAAACAAAATGAGTTTGCTAGGCACATGCACATCGTTAGAGAAAAGGTACTTTTAAAAATGTTTTTAGGATCAACTATAACTTAACATGTATTAATATGTACTAACAAATTACGATATATTGAACACAGTATATTGAACAAAGAAGAAACACAATCAGAGATGGGTTGTGGTGGAGAAAAATCAAGCCTAAAAAGTAAATGAAAAATGTTTTATAATAATGTGCGATAGGTCCTGCTTGGCTTTGCCCCACCCAAGCCAACTCATACTTAGAAAGAATAAATAAGCTCTTTGAGTATTTTTAAGTGATTACATGTACACATTTCATTGTTACGCAAAATGGTAGTGAGTATAATAAGATTAAACGATAGCCAGTAACATTTCAGATGAACCGATTGGAGGAGCAAATATATTGAATAAGATGGGGATACACCACCTTGTTAGATAATATAGATTTCAAATCAAAGTTAAGGCCTAATTTTTCCACAGCACTTTTCAGAATATTACGATCAGTTGAATAATTTGGGCAAACAAAAAGAAAATGTGGGACAGTTTTCGGAACTTTGCATTTGGCCAAAAAATGTAGCTAGGTGTGGTGAGTGTATCACGTGATTAAACTCTTCTCAAATTTACGCAAATTAAGAGCAGAAGGCGTTCAAAAACTTGTTGCAAAACTGCAATTTTTACAGAACTGCAGCAATTCAAAAACTACGCAAAACCGGTTGCTATGGGCCAATTATCATGCTTGAACAAAATTATACGCTATTTTAAAAAATTTGAATCCACGTCTGAAAAAAGAGACGCATAAGGCCGGCTGCGTTTCGTAGCTCGTTTCGTATGCGGCTCATCTTGAAAAATCTGTCTGCAGCAGTGAATGCGACCAGAAGCGCATTCAGGATTTTGCTAAAAGAGAGGGGGCTTTAACCAAAAGTAAAATTTTTTTCCACAAAAATTGTCTAATTTAGGCCCCGTGCTGAACAAACTGATGCAACTCAAGCGTATCACAAAGGGAAGCTGGGGGGAAGAGCCCCCAGCTGCGGGGCAATTTTTGTGATTTTGGGGCAAAAATAGCAATTTTAACGCCATTTCAATCACTTTTCGCACGTTTTTGAAGCCTTATGAATAACTACAGTAAATTGCTAAAATTCGGAAGTTATTGAAAGAATTAAATTACTTAGTCCCTCAGCCCCCCTTTATACTTAAGATCAGGTCTAAAACACGTTTAAACGCTTGAATTTTTGGGTTAAATTTTCTAAATCACTTGGCCAAAGGGGGCTAAAAGCCGCCTTAGTTCCCTTTCCCTAAGTTGCGCAACCAGTACTTAAACTGTAAAATTTTGCATGGAGGGACGCTTTTGCAGCCTTGACCAAACGCATTCGCAATGCGAATGAAATTTAGTGGAAAGTATGATTCAACTTGTACTTCTTCCTCCGAAATCGAGTGAAGACCAAAACTAAAAATATCTTCACTGAAAATTGAAGGAAATTTATCCCCTAAATCGGGTGAAGACCAAAAAAAAAGGTCTTTACCGCAATTTGGCACTGTATTCGGCTGGAACTAGAGCGGGATTTAATCGTGCTAATAGACACTTTTTCATCTGATCATCTAGCGCTGAAATCTTGATGGCGCGACGCTGAAATCTCGATGGGGGGAAGCTAAATCTCGATGGGGCGACGCTGACTCTCGATGGGGGGATGCGTCCCACCGCGTCTCCCCAACAATTAAAGTACTGTGAGCAACTGACTGCGACCTAAAAAAATTTTGGGTGTGCTTTAAAAAAACAAAACAGCTGGCCTTTTAAAACATGTTTTCACGTGTAGTTTCAGGTCATAGTCACTAGCGAAGTACCCGTAACGATTCTACAGGCTTACATCCCTATTCCGTGACACATTTGTAAAGGCATATTAATAAGACTGATTATTGCGTCACATTTTATGTACAGCAGTTGCTGGCCTGCAATTTCGCTAAGAATGGAGAAAACTTCAAACGAGATTTATGTTTGAACGTTATTATTCTTTTTTTCATTATTGCCTGTTATCTTATCGTTACGTGATGTTCCAAAAACGTATTCTGTGTAAATCGAAATGGGGGGGCACAAGCAGATGTTTGGGGGGGCACGGCCCCCCTGGCCCCCAGTAGCGACGGCACTGGTCCTCCTTTAACTCTTTTTTCAGTACCATACAGTAAGTTATTCAATACCTTGATCGAGCCAGTCGACTGCATTGAGACCTGACCTCTTCGGCCTTGACCCTGGAAGCTGAAGCTTCATTTAGATTAGGGCGGATGCCCAAACTTTATGAGGAACGGGCCGCAGTGAAAACGGGTTTTAGTGAGATTTGATGCAAAAACTAGTGGATATTTAGGTAAAGATCAAAAAAAAAAGTCTTTTCCATATTTTGTTGTGCTTTTGCCGGAATTTTAGATGATGACCAAGTGGAATAGGTGCAAATTGATTTGTTTTTTTCGCAAAATTTTTCTGATACTCTCATCTCAAAACAACTCGAGGGCCAAAAATTTTTCTTTCGCGGGCCGCATGCAGCCCGTAAATCGAGGTTTTTGCAGCCCTGATTTAGATGAAGTTGAAGACTCTGAAGAGACTGCAATATTAGTCGTTGTTAAAAAATTGTTCGCCATTTCTTTGTGCTTTCCTGATACGATAAAATATAAAAGTAGAATCATTCGATTTCTCTTCCACTAATTGGATCGTTATGATGCTTTTTCTGTTCAAGAAACAGGCGGAAAAAATGGCAAAGGTCAAATAGTTATTAATTCACTATAGTGTTAAATGTGACGCTCGTCGGGGCAGCTCTGGGCTTCTTTTAGTTGGTGATCTACTTTTTCTTTGCAGGTACGTCTTGTCTTTTGGAGCTTTTCTTTTCTCACTAATCTGTCATAATTTAGCCATGTCATGCCCCACGAATGTCCAAGATTTTTCGATGAAGAGCCAAACTAAACGGAGAAAAGGTGCACGCGGGCTAACACTCTGAATCAAGAATTTACGGCGCTGATTTTGTCAGAAATTAAAAGTGAACACCAGCAAGAAAAGGTCGTTAGCAGTGAATTTATGGCAATTTTGGTGATAAATTAGATGGGGACAAAACAAAAAAATTCTGATTCAGATTCAGCCTGTATGCGTCCCCCCGCATCCCCCCTACAATTTAAGTACTGGTTTGGGGGTACCATATCCCCCAGGAACCCCCGCAAATGGACCGAACAAAAAATTTTTTTTTTGAATGGCTAAACCTAGGGTGCCAGTGTATTTTGATGACAGTAGATATTTAACGGAGAAATATTTTGACGTAGTTTGGGGATACCAACCCTCCGAGAACCCTCCCAAATGAACCCTCCAAATTAATTTTTTTAAATCGCTTAAATTTTGGTGCCAGTTTTTTGATATCAGTCGATATTTAATAGACAAATATTTTGACATAGTTTGGGGTACCACATCTCCCGGGGACCCCCCAAATAGACTCCCCAAAAATCAATTTTTTGAATGGCTCAAGCTATGGCACCAGTTTTGTTTTTTTTTTGTTGATATTTATGAGACCAATATTTTGACATAGTTTGGGGCATAGGTGGGCTAGTTAATGCAAAACGTTAGCTTCGTTAACCACTAGTCCGTTAACAAACTTCACACCTCCGTTGACGTTAATCCGGTATTTTCAGCTTTGATTAACGGAAATTAATAAAGTCCGTTAATTCGTTAACATTTTGCGTGTAATTTACATTTCTTTTTATTCACTCGCTTCGAGAACACGTATTGACGCTGTTGAGCAGATTGTAAGAAAAATCTATTGCTATGGTGTTTTTTTGTGTTTTGGAAGTTGCATTTTGTAGTCTAATCTAATTTCAAGATAAAAACAAGTTCAAATGCGCTACGAAGCAGCGATCGGAAAATCGTTGGAAATCGTGAACAGCGATAATTAATAGACCTATGAGGCTGCAGCTTATTATTTGCCTAAAAAATGAGCTCCTTTCTTCGCTTTCTTTCATAAAACTCGTGCTAATACGCAAGAAGGTTTCGGTCCGATGAATGAATGGCGCAAGATATTAACGATAAATACCTTAACGGAAGTTAACAGAACTTAACGGAAGTTACTTTAGTTCATTAGCAGCACTTAACAGAAGTTAATTTAGCCCGTTAACATGAAAAGACTTTTTAACGGATTAACGAGTTAATGAAAAAGTTAGCTTCGGTATTAACGATTAACGAACTTGTGCCCATCTATGGTTTGGGGGTACCACACCTCCCGGGGACCCCCCAAATAAACCTCCCAGAAGTCGCTTTTTTAAATGGCTTAACCTAGGGTGCCAGTGTTTTTTGAAATCTGTAGATATTTGCGTTGGTCGTTCAAAGGGGTTGCTACTCAGCAAACTCCCATATAGTTTTGATATTTGTTACGCAAAAAAATGAATTTACGTTTTTATTGCGCCCCCTTTTTTGGTGTCAGTGTTGTAACTTGACATTGAAAATTAAATCCGAAAAGAAAGCAAAAACGACTGCATAACCATAGTGGCCTAACTGATAAAACTCAATTTACCACAAGGAGTCATTTTGATCTCCGATTGCTCCACCTACTTTTTTTTTCGGAATTTTAGTTTGAATGCCAAGTTACAATGTAGCGGTAAAGCAAAGAGAAAAGATCTAGTGTCTAGAATGCTCTTACAGTACAACTGACGATGACAAATCTCGTAAGTAACCTTTAATAGAAACAACACTTTTAAAAGGGCAAGCAAATTCGCAACACAAACAAATATTAAAACTCCCAAGGCCAACACGTTGGTGGAGGACAAAAGGGCCAAACGCCACCAAAAGAATTAGGAAAAAAAGACAAATCTAGCCCGAGTGATGTTCCCGAAGTGAAACAAAAAATGGTGAATAAATCTATAAATATGTAGGGGGACTAGAGCGTGAGCACACTGCAGGTACGGCAAGATGCGAGAAACAAGTGTGTGCAATCGTGTAAGCGATTCAAAGACAAATACTTCAGGATCTCTTCTCTGTCCTGCGCAAAATACAAAGTAATCAAGCACATTGCGCAAGAGAGAAAAGCCAAGTCAAAACTACCGTATGAGGAAGCCAGCAATTATACTAACCGTGCATGAAAACAAAAAACGGCACCTACAACAAAGTTGACATCAAAAAAGGAGGTGCTAGAAACAGGTAAACCAACGTTGTAACACTAGATGGGAATTTGCTGAGGAGCAAACCCTTTGAACGACCGACGCAAATATCAACAGATTTCAAAAAAACCGGAGCCCTAGCTTAAGCCATACAAAAAGTGACTTTGGATGGTCCATTTAGAACAGGGGGTCTTAACCTTTTTTGTCTCGTTTACCCCTTGCCGAATGAACACATTATAATTTATCCAAATTTTCTTACGTGTGCCAGGGCCAGCTCAAATCTGACGGATTTCCGGTTTTGTGAAGTCCAATATTTTTTGAAGTGTTGTAAAAATTCTCCGCCCAAACACAGGTGATCTCAAAAAAAAGGTCTTCACTGAAATTTCAAGGTTTTTTCCGGCCAAAAGATAATCTCCGAAAAAAAGGTCTTTATCGAAATTTCAAGTGTTTTTCCGGCCGAAAACAGGTGATCTCTTTTTGGGCTTCGAAACTATGCGCAATGGCAATCCAGTGCAACACTATCACTTTTTCAATACTGATGATTGAAGTTTGCTTTAGTTTATAATTCAGCAAATTTACCCCCTGGATAGGCAAAATTTACCCCCAGGGGGTAAATTTACCCCCGGTTAAGAACCCCTGATTTAGAAGGTTTCCGGCGAGATGATACTCCCAAACTATGTCAAAATATTTGTATCTTAAATACCTACTAATATCAAAAAAAAATTAGAACCCTAGGTCTAACCGTTAAAAAAATTATTTCTTTGGGAAGTCCATTTGTGGGTTTCCGGGGAAATGGTACGCCCAAACTATGTCAAAATATTCGTATGCTAAATATCTACTAATGATATTAAAAAAAAACCGGCTCCCTAATCTAAGTCGTTCAAAAAAATTAATTTTTGGGGGGTCAGTTTGGTACGGTCCTGCGGGGGGTGGCACTCCCAAACTATGCCAAAATATTTGTCTCTTAAATATCTACTGATATCAAAAAAAACTGGAGCCTTAGCTTGAGCCATTTAAAAAACTGACTTTTGGGGGCCCATTTCGGGGAGGGGGGTTTCTGGAAAAGTAGCCAAAAAAAATTTGGGGAGACTAAATTGGGTTTGCAGCTCAACAACTTTACACAAAAATTAGACTTCAATGTTTAGTGGTTCAGGAGAAGAAAAGCGTACAAGGTTTAGGAAGAAAAAAAAGAAAAAAAAAAGGAAAAAAAAGAAAAAAACTTCATCGCGGTCAAACGTGGGTTGGTAGGGATAAAACGGTATCTTAAGACATATGATCATGTAAAATATTTTTTGCCGCACTTAAGCCGTTCTTGAATGAGACCGCTTTTTAAGCCAAACTTTTGGGACGATTTTCGGGTCCTAAAACCAAAGTCACGTGACTAATTGCCTCGAAATTTGTACAAACATATAACTCATTAATCTCAAACTGCTGTCAAAATTTTATGTAGCTAGACCAGGTATATACTAATATTATTAGTATTTCCCTGGCTAGCAGAGGTGGAGTCGAGGACACAACCTTCGAGGCCAAGGTCAAGCACTCGAAAAAAATCTGATGCCAAGGCCAAGGGCCGACTTTTCGAGGACAGACCCTTTTGAGGCCAAGGATAGGATTGTGCGAGGCCAAGGACCAAGGACACAATTTTCTAAATTATGGTCCGCAAATTTTCCATAATTTTTAAGCGCGAAAATGTTTTTGTTGTTGATAAGTTTTTGATGATAATTCAAAAACAGTAGTTTCTAAAAATAATAAATGCCATTTTGAAGTTTTACTCGTTAACAGCAATGTTGATAGCTTCCGTAGCAATATCGTGATAATAAAACGATTAAGGCCATAACTCGTGAATTGGAAATAACTAATGACTATAAACTCTCAACGAGGAAATGGTCAATTTTAAGGTCTTAATTTCATCAGTTAAGGCTGGGTGCAAACGTCCACTGATTATGGATCCGCACTTTTTCAGTAATTTCGCAATACAAATCGTAATGCTTGGTCACACATTTTTGTTTCACTGAAATTTTTTAATTCTATCATCGTTTTTAGATATTACATAGCGGCTATGGTATTGGTATCTAAAAGTATGGCAAAATACTGCAAATTTATATTTTTGGAATGACATGACGTACCGCGTACTTGCAAGCTCAAGTCTTTGGAAAAAATGAGTTCTGGGGGCGAGAGCAAAGTTCTCATGCATTTTTTAAACAATTTTAGTAATTTTTTTTAAAGAAAAATAACAATTTTTGTGATATTACACAATCAGATTTTCAAAGGAATTTGAAAAAGAAAATACCACATTAGTTAAGTTAGAAAAACTTAAGTTAAGTTAGAAAAAGTTAAGTTAGTTTTCCCCCAGTTTCCCAATCTTGAATTTAAGCCAGTCTTTTCTTTACATTTCAATGCTTGTGATGTCTCTCCACAGTCTTGCATCTAATGCCTATCAATTTTTGAGCGCATACGTTTCGGCCGCTAAACGATACTTTGTAAAATTTAAATAACTTGTTTGACTGCAAAAAGTAACCTGAGAATTCCAACAGCCCACCAATTGAAATGCAATTAAATGTAAAAAGGATGACAACAAAGCTTATTGTTTATTCAATTTCGGTTTGTTTTAGGATTTTCGCGTACCACAGTCAGGGCATGGTATGGAATGGAACGAAATGGAAAATGAAATGGAACGGAAATTTCGGTATGGAATATGGAAGATGCCAGAATTGAATGAAATGGAAGATTTCAAGAATGGAATGGAAGACAACCTGCCATATTTGCAGGGGCGCCGAGAGCCGAACGTGGGCCCGGAGCCAGCTCAAATATGACGGATTTCCGGTTTAGTGAACTCCAAAACAGACGGAGAAAATGCCGCAGTTTTGTACAAATTATGACGTGATCTCCAAAAAAAAAATCTCCATCGAAATTTTAATGGTTTTTCCGGTCGAAATTTGTTGATCTCCAAAAAAAAAGGTCTTCACCAAAAATTCTAACGGTTTTTCCGGTCGAAATTAGGTGATCTCCAAAAAAAAAAACCCAAAAAAGGTCTTCAGACCTCACACGCTGATTTCTCAGTATCATTTCGATGGGCCCCCTAAAGTCCATGGGCCCAGGGGTCATTGTACCCCCCTGCCCCCCCTCTCGGTGGCCCTGCATATTTGCATACCAATTCCATACTAGATTTTGTGCATTGCAATTGCAGAAAAATATATACGGATGTCGGGTAGTGATAAATAATATTGTCGCAGTAGTATTCCACTGCAATATCTACGTATTGTTTGTCGACAAATCGCGGTATACTTTGGTTGAGTTTATTGTGCGGACAGTGTAGTACGCATTGCATCATACAAATGTATATTGCACTTTGCAGCATTAATGTTGTGGTTGACGACTTTGAGAAATTTGACTTTTTTTCCTTGTTTTTATTTCGAGATTGACAATTTGCCAAGTCGTATTTTTTTTCTTTCTTCCCCAAGAAAATTCGTATTTGCTATTTCATCCCCGTTTCAGCTTAATCTTATTTGTGCTTTTAGTTTGTAAGCTCATAGTAATTCTTGTTGGCGTTGAAGCTGCTTGGTATTTCTATTACGGTAAATGTTCTTCAACAGTTTGGTTATGCCAAATTTTATAATTGGTGTAATAGCAAACTTGTCCGATAATCACAAAACCATAAGCGTACCCAGGGGGCCCAGGGTGCCCGCCCCCAAAGTGAATGCTACCAATGATAAAAATGATGACACAAAGCCTATTGCTTCTTCAGTTTCACTTTCTTTTAGCATTTTTCGAGTGCAACGGTCTTGCGTACAACAGCAATTAGCAATAATGTTAATAATGACGACCAACGGGCACGCGGGCCCCTCGATTTAAATCTTTGCCAGCAATTTTAATGTACAAGCCGGGAGAAATTCTGTGTTTTTGTTCTAAAAGGTGTAGTCTCAGGCCATCAGTTTTTATGCAATAATAAGTTTTGTTCCCATCTAGCTTTTGTATTGCAATAACAGGATTAGAAACGATCTATTGCATCTAAGGTATCAACTTAAATAACTTTTAAAATCCACCTCCACTACCTAACAACCAAATCTATTTCCACCTCGCCAGTTTTCTCACAAACAAATACTTTTGAAAAAAACCTAGTTAGAAAAAATGCTCATCGAACAAATTATTGAATTTGAATTGAGGGTGCCTAGGCCCTGGTCGTACATGCATTCTTAAAACAGGTTATTTTCACGACAAAACAAAAATCTCCAAGGTAAAATCACCGATTGAAGTATTATTTAATGCTAAACATATTACAGAAGGCAATGTATCGCGCTTCCTCTGACCTTGGCCAAGTCACGAACAAAATTTAACCCCAAAATGCAAAATTTAAACGTGTTTTGGACTTGACCGGAAGTAAAGTGGGGGATTTTTTTAATTGGCTTTCGAATCTCAAAAATTTTGTTCTTTTGAAGAACTCTGAAAACGTGTAAAATGTAATCTAAATGGCAATAAAAGAGCTATTTTTTCCAAAAAATTACAAAAAAATTGCCCCGAGACTGGGGGCTTCGGCCTCTGGCCCCCATAGCTTCCGGTGGCTGGGGGCTTCGCCTCCAGACCCCCGTTTGTGATACGTTTGAGTTGCACTAATTTGCTCACCACGTCTCCCAATTTTGATACACGTATTTGTAAAAGTTTTTAACTTGCTGTTTTAGTCCTTCCCTTTAGCAAAATTCTAGTTACGTGCCAAACCAGACCCCCAGCTTCTGCTCTTCTATTCTTTGTTCCAAAAAAGTTCCCTATTTTCATGTATTTCTGATGACGTCATTGCATGCGATTTGCGGTTTGGCCCACCTAATCGAAAATCCTGGCTACGCCTATGCATTAAACCCTGTGCAATGTGCATACCAGATACCTGGCGTTGCATCATTGTATCGTTACACGCACGTTTACGAGTGGTTGCTTAAAACATTGCAAAGGTGTAAAATATACGTTGCATTGCTTCCAGTCTGAAATTTCTTTGGTATGGAAGTATGAAGCGGAATATGGAAGAAAATTTTAGAATGGAATGGAATATGGAATAAGATTTTTAGTATGGAATGGAAATGGAATGGAAGAAAATTGCCAGTATGGAATATGGAAAAATAATTTACTATTCCATTCCATACCATGCCCTGGCAAGAGTAATAAACAATAATAATAATGTTGACGACCAGGGGCCCGGATCCCATCAATTCAAATTTTTGTCAATTAATTTAAATGTATATTGTATAATCCGCTAGAAGTTCAAGCTTTTTGTCCTAAAATTTGCAATCTCTGGCCTTCATCTAATCATTTTATAAACTTAATGCAAAAATATGATCAGTCACCATCTGTTATACCTACTTCAAATAACAATCCACCTCCACCTTGCCAGTTTTTACGAAACAAAATAACAAAAAAAAAAAAGAAAAAAATAGCAAAGGGAAATCTTTGTTGAACAAATTATTAAATTTATTAAATTTGAATTGAGAGACTACGGGCCCTCTGGTCGTACTTGTAATCCTAAAACTGGTTATTTCTATAACAAAACAAAGGTCTCCGAAGCAAATCTTCGAGTGAATTGTTACTTACTGCTAAAAATATTGCAGAAAGTAATGTACCTTGTTTTCCTTTACCTGGACCAAATCAATTACAATATTTTCCAATAACATGCTAGATTTTAACCCTATTTGTACCAATGGGGGAAAATTCGCCCCCCTCTTAGTTATTTTAATATAGCTCCTAAACTAAAAAAAAGTTTGGCTTTGATGCACTCTGAATTTGAA
Organism: Trididemnum nubilum; assembly: GCA_963965965.1. Taxonomy (NCBI): domain Eukaryota; kingdom Metazoa; phylum Chordata; class Ascidiacea; order Aplousobranchia; family Didemnidae; genus Trididemnum; species Trididemnum nubilum. Next base: position 25,183,168 of record OZ014482.1, on the reverse strand, counting down.
TCAAATCTAATAACACACATTTTCAGAAAGTTTGGGGTCAGTTGAACAGCCGGAAGTGACGTCAATTTTGCCTTTGTTAGAGGCACCTAAAGAGTTTCATGCAGTTTTGAGCACGATGCATGCTTATCAGTGCGCGTATTCTATTCATTCTACTGCGTATTCATTATCGATGCTTATCTTTAGCTCGAATAAAATATTTTATGTACTGATAAATGCATTGCATCATCATTACGTCATTGATGATGTCATACTTCAAAAATATTGCTTTTTCTGCTGTTTCTCGAAATAAACAGCGTTTTTATTAAAAAATATTCTTTATCATCAGCTGTTGAATGATATAATGAAAATAATACTGCAGTATTCTAAAATCTTGTAAATTGTAGTATATTTCAGTTACAAAAAATTACACATTATAATCAACACAATATATTAATAATGACGTCATCATTCATGTAACGTCATCAATCATCATTCATGTGACGTCATCATCTGCGGTGACTTTATCAGAGATGTCTTTGAAATAACAAAAGCCCAAGCTAAAAATAGTATTTCGCAACATTTAAACAAATTTGCATGCTTTTGTAAGGATTTACTGGTTTTGATGACGTCATCGTCGTTTTCGTGTCGTCACAACCTCAAAATATTTATTTTAAAAAATTTAACAAAAAATAGCTTCAACAAGCAAAAAATCTTACTTGTATCACTTCCGGACAGTTTTTAGATAGGGGGGCAAATTTGCCCTCCCATCCGGTAAGAATAGGGTGTAAAAATAGCCCGGTAGACATAGGGTTAAACGTGAACTGTAAGCAAAGGAAAGACTGAACAATTTAATTTTTTCAATTGGCTTTCAAATCTTAAAAAATTTAGTTCCTTCAAATGGCTCTAAAAACGTGCAAGATGTGATCCAAATGGCATTAAAATGTGATCCAAATGGTTATTTTTTCCAAAAAATTACATAATTTTTCAAACAATCACCCATAGCCTTTGGCGGCTGGGAGCCCCGCCCCCAGACCCCCGTCTGCGATACGTTTGAGTTACTTTAGTTTCTTTACAGTGCCTCTACAATTTAACACATATTTTGAAAACATTAAATTTTGGTTGAAATCTTCTCCCTTTAGCAACATCCTGTTTACCACAGATCGAGTACATCGAAGAATCGAAGACATATTTTGAAGTCCTTGGCCTCGAAATCTCAGGTCCTCTAAATTTGCCCTGTCCTCGGCTCAAGGACAGCACTATTTTTGGAAATATTAAAATTTTGTAGACCGCTTGAAAATTTATTTGAAGACCGTTTTTTAGGCGATCGAATGAAAAATGTGGTTGAAGACCTTTATTTTTGAGATCGCCTGAAAAAATTTTTTGAAGACCTTTTCTTTTTTCGGAGAGCACTTGCCGACTGTGTCCTTGGTCCTTGGCCTCGAGGACTCCTGTCCTTGGCCTCGAGAGGGTCTGTCCTCGAAAGGGCGGTCCTTGGCCTCGAGCCTTATGTCCTGGACTCCACCTCTGCTGTTTACACAACAACCTAGAACCCGGTCTTCTGACCCTCCATTCTAAGGTACTTTTCTCCTATAAAAAGCACCTCCTTTAAAAAATTGACGATGACGTTATATTACATGTGATTTGCGGATTGGACCCCCTTCAATCACAATTCTTCAATCCTATTTCAGAATTCAACAAATTTTTATATTTACTTGTTTTCCGTTTTAACCAATCTGTTACAGCACCGATCTATTTTGTTTGCCCCACAAAATTTTCGAACTCGGCTCTTTTATTTGGCTCTTGGTTTTGTTGTGTTGGTCTGCGGGTCATTGTGTTTTTTAATTTTCGCACGTTATTTTCAACGCCTAAGTTCCGGCACAACGCGCAGCTTTTTTGCTTTTTTGGCCGAGTTCTAGCATTCTAGTCTTTCATTTCATTTTGGGATCTGAAGCAATCGGACGTTTGACTGTAAGTTTTTCTCACACGCAAGGATGGCAGTACGGTACGGTACGTAGGTATGGTACGGTACGCCACAATTTTTGCCAAGAAGTACGGTACGTTTTTTTGTGATGGTACGGGTACGGTACGCCTTTTTTGTAAAGGTACGGGTACGGTACGTTGGTACGCTCTTTGCACTAAAAACCCCAGATTTTTCGCATATTGCGCCGGCTTTTTGTATACAGACGCAAAAAACAGCTGAAACCGACGCTAAATGTGTGAATTGAGAGAGCTGATTTATAGGGTAGTGATTTAAGTCAGTTAAAGTTGCAAGTAGTCAAAAGCAAGAATGGCAGTACGGTACGGTACGGTACGCCTCCATTTTTCCAAAAAAATACGGTACGTTGGTACGGTACGCCTTTTTTTTTAAGGTACGGGTACTAGAGTTGGAGTTCTCGAGACCGGTCTCGGGTCTCGAGACTGTCTCGAGACACATTTTTGAAAGTCTCGTCTCGGTCTTGCCTCGGACTTGAAGTTCAAGTCTCGATCTCGAGTCTTGGTCTCGAAAAATTATGGTCTCGAAATATGAGAAGTCTCGAGACTCAAAATCTTGGTTAGGCGTAGGAATAAAATTTTGAATTTAATTATCTAATGCGAGCAACGCAAACAAAGATTCGATTGACTTTCTAGGTCTTAACACCGTTTTAATTGCCTTCCAACAATTTCCTTTATTTATTCATTTCGATCAATTTTCGTTTATTTCCGTCAATGTTTTCAAACTGAGATCGTGAGAAACAAGGTTTCGCAAAAAAAACTCAATTTTTGATAATTGGCTACACAGTGGGAGATACTTGAGGTTCGAAAAAACTCCGGTAGAGCCGTAAGAGAAAACTGCTCGACCCAGGCGCGTATCCAGAAATTCGCAATGGGGGGGGGTCTGGGGGCGGAGCCCCCAGCTGCCGGAGGCCGATGGGGGACTGGGGGCAAAGCCCCCAGCTGCCGGAGGCACGGGGGTGTTGGGGCGGAGCCCCCAGCGCTCGAAAATTTTGCATTTTTTTGCAAAAATAACTTCATTTTAGGGCTATTTTGATTAAAAAATAATGTTTTTAAAACGTGGCTTAGAAATTGGCAGTGTAAACATGATTAAACTTATTGCAAAGATGGGCCACATGGGAGGTGGCTAATGGTAAAATGCATAAATGGGCACAAGTCCGTTAATCCGTTAATAACGAAGCTAACTTTTTCTTGAACTCGTTAATCCGTTAAAAAGTTTTTTCATGTTAACGGACTAAATTAACTTCCGTTAAGTGCTGTTAACGGACTAAAGTAACTTCCGTTAAGTTCTCTTAACTTCCGTTAAGGTTTTTATCGTTAATATCTTGCAGCTTTGTTGTGCATTTGAACTTGTTTTTATGTTGAAATTAGATTAGACTGTAAAATGTAACTTTCAAAACACGAAAAGACCATCATAGCTATAAATATTTCCTTAAAATCAGCTCAACAGCGTCAATTCGTGTTCTAGAAGCGAGTGAATAAAAAGAAATGTAAATTACACGCAAAATGTTAACGGATTAACGGACTTTATTAACTTCCGTTAAATAAAGTTGAAAATAACGGATTAACGTTAACGGAGGTGTGAAGTTTGTTAACGGACTAGTGGTTAACGAAACTAACGTTTTGCATTAACTTGCCCATCTATGGTAAAATGTTAGTTCTCTTGTTTAGATGCTGTTAAATTATAAAATAGAATACTTCAATAAAACTCACACGGAGTAATCTATTTCGTATACAGTTTATAGAGAAAAATAATTGGGGGGAGCTGATGAAAAGAGATTTGAGAGAAATGATTGGTAATTAACTAATACTGAATAGCCCCCCTCCCCCCTATTCCTTAGTTTATAGTATATTTGTTGATGACACGCATGTTTAGCATTTTTACGCTTGTGATCAAACGTGATTGCTTATTTTTTACCATTTTTCAAAGTTTTCATTTATCTGTTGGTTTTATTTTTGACAAACTAGCCCCCCCCCCAGAACATATGTTTCAAAAGATGTTTTAAATCACTATTTAGTCCACTCCAGAGCATAAAACAGTCTCAAAAGTGCTAAAAACGTAGTGGTTTTCCTATTCTGCATTTTGGTCGACATGCCAATGGGGGGGCTATAGCCCCCCCCCCCCCCCCCGCCTACGCTTTTGGCCATAGATGGGCAAGTTAATGCAAAACGTTAGCTTCGTTAACCACTAGTCCGTTAGCAAACTTCTTACCTCCGTTAAAGTTAATTCGTTATTTTCAGCTGAAATTAACGGAAGTTAATGAAGTCCGTTAATCCGTTAACATTTTGAGTATAATTTACATTGCTTTTTATTCATTCACTTTTAGAACACGCGTAATCACCTGTTGAGCTGATTGTAAGGAAAAATTTATTGCTATGATGATCCTTTTGTTTTTTTGGATGTTACATTTTACAGTCAAATCTAATTTCGAGATAATAATAAGCTCATATGCAGTAACAAAGTAGCGATCGGAAAATCTTTCGAGGTTGCGAACAGCGATAATTAATAGACTTATGAGGCTGCAGCTTATTATTTGCCACAAAAAGCAATAGATGAATCGTTAATTGTTTGTAGGGGCGCCGAGAGCCAAACGTAGGCCCAGGGTCAGCTCAAATATTGGGCATCTCCAGCTTTGTGAACTTCAAAAAGGAAGAGGAAAATGCCACAATTTTCTTCGGATTTTGATGTGATCTCAAAAAAAAAAAGGTCTTCGATGTTCCACAAACTGATTTGTCAGTGTCACTTCCACAGGCACCCTGAAGTCCAAGGGCCCCTCAAAGCCCATGGGCCCCCTGATGGGCCTCCTAAACTCCATGGGCACCAGGGTCATTGTCTCACCTCGCTTCCCCCTCTCGGTGGCCCTGCCTAAAGGCTACCAGCGCAGAAGCCCAAGAAGAGCCATTTTTTCGCATTGCTTGTTTTTAAGTAGTCGCCGTTCTGGTGGCTCTTCCCTGGGCTTCCGCGCTGGTAGCCTTTAGGGCAGATGGTACGTAAACGATTAAACATTATGGAAACTGTTAGATAGAGACGGTTGCTTACTCAGTCCACGACACTAAGTCTCTGTGCTTTCACGCTACAACAGTGTGGCGTTCCTCCTTCCAGCCTGTCTCGCGAGGGGCCACAATTGTCTTCCAGCTTGATAGATTCACTCGAATAATTGCTTGTTCTCCATTTATTGTTTATTACCAAAAATCGATTCAAAGATGATATCATAAAGAGCGATTAAATATGATAGATTTTTAGACCAGCTTATCGTGCCACGTTGGCAGCCGAAAAAGAAAGACTGATTATTTATCATTGCGTAATATGAAAAAAAGAGTTGCCAAAAAAATATATATAATTACAACAGACGGAGTTAACCGTATTCCCACAACAGCACCTAAAATTAACTATTTAAGCTGTGGCTTGCAAAACAATTTCTAGACAGTGCCGAGATTCAACCTAACCCAAAGCTTAATCTTGACTCTTAAAAAAGTAACTAAAAAAATTGCGAATGAATATTCGTCATTCATTCTCGTTTTAGTCCCATCACCAACCACTGTACAGTGTAGGCCTACGTAGATTTCACGTTTTGAAACCATCCGCGATCCGTGGATGCAAACACTTCCAAGTTTTTGGATGACATTAACACTTAGCTCAAAATAAACACTGTTTTTACAGCTATATTTTAGTACCGGTACCTACATTCTGTTCTTTCAATGATCTTTGGTTTGATTATATCGATTCCGCCGATTACGATTACAAATACGCACCTATGCAATCGATTTTCCATTGCGATTATTTCACCTTTAATCATCGCTATTACGATTACATCGCTTCGCCAAAATTAAAAAATAATTTTTGTAACAGCACTTACGAAGTCGGAATCTATCCTGCATTTTTGCTGCAATCTACCCTGCAATCCTGTTTTGTATTATCACTATTATTAAGCTGTTATTAAAATTGCAATCATGCATGTCTTGCACTTGCATTTTGTTCTGTAGTTGGTCAACGGTACTCCTCCCATAGTAGAGTTTATACACTAATTATATCATCATTCACGCTTTTGCTTGGTACTGGAAGCCTAGCCTATATAGTAGTAGCCAACCATGGCTCGATTATTAGCAACTCGTAGATTACGATCCTTTGTAATTGATTTCTGATTACGATAATTTAATAATTGCGGAATCGATTACAAATTAGTGATTGTAGACTACGATAATAATCGAGATCATTTCTGCTATAGGTTAGGCTAACTAACCATCCATGTCCACTTTTCTTGCTAACGCTGCCATGCTATAGTCACTTTCATCTTACCACCAATGACAGATTATTCATGGGTACATCATGGGTCTATTGCAGTATCGCAGTTCAACTCATCTAAGATCTAACCCACTTTATACTTGCATGATTGAAATTATAGGCTACTTGCAGCATTTCTTATTGCGCCTGCTCATTTGATCCCGCGCTCGCTTGTTTATCTCGCAGCTCCTTCGCTTTTTCTTCTATAAAACTCGCGCAAATTGCGCAACAAGTGTTACCAGCGCAAACTGGTTTGTACCGGTACGATGAATGGATGGTGCAAGAAATTAACGATGAAAACCTTATATTAACGCAACTTAACGTAAGTTAATGAACCATTGTCGTTAAGTTAACGGGCATTTTAACGGAAGTTAATTTAGTCCGTTAACATGAAAAAACTTTTTAACGGATTAACGAGTTGATGAAAAAGTTAACTTCATTGTTAACGGATTAACGATTAACGGACTTGCGCCCACCTATGCTTTTGGCTCGACCTGTTATTCATTATTATCTTTGTTATTTACTTATAAAAGGTGTGATTTAAAACAGTCTGGAGGGGAAGAAGCCGCTTAAGCAGTATTATTTGATGTTGATCTTTGTTGAAGGTGCTAATTGCCGCTGTCTACATTTTTGCTTTCTGGTAGTAAATGCTCTAAACCTTTTTCTCGTTCAGGTTCCTTGCACGTGGACCGAGTTTGAGGTAGTAGCATGGCAGTGCGATGAGGTTTGGTCAAGGAAGGTTAATCAGGACAGCTCAGACCTCAAAGTGATTGTTTTCAGTCTCATTCTGTTGAACAGATCTTTCGTAGTATGATACAGTTAAGATTGCAGACTCAGAATGATGAACTTAAGTCTACTTTACCACTGCTTTTTTGTAAATATCAAACATTAGGAGTAACAATTAGGTCCAGTGAAGATTAAAATAGCTTGAGGTATAAACCTGAGGTATAAACATGGGCCACCGAATGGGGAAGACGCCTGACCCTAAAAAATTTTCAGGGCGGTATCGGAGAAATAAAGTCTTGATAAGAAATAGTACCGTAACTCAGGTATTTGTTATACATTACGGTGTTTGCCGTGTACTAGGACCACTAAGTTACTGAATCATTCGTCTTGATGTCTTGTTTATGAAAACACAATCGCACATTCCACCACAGCCTTCTTGTCATTAAAATAACTATCTGAATGCAACTGCTTTAGCAAGCCCGCTTTATTTTAGAATTAACCGACCGGTCAGCGTTAGTAGTTAAAAACACTGCCATCGGTGCGTGACGTCTGCGTTTCGATTCTTGGTCCGGTCAAAATCGGACGCAGTGTCGCTAACGTCTCATCATTAACAGAATTATTTCTTATCAAGACTTTATTTCTCCAATACCGCCCTGAAAATCTTTAGGGGTCACGCGTCTTCCCCATTCGGTGGCCCATGTTTGTACCTCAGGTTTATACCTCAAGCTATTTTAATCTTCACTGGACCTAATTGTTACTCCTAATGTTTGATATTTACAAAAAAGCAGTGGTAAAGTAGACTTAAGTTCATCATTCTGAGTCTGCAATCTTAACTGTATCATACTACGAAAGATCTGTTCAACAGAATGAGACTGAAAACAATCACTTTGAGGTCTGAGCTGTCCTGATTAACCTTCCTTGACCAAACCTCATCGCACTGCCATGCTACTACCTCAAACTCGGTCCACGTGCAAGAAACCTGAACGAGAAAAAGGTTTAGAGCATTTACTACCAGAAAGCAAAAATGTAGACAGCGGCAATTAGCACCTTCAACAAAGATCAACATCAAATAATACTGCTTAAGCGGCTTCTTCCCCTCCAGACTGTTTTAAATCACACCTTTTATAAGTAAATAACAAAGATAATAATGAATAACAGGTCGAGCAGTTTTCTCCCACGGCTCTACCGGAGTTTTTTCGAACCTCAAGTATCTCCCGCTGAGTAGCCAATTATCAAAAATTGAGGTTTTATTGCAAAACCTTGTTTCTCACGATCTCAGTTTAAAAACATTGACGGAAATAAATAAAAATTGACCAAAATGAATAAATAAAGGAAATTGTTGGAAGGCAATTAAAACGGTGTTAAGACTTAGAAAGTCAATCGAATCTATGTTTGCGTTGCTCGCATTAAATAATTAAATTCAAAATTTTATTCCTACGCCTAACCAAGATTTTGAGTCTCGAAACTTCTCATATTTCGAGACCATAATTTTTCGAGACCAAGACTCGAGATCAAGACTTGAAGTTCAAGTCCGAGGCAAGACCGAGACGAGACTTTCAAAAATGTGTCTCGAGACAGTCTCGAGACCCGAGATCGGTCTCGAGAACTCCATCATTATCCGGGTACAGTAAGTTGGTACAATACGCTTAAAAAATTGAACTGAAATACTGTACGCTGGTACGGTACGGTTCAAGGTGCGAGATACGTAGTACGCAAATTCTGAACGTACCGTACCGTACTGCCATCCTTGGTCACATGGCATTGTTACTTTATTTTTTTTTGTTAACTGGGTTAAATTTCAAATATTTTATTGCCGTGCCATGCCGTGTGGCTCTTTATTTTATTATTATTTCTCAATAAACCTCTATCAGCTGGAATTCAACTTCAATTTGAGGAAACAGCATGGACCGTGAAGGCCCCAGTCTCGAATCGCCGGGGCAACCTAAAAACCTCTCTACAAAAAGCGTCTGTAACACAATCGAAAAACAATGCTGTCCTCGAGTCGAGGACAGGACACTTTTGAGGACTTGTAGGGTTTGATGCCAAGACCAAGGACTTCAAAATGTGTCCTCGAGGACGTCCTCGAGGCCAAGGACGTCCTCGAGGACTCCACCTCTGCTGGCTAGACCAAACCGTTCTCCAGTTATAAGCAAAATTCTGAAACTTCGCACACGTTAGTTTAAAAATGGCCGAGTAAAAATAAAGAAGCACGCGACGCGAGCGTCGGTCGTTCCAACATCCATGGTTCCAATGACAAAAATAAAATCGTAACAATAAAATACATATGATAGGCCTATTTGTAATAAAGACAGAGATACTGTCACGCTCATGCCACCCGGCTGTCAAAACAGGCAAAGCCACAAACAAAAATGAACGCTCTGTACACAGTTTATTGAGTTTAAACTAAAAAATAAAATATATTTAGGAAAAGTTTGAGATTATAATCAGAGGTGGAGTCGAGGACACAAGGCTCGAGGCCAAGGCCAAAGACATAAAAAAATTTCGAGGCCAAGGCCAAGGACAGACGCTCTCGAGGCCAAGGCCAAGGATCAAGGACACAGACGCAAGTGTTCTCCAAAAATAATAATAAAAAAAAAGGTCTTCAAAATTTTTTTTCAGGCGATCTCAAAAACAAAATGTCTTCAAAATTTTTTTTCAGGCGAAAAAGGTCTTGAAAAAATTTTTTTCAGGCGATCTCTACTTGAGGAAACCAAAAAAAAGGTCTTTGCAGATTTTCCGCAAGGTTTCTGGCGTTTTCCAACGAAATTTTGACGGTTCAAAAATAGTGCTGTCCTCGAGCCGAGGACAGGGCAATTTTCTAGGACTTGAGGCTTCGAGACCAAGACCAAGTCCAAGGACTTCAAAGTGTGTCCTCGAGGACGTCCTCGAGGCCAAGGACGTCCTCGAGGACTCCACCTCTGCTTACAATGGATACAGATTGAATATTTCGATTACCGGTAAATATTATTCCACTAACGCAAAAAAAATTCAGGTTTTTATGTAGGGGAAATCACGGGAAAATCCCTGTTCAGCGGGTGTTAAAGCGATTAAAGCCGGTTAAAGTTGTCAACGAACTTGATTACGGTGCTAATTGATCAGTGCCTGTTGAGTGTTGTTACTACTTAGTTGTCAGAATTGAGAAGAGGAGTGATTCACAGCTCAAACGTTCCAAGCGTTGTTTAAGCACGAAGCTTAGTTAGTCACGGTAGTTACCGGTAGTTGAATGAATGAATACAGTAGTAACCGGTAGCTGGACAGTCGCTGGTCGGTATATACCGTAAATGTTAGCCTTCAAGATTAAGTTTGTTGGTGTAGGCTAGGACTAGGGCTAACATGTTAAGTGAAGTTTCAGCCACTCAAAAAATATTGTATGCACTTGTTGCCCATCAATTCTCTAATCACAGTGATTACTGATTAGCCTACTGTATGCAGTTGAGCAACTACTGAACCAAGCATGTGGCGACGAGGGAGCCTGGGGGCAGTTGCCCTCCCAAATTTTATTCATTACCAGTAGCCTAATCTTGTCACAAAGTGAGTTTGATTTTTGTCACTGTGATTTCGCCACAAAGTTTGGGTTAGGGCAAGACAACTCTTAGGAATGGTAGTGGAATAGAGTTTAATGACTGCTGTTCTCAACAATGCTTTGATTTTAATAAGGAAGTTGCTATTTTGCGTCTAGAGGCAGAATAGTCACTTCCTACAGGCAAAATAGTATTTTCTCTCTGTTTGAATTAGGATTAGGGCTGCCGATGAGAGCTAAAAGCTCGAAACAGCGCTGTCCAGCTGTGTGCTTAATTGACTTGAGCTACAATGTGAAATATCATTGGAGCTGCAGGGTAGGTGGTTGTTATGGCCACCTAACTGCCAGTGGAAGTTGACATGGCTTCCCAGGAGTCGACCATGAAGGACATCAAGATATTGCAGTTTTGATTTCCGTGGTCACGCAGAGGGGAGTCCTTGTAGTAGGGATAGCCTATGGCTGTCCATACTACAAGAATCCAGCGATTTTTTCACTTGTTTCTAAAGTACCACAAGTGAAAAAATCGTTTATTCCCTACTAGTCTATGAGCTGAAAGCTGTAACGTGTCGTTTCGTTCCGACTCTCAGGGGGCTACTTTTTAAAGATAGATTTGGGAAATATACAGTCATACCAACTTTCAACAAAAAGTTCTCCGCTCGAAACCCTGCAGTATTTTTTAAATGCTATCTTGAATATGGCAAAACGGATGAATATACCAACGGAAAATTACTGCGCATTTGTGCGCTAGACCGTGACGAAACCAATCGCAACGCGCCTTTGACGAGCAACTTTGGGGATTTCCCTCATCAGCTGTTTTGATCAATTAAAAGTTTCGAGCAGGACTAGCTCATTATATGGCATTAAAGTTACAGAATGAAGTGAACAAAGGTGTAATCGGGCAAAAAAGATTGAAAGTGAGTGCACATACAACGTTTATCTGATCACAAAATGTACTACAATGCTCTGATATGAAGTTAAGGTGTTACGCGCAGTTTCAGAGTGAAATCATGGTATTTACACTAGACTATACGATAATTAGCTCTTAAGGTATAATTACTGGTGTAAGGTAAAAACACTTAAGTACTGTACGTACCAATAGGCCTAGCTGGCTGACGAAATTAACTCTACCAAAAGACGGTAAAGGTTATTTCACTGTCTATTCTAAGACAAGAATATTCCTACTGTAAAGGCAGTTTGGCTGATAAACAGCGAAATTTCAAGCTAATCTATATTGCAACTTGTGCATACCGGTTAGCTTAACCCAGTTGCATTATTAAAGTTTAGCTGAAAGATTCAAATAAAACTGCTGTTGCACTTGTTCTTGGTGCTAGTGGGAGGCAAGTACGGTATATATCGACAAGTTTGTAGCGAAGCAATTTAACTGAAAGAAGGTCATTTAAACACCAACAGTTCAGTTAAACCAATTGTAAAGGTAGGTACCGGTAGCCAAATAAAAGTAACAATTGAACTAAAGTGGTTATAGTTCAAATCAAATTAAGTGGTTTATGTTATTTTTCCAAACACAGAATGCAATACTGGCAAGCGGTAATACTGCATAAACTATATGGCAGGCTACTGCACATATGCTCATTAGTGGTAATATAAACTCATAAGCTACCACAGTATGTTAGGCAATTGGTACTTCAAAATTAGTGCTATGCTAAATTTAATGAAGAACTTTTTCATTCCTTTATGTGATCAAAGCAACAGATAAATTTTAAATGTGGAATGAACTGGAATCTTTATCTAACGGTATTTCGATACAATTTTCGAAAAGTACTGTTGGTACCTGTTGGCCTACTAAAGAAGTCCCGCAGTTCTTTATCGAAAGTAAAAAAAACACATGTTTGATTACAGCCCGATCTCTAAGAGCAGGTATGAGAACACTTGCCTTGCCTGAAAATTGCCAGGAACCCCTTATCAATATAACATTACCATGTTATCCTCCATTGCATCTCCATTATACCAACACCTCTAGCTGAATTAAACCAGGGCTTAGATGTTGTAGCAGCAGGACATGTGTCTACCTCGTAGCCATCGAACTATAATTAAGGCTGCCGTCTAATTTTGTATTCTAATGTCATCACTGTTTTTGCTCAATAAATTCAGTGATCAAGCTTCCAATCGCAATGATAATGAGAAAATTTATGCCATATTTTGTCAAACGTGGTAGAAGAAAAGCTAATCTCCCAATACCCAATTTTCGAATGGAAAAGATGAAGAAGTTAGATGAAGAAATGAAATAACTATTTGATTGACTAGTTATATAAGTGATTGTTGTCGTGTTTAATCTTTTGCCGTTAGTCCGTAGCATGGCAATTTGAAGGGTGTGTAAATAGAAAAAACTATCAAAAACACAGGACGCAACTTGAAGTATTGTTCATAAACACAGGACAATATTATTCTGTTTAAACATGCTGCAAATATGATGTAGCTTAAAGCTGGCGCCAAACTCGCAATCCTTAAGCCCGAAATTTGATGATGTGAAACACGGCGAGATACTGCTGTTCAAGTGAAGTTCTACAGTTACATTGATGGTAATTTGCTGTATAACTTTTGCTTAGAGGAATGATTAAAAGAACAGTTTAGTAACTAACATAATGCAGTTTAGAAAATAGACTGCCAGTTAGGGAAATCCCCTGTTACGCACGCGTTTTTACAGTCGCATCAGAATGACGTAGGCAATATTGCAATGACGAATCTATTTTTCGAGCACTTCGATTGGACGCGTTGTCTGAACCGTAACTAACTTCTGGCTTGCGTCGCTCTGACGTCACTTGTCTTGTATTCATCCGCTTTCCACATTCAAGGTCGGTTTTAAAAAATACTGCAGGGTTTCGAGTGGAGAACTTTTTTTTGGAAGTTGGTGTGACAATATATTTCCCAAATTTAGTTTCAAAAAGTAGCCCCCCGAGAGTCGGAACGAACTTTTTTTCTAGAGCTTGTAGAATTTTCAGCTTACAGACTATACTAAGCATCTGCCTCTGTGCAAGCCCATAAGGTTTGCCAGTTAGGCCAAGATGTTTGTTCAGCTGGGAATACCTTTGAAAAAGATAGCTGAGGGCTGCCGATGAGAGCTAAAAGCTCGAAACAGCGCTGTCCAGCTCTGTGCTTAATTAGGGTTGGCGTTAAGGTTAGGGTTAAAACAAGGGTTAGTGTTAGGTTTAGGACTATTTTTAAACTGGAGGCAACATAGCATTTAGAACTAGGCCTATTTTGCCTCCAATGGCAAAATTAGCCACTGCCTTTTAATAACAGGTTTTATACCGTAACGAGTCATTTTATTGGTTTTTAAGAAAACCTAAATTTTTGTTGGTTTTTGTTCACTATTAGTTTTACTGATCTGTTTGACCAAGCTTCAATGAAACTTTTTGCTTACAATTGCAAAAATCAAGCATTAGTGTGATCAAAGGTGGTGAAGGAACCAGCCAATATATATGTACTGATAGTCAGTACTTAAACCGTAAAAACTTAAACCATAAGAAACAAAAAGGTCTTCACCCAAAGTTTAAGTGTTTTTTCCCCAAAATCAAGTGAAGACCAAAAAAAAAGGTCTTCACTGCGATTTGGGACCATATTTGGCCGAAATTTTGAGATTTATTCTTGCTATTTCATCTGATTGTCTAGCCCTCAAATCTCGATGGGGAAATATGGGGAAATGCTAAATCTCAATAGGGGGATGCAAACTCTTGATGGGGGATGCATCTCCTGTTCCCCCCTACAATTTAATTTAAGTACTGCTGATAGTTAACTATAGCTGAAATTGAAATATATGTTTTGAAATTTTTTGTTCTCATTTGGGACTGCAGTTGCAAAGATATTCAACAATTACAAAGAGATGTCCCCGTAAAATTAAGTAAGGTTTTGGAAACCCTGAATTTGTTCTTTCAGCCTAAACTTTCAGCGACAAATGAGAGACTGAACTAGAACGTAACATCGCAAGCGATATCTAGGGACTTCACGACGTTATGCAACTTTTACTGAACAGTGAACTTTATTAAGCTTTAATATACAGTAGTGATCTGATTGCTTTGAATGAATTTGTGAAAAATGTTGTCGTTAATAGTCAGATCAATAATTTAAATGCGCCCCTTTCAAATTTTATTTCACTAACTTAAATAGCTTTGTGGTTATTAGAGTTCAAAATTTAAATCTCACAAAGTTATCAAAACTGATTGAGTAACGTCATTCAAAAAGCTCACTTAACAGTTAACAATACAACGTCAAATCTCAGCGCTTTTTATGAGTTCTTAACAGTTTTTCACTCCACTTGAAATAACATAAAGGGGTCTTTGAAATTCCAGCGACTTGCTAACAAATTTTGCTACATCAACAAAACTTACAGCCATGTACGATTTTGATAACACTCTTTCGCGTTGCAATTCAAACTTATAGTATTGGTATATCGGTTGTTTCAAAATTAAGCCCAGCTCCTCAACAGCATAAACTAAAATAAAAAAGTGCTAAAATTATGCAAATTTAAAACAGGCATTTATTTACGTTTTTTACTGACATTGCCTTAATTCTCGCATGGTATGATTTGACAAATTGCAAAAAAAAGAGATTAGTTTTTATTTCCCTAGTTAATGCTTCACTCACAAGTAGTCACAGGTCGATGAGAATAACTTGGTAAACCATCGCATTTTTCTATACACCCTTTAATTAACACGATCTTTCGAGCTAATTAGTGTCCAACATGACATTACCAAGTTTGGCATGTTTTATCTTTTTCAAATATTAGCCCCCTTGTAGCGGTACTCTTAAAATTTGATATGTCTAGCTAGGGTACCTACTTTGTATTTAAGATTTCAAAATTTCAAGGGGCCCATTGGGCATGGTCTCCTCTATGTGGCCTACCAAGTTTTCTTATCTATCTTTGATTTATATTAACCTATCCAATAGACTTAAATCGTTTAGATTTTGTAGTTAATGGGGGGAGGTGTCAAAATAATTGGAGGACCCCAATAGTATGAGATCCTCAATATTTTTTCATATTAAATTTTTATCTATCTTGAAACTTTTATTTCTCTATCTTGAGTGGTTAAAATTTTGAAGGGCTTGTTGGAAGAGGACTCTCCAATTGTGGCACCTATAGTCATATTTTATTTACCTATTCTGATTTTCTCTTTCTTTTGTATTTACCTATTCTGAAAGTGTCATGTGTATAGTGTGAATGGTTGAAAAGTTTGAATTTTGGAGGGCCCATTTGGGAGGGAGACTCGTAATTGTGGCACCCCGGATTTTTGTTTGGTGTAGTTTATTTTTAATATCTAACTATTTTGAAAATTTGATCCATCTAGCTCTAATGGTCTAAAAGTTTAAAATTTTGGAGGGCTCGATGGAGGGTGTCCCCCCAACCTGGAACCCCCAATTTCATTTGTGCCCTATTCCTCCCAGGACCCTGATATCTTCAAGCACTCAAACTTTGAATACAGTGGAAATAGCAGTTTAAAAGCTCATAGCTGCAGAAGAATAAGAAAAAAGAAACGAAAAAGGCGGAGGCTGCTGTTATGTTACGTAAGAATAAGAAAATCGCTATCCTTTTCTAACCCCAACCGTAAACCTTACCCAAACTCTAACCGTAATTCTAACCCTAAGGTTAATCCTAACCCAAACTCAAAATCTAACCAAACCCTAATTATAATTTAAAAAATAAAAAAGAGTAAATGAGCATATGAGCGCTCACGCTTTGCTCTCTTAATCTCTTTATGGGCACTACGTAACGTAACACTAGCCACTTCCAAAAAAAAAGTAAGAAAAAAACAAAAAAAGCAAAAAAAATAGTGTTCAGATTGGGGTAAACAAACACAACCAACAGAAAGGCTATTAATAGTGTGCTCAAAAACAACAAATTATTTTCCATCAAAATTGATATTTATAGAGATATATTGATTCAAAATCGTTCAATTTAGCCAATTTTTGGCCTTTAAAATCTTGGTCATGTGACTGGGCACCCCCAAACTCAGTTTGCTTAAACCATTTATAAGCACCCACATTGTGTACAAATTTCAGCTTTGCTCGCCAAGTGGTTTTTGAGTTCTAGGCGAATTAGTAAATTTTTAGGCCAAAAATTACCATTTTTTAGTGTTTTTTGGTGTCTCAATTTACGATCACGTGACCTAGGATCACCAAAATTGGCACACATGACGCTTTCATTAATTGTTCTGTTGAGTCCGAATTTCTACTTTCTAGGTTTTACTGTTTGCTAGTTATGAGCAAATCAATCCTCATATGCCAAAAATCGCGAATAAAAACAAAGGTACTACAGGCTCACGTGAAGTCCCAATAATAATAAACTTTCTAGTCACATTATGTGACAAATCCAAATTTGGCAAAACCTCTATTTCTGGAAATTCAAAGTCGAGAACAAATTCAGGGTTTCTCAAATCTTTTTTAGGGCGTTATCTCTTTGTTTTTGTTAAATATCTTCGCAACCATAGCCCCAAAATTAAAACAAAATATTGTATTTTGATTTATGCTACTGTAGACTTCAGGCATTGGCTGGATGATTCAATTGATTCAACCCCTTTTGTAGACGACGCGAAATCTCTTCTGTCTGCCGTGTCTGACGCCTCTACACGCGTTAACTTATCTTCTTATATTGTCAACGGTTTCTGTAGAAAGTACGCCAATTAGCAATTTCGGAATCAAAAACGAACGTAAATATTACTGCGCAGCACCAAATAACTCCCACAATTTGAACACACACAGTACGCCAAATATCCAAACAGAAAGTAACAACTACGGTATAATTACGATTTAAGAATCAGACTGAGAATACTGATTAGAATAATTGCAATAAAAACCCAAACTCACCGATGGTTTCGTCTTCAGGCAGACAGTAAGCTTTAACTCCAATCGAAGTCTTCAAAGAACGCAGTCTCTGAAGTGGGCCCCCGGGAAACGGTACGGAAACACTTGCTAAGAGAGGACAATAGTCCAGTAAAATAATTATTCTCAAACTTGAGCAACAACTCAGGGGACAAAAGGTCCAAATATAAAGAGCAACAGCTCAGGGGACAAAAGTCCAAAATATAAATAAGATGGGACCCACCCAGGACAAGTTTAAGACCTCGAGGAAGGACTGCAATTCTGAAACTCCAAAGCTTGCTAAATTTCTGAAACAATCTGATACTTAATAATCTCAAATTTAAAGATTCTTGGTAATTCTGAATGTAAAAATTTAACGTCCTTCCTCGACTGCAACCAAATTTGACTGACCCAGAACAAAGGAGTTATAGCGCGAAAATTCAAGAAAACAGTTTCAAAAAGTTGCGCAATAGATAATTTGCATACAGTAGAAAAGGCGCGGTAAAACGCTTAACCGGTGACATCACGTGCGTTGTGTAGCATTACATCATTGGAAATCCTTAGCAGCCAAATATACACGAAAAGCTAAATGCAGTAGAGCGAGTGTTCGAAACCAAGTATAAACAAGAAAACATAAGCGACGTTACACTCCCCCTAAAAATGGGTACTCTAGACATTTTTATAACACTAAGTCGCGAAAGTCATATTCAAAGAACACACAAAGACAAAATTTAAACAGAGCAAATCTAACGTACAACATGTAGCACATCAATAAGCAGGTTATTCAAATCAGTCGTGTGTAACAACAGGGCATAACTTAGCTATAGGCCGTTTAACAACACTTGTTTGAGTCTTGACCAGAACAGTCCTAACTAAGCCATGTTTATCAGGATAAGTTTCAAGGATTCTACCCAAAACCCATTTGGAACGCTGCTGAGTATCTTCCACAAGAAGTACAACATCATTGACTTGAAAATTCCGTTTCACTTCAAACCATTTTTGTCATTGTAACAAATTAGGAACGAACTCATCCATCCAACGTTTCCAAAATTGATTGGCAAGATACTGTATTTGTGCCCATCTTCTTTTGACATAACAATCGTTTTTTGAAAATAGACCACGAGGTATAGAAATATACCACAGAACAGCAAGATTGAAATCAGATGGAGTGAGATAGACAGAAAATATAAAGGGAGTAGTATAGCCCGCAGAACTCACGTCAAGGTCTGGACTAATCAGAAATCCCGAAATTGAACGTTCTAAAACTGAAGCAACTTGTGAGATGAATTGCGCATGAATGGAGGCATGAACAGAATTCAAAAAGACCCAGAACGTCAAAAAATTAATCACTGGAAATCGAAGAATTGGATCAGCATGGGTAATGAACTCACTAAACTCAGGAATAGCATAAACACAGAAGCTGAGGAATTAGAATCAGTATCGGCAAGAGACCCAGTAGCAGGGGGACCAGGACCGAGGTCAGCCAGGGCAAAGGACCCAGTGACCGGGGGACCAGGACCAAAATCAGCTAAGGCAAGGGGACTAGTGGCTGGGAGTTCAGGACCTACATCAGCTAGAGCATGAGACCCAGTAGCTAGGCAACCAGACACAAGATCAGTCAGACCAAGGGATTCAACAGCCGGGGGACCAGGACAGAGATCAACTAGGGCAATCCTGTTCTTTCGAAAACGAATCAGAACTCCAATTAGATTATTCATAAAGGTTGGGCCCTTCATCAACGTATCATTCAAAGACAATCCGTGGTATTTAGCTGCACAGTCAAATACAACTCTCACCTTTTCTGGCTTGTGAACATTAGTTACCGGATGATGAGGTAGATACCAAATCGGGTCATTTGATTCAGTCAGGTAAGCTTGCTGCACCTCGCGAGCGTAGCCTTTAGAAAGATAAGACTCGACAACTTCGGCATTCTTCACTCTCAAATTATCATCACGTTGAAGTCGTCCTTTCAAGCTAGTGAGTCTACGTTGAGCTAAGGGTAGATTATTGGAAAGCTGATTCTTATAAGGTTCCTTCCATAGCAGAGGAAGTTGGTAGTGGCCATCAATAGTACAGATTTCTGATTGCATCAAGGTGTGTGCTAAACGATCTTCTTTAGAAAAGGAATCGTCAAATATCGAAGTTCCTGGTTCAAATTCAGTTTCCCACATTCTTGCTACCATCTCTGTTGCGTCTTTCTTGACGATGAAATTTACAGTGCAATTACTTCCTTGGGAAGGCGATAAAGACGGCCCTAGAAGCGACCATCCAAGTGGAGTCTCAATTGCACAAGGCGTGCCTCGAGGTCCTCTCCTAGCGCTGTAAATGCAAAAGAGCTCTGGGACATCGGCTCCAATTAAGAGATTGACAGAAGCGTGAGGGAGTGACTTCAAATTTATATCCTGTAAGTGCGGTAACTTACATACTTCCGCATCAACCGAAACGTTGTTAGGCTGGACAGGTATGTTTTCGACGGAATGTACATTGGATAATGAAAAAGAACTGTCGCTATCCAAGTCAGATACAACCAGATTGCAAGAAACAGAATCCATGTCATTAGTAGTTCCAGTAATAGTTTTGAGTTGTAACCTTTCCCGAGTGCCAGAAGCCTTTAACTCTTGCAATAAAGATCGTTTGCAGAATGAGTGAGTTGATCCCTGATCCAAAAAGGCGTAGGTAGAAACAACATTTTCACCGAAGGACACTCTAACAGGAACGATACAAAGGTAAACGTGGGAATTGTCCGAATTACTGCAAGACTCTGACTTGGTAAATCCGCAAGTCACTGGCACAACCGCCTTATCCTCTGAAGACGTCTTTGGAGGGTGCTCCTTTGTCGTAGCAAATTTATGCAACAGAGTGTGATGATATAACCCTTTGCATCCAGTCACTGAGCAAAGTTTACTCCTCTTGCACTCTCGTGTTTTGTGCTTCGAGCTTAAACACTTATGACACAACTTGGATTCCTTGACAAAGGAGATACGATCCTCAACAGGTATTTGCTTAAAGTCCTTGCAGTCAAAGAGTATGTGGGAAGTGTTCTTACAATACCAACAAGAACCAACCTGAGTAACATGTCTGGAACCAGATATAGAAGACTTGGAGTTGACATTCGCAGATGTCTTGGACATGACCGATCCGAATGAAGAAGCCTTTGTTTTTGTGGATGTAGTCTTAGGATGGAGAGAGCGAAGACCAAAGAGAGAGTTTACTTCGTCTGATTCCTTGCGAACAAAATCCACAAAATGTAAGAAATTGGCAAGATGTCCAAGGTAGTTCTGGATTTGAACAGACTTGCTGACCCAACGTTTTTTAAGATCGTAAGGCAATTTGTTTACCAATTCTGTCAGCATATCTAAAGAGTCTAGACTGGTATATTGTCGTATGTCCTTTACAATTACGCCAGTTTTTTCGAGAAGCTCTGCAAAACGTCTTAATTGCTTTCCATTGCCAGATCTTACTGAAGGGAATTTTTTCAATCGCTGCTCGCACGCATCAGATATAACCCATGGTGAACCATATTCTTTGTTTAGTCTTTGCTTAGCCACAGTATAAGGTTGAACTTCGCTAGTAGCAAAGTGTTCTATGCGATCCTTAACATCCTTTGAGCAATGTTGCAAGAGCAGGCAAATCAAAGTCTTCTCGTCACGCACTCTCGGTTCAATGTGCGTTTCAAAATTGTTCATAAAGGCTTTGTATTCCAGAGGATCGCCAGAAAACTTTGGAAACTCCGGACGAGGAAGAAACAAGCTGTCGTAATTCACGGAGTTTTGATTGTACACACCAGGATAAAGTAGTGGTGAAACGTGGCTATAGATTGGTGAATCTGCACTACTGGGCGGCGGACCGAAAGGGTTAGAAGCAGGAAGTCTGTTGAAGTTATAAGAGTGAGCAACTGAAGGAGCCACTTGCATATGAGATGATCCAGCGGAAAAATCAGGATGTGTAGGCAGGGGACCGTGAACATATGAGGAGCTCCAGACTTGACAGGTGGAAGAGGATGATTGGATGGGTAAAGGACCCAGGACCGGACCAGTACACATAGAAGACTGGATGGGTGGGACACCCAGGACCGGACCAGCAGACATGGAAGACTGGACAGGCGGAAGATCCAGGACCGGACCAGTGGACATGGAAGACTGGACAGGCGGAAGACCCAGGACCGGACCAGTGGACATGGAAGACTGGACAGGCGGAAGACCCAGGACTGGACCAGTGGACATGGAAGACTGGACAGGCGGAAGACCCAGGACTGGACCAGTGGACATGGAAGACTGGACAGGCGGAAGACCCAGGACTGGACCAGCAGACATAGAAGACTGGACAGGCGGAAGACCCAGGACTGGACCAGTGGACATGGAAGACTGGACAGGCGGAAGACCCAGGACTGGACCAGCAGACATAGAAGACTGGACAGGCTGAAGACCCAGGACTGGACCAGCAGACATAGAAGACTGGACAGGCGGAAGACCCAGGACTGGACCAGCAGACATGGAAGACTGGACAGGCGGAAGACCCAGGACTGGACCAGCAGACATGGAAGACTGGACAGGCGGAAGACCCAGGACTGGACCAGTGGACATGGAAGACTGGACAGGCGGAAGACCCAGGACTGGACCAGTGGACATGGAAGACTGGACAGGCGGAA